>OV179149.1:23634605-24254989 GCA_921972225.1 Euplexia lucipara
GATCTTAATTGGTGGTTAGAATGTGGCATATCGGCCGAGTCGCGGGAACTAACGGTCGGCGGCGCCGTGTGTGTCCAGCCTTAAACGCAATGCCTTTAATTAAAACAAAAAAATGTATTCTTTTGAATTGTTCCCATTTGACGCACTGGGTGTGAGGATGGCAGGGATTCTTGTCCGGTACAGTCGCCCGCGGTGGGCCGTCACGTGATAGCACATTAGCTTTAGTGAAATGTAAAATACATAAGAGGGATGCTGAATTACTGCTGTGGGCAGCTGTGGGCAGGTATTATGTTGTTAACAGTTTTATTAACCGTTTATCTTTAATTAATGTAATTTTAAACTGAGAATTAAGATACCTTACTGCATATTTTATCATTACTTGACGATGGGAACCCATTACATAGCAATATCTCTCTGTGAGTCGCAGTCATTTGGAATCCTTGACAATCGTTACTTGAAGTTACCACCTCGATAGGTTCTAGTACCGATTGGTAAAACGATCAGTCAAATCAATGGGTCATTAAAAATAAAAAATAAAAAAAAAAAATAAAATTCATTTATTTCGGGTAACTGGGCCCATAGAAGTCAAATTTCAAATTTTATAGCAATTTCCCTAATAATATAACATATAACATAATAGAATAAAATAATAGTAATAAAATTAATAGTAAATGTCAATAATTTAAAAATAAATAGGATATCATTAAAATTATAACATTAAAATTACGATACTTTAAAATACATACAAACACACACAAAGATTCCAAAAATCAAAATTAAATAACATTCCAAATTAAAATAAAAAAAATAAAATTACAAATCTTTAAAATACATATAAAACACACACAAAGGTCAATAACGCCTGACAAACGGCCTTACCGGAACATGCCTGCTGCAGCAATGTAGCATATAGGGGCAGTCCAGCCTGTCAGCAATCATCGCTAGGATTGCGTTGGAGCTGGCCCGTACTCTGCGCACCAGAGATATGCTCCGCCTGCGCATAGTCGAATAAAAACAGGCAGTACGCTCCTCCGCGAACATACCTGAGGCGCTGCAGAACCGAGGCAGTCCCATCACAATCCTAAACGCATTATTATAGAGAACGCGTAGGTCGCTATAGCACTTCTTTGTGTAACGAGCCCACAGGCTGCAGGTGTAAAGGGATGTACAATACGCTTTAAAAAGTGTCACTTTCACCTTCCCTGAACACCTAGCAAACCTGCGGGCTATCATATTGGCTCGTATTGAGAGCGACCTCCGCTCTCTCTCTATATCCTCATTGTCATTTAAGTCAGGCGTAAGTACATGTCCCAAGTATTTAAATTTATTTACTCTCTCCAGAGGTGTCCCGTTTAGTTGAACAGACGGAACATTCTGGGGACTCACTGCACCGACCTCGAAAACCATGAACTGGCTTTTTGCCACATTATATCGCAGACCATGATCACGAGCATAGTCCTCACATATCTTTAACAACGTCCTCAGACCACATACCGACGCACTCAGCAACACCATGTCGTCCGCATAACTGAGATTATTCACAGACACTCCATCAATATGGCAGCCGACATGGCAGTTGCTGAGCGCGACGATCAGGTCATTCATATACACGTTGAAAAGCGTAGGAGATGTCAACCCGCCCTGCCTGACACCGCATTCAAGTTTGTATTGCTCTGACATCGCCCCCTCCCATCTCACACAATCATCACACACTCATTAGGTTGTGAAGGTCAGATATCCAATCGCTACAAGTAAAACATTTGTAAGACTGGAAGCCAACCGAGCAAGCTAAGTATCTGCTTAGCTTGCTCGGTTGGCTGGATGAACGATGAGTAGTCATCATCTGATCACTATTCATTGTTCGTCGAGCCGATGAGCTCCTTAAGGTCTGAGTCGAGCTGCACGGTTACTAGCAAATTTCTGCACTGACTGGGCCGGCCCAGTCTTATCTGTGTAGTTCTTTTCTCCAAAGACTATCTCAGACAATAATCTGCGGAGCAAGATAATGTGTGGGCTTTAAAGAGGACTGTCATCTCCAACTTTGTTTCGGTATTTCTTTTTAGAGTAATCAAATAGGAAACACAAGTCAAAAAAACCATCAGAAAATAACTTCAACTGTTTGATAGACACGTCAAAGCATTAATTAAAACCAATTAACAGAAATGAATATTGTTGCATGTAAACCGTAGTTAGTAATAGATAGTAAGACAAAATACTAATGAACCTTTTTGTAATTTTAACTGATGCTCAATATTACGAAAAACGATAATTTAAATGATAAACGAACATTCCAATTTTGTTTAAGAGTGATGTAAATTTTGAACCTCCCTTTCCTCTCGCCATAATAATATCTGTCATAATGTTTTTAGGAGATCCGGAATTAACCTAAAGGATGAGCTAAAATGTAAACGTGTCCGAGTCTATGTCATCTGTGATATGGGTGTGTTCCCATTGGTTTATCGCTGAGTGATGGCGACCCGCATCCTACAGTATCAGTCCCAGTTAGCACCGCCATCACCATCGCCACCAGTTAACGTTTAACTACGCGTTATCTGTAGTTTCACGCCTGTTATGTAGAAAGTATCCAGTACATCCTATTATTTCTGCTCCGTAATTACACCTAATCTTTATTTAAAACTAGCTTCTGCCCGCGACTTTACCCGCGTAGAAATCAACTATACCCTAAAACATAATTAATCTATGGTACCTACTCGGCAATAGTGTGTTTTTTCCACTAGTGATGGATGTTCAAAATCTATGAATTTTGCTAACCATTAATCTAGAAAATGTATTGTATTATTAAAATTTAAACCTCCATTGGTTTATGTATTTTTTTCTCGAACATTCAAACGATGACTCCTAAATAGCACAGTAGTTATTATTGATACAAGGGTAAACCCTCAGATTTAGGTGTTCGGTCCCAAATAAAAATCTTTGAACTTTTAATAATAGGCACCTATGGAACAATATTTTTTCTTTAAAGAAGATTGAAAGAAGTTGTTAGGTACTCTCGTTGATCATCCATCGTTAAGGCGACATGCGTACACCGTTCTTGACAGAAGCAGGTCAACTTAGTAATTTTTTTTTTCTTTTTTTTTTTATATATAATGGGTCTACTCTTGACCTCAATCTTGTCCTGCGGTCAGAGATGAGGTCGACGATGGAACGAGCTTACCCATAAGAAGCCTATTAACTCGCGACTTAAACAGATTGGGGTCATATGCACTCGGGAACACTGATGCAGGCAGGGAATTCCACTCCTTGGCTGTGCGCATAATGAAGGAACAGGCAAAGCGCTTCGTGCGAATAATGTAATATTTTTCTAATAATCTTTAGTTTGTAAACATGCGGTTCACTGGCTAATATGTATGTTCTTTCAAAAATTTAATTAATTTGACACACGCTTTACTAGGCACATCAACTGAAATGTAAGTAGATTTCAATATTCCTTATTTACAATCAGACGTACAAGTTGCTTTCAAGTTAATATAAGTAGAATACATTGAAAGGATGACTGTGTAGTGTCGCTGTTGGACACGGCGGCACCGCGGTGCCTGGGAGCGCTAGGTTTTTATTGCGTGCAGCCGCGTGCGAGTATAGTCGCTCACACGAGTAGTAACAATACCAGTACGAGTTGGTCTGTTAGGGCGAGACACCACCTAAGCGCAGTGGATACGAGATGTCTCATAATCAACCAATAAGATATTGTATTGTGCTGAAGCTAAGCACTATGCTGTCAATGACGCAACCTGATTGGTGCGACACCTCTCCTATTCTCCTCTCTGCTTTAGTGGAAACCGGGCCTTATTCTATAGAAACTGCACCAGCTGAAGGCAATATTATTAACACATAATTATGTTAAGAGAAGAACACATAATCGTGAAGACTCGAAAACGTCCTAATTGCCTTCAGCCTGCGTCACGAATGGCGACGATTATTACGCCTTGTTAAAGCAGCCAAACAATAATTTACAAATATTATTTTATTTTCTCGTTTGTTTCATCATGCCATCCCTTTTCTATAATATTGACTTGTAGTGATTTGTAAAATTCTTAAAACTTGTGCATGTGTGGATCACCTTTGTCGGTTATCGTGAATGTATAACATATCTGTTTAATCAGCTGGCAAAAAAGTGTTGTCATGGTCGGGTGTACCAGTAGGTAGTCTCTTTGGAAGTAAGCTAATTACAAACACACCGTCTTTTTTTTTTTTTGAGTTGTGGAAAATCCTCATTGATGTCCCCTGCCCGGGGAGGCGGAGGGGTCTGTCAGACTCTTACTGACTAAAAACCACCCCGTGTTCCTTCTCACACCTGCGCCAGGGGTCACGGGAACGGAAGATACTTCCGCGACCCCCGACCGGTGCCGGCCCCGCGGGCCTCGACAAGTCAAACACACCGTGCCTCTTCGAACCCCACCGGACTACCCCAAGAAGCTGCGAACTTGACCTGATGAGGATAGATAAAAACAGGGATAAGGGCAATAATGGGACAGAAATGTCTCAAATGTACTTAATGTAGTTGTAGCGACATCTATCTCACCACGAAGTAACAACTGACATGCCACATCGCGATGGTAAAGTTATTCACGTGATTGAATGTATACAAGATCCCAACAACAACCGTCAGACACCAGACATAACATCCGTCTGCGAGGAGGATCATCCCTTTTTTAAAGAGGATGAGGAAAATTACACACTGTTCCTTATACCTCTAAATAGTTTTCGTGTAGCAGTGTAATATTTGGTTTAAGATTTTATATTCTATTTTAATTAACGACATTATGTTAGCATGATGAATTGATGAAATCACAATCACCTTATATCAACCACAATGAAAAATTATGTTATAATTGTAATACGTAGTTTAACTATTTGGGAAATGGTGGCGAAACTTCAAAGATAAAAGTAAAGAAACAAAAACATCTTACGCATAGATCAATTATCGTTGCGTCACCTGAGCTACTCATGATACGAAAAATGAGGTAATCTAGCACACTACACGTGCACAGTTATTTACATTAAAATGCTTTCTAAAACAAAATTTACCACATAGACATAAGATTCTATGTGGTAAATTAGACTAGGCCTAGGCCTAGGCAAAAAATAAACGGATCTATGAAAAGTCTTTCAGACGTTGACAAAACTCCGCAAGTTTCAGGTAATTTGACGTGAACTTCGGACCTGTAAACCACAATTTGTTGGTTGGGTTTTTGCAATCCAGAAAAAAAGGAAAGAATATTTATTCAGCACGGAATAGTAGTAGAAGTACCTAAGTACAGATAGTAAGTCTAGTGCTGAAAGTGCCCATATTAATGATTTACTCAATGTCCGAGATGAGTAAACCTCACAAACTTGCCAATATTTAATGTAACAGTGTACATAACAGGAAAAAAGAAAGTGCCGTCTCATCTCCTAACGATAATGTTCTAAAGTTCTAATTAGGAACGAGGAAAAAGTAACGTTTTTGTAGAAAATCTTACACTTTAACCGAGTACAGTTACCCACTCTGTTTAAAGTATGTTTATGGTATCTAAGACTAGACTGAGAGTTCACGAGGTGAAATGAAATGATGAAATGAAATGATATTTATTTCTGTAAGTAGATCTTCCCAGATACTTTTACATGTCATTTTTTTAAACTAAATGGCATTTCCAAAGTGACTGATCCCTGAGAAGAAATGCCGAAAGAAACTCAGGGGTCATAGTCTCTTTTAAAGTCCAGACATGAGATTGTAATAATGTATTATGCGAGTCTCACGATGCAGGGCAAAGTCTGGAAAGGCCTTTCGAAGAAAGAATCAATTCAGCTTTGAGTTGACCTGTCCCGACTGACGGCATGCATGCTTCAGTCATCGTGGAGCTCAAACCTATTTTAGGGAGCTCGACAACCCTCCACACGATGCTATCTGCCGGTCATTTGCGTAGGCCACGTACCTTGTTGTATGTTTTTTTAACCAACGTTATAACAATGATTCTGGAAATGCTACCTGGTCTGTTGGCAATTAATAGTGGTCATAATATAAGGTTTTTATGAGGGATATATCTTCTATATCAACAGCATTTTTTAAGTTTAGAACTATAAATCGAATTCATCGATATATTTTTTCATCAAGGAAACATTGTTTCGACAAATCATAAGCAATTCACATAAAAGAAAGACTGGCATGTTACAGTTGGTCTAGTAGTTAGTGATCCTGACTGCTATGCCGGAGGTCGTGGGTTTGATTCCCACCAAGAACAAATGTTTGTGTGATGAGCACGGTCATTTGTTCTGGGTCTGGGTGTAATTTATCTATAATTTGTATGTATTTAGAAATGTATAAGTGTGTTTATCAGTTGTACCCATAAAACAAGCTCTCAAGTTTAACTTGGGTCTAAATGGCGTTGTGTGAAAAGTTGTGGCATATTTATTTATTTATTGTAACGGACGGCCTTTTTGGGGGAATGTCTTGTTTACACAAGACATTCCCCCAAAAAGGCCGCCCTTTGACGTACAATAAGCGCTGATTCTCAGCCAAATTCGAATAAATTTGATTTTTTTGACTTTGAAAGACCAAAAAAACAGTTTTTGGTGAAAAAACCAGCAGATTTAGTTTCTAAAAGTTAGTCCAATTTTGTTGATGCAGCTGCTAACATGGTGTTTGCGTTTGTTTAGCACTGCACAATAAATTGACCTAAGTTCTCACTGTAAGTGGTCTGCACAAATTCGCGTAAACCAACATAGCCAAGTGTGCAAAAAGGCGGAAAAGTACCGCGGGTTGTCTGTCAGAGCTGCAACCAGCTGCGGGCTACCGGTCACCGAGGACACCCGACTCCCTGGGTCGTTGACATCTCCTGACGAGGGACGAATTGCGAGACAGGGTGCCGCAGTTACTCATCTCGGCATTTTGGGCGATGGAATCCTGAATAGTTTCCGGTTGCTGCATCGTTATCATTGTCCTGGTCACGCTAAACTTTTGGGCGTTGTTTATTTTTTTAAGATTACTCATTTTGTTTTCGTTTAATAATTCGCTTATTTCCACAGACCGACTCTGAGAGGAGAGATATTCAAGCCATAATATAGATATTACTTTAAGGGGGAAGATTTTTAGACCGCCTGGTTGTGGTTAAGAATTTGAATTTTATTAATCCATCTCGTCAACTTAAAAAAACACAACACATGTTAAAATAAAGAAAAAGCCTTTGTATTTAATTGCATCCATGGTGCACCGAAATCTGACCTCTCAAAGGTAAGGGACAATAAATTGTGCGCAACTTCGCGAGGACAAATCGTTAATCACGCGCACCCTGCAGTGGGCGGCGATTTGGGCGCTCTGAAGACTTACAATTAAATAGACAAGTTCAAACACCAAGTTAATAAATTATTTTATGCAACGTGATCTTGAATTGTTTGGTTGACATTTCATCTGACACAAGGGCTGGCTGACTTTGATCAGAAACTAAACATTACCATATGACGTGGTGATGCTATGGAGGTGCCACCAATTTTTGCGATGCGGGGTATTTTCGTTAGTTAGGTACGTTAATAAATTGTTTTTTTTTCTTAAATGTTTATATTCTTATTATTTTGTGTGGTAAGTGGACGTGAGAGTCAGTTAAGTATGAAGTGGTCTGATACAGGTTATGGATAAAAAGTTAGATAAAAAATTCTGTTTGTCAAAGGTTTCTTCCTAGAGAACCCCTGGCCACACTTCACAATCTCAAAAAGTGGTCACTTCTAAGCATTCGTAAGATAATTGCGTGGTATGTGTGTGTCTGCGCGGTGGCGGTGCTTGGTCGCGGCGTCCGCGCCAGTGCAGTGCTGTGCGTTGCCGCCGTCACCCGCGAGCATGACTCCCGCGCTCCTCACGCTCTTCGCCGCCGCGCTGATCGTCTGCGCGCGCGCAGGTCCTTTGTACCGCCATGCAAATCCACCGGTCGACGACCCCAGTGATATATGCAAACGATTTACCGCCCAGTTAACGTTTTATTGCCCTTTTTATTAATTTGAACAAATTTGGTTTTGATATGGTCTCAGACGATTCAACTAATTGATACATGGTTCTTTAGTTGGAGCCGTTTATGTTTTGATTTACGTGTTTTGAATAGGCAAAGTTTATGTGTGATAGCGCTGAGCAACGCTTTTAGCGTGATGTGGAGCTAAAATTAAGTTTAATACTCATTTTATTGTATGTATATTTAACGTATTATACCTGTTGTTTTTTCTATGATATCTACTCTTAGCACCGACTTATTCAATTAGACACAAAATCATAACGTATATTTTCGTACGATTCCTTAAATTTATTTAACGTTATATTTTTAATTGTGTTATTTAACATAAATTTGACTTCATTTCCTTTACTGTATAATAACTTGAGTCGATATGGTTTCGACAGCGAATTTTTGACATCCGCAAAAAGTTTGACATCTCTCCACACCAAAGAGTTCAACGCGCGATTGAGAGTGTGCTTTGAACTTTACTTTGCGTTGATTATCAAACACGCGTGTTTTTTTGTACTTAACTGTTTTAAGTATTGACAAATCATAATGGAAAACTTTCCTACGGCATTTGGCAACAAATTCCAGTAAGTACTTTATCGATATGAGACAATCGTTTACCTAAATGCCTTATAAATAAGTCGCAATTAACAATACCGCAACATTTCGCAATTTACACATTGTTTTAGATTTTTTAACAACTAAAATGTATAAAATTTAGTACTGCTATACTTGAAGTGCTTCATATATCGGCACTTCACTTTCGTGCGGCACTGTGTCACTGGAGCAGGCACAATGGGAGCCAGGACTACTCATTACCATTATAAAGCAACAATAGTGCCACATGACAGCGCCGGTACTTTTAACATTTCATATTATTTTGTTGACTGTATACTTTGGTAGTAATTTGAAATGCTATATACCTATATAAGTTTTGGTCCTGAGTTACGAGAGAGATACTTCATCGTTCATTATTATCCCATTTTCTTACTCTTCTTTCCATGTTTTTTTTTTTGTTTTAATTTAAATATGATTTTCATACTTAACAGAAACCTAGTAGTAAATTATTATAAAATATTCTGGCTTGTCCTTGAATGGGTCACATTTCAGACCAGTTTGGTAGGCAATAGCTTTGTCGGAAAGAGTTGGCATTCGAGGTCACACGTGGGACCAAAATTTTGTTAACGTTTTCGTAGATTCATTGTTCAAAAGTTTTGATAAGTTTTTGCTCCGTATTGAAAACCAGAATTTTGTATAAAATAATCATTGTCAAAATTTGAGATCGAACTTTGATACCTATTTAACAAAAAATGCATTGGATCGTTTGTGTTGCCTTAGAGTCTAAAATATATTTCAATGCTACAGAAAAAAAATCAGAGCGTAGAGTGTGAGATGTTGTTGTGGAAGGAAGTTGTTTACAGATTAATTTTATTGTTGATGTTTATAGGTAATTTTATTGGTAAATACGAGACAAGCTACCGAATCCACCTTGAATATGTCCCTAGTCAGTCTAGTAGAGAGGATTTTTTAAGACCTTTCGCGACTTAATCTATGCTAATGAGAGGGCCGCTATGCCAATGACAAGATTTTGTTATTCTTAGTAATCACTTGTGACACTGAACATTGACCCTTCTCACGACACAATAAGACCGTTAGGCAGTTTATTGACAAGTTAGGTGACAGTTTATCGATGGTATACCAGTTAACCACCAAGTAAGTAGTTACAAAAGGTCTACTAGACTTCAGTGTAACCCTATGTCTTATATTTGCCCTAAATTAATAACGTGCTGTCTTAGGTCGTTAATGGCTTTTAGTTAGGATACAGACCTAGGCCTAGGGACAAATATTAACGCAAATTACAGGATAAGTTAATTTCGCTATCGTATAAACTGTCTATAGGTAGTTTTATATAATATAAATATTATGTAAGCATTACTTAGTGACTGGATAATTAGACTTAACCATAACAGGTACAGGCTACTTAACTATTCAACTTAATGAACAGGCTATTGTCAGTTTTATCTATTGAGAATATTGTTTTCGGATTCTTGATCGATGAAGGGTTTACCAGTAAAGGTCTTTAGTCTTGATTGTAAAATTCCAAAAGTTGTCCTTCTGTACCCTCATACTCTGTGTTGCATATGCAATGAATGAACGCCAACACAGACGTTCGTATGTTGCGCAGGGCCAACCGGAATACGTAATGCGATGCGAGGCTAGTGCTGTTTGTTCTACACATAGTTTACTTCGATGTTAGTGCCAAGTTCAAGCTCACGGACATTATGTGAAGGTGTTCATTACGAGAAAGAAACGATAGAAAGCTTTGATTCCAAAGACGTCCAAATGAACAAGGTGGAAGTTTATAAAGATTAGGTTTTTTTGCCAGTGGAGATAGCAGAAACAGTAAGCTTTAATTAAACGTTTATAAGGTTGAACATTTATAAACAAGTGTGTGAATAAAATTGTAACGGTGCAGCGGTGTTTTGTATTGACTAATAATTTAGGCTGGCTCATTTAGGCTGGGCCTACGATACCAACAGCTACCTGAACAGAATTTAGTTTTATCTTGTTTTATAAATCGTTATGAATAGCAAGATTTTTCTAAAACACTTAACTAGTTAACCCGCTATAACTGATTCTAAAACGATACTTAACAGATTGGTCGCAAAAAATATCGTATTCTCGAGTGCAATGAAAAAGTTAAATGTAATCAACAATATAGTTTAATGAGTGGGTACAAAAAGTGGCGGTACAGTTAGTGTAGCGATTGTTGGCGAGAGACGGTGAAGAGATACTGATCTGGTTGTGAGACAATGGTCAGACGAGTCTCGTCCACAGTGCCCAGGGCTGATACATTGTAGGAAGAAGGAACTATTTTTTTTATTAAAAGATAAAATTGTTCGTTCGAACTCTGGTTCTGGTTTACACTGTGATTCAAGTGATTCGTTTGAATTAATTACAACTCACGAATCATGAAGAAATAGTGATTGTTTTGCTGCTTATTTTGGGATTAGATGGCGTTGTGTGAAAGTAGCTCAATATTATGTGTAATACCTATATACAATTCTGTGTATAGTCAGTGCGTCTTAGAATAGGTCGTAAACTAATAAGAACTAAATTAGACAAATTAAATGATTCTAAGGCGGAACGAAGTTTACCGGGGCAGCGTAATGTTATTGTATTTTATTTATTTTTAGAACTTTATTTTCTGATTACAAGTAAATTGCAACAATTGTTAGGTACTTAAATTCACCTTTGAAGAATATATTTTGCTCTTAACGTAGCTTGTATTATTATTCTCTTCGAGATGCAGCTCACTTTGGCTAATCACTCAGCCCTGATAAACTGTCGGTTCCCGAGCTGGTCTGCGGAGCGGAAACGTCTGTCGGTGAGTTCCCATCGTAACACCATGGGAACTCCATTGTCTCACAGCTACAGTTACCTCTGTCACATTACTATTAAATTGTAGACTTCATTTCTACTGGCAAATTAAGACTTGTAAATAAGGCAATAAAAATATCACCTACATTACATTACATTAAAATACAGTACAGTACATTAAAATATACCTATTGTTACATTCCGCGGGCATAAAGTGCTTGATAAAAAAACGAAATAAATTTATATCATTCTATAATTTTGCTGAATACAGATATTTGCTAAAAATTACTAACGTAGTTCAATTGTGTAATATCAAAATTACGACTGGTTGTATGCGGACTAATGCGGAGGTAGTATAGTAGATATAGTTAGTAGTGATTAGACTGTCGTTGCACTAAGATTACTAATCGGTTTATAAAAGAGCTTTGTTTCAAAATTGGTGTAGGTAGGTACAATAAAGCGCATTCGATGTTTCGATATTTTTGGTTATAAGAAACTCGTCCAACTCTTTAGAAAACGTTTTAGAGATACAGAGACGGATTCGAGAAGATACAGACGCCAGCACATCAACCTACCCCAATGTGTCAACTGTCCTTGATAGGTTTTCAACTTTAAATTTAAACACTAAGGTTCATGTTCAATTGGGAAAATTTGACAGTTTGGGGTTGGTTGATGTGCTGGCGTCTGACGTGTACGTGAAATAAATTAAGTATCTTAAAGGGTACAAGAAGATAACTCGCAACATAGAGTTCTTATAATTTAGAAAATAATGGGTGAAACCACTCTTAGGGCGTTTCGCACTGAAAATTAATTAGTAAGTAGATAACTGTAATAACCTTCACTTTTGATATCACATTACGCTATCTAGCGACTGTGACGGCCATGGGAAAGTATGCTTACATTTATCATAATGGTGGGAAAGATTCCGAAAATTTCGCCAAAATTAGTTGAGAAATAGCACGGAGAAAAAACATGGCGAGTATTACAAATTCACGGTCGTCTGTGACTCGCAAGCCCCAGTTCCAATACTACTCAAATCTAAGACAGCTATTGTGTCTACTTATCTCCTGTGTAGGAAGCTGATGAAACTACTCTCATGTCACTCATAGGCAATGTCAAATTGTGTCCATCATTCAACGAGAATGTCAATGCGAATGAGTCTCATGCGTAATGTTGGGCCACCATCACTCGTCCGCCAGTCATTCCACTCACGTTCATATATATACGCACTATATTATGTGATTCCTGTCAGTTTTATTGCTTGCTCATGACCGCAAAAGCAACCGAGCGTATAGTAGTCGGCCACGACGCGTTTAGCGAAGATCAGAGTTTGGGGTCAAAGGACCACCCACGTACCTGAATGAGCGCCTGCGCAGCTTCGCAGACCCGTGAGTTGTCTAGTGATGTGCAGATAATATCTAGTGCCTTTTTTGATATAAGTACATAGTGGTGTGTAGTCCAATTCTTTAGATGAATTTGATTTCTGTAACTATTAGTTTGATCTCAGCAGATTGGACAATTTAGAAAATATATGTACGTAGAATATGTTATTAATTATTATGGTTGGCATCCATGAAGAAAGACATGTGAAACACGTGATTGACTCATTATAATTATGAGTTTGAAGTTCGCATCGGCCAAGAGTGGTGATTAATGCTAGTGCCTTCTCGGTATGAGAAGACGCAATTACCCTTAAGTAGGACAGTCAGCTGGCTTGTATTACTACATATTAACTATCTTACTGTAGTGAAATGCATAAATGTTAAACTGAGTCTTGATTATTTATAGAATAACAACCTTAGAACTCCGTCTATTTCCGATACATTGTCAGCTTTCTTTCAACTATCCCTTATACCTACTTCCTAAGCAAAAAATACTTAATATAAAATACACAGAGTCTTCAAGGGCATGAGCATTTACACATGATGGTGCCTTTGAGGTTCCATCAGGTAAATTTAAGTGCTTAATCTTCGTTTACCCGCACTGTACGACCCGCCTCACCGTCGAGTGATTCATGAGAGAGGCTTTCAGCCGCCAAATTACACCCTTAAGACAGGAGGTGGCTTACGGGACTTAACCTCACTCACAAATTGCCTTACAACAGGCTGGCTCCTAACAATGGATTTCATTAAGAAAATTGATTGTTGACTCCAAGCTAGTAGGTAACTGCTATTGTGTTTGTTCGTGATCTAATGTTGATTTGTTTTATTCAATACGGATTCATTGATATAGGTACGTTGTTAACTCGTCTATAATAGGGATTGATTTCTTTTTTTTTTTTAATAATTCATCCATCGGTGTAGAGTCACACGTTACTGTTGAACATTAGATTCCCGAGTGAAGAAAAGTGCTAGGTTTTTCCATCAGGATTAACCCGAAGTTTGAATTTTACACAGTTGATGGTAAGTAAGGTCGGCCTCTATTACTTAAATAAAACGATCTAAATGTGGATATACTTACTTTAGATACTTTCTTCGCCAAATACGGGTAACTAATAACGTCGTTTTCATTGCGTTTTGTTTTTTTTTCTTTAGCCATGATGACATAATACGAGTACAGCGCTCATGCTGCTTATGGAGACAGAACGTATTATGACAACGTATGTATGTGCCAGTCTTGTCAAACTATTATGTTTATGACGGTTTCATTGCTAATGTACTGGCGTACCGTATTGTCATCTTTTGTCTTATCAAACACGCGATTGCCAAAACTACTTTGTGCTTTAGTAAAGTGATCTATTGAATGGTCCAATTCGACTAGAAATGAATAAACCAATAGCAATGAATTCCTGTATTCCCATTATTTCTTTTGTAGAGGCATTTCCTATCTCAGTCGGAACAAATCTGCGAGTGAGGCTAGTATGTCCGAAACGTGTCATAAAACCTGGTTGCTACAGCTGCGCCCGCGCAGTGTCGTGGGTGGCTCATTCAAGTGTAGTGGCCGAGCGGTTCCCACGCGGCGCTGCTTTCCTGGACATCACGATACAGGTTCTATGTTATCTCTCAGATCATCGCGAGGCGTAAACTGTTTGTTATTGCTCTGTTTTGATTGGCCGAGGGTCACTGCCTTCTTAATACTGTTGTTAGTTAAAAGATTTGTTAACGTTGGTTTTATGAGATGGTTTTAATTGTGGGTTTTTGCATAGACTTGAATATAACCAGTATCGGGTATTGATGTTCTGTAGATGTTTGTAATTATCATTTATTTAAAAGAATACCTACGGTTCGTTTTATGGAGGTGTAATATAGGTGAAAGCTGGATTTGAGGATATAACAATAGCATAAGCGTGTAACAAATAATACATGGCTACGATAGAGGTCCTTAGCAATAAACACAACCTGATCGATCAAGTGAAACAGAATCGATTTCCATTTGAATGAGTTTCGATTCTGCGAACAAGTGAATTGGTTTAAATGGCATAATACAGGTCGACGATGGCCGCCCGCGCCAACTGGTCCTGGTTTTTATTGCGCCCGCGCATCATCCAGCGCATGCGCGATCTAAGTATTATCGTACATCACTTTCATGTTTCTTTAAAAGGATTTATCTTTAACCAATTTGTTGAGATAATTACTTATGTATTAACGAAACTTAGGTAATAATGAATAGAATATACTTAATAGAAACTGTGGCTATAACATTCGCAAAATCACTGGCGTCGTTTACATGGTGAGGTTTTTTTTCTATTAAGCTGTTAATTTTTCGTGGCTAATAAACATCTTTTGTTTTCAGATGCAAGTTTAGAAATTGTGGATTTGGTACTTCCAGATTTAGGACAGGAAAGAACATACAGTAAGTGTTAGATAAAACTAAGATCATAATTAATTACGGCAGTTGACTATTCTCCAAATATGTAAGATTTATCATTGCGGCAGCTTTTTCAGTCTAATCGGATGCAGCTGAATACGTTTGTTTTTTACGTAGCGACTACCTATCTGACCTCTATATAGTTAGTAGCTGTCCAACCAAGGGATATCGTGCTGTCCAGTGAGTACAGGGTAGCACGATACTCGTTGGCTACACTGGTTGCTAACAGGGCGTTATAACGTGTAAGATTAGATTTATTAAACCTTGGCTGAGTAACTGAAATGTTTTCTAAAACATTAAGCTATTCAGCCAAGCAACAGCAGCAATCTGTAATGCGTCTCATGGCGAAAAGGTAATTATAATTAAGAGCTTCAACTATTTAGTTTTTAGCTCTGTAACTTTCAGGTCCTTTATCCAGTCATCACTTTCTTGAACAGATTGACATAACTGCGATAATTTAGCAACAGTTTTGTCTAAAGTTTTCGGAAACTTTGCGGTGTTGTATTTTCTCTTGAGACGTAAAATTACTTTTCTTTTCAGATGTACAGCACGATAAAGAGGCTTCAGTTTCATTTCCAAAGGATTTGCACACGATTTACAGTGAGTAACTATTCAAAAAAATCAATGATATTATAACATCATTAAAAACTTGGCCATAATTACATATGTGATCTCATAAAATTATGACCAAGTTCTGACGAGTAATTTACTAACAGAGATCGTACTAAATCAAATTCATCATTCATACATAGTATTCATATCAAATCTATATTTATTATTCAAATTAGGATGCGAATCAGCAATTTCGTGTAAATATTAAAAACTAGCAGACGTCACGCAGTTTCACTCGCGTAGTTTCCGTTCCCGTGGGAATACAGGGATAAAAAGTAGCCTATGTCCACCGGGAATAGTGTAGCTTTCCACCAGTACAATAATTTTTAAAATTGGATCATTAGTTCCGAAGATTACCCCCTACATACAAACTTACAAACTTACAAATTTTACCTCTTTATAATATTAGTATAGAAAACCGACAAACTATTTAAATGCTGGGCTAAACAATGCCCAATTTTAATTGCCGGGCAATTTCCAAATCTTAATTTGCGTTTTATAGATAAGTCTTTGTCAAGTTTTCTTGACTCACGAAGTAATTTTTTTCATTTAAGATTCGCTGAAAAAGAGTCGAGGCTTAGTTCCAGATCGCCACGACAAATCCCACTGTGAGTATTTGGAGGAATGAGGAAGGGTGTAAAGTTCCTCATCCACCATTGAAAAGGTGGGCTAACTACTACCGCCGCCGGTTGTTGTCGGGAACTTGTATACGTTCAAACTGCGCAGATAACTTTGATACCGCGATGTAGGATAGTTCGTATGTGGCGAGATAGATGTCGCCACAAGTAACAAAATGTATTGAATTACCAGTCCATAGTTTAATTGGAATTTAAATGTTTGAGTTTTAATGATTCACAAAGGAAACTTTAAGGAAATAATGGTGACAGTAGTTTACGACAAGTTAGCGTTGTTTTTATTTAAGTAGGTACGTCCATTGAATATTTCGTTACGTTGCGATATTGTTTCAAATCAAATCAAATCAAAACGTTTATTGCTAAATCTATAATATTTCACTCTTCAATCCAATATTGATCGCTAGAAAATATATGGTGAGTTTTAAGATATTAGTAAATGGTAACTACCAACAGAGAACTCACCAGAGAACCAGTTCCAATTGCAGCGAGGCATAAGTCAGGTGGATGAGATACTTACATCTAAAACTGATTTAACTGGTATTGGAAGATCTTTTCAAGAATCTGGATTGCAAAGTACTCGCCAATTTCAACCGCGTACACCTCTTGCCTTTGTTTTACTGGCGATATTGTGGTAGTGTCCGATTCAATGCTCGATGTCCAGTAGTATTTCAACAAGTGGCTCTAAAAATGAACAAGGTGAAGACTTCTTGAGTTTTTGAAATAATCTTCTCATGCCTTCAATGCCCATTCGTGGTTTATTTTAAGACTGCCTCGTGTCGCAAGCGCTACTATTGAGCATGAGGTCCCGGGTTCCATCCAATCCACCCCCACACTTATTAAAATATCCTACTCACCGATAACTGACGAAATTAACTAATTACCAGTAACAAGGTACTCCACGCGTTTAAGAAATTACGTCACTATTCTGTAATTCGAACAATAATACACAACCAGGCGAGCTAACTTGCGAGCCGGGAATCGATGACGGAACACGATGGTCGTAAATTATATAACATTGATAAATGATAAATGATAAATGATAAATGATGATAAATGATATTTATTTTGTAAATAGGTTTTTACAAACACTTTTACACGTCGCCTTTTTTAATAAATGGGATCGGTATTTCACTATTTGACTACTCTGAGAAGAAACACCGAAAGAAACTCAGAGGTCATAGTCTCTTTTAAAGTCCAGACATTATCTTGGTCAAATCATGTAAGATCCATGCAGATTAGTGTCTGAGATGGTCTTTTGAGGAAAGAACCACACAGAATGAGGGGACCAGATCAGTCAGTGCAAGCATTTGTCAGTAATCGTGAGCTCAACTCGGAACTTGAGGAGCTCCACGTGCCGACGAACAATACCAAAGAAAGAACATTTGGGTTGGTCCCATAAAGAACTCAAACTGCCAGACAAAATGTAAAATAAATAAATTAAAGAACTTAAAAAGATTTAGAAACGAAAATCTAAAAAAATAAATAAAAACAGAATCCACATAGTCCTTACATTCACAATAAAAAAAAAATATAAAAATATAACATACTTTCAAAGTAAAAATACATGTCAATATACATTCAAATATGTCAACAGTGTAAATAATAACATAAAAACATTTGATAGAAAATCTTGGTCAAATCATGTAAGATCCACGCAGATTAGTGTCTGAGATGGTCTTTTGAGGAAAGAACCACACAGAATGAGGGGACCAGATCAGTCAGTGCAAGCATTTGTCAGTAATCGTGAGCTCAACTCGGAACTTGAGGAGCTCCACGTGCTGACGAACAATACCAAGGAAAGAACATTTGGGTTGGTCCCATAAAGAACTCAAACTGCCAGACAAAACATAGACTAAATAAAAAGAACCTAAAAGATTTAGAAAAGAACATATAAAAAAAAAAAAAAAAAAAGAATCCACGTAGTCCTTACATTCACAATAAAAAAAAATCAAAAATAAAATATATAATTTACTTATAAAGTAAAAATACATGTCAATATACATTATATGTCAACAGTGTAGAAATAAAAAAATAAAAAAAACATTTGATACATAATCTTGGTCAAATCGTATAAGATCCATGCAGATTTGTCTGAGATGGTCTTTTGAGGAAAGAACCACACAGAGTGAGGGGACAAGATCAGTCAGTGCAAGCATTTGTCAGTAATCGTGAGCTCAACTCGGAACTTGAGGAGCTCCACGTGCTGACGAACAATACCAAAGAAAGAACATTTGGGTTGGTCCCATAAAGAACTCAAACTAATAAGAAATTTAAAAAAAAAAAAAAAAAATTAAGAAGGTATAAAACAGGATAAAAAATGATATCATGGTTTTAACGCAATTGGAGCAGCTCATTCCCAAGCCTTTTTATCCTCAAGGTAATCATTAACAGTATAATAAGCCTTTTGACATAGTTGTCGCTTTATGAATGATTTAAATTTATTCAGGCTTAGTTCTTGTATGCGGCTAGGAATTTTATTATAAAAGCGTATACATTGACATCTAAATGAGCCTCCTACTTTTTTAAGCCTGGTTACAGGTATAACAAAATTGTGTTTGTTTCTAGTATTTACATTATGGATATCACTGTATTTTTTAAAAAGATTAATATTTTTATGCGCATACAAAAGGTTTTCATAAATGTAATGGGAAGGCACAGTCATTATATTAATCTCTTTAAACTTATTTCTTAACGAGCATCTGGGACTTAACTTATAAATTGAACGGATAGCCCTTTTTTGCAATACAAAAATTGTCTGGATATCGGCAGCATTTCCCCACAATAAAATACCATACGACATGACACTATGGAAATAGCTGAAGTAAACTAAACGGGCTGTCTCTAAATCAGTCAAATTTCGAATTTTCCTAACAGCATACGCCGCGGAACTAAGTTTTTTGGACAATTTAAGTATGTGAGGGCCCCACTGAAGCTTAGCATCTAAAGTTATGCCCAAGAACACTGTAGTATCACCAGGATTCAACTCCTGACCCTTTATTAGTACACTAGTTTCCACTTGCCTAACATGAGGAAGTGTAAACTTAATGCATTTAGTTTTATTCTCATTAAGAAGCAGGTTGTTAACATTAAACCAGTGTACTATTTTTGAAAGAGCGTTATTCACGTCATCAATAACGTGCTGCTGACGTTTAAGTTTGAAAAAGAGTGACGTGTCATCTGCAAACAATACTATATCATGATTACCTTCTACAAGATAGGGTAAATCATTAATGTAAATAAGGAATAAAAAAGGGCCAAGAATCGAGCCCTGGGGAACTCCCATCGTAACCAAAGATCCAGGAGATCTTTTTCCGTTGACATCAACTCTCTGAATCCTATTACTCAAGTATGACGTAAGAAGATCCAGAGACTTGTTTCGGATTCCATAGTGGTAGAGTTTCTTGATTAATGTAGTGCATTTAGTTTTGTCATTGTATTATGTTTATTTCCGTTCATTATTTATTTGTAATCAATTGTTAATGTTTTTAAGGTAGATTTTTGAGGAACAAAAATATTCTAAGAATAAGATCTCATGTGAACCAATATCTAATCACAGCAATAAATGAATTTGAATTTTATGGTCAGTGGCGAAGTTTATTGCCACTGCTCCGCTGCACCGTGCGCGCGCTTTATGGGTACTGTTTTCTATGTTAAAATGGCATTGATGGCACAAGTAAGAGTATATCAATCAACCTATATTTCCTTTCAGATACTAAGATTAAGGTACATCAGGGTGAACCAATTTATCGCCAGGGCAAAGCATATTACGGTGAGTTATAAAATGCCTATCATAGGCTACTACAGTTTTTATAATAAAATTTCTATTACGTACTGAATGACTGAAACTTATTATGACTATTACATGGGTGTGTGTGTGTGTAAAAAACACGTAAAATAAACCAATAGACTGGCGGCACTGTCATGTTTTATTTATTTATTTATTACACACATACCTACATACAATATTGAATGGCAATGCAAAGAATCTGCTGTTCTGATGAAATTTCGGTGAAAATGTAGAGGAAGTATTGATCAATAGTTTGCTTGCACTTGACCTGAAGATTATTAGAGTTTAGTTGTTGACTACCTCTTCGTAACAGAGTATTTGTGGCTCAGACAATGTTGACTAAGCGAATGTTACAAACCAGCTTCAGGCAAAAAAGCAGAGCTGCCATCAGCCTGCTTGTACGAGGGGCGATGGCACAGCGATGGTGCCGCGGTGAGCACGCGCGAAGACTGCCTGGTCTGCGTGTGCGCAGCTGGCGCGCTGTCCTGCCGCCGCCGCGCCTGCGCGCCTCTGCCCGACCCGTTGCCGCCGCGCTGCCACGTGCGACATCGGCGCGGTTTCTGCTGCCCCGAGCTGCACTGTCCAGGTATTTATGTCACACTACACTCTATACTCACGTACTTATATGTTAAGCTTAAATTGTATTTTGTACGATTTATTATGAATAAAAAGTGTACTACCAGCTACACCTCTGCCTAGCCCTTCGGGGATTACAGGCGTGATGTTATGTTATGTTTATAAGTGTGTCAAATGAGAAAAATATAACAAAGCTTATTATAGAGGTGGCCAAGAGAATAGCGCCACATCAATAGTTTGTCAAAGGATCATCTCTTTTTACAGTAAGATTTATTGTCGCTCAATATCCAAAATAAAAATATTGGTATCTAGTTATAAGCTAAAACAATTTAACGAACCTCATGCAATATTCGTCATTCTAGATTATATCTATACACCCCGGTCGATTACGGTTAAGAACTTGTGGAATTTGTGGATGCCGTAATTTGGAACAAATATAATAGGAATGTTAAACTTGTCAGATGGGGTACAGCTCATGGAACACGGAGCGTCAGCTAGACTCGAGAGTGGGGTCCTCTCCGAGGCCGAGGTCCCGACGGCGACGCCGGCTACTGCCAAACACGGTATGTTGCGTACTGATTAAGATTATATTCTTAGTTTGATTAAATTTGCCTCTTTTAACCTATCTTTCGAAGATAACGTGGACGATTGGTAGATAGTAATGCCAATGTAGAGAAGATGTGAGCGTGTGTGTATAGTATAAACAGGTACGAGTAATAAAAGAAAGTCCGAAGTACAAGAAAAAGAAAGAAAGTTTATTGGGTAGTAGATACCTACAGGTTACAAATCACACACACACACACACACACAAGAGTTCCACTGAGAAGAAGGAGTGCTGTAGCGACATCTATCTCACCACATACGAACTAATGACCGATATCCTACGTCGCGGTATTAGAGTTATCTGCGCGATTTGAACGTAAGTATACAAGTTCCCGACATTAACCATTGGGCAGACCACAGTGGGTGGGTGATGGGTAGTTAGCTCACGAGACACAACACCCGTCTGGTCGGATGATCCTCCCTTGTGGATGAGAAACTATAGACTCTGTTCCTCATACCCTCAAACCAATAATGTTGCAATGATAAAAGCTGAAGCTCGGACGTTTGGTGGCGTCACTGACGACTGATGATACTGGAGTGTTCCCAGCGTGCGTGGAGGGCGGCAGCGTGTACGCGGCGGGGTCGGCGCTGGCGTCGCGCGTGGCGTGCGAGCAGTGCTTCTGCCTGCGCGGCGCGCGCCACTGCGTGCGGCCCTCGTGCCTGCCGCCGCCCGCGCACTGCGCGCCGCGCCCCGCGCCCGGCGCCTGCTGCCCGCAGCGCTACTACTGCGACGCCACGCTCGAGCTGCCCAACCAGCACCGAAACCGATTTGGTGAGGATTGCCCCTTCCATAATATCATCAATCCATGAAAAATATTATTTCGCCAGTTATGCTTCGCAATAAACTGAACGCAAAATCAGAATCCGAGAAAACTAGGTATTGCTTTTTGGCCTAACTGAGAAACAATAAATAAGTAGGTAAGTCATGTCATGTCGTCAACATCATCGTAGACTTTACTGATGAGCGTGTGGTGTCCCCGCAGACTGCAAGGTGGACGGCGTGCTGGTGGCGGAAGGCTCGCCGGTGGAGGGACGCGGCAACTGCTCGGCGTGCTTCTGCCTGCGCGGCGAGGTGCGCTGCCAGGCGCTCGGCTGCGCGCCGCCGCTGGCCGGCTGCCGGCCGCTGCTGGCGCGCGGCGACTGTTGCGCGCACCAGTACATCTGCGACCACGACGACGCAGGTACGCATGCACACCACCAGTGGCCGATAATGTTCCCACTGCTCAAACTAAGGCCTCCTCTCCGTGAAAGGGCCAGACCACAACGCGAACCCTATGTGGGTTGATCTGGTTTTACCGTTTATTTAGTGATAGGGGATAAAAAATTGAAAGCCAGATTTAAATAATAAACGGTAAATTATTGCGCTTACTTACATTTAACAGAAAAATAATATCGCTCGAAGTTAAAGATAAAGTGCTTGTTTATTCATAAAATACTGGCTGACAGTTAGAATACCTTGATCCTGCCCTGACTCCAGTCGACAACAGTTCCAACAATACCGAGCATAATTTCTTCTCTAATCGGAAGAAATGTTTGTACCATCCGTCACTCTGTCGATTCTTCCGTCGACATACCCATTTCAACAGTGATCATGGCGCGCTGAGCCTGGATCATTCTGATATTTATACTGACATACTTCTATTTCTATTCAGTCACAAGAGTGACAGATGTCGTGGTAGACGAACAAGATATACAACTTTTGTACACGAATGAAGACCAGACCAAAGATTTCGTGAACACGGGAAAACAAGGTCGAAGATTTAGGTAGTAGTATTAAATAGTACTTTTAAACTTATCACTTGAGTTCATTTGTTATAATAATGTTTGTTTTTCCGTAGATCACTGAGCAAGATTTCGAGAGCATTTAAACGTTACCGCACATTATTTGCAGCACTTAATAATGGCACTGAACACAAGTATTTGATTGTGATTCAACGGCTACCTAAATAACTTTAGAAATTATGTTCTGTACTCAGCTAAGTAGACCAGTGGTTCCCAAACCTAACTGGACCACGACACACTTAACTAAAACTCCCTAATCCACAACTCACCTCTTTGTTAATAATACATGGATTTACTCTCTAATAAAAGTGATACTTTTGTTGTCTATTTCTTCATCAACTTAAATTTTAGTTACTTTTAATCGCATTAAGTTTTATATTATTTTGTTTTGTTTTTTAAGATTATTTATTTTTGGGTTCAAATTTAATTGTAGCAAAATTCTTGTCTCACTTTTCCGTTAGTCTGTGATTATCTATCGTCTCTATGACAGGGCCCACCCGCCCTTGCTTTGGGAACTACTACCATAGACAATACTACAAGATGGTAACAATACTAAGGTAATAATGTTAGTATATTTATATAATTTTCAGAAACTCTACCAAAAATCACCTCCAGTTCAGGAGGATCGTCTACGTCTACAAGGCACGACGAAAGGACACTCCACTCCTCAAAGACCGGCAAGCTTGAGAGTACGACAAAGAAAATCGTAACCAGCCTGTACACTTTAAAGCAGACGTCTTTCGCGTCAGCCACCAAGAACCACCTCATCACCACTACTAAGGTTAAAAGGAAAACTGAGGAACCACCTCTAAACTTCAGCACGAAACCAGAACAACATATTAATACTATATCCAATAATTTCACAACAACTCAAAAGCCGGTGAGCGCCGCCAAGCTGATCGCCATGCCAGAGTTTTCAGAGTCGTTTGAGGATTCATCAGATAAAACTACAGAGCAGCCTGAAGGAACAGTCAAAATCGTAATCAATGGAACTATAAACTGCACAGCTGAATTATCTTCAACGTCCTTGCCTCTGAGTATTAGTGTGAACGACACCGACAAGCAATTGGAAGTTTTGCCAAGAGTGCCGATCGTGAACGTGGAAGCACAGACGTATTCACCCAATGACATCATCACTGACAGGAGTGTGAACGGAGGCTTCGACGAGGACGATACCTTCACGATCAATGTGACGAGCTCTCTGATGACGAACACTAGCCACTCGACCTCGAGACCGGCGGTGACTGCCGCCAAGATACCGACACCGATTAACCTCGCGGAAGCATTCAACAGTTCTAAGAAGAAGAAGGGAGAGTATGATTATGACTATACTGAGCCGACATTACCGCCTTCGCTGCCAAACTTAAAGTACGTATGAGCACCGAAACGATAGCATTTTTAATCGATCTAGAAACAGTGTCATATTGTGCAGTATAATCTAAATCACAAATAGTGTTTGCAAAAAAAATATTAAAAAAAGTTAAGTTTTAATTAAGTGTGTGATCAGATGCTGTTTATGAGTTTAAATCAAGCAATATTTAATTAAAAGTTTCTTTTGTTTTAAGGATTATCCCATTTGTAGCCGCCGACGCGGTGGTTGATGATGAGGCAACAAAAGAAACTCTCACTTACCCTATTCTGGAAAGAGAGGACAAGTTCCCTGTGTACTATCCCTCTGTGGACAACAAGAATACCAAGTTCCCTGACAGACGAGAAGACAGCTACCAACCAACGCAGTATCCAGTATTTGTGCTGGGTAAAGTGGAGCCCTCATATTCTTCTATCAGCCATGAAGTGGTCCTGCCTAGGGATAGATATCCCGAACGCAATGATCTTGGTGTCCATGAGTACACCGTGTCAGCTTCGTTGGGCAGTCAAGGGTCTGACGTGAAGACTGTCACGCAGGATCCTCTGACCAGCACGACGTTCGCGGTGGAGACGCCCGCTGTGAACCTGTTCTCTCCGCCAGTGGAAACTGAAGGTAACAACAAAAGTGACTGCGGTGCATCATGCCACCTGCTTGTCTAAGTTCTTGTACCTGCCTACATCGAGGTCATCGCGGTACTGACGGTCACGTTTTATTAAAAATAGACAATGTTAAGTTAATTCAGCTTCTTATCGTGTCAATGACTTATATTTTGTACAACCCTTATCTACGTAGCGATTTTTACAGTCAAAAAGTAAATAACTTAACTAATTTC
Organism: Euplexia lucipara; assembly: GCA_921972225.1. Classification (NCBI taxonomy): domain Eukaryota; kingdom Metazoa; phylum Arthropoda; class Insecta; order Lepidoptera; family Noctuidae; genus Euplexia; species Euplexia lucipara. The sequence goes on from OV179149.1 coordinate 23,659,969, forward strand.
TGAATAAGTGCTGTGACAAACAGTAGGACAGAAACCCAAAAAGTCGCTCTGCGTAATTATTTTGTTATCATTTTGGCGCTGTGGCCTTAAACTTCCTGTTACATGATATTTCATTAAGTCATCTGTATTGCAGGTGGTTTCCTTCCAAAGGGTTCGGGCGTCATAGATGAGTACTTCGGCGTGTACCCGAGCACTCCGTCGGGCCCGGCTGTGCCTCAGCACACTACCTCTATGCAGCTGGATGTCATCAAAGATATACAGGGTAAGTTTTAGGGAAAAAACTTCAAGGAAACAACAGGCATTGTGAGAAATATAGATATACTAGCGAACGTCTCGCGATTTCACCCGTAGTTCCCGTGCCCATGGGAAAACAGGGATAACCAGTAGCCTATAGATGTCACCTGGGGATAGTGAAGCTTCCCAGTGAACGGTGAAAGAATTTTTCAAATCGGTCCAATAGTTTTTAAGTTCATTCGTTACATCCAAAAATACAAATCTTCCCTCTTTAAATATTAGTATGGAAAAGGAAATCTAAAACGACAAAGATTTTTTTAAAGGTAGCAAACTTTTATTTTGTCAACGTAAACGTGGAGAACATAGTGCATTTAATACTTGAAGTAACTCAGAAGGTACTTACTTACTACTTATTCGTTGCAGGCGAGTGCCTAGTGGAGGGGCAGCGCGTGCCGGGCGGGCAGAGCATCGTGCTGGGCTGCGAGCTGTGCACGTGCTCGTGGGAGGAGCTCTCGTGCTCGCGCCGGCCGTGCGCGCCCGTCGCCCCGCCCTGCCGCCGCCTGCTCGCCTCCAACCACTCCCGCGACCCCTGCTGCGGGGACGTCGACTGCCACGCAGGTAAAGTACTACGCTGACTTAATCTTTACTGCCCTTACTCTTGCCTCGTGGGTACAATTCCAATCCAGACTTTGAATAAGCTTGGAGTAATGCCTTACCACTTAGAGGTAATAAACTTACCATTTATTACCAACTAGCTGTGCCCTGCAGTGTTACCCGCGGTACATTAGGGTAAATAAATTGCATGGGAATAAGATATTTTCCCGCGCTAAAACGTAGCTTATGTGGTAATCCAGGGTGTCAGCTAACTCTATACCAAATTTTATTAAAATCGCTCCAGCCGTTTAGACGTGAAGAAGTAACAAACATACACACTCACAAGCTTTCGCCTTTATAATATTGGTGTGCCATATAGTGCCTTTCCAACTTGTTCAGGTCGGTTTTAAGTCAGACTCCTTAAGACTGGATATCGTTAGATAGTCAGTGAATTTTAGAGCAACCCATTTTACCAACCAATACTTATGTTTATTTTCAGAAAAAAATACAACTTACGCCAAACCATCTACTCCCGTCAACGCATCTACTTTCACAAACGCAACAGTAGTAAAAGAGAACAACGAAAATAGCAACAAAGACGAGGTACGAGAAACAACATCCGTGCTTTTAACAGTACCACTTCAAAAGAATAAAACAGACATCAAAGCAAATAATATCGAGAAAGTGACAGTAAATGACAGCACCACATCAATACAAGTAAATACTGAGTCTGTTCAAAAAACTTCTACAACTGCTGTTCCTAGTACCACTTCCACGAAACCAACTCCCAAGATAACGACGACTACTACCACGCCTGCTCCAGTCAAGCAGGATGACGAAACTTCTTTCGAAGACGAAGAAGAAGATGATGACGGTGAATTTTCATTTGGCAGCGTACTGAAGCTCCTGCTCAGTGACAGTTATGAATCAACCACCGCTCCCAGTAAGAAACCTTCCACCAGAGGTCCCACAAGGCCGCCTCCTTCGGCTCCTTCTGTCTACAGCCCCTCCACCAGCGCACCCATCACCAGCAAACCAGAAGAACAAACATTCTTTAAACCTCTCCCGCCGCGTCCCTACGTCATGCCTCTAAACACAGTCAACAGGATAGACCATTTAGTACTCGGTGAAGCGACCGCCATTAAACGAACAACTCTTCGACCAATTACGAACAAGACCACCAAACGTCCGACACCACAGGCGTATGAACGTCAGACAACACAGACGTATAGCACGACAGAGAGAAGACCGGTGGAGCAGGAGGAAACTGTCCCGTTTACGCCTGTGGTGGCTGGAGGACCCCGCCCTCCGAGCCTGGGTCTACCGAGTGGAGGTGCAGGTCTTCTGAAGTTGGCTGGCTGCAACATCTACGGGAGGATGTACAGGGTCGGGCGGATCATCACGGAGCTGTCCACTCCATGCACGGAGTGCTGGTGTACAGATCTGGGAGTCCAGTGCAAGCCGCTCGCCTGCTGAGGATCAAAGAAGATGCATTTAGTGTACAGCGTGTGATTGAGCGGTTGGTTATATAGCTCCTGGAATATTCGCTCACTACCAGACATTTACGGACCTTAAATACTCCAAATATTTATATCAGTTGTAAAATGTAAAGGAAATGTTAATAAACATATTTTTGTTTGCTTGTTACGGTAATGCATACTTACATGGTAATTAATGTAAGTCTGTAACGTCGTGAGAAACAGTGTCCAGTAGTGACTGTTCATATTCTTCAAGGAGCTTTAGTTAAAATATTTATTTATATAAAATGGCCGGCAATGATCTCATACGACATAAACTATCATAGACTTGAACTTTCGTGCACGGAGTAGTGAAGAGATGGAGTGTCGTATGTTGTAGCAGAGCAAGGTATGGCTCTGCTCCTTAGCACACAATCAACGATTGACTGCAATCTAGCTGCCCCTTGGCAGCTAGATTGCAGTCAATCGTTGATTGTGTTTTAATGTGAACAAATCATCAATCATTCATCTATCAATCATGTGACTGTTGTTGAAGTCGATCTATAGCAACGTAGATGCCCACAGCCGAACTTTGGGTTGACCGAGGAAATGTGCATGTTGGCACTCCATCTCTTGATACCCCATGTCACTTACCTTTGGCGTTAAATTTGATTGAACGCGTCACAAACCGAAGTGCCTTATCAAAGTTAGGTACATGATAGCCTCAATGTATTTTAGATTCGTATTGTAGATTTAAATAGCAGTTAAATATAATATCTAGTGTTAATTTAGCAAATAAATCTAATTAAACATTTTTATGGAGTTTGTTTTATTTTTTTTTGTTTTTCATAACATCTGAAATCATTTGGAATAAGACGCAGAGGTAGTAATTAAGGCACGGTAATTAGTGTAACGACAAAGAATGTAAATGCATTTGTACTTTTAAATGATCACAATATTTACACAAGCGATATAGGTAGTCCTATGTAGGTAGTATAGTTTATAGACACTGAACGATACAACATGTAGTAAGACCTTAATTAGATTATTTATTGATTTAAATTTCAAGCAGCAATAGCCAAATGGCTAGAGTGTCTGCCTCTCTCTAGACACAAGCATGTTTATCTTCTTAGCCAGGGTGATTTACAAGACTACTAGTGATTTGCAATTCACATAATAATATTCCACGACTATTCACACAACGCCATCAATTCCCAAGCTAAGCAGAGTTTGTGTTATGGCTGCTAGATAACTGTTAAACATGCTTCTAAATAAACACAATGTTTTAGATAAATTACACCCAGACACAGAACAATATAATCGAGCTCATCACAATAACATTTTTCCTGGGTGGGAATCGAACCCACGATCTCCGGTATATCACTCAAGGGCACTAACTACTAGACCAACAGGCCAGTCAAATTGTTTGCCAGTTGAAATCATAATCATAAAGTTCAGCATCATCAGACATATGATGATCTACACACTGGCTTGTGTCATTTCAAGCAATCTATCAACTGCCACGTATCAGAATCGTCCGAGATAAAACGGCAATGTCAAATTCAGGGGCTTACTCATTTTTATCTCAGTCGCCCACGACACGCCACGCCACGTCACACATTATTCCGTCACCAACAAATCACAGTGCACTATCAAGTGTAGCGAGCAGCATAGTTTTGGATTGATCAGGCGCAATACCTTTTCAAACCTGATACAGAGGTTCCAATTTTGTAGAGCCCACAGAGTGGCTTAACTAAAATAATAACAGCCATCCAGGACCATTACAGGTGTATAAGCTTATTTAGTTCTGTCCGCAAATGGGTGAACATCTAAAACATATTGGGATCTCTATGCTTTGAAAAGCACGTTAAGCCCAAGGTTCCGGCTGTCATTTAGAGATCTTTGAGTCGTTCGTTACGAGTAGTCTGAAGTTTGAAAGTCTGAAAACTAGTCTAGCCAAGCTGATTGCCAGCTACTCGGTTGTGGAAGTCAGTTAGGTTGTCACTGGATGCAAAACTGGGTATTCAGCTGCATCTGGTTATACTAATGGTTAATGACCGGTAGATAGCGTCGTGTGGTGGGTCGAGCTCCCTGAAATAGGTTTGAGCTACACGATGACTGAAGCATGCATGCCGTCTGTCGGGACAGGTGCGCTCAAAGCTGAATAGATTCTTTCTTCACAAGGCTGTTCCAGACTTTGCCCTGCATCGTGAGACTCGACTTTAAAAGAGACCATGACCCCTGAGTTTCTTTCGGCATTTCTTCTCAGGGATCAGTCACTTTGGAAATGCCATTTAGTTTAGTTTTAAAAAAAAGATACGTAAAAGTATCTGAGAAGATATACTTACAGAAAATAAATATCATTTCATTTCATCATCACTAGAAGCCTTATTTTATCGTAAGCTTTTCTCAGTTCATGCAACTTGAAATAATTAATCATTTTAACTTTGTGATAATTTTATTGTGATTTTGTTTATTTTGTTTTCATGAGGCATGTGTAACGGAATAAATGACCTAATCATTTTGTAGTTGTAGATTATTAACAAAAACACAAGTTCAGTTATATCGTGTATTATAATTTAAGTCAGTATTGACTAGAATACAAAAATCTCTTTGGTTGCAGTCATAATGGTTTAAATGGTACGTTGTACATAACTATTTATGCATGTTGGAAAACAAATCTCAAAACTGTAAAACGACAAACATTTTATCCTATGACGGTTTAATGACTTAAAATAAATAAAGTTTTACATTCATATTTTGCGTGACCTACAAATCAGTTCGTTTATCGAATGTTTTGACTATTTACAGATAAAACGGGAGTTAATAACATGTCATGTGTGTTAATTGTTAACATTGTCCAGTCTCTTGATATGTTGATAGTTCATTTCTTAATCATCTACTTTAGCGCCACTTAAAGATGTGTTAATCTGGAGTATTAACACAAACAAAATTCGTGATAACACAAAACATTTGTAGAAACAAATCACGTTTTTATCACATTAATGACATATAAGACATTAAGGTTACAAAATTACAAAGAGTTTAGGTTTTAATTACAATTGCACTTGTTTGCTACTAACATTAGTATATAATATAGAACCGTTGCATAAGTACAAAGCTTACAAAGTATCACTAGCCGTTTGATAAACGTTTTGATGCAAAACAATCGAAAGTGTGATTTCACAGAAATCAATAACATTAATAACTCCGCCATTAGCTCAGGTATACACAAATGTAACAAAATTAAATTATTAGCACGCGCCACAGTACACTGTTTTGCATGTAATTTCTTGTTGAATAGTTGATCACTTTCAACGGGAACCAATATTAGGTACCCTCACAGTTCTCCAGTGCCATTCTGTAAAAATCACGCAATGGAAATGTAGGTGAAGTGAAGGCGAATTGTGCTGTCATCCCATACTAATGCTAGTCATTGACAGTTCACCTCACTCAAGTTTGATCACGCAGTGATTTTTACAGAATACCTCTGCTGTATTCATTGTGTAGGCGGAGTCACAATTTCGAATTTATAACTTATTTTACATTGTCCTTATTTATAACATTGATTCCAAAAAACATGTTTGTACATAACGCTTACTCCTAGAACGTGAAACAAATCCATAAATCGTTTGTAAGGCGACTTCTCTATACCGCCGACTTCCTTTGTACTAAATATAGTACAAAGTTGTAAAAATCCCATCAAAAGCTATTCTAAGCCACGAATAGCGGACGGATGAGTACAAATTGCACTTTTCTGAGACGCAAATGTTCCGCGGTCCAGGGTTCAGGTCTGGTCGGCGTAGGCGGTGTGCCACCCGTAGTGGACGGTGGCCGCCACCGTGCCAGCCACTAGCAGCGCGCCTGAGATCACGCGACACGCTATCACGTAAACCTTCTTGTTATTTTCACCTGTAACCAAGGAAAATTACGATTAATATCATATTACATACAGAATCGAATATTAAAAGATCGAAAAGTTTTAAAAGTACTTTTGAAATATTTATAAGTTGTGTGTAAAAAAACTAAGAGCCAAAACGTACCAGTGAAAACAATGAAAGCTAGCGGTATCCCGACGCCAGCGCCGAAGATATGCGCGGCCCAGGCGACGTACTCGTAGGAGGCGTGCGCTTGCGCAGCAACCGGCATGCCTGCGGGTGGCGGCGCGCGCACCAGCGCCCAGCACATCTCCGACGTGCCGAGTACCACCACGCTTAGTGGACGGAACCACCACAATGGAATGTGGCCAAACCTATAAAAAAAATTGGTTAGACATTGACAAATACTTTTTAGGGTAGAAATCGTGTAGATATTATAATCTATACATATAATAAGACTGTAAAAAAACTGTGTCTGTACATTGAATATATTTAAAAAATAATAATTGAGGGGGGTTTAGAAACAGTAATAGAACACGAATCCAAAAAAAAAGTCTGTCTGTTTGTCTGTTTGTCTGTTTGTCTGTTTGTTTGCACACGCTAATCTTCGGAACTACTGGACGGATTTGAATGATTTTTTTTTTGTTGTATAGATATTAAGTCTGGTCAACACATAGGCTATAATTTATCTTGGAAACTGGAACACCTGATGCAGAACCGCAACAGACCAGCTAAACTATAGGCGATACAAAAATGGTCCCATAGCAAAAATTGTTCCACGTGATGACCATTTTCTGCTGAGAGAATAAATTTGAAGATCCGGAACACCTGATGCAGAACCGCAACAGACCAGCTAAACTATAGGCGATACAAAAATGGCCCCGTAGCAAAAATTGTTCCACGTGATGAGCATTTTCTGCTGAGAGAATTAATTTGAAGATCCGAAACACCTGATGCAGAACCGCAACAGACCAGCTAAACTATAGGAGATACGAAAATGGTCCCATAGCAAAAATTGTTCCACGTGATGAGCATTTTCTGCTGAGAGAATAAATTTGAAGATCCGGAACACCTGATGCAGAACCGCAACAGACCATCTAAACTATAGGAGATACAAAAATGGTACAATAGCAAAAATTGTTCCACGTTATGAGCATTTTCTGCTGAGAGAATAAATTTGAAGATCCGGAACACCTGATGTGGAACTTCAAGAGCCCAGCTACACTATAACATATATTGGAATGACGTCTTAGCAAGAGTTGTTCAGCCGTATGAGCACTCGCTGTTGACGTATAAAAATCGAAGATCTGGAACACCTGTTGTGGAACTCCAAGAGCCCAGCTACACCATAACTCAAATAGAAATGACGTCTTAGCAAAAGTTGTTCGGTCTGATAGGCATTTCCTGTTGACTTATAAAAATCGAAGATCAGAAACATTTGATATAGAAATTAAAACTATCACTGATTTCATTGCATAATTATAAAATAACATAAGTAGGAGGTACTACGCGGTGAAGGCGGCAACAGTTCAGGACTGATTTTCGATGACGATGGTATATCGTTGAAAATTAGACTCTACTGGCTAAAACTCCCATTTTTTTATCGTATGCCTTCGGGCTTATGTTATTTGAGTGTTTAATTTCCTTTTCCATTTATCTTCGTTACACGGTAGCTTACCCGGTAACGCAGGGGAGCAGCCACTTAGATTTTAATTGATCAGGTATCATCACAATAAAACTATAACCATGCCTAGAAAGAGGTCAAATTTTTCCCAATGTTCCAAAGGTGCTAAATGATTAAAGACCATAAGATCCCAACAATCTACCGAAGAGCGTTAGGAGAGATTTGATGCTGTTCGAGAACATGAGGCTGCAACTCGCTCCGTGGAAACTTCTTGGGATCGCGAAGCACGCCTGCATTCTCAGCGTATTTACGCATCTACATCCAGGTCTCTAGAGACCAGTGAAGAATATGTGCGCGACTGACCGCTGATCGTGAACATCATGCACTGTCTCGCGAGTTGGAGACGTTCACGGAAAAAGCATAACGCTTGAGTTTTCAGCGTATATACGCATCGACTCTAGAGATAAGTGGGGGAAGGAGATGCGCGACTGACCGCTGATCGTGAACGTCACGCAACATATAGGGTATAATTTATTTTGGAAAATAGAACACCTAAAGTAAAAGAGATATAAAAATGGTGCCATTGCAAAAACTATTCCACGTGAAGAGTGTTTTCTGCTGTGAGACTAAATTTGAAGATCTGGAGCACCTGTAGGGGAACTCCAAAGCCCAGAGACAATATAACATATATGTGGGAGAATTATTAATATTCTATTATTTTCAAGAAACATTAACGTATTTTTTCAAAGTAACTTGTGATTAAAGAGTAAGTCTATTGACCACTTACTCCCCGCCACTGACAAGCAAGCCAGATTATAAAAGAGAGCGCAATACGCTCTGCCGGGCAGATATTGTTTGACTTTGGACTCGGCAGGACAGTCTTGAACAGTCAGGTACGTTGTGGTTAAAATGTTTTATTGCTGTATATGCTGTTATTATTGGTGTTGCTATGAATTGTTATTATGATGTTGAATAAATGTGATTATGTTGCATTCTTAAGTACTGATGATTATTATTACTAATTTATTGTGTTCTTATGTTGCAATAATATTATATTGCAAATATTTACATGTTAATATACTCCTTTGAAAATAAACGATCTAAAATCGTAAATGCTTATATTCTTTTTGTATTTTCCCACATCAGAAGTGAGATCGAGTGCCCATATATTATACTAACACATTTTCACTTTGTTTGAGCTTCAGGTACGATGTCAAACTACGAGCACAACGGTGCTGCCGACTTTCCTGAAACTGCTGATGTCACTTCTAACGAAAACTTGCGGTCTCCGATTCTTGGCACGCGGGCCAGATGGCAGCGGCTGCAAGAGAACCAGGACGCACAACCTGGCCCCGGCTCGAATCAGAGCAGACCTTCGTGCTCAACGAATCGGGAACCTGATAATCAGGGCAGTAACTCGGTTCCCCTTGATTTTATGAAAACCATGATGAAAGAGATGATGAATACATTTCTTCAGGCTACAGGCACTGCTTCAACGGCACAAGTCCATCCATTACCACGTGCAAGAAAAGACAATGCCAAAAATTGTATGAACCTGTGCCCCAGGCTGTACATAAATAAAATCTATGTTATTTAATAGTAAAGATCTTCTACAACAAAAGTATAAAAGGCGCATATTGCTCAGCAGTCGTGGAGAAAAGTTATACAGGTTTATAGAAACCGTTTTTGTACCTACCGGCTAAAGTATTTTTATGTTCATTGTAAACATTAAGGTATATACGTGTTTAGATATCTGTTCCAGGCATTTAATATACACAAGGTATTCGTTATAAAGCACTGGGAGGGCATTATTGTTCAAAGTAAATCTATTATGGTTAGTATCATTTGTAGACAGAAAATAAAACAAAGGAAATTCATTTAATCATATAATGTTGTAGGTATATAGGACTTCAATAAACTAGAACTTACCTCTAAAGCTATCCACTCTGATAAAAGAACAGTCATATTTGGAGGTAACGATGATATTAGTACATGTCTCCTGATATGTTCTCTATTATTGTGATACCACAGTTAGCACACGCTTGTAATGTTAAGTATTATGTACGCAATATACAATTAGTGGAGTATTCGCGAGGGGCTAATGACACTATAAAATATAAACTGCAACTTATTATGATTTAACACAAAACAAACTGCGGGCGCAATATTTTAAGTTAAAACGAATATTTTGTGACATAATGACATTTGACGTTTGATCGAAGACTTGAGTGTTGCCAAAACAAAAGTAAAATAATGTTAGATATGAATGCTCAGATTATTTTAAACTATTAATCTAACAATATTGCAGTTCGATTTATGGATAAGAAAACATAAAACACTATAATAATTGTATTACATTTTAAGTTACGCTAACTTACAAATATTGAACATATTAGACCAGGTATGTGTTAAGATAGTTTTTCCCTGTTTTGCTCTTTGTTAATATTATATGGCAATGTTGAGGGTACTTTCAAGTGAAATAAAAAGAAAGATACTTTTATTGTGAGATTTTTTCCACGACTGGTATGGAATGTTAGTTATTTTCTAAAATTCGTATCTTATTTTATTATAAGTATTTGTAATAGAATGATCTCTGTACACTTTGGGGCACAAATTGGCATTCTCCTTTAGATAATGTTTATCTACCTCCTTTTGATCCCGATGATCGCACAGATACCATACAAATTTGGTGTCGTCATGTTGATGATTTGAAGTCTGAATATCAACTTAACGAGCGGGAAACTTTAAACCTTGCTAGGAAAAACTTAAAAGGGCGTGCTGCCGATTGGGCACGTCGCAACTATACAACCCTGACTAATTGGGACGAAATAAAATCTAATCTCATTCAAACATTTTCAGACGAAACACGATATTATGATGACCTCACTGCTTTCATGGAGTATACGACCGACAAAGCAAGCAGTTTGGCTGAATATGCATCCCGTAAATGGGAGCTGGCGAAAAAGGCTGTTGGTGTTAAGGTGACGGAGCTGCATTTGGTGGACGCCGTGATATCAGGTGTGTTGGACTTTCGTATAAGATCAGATTTGTTACGGTTGACGCCTAAAACGTTGCCTCAATTGATACAGAACTTAAATTCCTATAAACGTAAACACCCAGCTCATGATTCCGCTGATCACAATGTTCCTTCTAAAAGGACTAAATATAACTCGCGAGATTATAAATTCAAGCGTTGTCAAAAGTGTTTTAAGGTGGGTCATTTGCAAAGGGACTGTCGTACTCGTACGAATACAGATACTTCCACTGATAGTGCTGCTAAAAGTCAATCTAATAAGACCCCTACTCAAAATGACCAAAATCATGCCGTGCCAACTGGTGTAACCCCTAAAGCTCGCGTACTATGTACCTTTTGCAAAAAATCGGGTCACAAGTTTGAAAATTGCTTCAAACGTTTAAATTCTCAACCGAAGTCTGAAAAATCGGTTAATTCTTTAATGGTTGCTAACAACCGTTCCACGATTGGCAAAATCGATGGTCGCGACTTTTCCTGTCTTATTGACAGTGGTGCCGAGTGCTCATTAATGCGTGAGAGTATTGGTGATTCCACCAGTGGCAAAATATCTTTTAAAAGTACAATGTTACGTGGAGTTGGAGAAAATACATTCTGTTCTACTCGCATTAAGACTAGTCGGATTTGTATTGATGACCTGAATTTGGAGCTGGAGCTTGTACTGGTGCCGGATCACTATATCCAATATGACATTCTTTTGGGTGAAAATCTTTTTAACATTCCTGGTATACAAATAGTATTGTCTAATTCTAAAACCAAAATTTCTAAAACGTTTTACAACATCAATTTGGTTGAAAAAATTGATTTGGAAACCTGTGTTGATACTGATGTCGAGTTAATTCCTAGAGATGATTTATTTAATATATTGAAATCCTATCAAGACCTATTTACATCGGGAAATTCCGTAACGCAAATAAATACAGGAAAACTGACAATTAAATTAAAAAATCCAGATAAGACCGTACAAAGACGCCCATATCGCCTTGCCCCCATCGAACGAGAGAATGTTAAAAGGATTATACAAGATCTAAAAGATAATGGAATTATTCGTGATAGTAACTCCCCTTTCTCTAGTCCTATTTTACTCGTTCAAAAAAAAGATGGTAGCGACAGGCTCTGTGTTGACTACAGGGAACTTAATAGTAATACTGTTAGAGATCATTACCCTCTTCCACTGATTGATGACCATATTGGTAAACTCGTAAATGCCAAGTTTTTCACTATATTAGACATGGCTGCGGGTTTTCACCAAATACCTATAGCTCCCGACTCCACTGAAAAGACTGCATTTGTCACACCTGATGGGCAATACGAGTTTTTGCGTATGCCCTTCGGATTGTGTAATGCACCATCCGTTTTTCAGAGGGCCATCAATACAGCTCTGAAAACGTATGTAGATGTATTTGTATTGATTTACATTGATGATGTAATTATTTTTTCCAACTCTGTGCATGAAGGACTGGATAATTTGAGAAAAGTTCTTGATTCTTTAAAAGCGGCCGGTTTTTCTTTAAATATAAAGAAATGTAAATTTCTCAAGAAAGAAATTGAATATTTAGGTCGAATTATTTCTAATGGTACAGTTAGACCTAGTCCTGGAAAAGTACAAGCCCTTATAGAGAGTCCTGTCCCTCAGACAGTAAAACAAGTTCTCCAATTTTGTGGCCTTGCAGGATATTTTAGGAAATTTGTTCCAAACTTTTCTCAAACGATGAGTCCTTTGTATAATTTAACCAAGGCCGATACAAAGTGGAACTGGACATCAAGACATGATAGGGCAAGAGAAGAAGTTATTAAATACCTCTCTTCTGAGCCAACTTTGTCCTTGTTCGATCCAAATAAATCTATTGAACTTCATACTGACGCCAGTTCCTCTGGTTTTGGGGCTGTTCTCTTTCAAAAACACGATGCTCAACTTAGGGTCGTAGAGTATTTCAGTATGCGGACCACCGACACCGAAAAACGATATCATTCGTACGAGCTTGAAACTTTGGCAGTGGTTAAAGCCATAAAACATTTTAGACATTATCTGTTTGGTAGAGGTTTTAAGCTCGTCACGGATTGTAATTCTTTGAAAGCGTCTAGAAATAAGAAGGAACTTTTGCCCCGTGTTCATCGATGGTGGGCATATTTGCAGTCATTCGATTTTGAGATTGAGTATCGTAAAGGAGAACGCATACCACACGTAGATTTTCTAAGCCGAAACCCCACAATTCTCAACATAAGTAATGTTATAAATTACAATGATTGGTTAGAAACTGAACAACAAAATGATTTCGAAACCAAAAATTTGATAGATTCAATTAAAAATGCTACAATAGATAAAAATTTAGCTAGCAGTTACGAAATCCTAAATAATTTACTGTATCGAATATATAATACAAAGGATAACAAGACGAAAAAATCTTTGTTTGTCCCAAAATCGTATAGATGGCATTTAATTCAGTTGTATCATGACTCCCTTAAACATTTGGGCTGGGAAAAAACCCTAGAAAAGATACGCGAACAGTTTTGGTTTCCAAATATGTCCAAAAATGTGCGTAAGTATGTTGAGAACTGCCTCACTTGTAAAATAAACAAGAGTCAGTCTGGGTCTCGTCAAGTTACTCTACATCCCATCGATAAAGTACCTGTGCCTTTTCATACTGTGCATATGGATACTACGGGCAAACTAACGGGCAATAAAATCAAAAAACAATATGCCGTAGTTTTCATTGATGCCTTTACTAAGTATTGTCTGATAAAACCTGTGACTAACCTAACCGCAAATGCTACCGTTAACTGCCTTAAAGATCTCGTTTTTACTTTTGGGACCCCCAAAAGGATAATTTGTGATCAAGCGGCGTCTTATACAGGAAAAGAATTACGAACTTTTTGCCAAAACTGGTCAATTGAATTACATTTTATAGCAACTGGTGTCAGCCGAGCAAATGGCCAGGTTGAAAGACTAATGAAGGTCCTCACTGACTGTTTCACGGTAGTCGAAAATACCACCCGAAGAAGCTGGAAGGATGCTGTTGGCGAAGTCCAGCTCGCAATAAATTGCACATTTAATAAAACCACTGGACAAACTCCCTTTCAGCTTCTAATGGGTTGCAATCGGTCGCCGCCAGCCATTTCTGCCCTTGTTAATGATATTGAACGCTTGGACCTCAATGCTTCACGAGAAATTGCAAAACGTCTCATAGACGAACGCGCGCTGGTACAAAAGCTTCAATTTGATAAAAACAAAGCAAAAGTTGTCCCATTTAAAATCGGTGACATTGTTTTGATAAAGCAAAATCCACGCGCTATTATGAAACTCGATAGTAAATATAAGGGTCCATGCGTTATAACTAAAGTTCATGATAACGAACGATATACTGTAAAAGTAAATAGTACTGGAAATGATTTGTATGTTTCTCATGAAAATCTGAGACTTGTGTCTCCAGACATGGGCTGTGAACTGACTGAATCACTAGATTCAGGGAATTAGTGACTTTTTGCCTCGTACGCAACCATAACATTCTGGCCAGGTGTTGGATGAGTGCTTGGTAAAGGGTTTACTATTTTGGCCTTATGGTATTATTTTCAGAGGCCATTTTATTTATGCCGCGCCTTATACAAGGCTTTTTACCGAGGCAGTGTTACCTATCACATATTTTTATGCCGCGCCTTATACAAGGCTTTTTACCGAGGCAATATTTACAATGTGATTTATGCCGCGCCTTCATTGTAAGGCTTTTTACCGAGGCAATGTTATCACGCAATTTATGCCGCGCCTTCATGTAAGGCTTTTTACCGAGGCAATGTTATCACGCAATTTATGCCGCGCCTTCATGTAAGGCTTTTTACCGAGGCAATCATGTTTTAGTTAGACTGTATCTACAGGAGCGAGGTTTTTACCGAGGCCACCTTATGGTGATTATTTTTGATTATTATATTTTTGTAATTAAGATATTTAATTTTAATTCATAAAATGTTGCCACTTACTTTGTTACCATGACACTATGTTATTGTTATTCACGAGCCATGCCGGCTGCTCGTCAGAATGGCCGTGTGGGAGAATTATTAATATTCTATTATTTTCAAGAAACATTAACGTATTTTTTCAAAGTAACTTGTGATTAAAGAGTAAGTCTATTGACCACTTACTCCCCGCCACTGACAAGCAAGCCAGATTATAAAAGAGAGCGCAATACGCTCTGCCGGGCAGATATTGTTTGACTTTGGACTCGGCAGGACAGTCTTGAACAGTCAGGTACGTTGTGGTTAAAATGTTTTATTGCTGTATATGCTGTTATTATTGGTGTTGCTATGAATTGTTATTATGATGTTGAATAAATGTGATTATGTTGCATTCTTAAGTACTGATGATTATTATTACTAATTTATTGTGTTCTTATGTTGCAATAATATTATATTGCAAATATTTACATGTTAATATACTCCTTTGAAAATAAACGATCTAAAATCGTAAATGCTTATATTCTTTTTGTATTTTCCCACATATACATAATAGAAATGGCGTCTTAGCAAAAGTTGTTAAGTCTGATGGCATTTCCTATTGACCAACAAAAATAAAAAATCTGGAACATCTTGAATCGTCTCGCGCATCCCATTGATTTCCCGTCCCCGGGCTTATTGAATTCGACATCAGATGTTTCAGATCTTCGATTTTGGCGACCCCGTTGTCGCTGGCATAAGCAACAGGATCCGCGTACGAAGTCGCGGGCAGAAGCTAGTAAGATAATAAATGCATGTTTAAATATTTAGGAAAAGAACTAACCTAAGGCACACATTAGCGATATGCGCCGTCAGTAGAGCATAGACGGCTGCTGAAGCGCCGACGACGCGCACTCGGGACTGCAGCGCTCCCGCGCCGAGCGCGCCCGCCGCCACCCCGCCGGCCCACAGTACCATGACGCGCCACGGACCCTGCTCACGCTCCAGGGGCCAGCCCACCTGTGAAACATTATAAAGTTAAATACACTAAACCATTTAAGGAGGTACTTTGATAATCTGGATACGAACAGCTTTATCATGTGATGTCAATATTTTAATTAGTGATCCAGGATGTAGTTGAACAATCATGACTTAATATCCAAACTATGCCCTGTCCAATGTCCATGGATGCCCAATAAAAGCTAGCTACACTTGAAGATTAAAGAATACTTACAGCTAGTGCAACTAGAGCGTTGAGAGCAAGGTGCGCGTGACTTGCGTGCACGCAGCCGTAGGTGAAGAGGCGCCAGGGTTCGCGCCACCACGCGTTAGGAGACCACTCCAAGGTCGCGCGCAAGTCGTCCGACAGTGATATGTGGATGCATACCTAGAACCAACAAGATTTGTAGCGTTAACCTTAACTGACTCACTCAGGACTTTTCGGTTGGAAGAGAAATGCAAAGTACCTACTTTTTTTGGTAAATCATAATTTTAAGATATTAGGCTATTGAGATAAATATTAATACTTACAAGTGAAATTATCATAGAAACTATAAAGTACGGTGGTTTCAATAGAGCTATAAGCTTGTCTTTTCTTTTCTCGAATTTGGTCTTCCCGAAAGCTTTCTGTGACTTCGTAATTTGTGGGTACTTGTTGTGCACCCCTAGTGTGAGGCCGGCCTGGAGCCGCGACTTGTGCTTGGCTGGGAGCGCGGTGGTGGGGAGCAGCCGTCTGTTCTCTCCAGGGCTGTTGGTGTTGTCTCCGGGCCGTTCCTCCTCGTTTTCTGTCCAGGCGCTGGCCGGCTGCTGACCATTCGGCAAGATCCGCCTGCCATGATGCACTGGCACCTGCTCTGCATTCAGTCGCACTGTCTCGCAGTCTTCGGCATCTGGAGCCATGGTGACTGCTCCTCATGTTCTTCAGTCAACACGACATGATCATTCCGCGCCGCGCTGTTCTCTGTCGCCTGTGTCGGACAAATGTAATCAATCAGTAACGTGCTCGCGAATTTATACAACACGAGAAGGAAAATCTATTTTAGTTAATTAATTAGGAATTCCACAATATAGGGAAGTACCTATCCTGATTAATTGTGCTCGGATGGAGCCACACTCTGATTACATTAAGTGCTCTATTGTCAATTGTCTAGTGCAACGGATAAGTTTGTATTGGAACTTTATAAAATGCATCCTTTATTTCTGATTGAGAAATCGTGTTGGAATTCATTTAATTAGAATACATTTAAATCAATTAATTTGGACAAAAGCTTATCAATCATGGAAAACTTTTTAACTTTTAATATTGTGATGAAACAAGAAAAATAATTAAAAAAGTATATTGTGTAAATAAAAATCGTAGGAAATTCCTAAAGTATTTTTTTTTAAATTAGTGCCTCGCCCTAGCCTTCCACGTGTGCAACAGATTTCTAATTGAGACTTTCAACACGAATACAATTTATAAAAATTAAAACGTATCGGTGTATTCTAATATTATACAAACACAATAAAAAAAGCCAAATATTGAACGGTTACGGTTACGGAACCATTGTGGCAATTTTTTTTTAATAAAATAAATTGCCACATCCATTTATTTCAATTAGGCCATTTAAAAGGCACTTTTGAACGTTAAACTTACAAGTTAAATAAAATAGGTATAATGAGTCTAGTTGCCTCTTCCAAAAAGTAGTTTCGTATCGTATAGAATGGGCAAGAAACTCCATAGGTACTATTTTTAAATAGTTTTTACAATATTTTGTATACAATAAAAATACATTATATGTGAATATGATGTACCTAGAATAAAGAAGTATATTTTTTTTTTATAACATACTATACTAAGATAGATTAAGCATTTTAGTAGTTAAGTACATAATTATGTGGATATGTACATAGTACTCTCACATTTACAAATATTGAAATCACGGTTTGTAAAGTATTTTATCTAATCTTATATCAAACGCTATTTAATTATAATTGCTATTTATTTAAAATATACAAATGTTTAATTGACAGTGCGGCATTACCCTTACGACATGAGTGCGGTTAGTTTCACGACACAATGTTTAGCTTTGGACGCGCTACCAATTTATTAGAAGTTTGCGTTACGCACGACACTTGATATTTACGTCAATTCTATAAAAAAGTACAATAACACACAAAAAATGGGATTGATTTCCAAACATTCGTGTTATTGTTTAGGTTTTCTAATCAGCAGTGATATAGCTAGTCGTGTGACGACACACTGCCAGGTCACAGGTTCGATTCCGAACCCGAGGCCTATGACATTTCGTATTTAATTATCACTTGCTTCGAAAACGGTGAAGAAAGAGAACCAGCACGCCTTAGAGATATTTCTCGACGGCATGTGAAGCCATACCAAAAGCCCATGAGCGGCATAAAAGTTCAAGGAATAAGAAGTAAGTTTCCCTAATTACCTAAAATATCAGTCATCGGAAGGTAGGTACTAAATATCATTCACTGATTGTAAGCAATCCTAGATAATGACAAAGTGAATTAATGAAATAAGGATTACTTACCTATTCCATAGTACTTTTTACTAAAACTAAAAAGAAGATCGTAAATTTTATTAAGCATTTCTTGTGCCTTTTTGAAGGTTTGGTTATTTTTATCAGAACCATTATTGTTTCTACTCTTAAAATAGACAAAATGTTTAGCTTTTGGAATGTGGTGTGTAGCCTAAATTAATTAATTATCGGTAATAGAAAAGAAATCAGGCGATTTATTTTCATGTCTTTCTTAGTTTGTCCATACCTACAATAAAAATGAAGTAAACACCTAAATAGATCTTTGATATTTATTTACTTATTTTTTATTTATTATGGCTTGGAAAGTAAATTATTTATATTTCATTGAAATCATGTTTCTTGTAGTTTTAAACCCTTCCACTATAATTATTATTTATTAACAGCTTTATGTACTGTTATGAAACTCACGGCAACATTATAGGGAATCATATAAATCGCAATAAACACTAGCAGGATAAATAAATAAATAATGATAGAATAGAGACACCAATAAAAGATAATATTTGTATAATATCATAGACATATGCACACAGGTTTTCCCGCTAGAATATATAATTAATCCTGATTTTTATTAGTTAACCATTATAACAATACAATGGACAGGAAAATTTAATTATGTAATTGTGTGGCGCGTGCGCCAGGCTCTCGAGAGCAAGTACCCTACTTGCCAGCAAGTGTGGTCAATGATTATAGCTAGGCACAGCTTGATACCATAAACAAAACACCATAGATCAAGCATAACACACACACTTTATCACACCTTTATCCCCAAAAGAGAAGGCGTCATACAGCGAATACGAATAAGCTAATAAGCCGACCCCAACATTGCTGGGAAAAGGCTAGGCAGATGATGATGAGAGCGAATATGCACGGGTGGGCAGAACTTTCAACTAAGGGCTGCTATTGGAAAAGCATGAGTGTCATGCAAGGAGACGCCGTGCTCTGCGGGTGAAAAGCACCGACGCAGTCAGTCAGTTCGGGTTTCTCAGGCGCGCCTATGAAACTCAGTTATTTTCGGTTACTTTACTTGAATTGCACAATGAATTCCCTTCGAAGAAATTCATGGGTTCATTTTATTTACTAAAAATTGAAATTGAACACAATACCCTTTTCCGGTTTATTTATTTTAACATATTCCCAAAGGTGATTATGGATCATTAAACTTTAAATAATGATATGAATATTTGATACATCCTCACCATCATTGACCCTTATCTAACGAATACCAATTGGGTACCATATTAAATGGCACCAAAAGCTTGATAAAATTTACCAATTATATGTATAGAGAGTTACACAATTTATACTTAAATCGTTGCGGTTTTACTGTTTACTACCGTACAAGGTACGAAACTACAAACCACCGTAGCAACAACATCAACATAATCCCCGAAAATACAAACAAACGTTTACGTAATTAAAATTCATTGACGTAAGTACCTACATAAACAATCCGTATTTCACAATATATTCCTCTAACTTATATTTAACTCGGAACATGGCGATAATGCCGCTATCACATTTAGCACAATTGTTTAAGGAAAATCTACCTTTTTCGAGCGACTATCGAGCTTCTGAAATACTATCTGACGTATGGACCATATGATTGACGTATGTATTTTTTTGTAAATACAGGTAAATCGTTGGAGTTTGATTAAAAAAGGTTGTATATCAAACGTTAGACGATGGAGTTTAATTCGGTACTAGCTTTTCACTAGAGATTTATACGCCTGAATATAGGATTTTTACCTTCGAACTTGAATATGAACCCCCCACCACCTCATAATTTAAAAAATAAAATACAGCTTTTTTAATCGATGATACATGATGAGCTTTCTCATGAAGAAATATTTTATTCTAATCGGTTGAACCGAATTTGAGATGATTTTTTAAAAACAAACACACAAACAATGAAACAAATCTTTCCTCTTTGTAATAATATAGACAACAAACAACAACTGGGAAGAATTAAGAGTCTCCGATCCACCGAATGAGTTTCAGTTGGTTTCAGTTTTAAAATTTAGGTTTTTTTTTATTTAATATACTCATCCCATCTTACGCAGACGGTCAGAAACGATGTGTTGACGAAGGGACACGTTTGCCTAACTTCCAATCCTAGGGTAGCTCTAAGCATAATGAAAGCATTTCTATTGCGTCACGACTGGGTGGACTACCGTGCAACAGTTTCGGCAGAAATAAATTGTGCAATTCCAACGCACGACACAACTCCTCGAAATGAAACCGATAGGGGACCGACAGGCTGGCAACTCAGCGACGATGTTCAAAGCTTCGGAGCTTTGACTCGACCAATTGCATGGTGTAGAAAATAATTTATAGAGGTTTTTCTTACTATGGAACCAATGGAAGCAACTTGAACTAAAACTAAAGTTATTTTTAAATAGAAAATGTCACTGCTAATAGTTTAGCTCGACATATTAATATCGGTACTACGAGAGTTTAATACCAGTTCATTACCTACTGAATAAATTATAAACGAAAGAGTGAAGTAGGTTTCCCTACCTACCGACGTTGTATTAAAGTTTTATTGTTTAAAATCAATTGTTGCTGAAGTGCGAACAATGGCTGCTTACTCGCAATAACAAAAACAAAAGGTGATATAAATAATTGAATACCAATGTAATATCTATAAACCTACATAATTGAACACAGCTATTGTTGGCATCGTGGTCGCAAGCATGACTGTACAGCGTGGGCCTTTAAGATTTGATTCCCAGGTTGAGTAAAGTGATGTAAGGTCAGGTACGCACTACCGACTTCTAAACGAAGTCGGTAGTGCGTACTCGTGGCTCAGTAGTTCTGTGTCAGATAGCTCCCCGGTCGTATCAGATTGCCATTCTATCAGACTGAACGAGTAATGGAACAGAGAATGCACCTGTGTTTGCGCACATGCTTGTGTACTGCCATATCTACTACGTTCCTATTCTTGGCCTATATCTGATGAGGCTCACCGTCATAACCGTAATTCGGTCAGGATGATAATTTTATTTTCTTTCGGTACATAATTTCCTGGCCTGACTTCCAAATGTTGCTCAGATCTTCCAAATGTTCCTGATAGAAATAACGTATAGTAGTAGACTAGTAAAATTTGGACTCAATAATTTGCATGTAAATTTCACCTCATACGTTCTAACTAGGTGTCTAACTCTTCGCCGACAGCTGCCTCATAAACAATGGTGTTATTATCATGTAATAGCAATTTATTATAATAGTAACGGGACAATTGGCAGGCTGGGCGCTCGATGGCTCGATAGCTCGCCAAATTCTGCCGCGAATAATAAATAGCTACATTATTGTTGTAGACATTAGACGGGCCAATTTACTGTCTAATAGATTTAGTTCGTGGCTTTGTTTGATTAGAAATTGTGTGGGAGAAGCTTGTGGCTAAATACGCTTGACGAGGTTCGTACATAGATGGGTGACCATTCATTACATATCAAGACTCTTCCGTGCCTCGGAGAGCACGAAAAGCCGTTGGTCCCGGCTGTCATTTAGATCTATGACAGTCGTAATAGAGAGTCAGAAGCTCGAAAATCTGACAAACGGTTTAACCAAGGGTTATAGGTTACCCAGTAACTAGGTTTTAAAGGTCGGACAGGCAGTCGCTCCGGATAAAACACTGGTATTCAGCTGCATCCGGCTGCAACAGGAAGCCGACACCCGACAGTTGGGAAGAGGCAGGAGATGATGCTTAGTAGCTGTGCTTGAAACCGCCGACATTAAGGCAGTCAAAATTATTAAATTATTTATCCTCATTCCTTTTTTTATTTTAATTATTAAAGAACTCCCGGGTTAAGCTACGTTTTTATCGGGAATTTATCACAATCAAAAAAGTTTCCATACGCCAAAAATACCCAATTACTTATCAGTTTTCCTAACTATGGTTCATTGCATCTGGTGTGTATTTTTTATTATATTATTATTTACTTTTCAAATATTTTCTTGATTTGTTAAATAATAATCCGTGATTTTAATATTTGTAAATGTGTGAGTACCATGTATCTATCCACATAATTATGTACTTATCTACTAAAATGCTGAATCTATCTTAGCATTGTATGTTATTTTTTATTTTACTTTGTTTATTCTAGGTACATCGTATTCACATATATAATGTATTTTTTATTGTATACAAATATTGTAAAAACTATTTTAAAAGAGTAAGTATGGAGTTTCTTGCCCATTCTTCTCCATACGAAACTACCTTTTGGAAGGGGCAACTAGAATCATTATATTTTATTTAACTTGTAAGTTTAACGTTCAAAAGTGCCTTTTAAATGGCCTAATTGAAATAAATGATTTGACTTTGACTTTGACTTCTAAAAGCGTGCGTACCTACATGCGTCATGCGTTCTCAGATCATTGGGGAGTCCCAATGATCTGAGAACGCATGACGCATTCTCAACCAATAAATAAATTCACAAGTAGAGAGAGTTCTCTACTTGTGAATTTCTTTATTGGTTTCACTTCGATGGTCCTAGATTATCATTTTAAACTAAGAGTCTCCTTCCTTCCTTATGAATATAAGCCAGCATTGCACATGTAAGCGGGTACGCCTTTTATACCTGGAGGCTGTTATTTTTCAGTTGGAACCAAGCTCCTTATCGCGCGTTGTGAAACTTTTTGCTATAGTAAGCTATTGTAAGCTGTGCGGCGTCGCATGTTCGCAGGGAGAGGGAGAGGGAGAGGGAGAGGGAGAGGGAGAGGGAGAGGGAGAGGGAGAGGGAGAGGGAGAGGGAGAGGGAGAGGGAGAGGGAGGAGGAAGATGGAGGGGGAGGGGGAGAGAGAGAAGATTGAATAGTTCACTAATCAATCGAAGGGAACTTCGTTCCATCCGGGTGTCCATTGACACCTCTACAGTTTTTTTTTTGTAGTTGTTTTGCTTGAGTTTAGATTTCAATGTTAATATGAATATTTATATTTACTTTTTTTTAAATCTCGGTATATTGGAGTGTGCTAGCTAACACATGACAATCATTCTGAAATGTAATGTTTTACAAAGTGTATAAACCTTAGTGCTATTTATTGAGCATTTCGTTGTAAAGATTCTTTGTATACCTAGTTCTTCAAACGTGTGTTGCTGGGGAGTTTGTTCCGCCACTTCTTCTTCCCAGCAAAAACACTAGGAAGTGGCGAAGGGTGGGCCGTTTTTGAGGGACTGTCTTTGTGTTTTTTTTTTTGACGTTCAAAAAGTGCTGATTCTCAGCCTAGTTTGAATAAAGACTTTTGATTTTGATTTTTGGAAGGTGGGTTTCGTTCAGACCCTCTCGGACAAATGAACTGATGCACCATTGAATTAATAAGTAGTTTGTAGTGTTTTTTTTTGTTATAAAGTTAAAACCTACTAACTTAAGGATAAGTCTGAAACTAACATTATAATACTTAATTATGGCTTTTAACTGAAATATTTGTTAAGGTTTTAATTACAAAAGAAAAAAAACAGTTCCTTTGTGTACCTACATATCTTTGTCTATATGTTTTACGTTTGAAAGAATAGGTTCACGTAGGTAATAAGTCCGTTCAAGTAACTCGTCAATGAAGGACGATAGAATATGAAACATTTGGTGAGCGACTGTCCATTTACAATAACAGCACACTTAACACTAATTACTAACAGCTGACTTCAATGTTCTGCATTATTTGACAAATCTTCTGTGAAAACAATTCCTTTAAATATCTTTTCAAGGTTAAACCAAAATTGTTTTACATTAACGAGTTTGAATTATTATTATTTCAGTACTTCTTTTTACCTGCAATTTAGGATCTTGTATTGTGGAGCACCACCTTTATGGTAGCAAACAATATGGCAAAAACGGAGCAAAGGTCTTTGCACCGCAGTGTGACAGGTGATAAAAGACTCAAAAAAAATTTTGAAAAAATCTACCTGATTTAAACACAACCATAATAGACAGCGTGCAACCAACACCTGTTGTGGATACCATGAAGCAGCTTTGCTTCTAACTACTCTGACTTCCTAAGCTCGCAGCAAGCAGCCATTGTGGACTAAACGGTGTCATAAATATGCTTGGAACAATACCATCACCACAGACAGTGGACAGGATATTTAGCTAATGATGGCTTTAAGTGCACCATCAATATTCATAGCGGACAACCACGGACTTGTACGTAAATAAATGTCTATCGGTTGTCTGTCGACCGGGAAATACGATAAATGGTAAGTATCTATTACTTGCGTGCCTGCGTATGATTCGCAGTGCGGCATCGTTGAGCTCGGAGCTTCTAAAGTGCGTATGTCTACGATCGACTACGGTCTACACGCAACGACGCAACGTATGGTAATCCAACTAGATTACAAATTAGTTACTGCAGTTATAATAGGTGCAAAGCTGTAAACTCGACGCAATGGTAACATAAAATTAATTTACCATTTGCTCTATTGCCAGTGACAGTACAATGATAGATACATAAGTTAGGCCGGTGGTCTAGAGAGGTCTAGGAGGTATAAATTTGCGATTGTTGGGAATGAACAGAAAGTTGTCCCAAGGAGTAACAGCGTGTTGAGAACAATCGTAAATTTGGAAGAAAGGTGTGTGAAAGAAATGTTGTAGTGACACCAAAAACAAAAATTAAAGGGCGCACTACTCTTTAAGGCATATCCTGAGACAGAATAAAAAATAACAGTATAGGCCAGTGGAACGAATAAAAAGGAAAAGACGTAACAATAATAAATTAAGCACATAGTGACGGATCTACCATTAAGGAAAAACCGAATATAATATGACTTACTTACCTATTACCTACCTACCTACAACAAATTACAATTAAGCCAATCATAGACTCACTCACATCAGAACTTGGGAGGAAATGGGTCAAGTTCAACAATTACAATGTTACTCATGATCCCTGTGTCTTACCACCCCTTGTACGGTATCTTCCTATCTACAGATCGTTTCCGCCTGTTTGTCTGTCTGTCACACGTCACTTCGTTTTCATATTTCAATAGTATCTGCGAGGTTATCTCGCTGATTGTCACGGCCGCGGCCCTGCGTTTATGTCGCCAAGTTTGGGTGCAATCATGGATATTTAAGGTGCAGGTACCTACTCAGATGTAATGTTATGGCTAGAAGGAACCATGATGGACGTCTGATTGACTATTGACAGGATTGTGACAATGACTAAAATGGACATAGGCGATGCATTTGATTGCATTGACAATAATTGCGAAGACCTATTGTTGTTCATTGTTTAAATACATACATAAATCAATTATGTTAATTTATTTATAGTTAAAACATTAAATAAAAAGCGTTAAAACGTTAAAACATAGTTACCGATGATGTGATAAATTAATAAAAACTCTTAATCATTTTTTTATAAGAAGTTAAGTATGTACCTATTTAGAAAGAGTACGATATTGAAATAATTTGGAGCGTCAGCAGAATAATGATCATGCATAAAGTTAGAAACAAAAATGCCTAATTACGAACCATATCAAACAATGCAAAAAACTCACCACTAACAAATCCGCATTATATTCCGCCGACAGTGCACTAACAAAAAACAGCTGATATATGTAAACAATCACTCGATGGAGATACTAATGAGTTTCGATCGTAATTTATGCAAAACAAACTAACTCACGAGCGCGTCATCACTCAACAGACGACCACAGACACTGCACTTATTGGCACGAATGAACGAAAATATCCCTAAAACGATGACTCAAAAATGTTTAACATTGACAGACGAGCTCGAAAGCTGAGTGGAGAATGAGTGGGCACCTGCGCGTACGCCGACCTGCTGCCCCGAAACACGCACACAGACACGTTTTTGTTGTGTACAGACAGCTTTACTATCTGTGTGAATACTGATAAGATTCGGGAGAGCCTGCAACACACTCTGCACTGCAGATTTATTTGTATTTTTAGAACGAATCTGCTTTATATCCACGCAAATGAAACAAAAGCACTGAAATATTATATCTCCACCAAATGATAAGCAGTTTTGCAGATGAGTTTTGCACGTACTTGTAATGTTATCTCAATAAGCGTGGGTTTCACGATGACAAACTGTTTCTAATACGAAAAAGTACTATTAGGTATTACCCTAATCGTAAAATAGTGGAGCAAGGCAGGATGAAGGATGCCGAAACGTATGGAATCTTTATTAATTAAGGTTTTCCCGAAAACACACAAAAGTAAATGACCGTAAATACATTTATGTGCTCTGAAAACTTATGTTAAATCAACATTACTCTCTATAGGTGTTATTAATAAACGCGGAGTAAAGTTAGTACTAGTATGATGTCTGGATTTACCATACATTTTTTAAGAATTTAGTTTCGGTTAACTATTTACTCCACGTTTGTTAATAAGGATAATTCAAATAAGTGTACTGCCTAATTCCAAGTCAATACATTTATTGCTTCTGCATGTGAACTTAGGTAGTTATAGACATGGTCTCTAAGTGGTTTAAAGATAATGTATATTATTTTAGGTGCCTGGGTTGGTGTACTTTGTGTCCGATTGATGTAATCGCCCCTTATTACATGGGACTAAAACAGAAATGGCGAAATGTGGGTGTACTATAGGTACCTAAGTACACCTCTGCCTATTCCTTCGGGGATTACAGACGTAATGTTGTGTGTGTTATTTCATATATTAAATTTCTTTTAAATATCTCTTACCTTTTGTTTTTTATTTTTTTTATTTATTTAGATACCTATCATTATTGTTGTATTTTCACCTAAACGTTGTTAATTACACATCTTAAATTCAATATTTTAAGTAACACATGGCATATATAGTTTCTAAAGGATTTAAAGCCATCGATATCGTTCCCACATCACGTGCGGGACTGGTTCAAGTTCAAGCTGTGCGGCTCGGGTGAGGCAGGTGCTGACAGTCACACAGGTGCTGTGGCTGCAAAAAAAACGCGCCCAACGCGCACCATCTGCTCCCAACATTCCTGAATAACATTATGTTGCGAGTTGTGATGGAGCACGCCCTCACCATGACGCTGACAGTGTTAACTTTATTCAAGTATTAAATAAATAGGTTTGATTTTTAACCGCCTCATTGGTCTAGTGGTCGTAAGTGCTACTGCTGATAACGAAGTCCCAGGTTCGATCCCTGGGTCAGGCAAAGCGTTATTGAGTTTTCCATCTGGGATTTATCAGTAGGTATCAGCCCGGAGTCTGAATTTGTGCTTGTTTGATAGCAATAGGCTCGCCCCCTTTTACATGGGACTTATAGTAACTTTCGAAATGTTGGTGTTCCTGCTGGTACACCTCTGCCTGGCGCTTCGGGGATAACAGGCGTGGTGTTATGTATGTTAATAAATAGGTTTGTTTATATTAGGACTTGGTCCACACAACGTAACGTCGCGTGTTGTTTTTTTATTGTAATCTGTGTTGTTGCAGGTTACTTACTCAAACCCGCGCCTTATCAGATTCAATAATGATTATCTTGTAACTATTACAACAGTACAACACATACTAATAACTCAGGAGTATCAACGCAAGTTTGCCAACTCTACCGCTACCGGGCAGACCGATCTTAGTTAAAAAAGGGCATAAAATTCCGTCTGAATTATACTTTTTTCTTTATCTTTATTCATGCTCGATGTTTATTACCTAAGAAATTTATCTTTACATAAAAAAAGCATTTCACACTAAATACAAGCTCAGTGGATGAAATCACTCTTGCAGATACTTATTGTAGTAGTATAATGCAAAGCCTGAGTTACTAATTTCATGGAATGAAAGCAGTGTGCCGCCGCCCGTCACACACTTGAGTCTTTCCCATATTTAATTGAATCATTTATGTCAATATTACACATTGTATTATTCATTGAATAATTTCTCTAGCGTCATTGAACTATCTTGTGGTTAAACCTGACCTTAGGTCATATTATGACGCTTTAGGCAGTCATTATAATTGCCTTTAAATAACGTACGTAGTAAAGAATTACCAACTAGGTATACGTAATAAATGAGTAAGTTTAATATCTATTTAAAATCCTTTTAAAAAAATACGTCTAATTTAAAGCAGCTACGTTTATGGAAAGTTTTTTACATCGATTGACGCTAAGATGAGATTGCTACTTTGAAAACATGGCATAACATCACGCCTCTTATCCCCAAAGGGTAAAGCAGAAGTGTAGGTACCTGTACAGTAGTACACCCACATTTTTTTCATCTGTTTTACTTTAGTCTCATGAGGCAGGATAGATTTTGAAAGTTTTTCATTACTTCAACTGTAAATCTGTCAAATATAAAGGTTTCTACATAGTGAGCTTAGACTTAAAAAAAAATCTATATGAAAGTACATACCTATATCCAATCTAATAATGTAGCCTATTTTGCCGTATGCCTGTTCTCACTAACGCAAGGCGACACCTAGTTAAAATATCTAAATGGTAGCGCACTGTTTCGCCTTACGATGCTTACCACGGGAACAGAGTGGTATTTTCTGGCAAAAGTCACGCAGGTTGCAAATTTTAATCTTTAAAACAATAGCGGCTTCGATAACGATGGGTTTTATTGCTTGTGTTCGGAATGCACTAATGGAGTTCACCTACCTGAATAGTTTGTTTTAAAAGTGTACACGGAATTGTATTGTTTTAGCCCTAAGCTGAGATAACAGATGCTTCCTATTGTTAGGAACAACTACAATTCGGAGTACTTCAATAATCTTGTGAGTTTTGACGTTTTATGCCATAGTATTTATTAGTTACCCACCTTTAAAAACAACGTCAGATTCGTGTTTCTACAGTTAATGTCCTCTGACAAATTCGTTATAGGGCTCGACTGACGGTATACAGTGGTTTCTATTTATAAACAAGTAAATAAAACATACGTACGAAAAAACACACAACTTCCTTTTTCGAAACTGGTCAAAAATCACATCCAATTCGGTTCAACCGTTTAAGAGCTACGATGCCTCATACAGACACACATATAGCGGTCAAATTTATAACTCCCCTCTTTTTGGTAAGGGCGTTAAAAACTCTTACAAAATTATTGCATAAACGATTACAATTTAGTCAAAAGTAAACCCCTCAAAAAGCCCGCCCTTCAACATTCCTATTGTCTTTGCTGAGAAGAAGAAGTGGTGTAACAAACGCCCCAGCAAATAAAATAATATGAAACAATCTTGTTTTGATAACCCATACTCACAAATATACAAGGGTGACGTATCGTAGTAGCCGTAGTAACCGGTAACCACACACTACCTCTTAACCCACAAAAGTTTTACTAGGAAACATGAGATAAACTCCACAATAATTACTACAGGACTTCTTGGTAATAGGTACAATACATTTAAATTATTTAATACTATCTACATCATTCCGTACGAGGAAAACGCGGGTTACGGGAATCCACACCATGGATGGCACATATCTATTGTTATTTCGGTCCTAATGAGTCCAAGGAGTTGTACCTATAATCCTTCAAATTAGAAGTAAACAATGTTTTGTTTACACCCATGAGCGCGTGGTGCACACAGACATCATGCCAGAATAGACTGATCACGCATTGTATAAGATTTCTGTAGAATAAGAGGTTAGCTTAAACTGGAAATGGTTAGCTTGATGTGTAGCCGTGTGTACAAAGAATCATCACAATAATAATTATGTAACAATTGATGCGCACTATGCACTACTCACTACTGGGAACATTGCAGTATTGTTTGTAAACAAAACATGTTAGATAATGCACCTCTAACATTCCATGAGATGTGTTTATTAAAAAGCTCGAGTGTAAACAGCTGGATATCTGGGCTCTGATCGAGCACTTGGCACTTTCCTTTGTTTTTTGAAGTTATACGTCTTCTTTTAGTGCGGCGAGTAACTTAATTTAAAATGCGCGCGCACACCGTCACGAAAAACCGACACCTTGAAGTTAGCTATAGTCAACAATTTCGTTTTTTTTCTATTTTTAAGCCAATTAATCGATGTGCTTTTAATAATTTGACCGCGACACGAGGCAATTATAGGACAAAAACAGTTACTCCAACAAGCTGTTCAGTATAGTGATTACAACAATTAAATATTATTGCAATGGGAACTGCAACACAGATGCACTACACGAGTAATTGTGAACAGATTAAAAGTTAATAATTAATTAGACACGGATACCGGTAGACTCACAATGCTCGCAGCATTGTGGGATGCCCCTCAGACAAGTAGACAGACTTGCAAAGGGTGTGGGCGGTGGAGTGGCTGAAGATAGGTAGTCAGCAATATATAAAACTAGGTACAGACGCCAGCACGTCAAGTTACCCCAATGTGTCAAATTTCTTTGATCGGTTTTCAACTTTATGCCAAACAGAATAAGGGTCATATTCAATTGGGAAAATTTGACACATTGGGGTAACTTGATGTGCTGGCGTCGTACGTTACTTTTCATATCACCTAGGTGATACGAAAAGTAAACTAAAATCACTCGTCTTTCTATTCAAAAGTATTTGCTGCGACAGTCGAATTAATTAGTCTCAACTTAAAATGCCATTTAGTCGAAAATAATATGGTGTGGCTTGCTACTTTTTTTGCAGAACAACGTCCCCTAGTACACAGTTTATCCGTACACAAGTAAAGCATTATTAAGATATTATAAATCTGACATAAATTGTAATGCTCGTTTAAAGCATGCTCACTCTCTGCGTGCCATACTATTATTACCATACATACATACATACATACATACATACATAAACTCACGCCTTTTTCCCATGGGGGTAGGCAGAAACTACAGAGCGCCATATGCTACGATTCTTACATACTTCTTTTGCTTCGTTTACATTCATACATGTTGTCATACACACACGCCGGTTGCGAGTACTACGCACCTGACCTTTCTGAAGAACCTCACCAATAAGGTCTTTGTATGTCCTTCTAGGGCGTCCCCTCCCGGCGTTCCCACTTACTTCTGCCTTGTAAATACCTTTCGTTAGTCGCCTTTCATCCATCCTTTCAACGTGACCAAACCATCTAAGCATACTCTTTTCAATTTTTGTTACTACATCTTCTTTTAAACCACAACGTTGCTTTATATCATCATTCCTCAATCTGTCATTAATTGTTACTCCACACATACTTCGCAAGGAACGCATTTCTACAGCATTTATTCTACTTTCATGTCTCTTTTGCCACACCCAACATTCACTTCCATACGTTAGTGTAGGCACCAGCACACCATTGTGAACAGCCAGTCGTGCCTTTTCGGACATAGACTGGCTGGTCACAACGCCATGTATAGCGCCATTCACTTTATTTCCTGCATTTACTCTCCTTTCCACATCCGCATCAATCTTTCCATCCCTTGTAAACAGACTTCC
Organism: Euplexia lucipara; assembly: GCA_921972225.1. Taxonomy (NCBI): domain Eukaryota; kingdom Metazoa; phylum Arthropoda; class Insecta; order Lepidoptera; family Noctuidae; genus Euplexia; species Euplexia lucipara. The sequence continues at coordinate 23,691,575 of OV179149.1, forward strand.
CAGATATACAAAGTCATTCACTTGTTCCACACTCATATCGTTTATTTTCACATTGCACAACGACACGTTTTCGTCTCTTTCAAACACCATTACTTTCGTCTTATTCACATTAATGTTCATCCCTTTCATCTCATATGCTTCATTCATCTTGGTCACCATGTCTTGCAACTGTTCCGCTGACGATGCAAGAAGAACTTGATCGTCTGCGTAGAGGAGGCATTTGACAGGCAACTCATTCATCCTTAATCCACACTCACTCTCTTTTAAATCTGTCAGACAACTATCCATGTATAAGTTGAACAGCCAAGGTGACGCTACACAGCCCTGTCTAACTCCCCTAGAGATGTTAAACCAGTCTGTGTATGCCCCGTTTATCCTGACACAGGCACTGGAATCCCTATATAAAGATTTCAGTGCCCGTACCAAGCACCAGTCCACACCATACATGGATAGTGTCGACCACAGCTCATCCCTCCACACACTATCATAGGCCTTCTCCAAGTCTACGAAAGCACAGTAAACTTTCTTGTGCTTAGCCAGATATTTTTCGGCTATGCACCTCAAGGAGAAGATCTGATCCATACATCCCATTCCCTCTCTAAACCCTGCCTGCACGTCCCATAATTTCTCGTCTGTCAGTCTGATCACTCTTTTAATCAAAACCTTTGCATACAGTTTACCAACTACGCTTAAAAGGCTAATGCCGCGGTAGTTTTTACACTCCTGCTGTGAGCCTTTTCCTTTATACAGTGGCACGATTACAGCCTTGCACCAGTCATCTGGGACTCGGCCATATCTCCAACACATATTAAAGATCCGGCACAACAGGCTTGCTACTACCCCGTCACCGCCCTTCAGCATTTCAGCGGACAATCTATCATACCCTGCAGCTTTTCCAACTTTCATTTCTCTTAACGATCTTACGATCTCATCCATTTCTATTTCATTCTCTTCATCTACATCCGGGTTTGGGTTTTCACCACTCTCCTCTGCCCAGTTACCCACTCCTTGCACACTATCCTGAAAACTAAATAAACTTTCAAAATATCCTTTCCAGCGTTCCAAGACATCACATTCTTCGCTTATCAAACAACCATCCTCTGCTCTTATAGCATTCATACTCGAAGTCTTTGTCACTCCACGAGCCAATCTTACCTGTTTCCAAAACATCTTAACATTGGCCCTGAAGTTATCCGAGAACTTCCTATTATACTCTTCATCTTTTTCATCCTTCTTCTTTTTTACCACTTCTTTCACTCTTGCTTTCATTTCGGTGTAACTTTTCTTCACTCTCTCTAAATCATCTATTCTATTTACATTTGTTGCCAGATTCACTCTATTTTGGGCCTTACAGGCTAGCACGTTAAGCCAGGCCTCTTTCTTCTTTCTCACAACCTCTTTAACTTCACCATCTACCCAAGAATCATTCGTTTTACTACCACATTTCCTTCGTGCTAGGCCACATACTTTTGTAGCCGCTTGCACCATACTATCTTTCATTATATCCCATACTTCTTCTAAACTATAATCATTCATCTCGTCAAATAATTTATCCGTCTCTTCTTTTACTTCCCTTTTATATTCCTCTTTTACTTTGACTTCTTGCAGTCTTTCTACTTTTATCCTTTCTAGAGCAGTCACAGGTACTCGAACTCGATGGCGCCAATGTTTGAACAAACCATGCACCCGACACATTACCAGATGATGATCAGTACCTACATTAGCTCCCCGATAAGCTCTTGTATCCGTAACTTTACTCTTTAACCTTTCATCTACAATCACAAAATCTATCATACTTTTACTATCTTGCCTTTCCCACGTATACCTGTGAATCTTTCTATGATTAAACATAGTATTCATAACACACAATCTTTTTTCTATACATATTTCTAATAAACTTAACCCATTCTCATTCACTCTATCATCTCCAAATGCACCTAATACTTGTTCATACCCATCTCTCTTCACACCAACCCAACCATTAAAGTCTCCAAGCATAACAATCTTCTCGTTTGCGGTACATCCTTTCATAACATCTCTTACACTGTCCCAAAATTCTTCTCTCTCCAAGGGGGAGCTTCCCATATCAGGTGCATAAACGCACAGGAAAAAGATACGGTTTAAGCCTACCTTGGTTCTCACCCAAAGAATTCTGGGACTAACGCAATCATAACCTTTTACACATTTCATCATTCTCTCAGAGAGAACAACTCCCACACCCTGACAGGCCCTACGTGTTTCTTTAACACCGGACCAGATCGCGGTCAGGGGACCGTGTATGGAGATGTCCACCCCTTTTCTTTTCGTCTCATTCAAACATAGCACATCTATCCTTTTGTCCTTCACTAACTCACAAACTTCATCCATCTTATCTTTTAGGCCTCCCTGAACATTCAGCGTAGCTAAACGACACTCCGCAGCTCGCTTTTCGCCCCGTGAGAACAACTGACGTGGTGTGTGGCGAGCGCCACCGCCGCCTTCGAGTTGATTTTGTTTTGTAATACTCATATAGTTCCCACGAATAGCTAGGGAAATAATCTGTCCACACTCTACAGAGCCCCGCATGTAGAGGTAAGGCTGGATTAGTGCCTGGGGACGCCTGGCCCCAGACAACAGGCACGCTTACGACTCGGCTCTCCCCTAGTCATGCAGCTCTCGGCACGGCAACCTTAGCTTGGGGGTGAGTCGTTGCCACCGCTCAGAGGAACACAATTGGACTCCGGCTGATTCCCTATTATTACCAGTACGTCTAATAGATCTACTCATGCTTATTTAATCTCCAACCATCTCTAAATCCTAATCAGACCACTTAAACTAATTTACGGGTTAATAGCATCATAACATGTCGTTGCGGAAAACGGGTCAGTGTAGCATAAAGTAGGTACTAAACTTGTAAATTAAAAAACGCATTCAGACTTGCTATTCCCAAAAAATGCCTGGTTAGTTTCTTATTAGTGATCGATGCTGGTTAGCAATGAATCGTGATCGTTCTCTAGTAGGTAAAGGTGTTCTTTTAGTATACACGTGTTAATTTTATGCTGTAATATCTAGTCATAAGTATCCTGAGTTTGCACAATACAAGCAATTAAATTAGATTCCAAAAGTGTAAACAATTACATATGTTTATTATTTCAGAAGCAACAACAACAACTTTAACAATTTTTATGTTTTTGTGACATTGACCTAATTTACTGTAGTTTAAAGATAATATTAGTTTGACGTATACTGTGCCACAATATAGCATGTGTACCACGGATATTGAACTATATTAAATTATCTCCCCAATGTGACAATCTTATATTTGTATCTGTCACGTTGTGAGTGGCAACAATTTTATTAGTTTCTTAGTGACGAGTATTAACTTTTCAATAAGAACATCCTAATTTGAAAGATTACTATACTATCAGATAGTTGACTGAACAATTGTTAAAGAAAAGGTCCACTTTCATGAACATATTCTGGTGTTGGTGACTAATATCTACGGTTATCTCAATGCTTCAAATTGCCTGAATACTGTATCGATTGAATGGATGGCCAATTAAGTAGTGGGCGGCTGTAATCTACTAAACACTAATTAATTACATTATTTATCCTCAACTGTGATTGACTACATGCTATACTTTGCGTAATAATGTATCACTATGTTACGTTATCTTAACGCTACAGCTTGCGGTCGGGAGATTCTGACCGCAGCGAGCTATCCTGTCTGTTCGCTATAAATTAATTACTCACGAACTGTATCACTAGGGACTGCACTAGGTTACTACCAGCAGTTCCTCAAACTATGAATACAATTCTAAATAAAGAAACAAATGCATAATATATAATAATAGAGAGGTGTATCTAAGACAATGCCAACTTCCGCTGCATTTCCTGTGCAATTGAAGCATTATTTTAATTATAACATTGTTTTAATTTTAGCTCAACCTTATTTCCCTGGAATTTCCTCTAGGTTGCTATACAGTAGGAATGATTTACCTAGTTTTATTTTAATTAATTCTCCGTAATGGCCAGCAGAGATGTAACGTTCAATACGAAAACGAGAGGTACTACGAATTGTTAATTACTACAATGATTAATTAATCAGTTGCTAATGGTGCCTAATAGGTTAAAGGGCAGGCCATAACATACTTTCCATTCACTTTCTGCGTAAAATATAGGCAAAATATACTACTGGTCTGTTTTTAGAAAATAACAGCGAGTTATTTCAGTAGGATACGAGTTAGTAACTCGTTACTATCAATTCTTAGATACATATAGTAACGCTATTTGTTGGCACAGACCAAACTATCTCTCTCGATAGGAACTGAAATAAAAATATTATTTTAATACCACGAGAATGTTTTACAGCAACATTGCGTTAGCGATGACAGACGATGATGTTCTAAAACAAATTGAAGTTCGTAAAATAAACGCAAAATAATCTCACCAAGGAAAATTCGCAGACACAAGGTCGCTCATTATACCTAGGTAGGTACATAGCATAAAGTTTATCTTATTTCGGTTGCTTTGCATATGAATTAACAATCTCGAGCTGCTCTTTCTTAAATGCTGAATGCAACACTAAACATCACGTGTCTGAATATTTACAGTAGGTACCTACATCGTAAACTGCAAACTTTTTGCAGCTGACTTCAGAATATAAAAACGGTCTTCTGCTTGCCTACTAAACTTCCAATATCGAAGTAGCTATTTACATCAGATTTATAATAACTGAGTATGCATTATGTACTCGTAGCGTAGTAGAGACCTGAGGACTTAAGTAAGTGGCGGAGTGAAGTTCTGCAAAGAAGTACTATATCACACAAAACTTTGGAGTAATCAAACTTATTTACAGCACGTTGGTTAGATGCAAACTTGAAGCTAGCTCCTGCGTATGGCATCCACGTCAGAGCACATATGTACTTCAATTAGAGAAAATTCAGAAGGCTTTCCTAAGATACCTCTACAAGCGCATGTATGGATATTATCCATTCATGTACCCAACTAGGTTCCACTTGGGATGCCTTGGATACAACTCCTTGGACGTTCGAAGATCTAATGACCAACTGCTGCAAATGTGTAAAATCCTCCGAGGAAAAGTAGATGCCCCCGATTTAAATACAGAATTGTGTCGCCTGTTTGTTCCAAACAACTACCGGCGCGGTCGAAAGCACAAGTTATTCGCAGTGCCATCATGTCGGACGGTTGCTAGGACAAGATCGCAATACCGCGAGCCCTCGCCGCACTTAATGCCCTCCTGGACACCAGACCGGAATGTGATGTGTTTGCGGATGAATGGAAGGTGATTTTGTCGGTCTGAAGTACTGGGAGGAGAATGCATGCCTGAGAAATTAGTTTTTAAGATTTGTTTAATTTTATTTTATTTTACATTAATTTTACAATGTGTGTTTTGTTGTTTTACTGTCTATTTACTGTAATTGGTTTCTTTTTACCGTAGTAAATAAGTAAATATATAAATAAATAAATCACACTATGTTTTCTACACTATGAATGGTTTTTGAAGTTAAAGTTGTGATAGTTATTGTTGTGAATGTAAGTATAAAGATCTTGATCCAGATCTTTTAAACAAAGTTTTTTTGCCCGGGGTTTTTATAATAATTATAATTATTGCTTAATCATATTTATTAGACTAAAAATTATTCTCTGAAATGTACCAACTTTATTAGCCATTTTAATATTTTTAGATTGATGCTAAACCTACCTATATCGGGTTAAAACTTCAAGCAATTTTTACATCATCATACATGTTACGTTTATGTACACATAGGCATAACATAATTTGCTAAGACGCTTATTAGAATGTAAATCGCAAAACCAGAAAAAAAAATGTAATAGGATAACATTACAGTTTTAATGGCAAGCCGTCTGCGTCTTTGCGTTCTTTACGAATTCATTAAATCTTTTGTTTCAAAGCTGTTAATGTAGGTGAAGTATAACGTAAAAAATGTTAAAATGTTCATTCATTATTAACAATAATAGTTGTGTTATACAATGTGTTTTGTGTAATTGGGTTGGTACATTTTGGCAAAACTAACCTTGGCCCTTTCATAACATATTGGTTGGTTCGACGTATTTAAGGCAATGAACAATTGCAGGATAGTAATATGCCCACAAATATACTTACCACATTACAATTAGTTTGACGTAATAAAACAAATTTTGAAAGGTGAATGCGCAAAATTGCCCCAGCCCCGGCGCATAAGCAACTTATCTCAGATTTTTGTACATTTCAAGTGTATTAAAAAAATACATATGTGATATCTGCAATCACAGTCATACATAGCAAAAAAATGCTTTGATTATTTTTGTAGGCGCAGATTTTTATTTAACGTTACTATCACAAATCGCGTATTTCTATGTATTTCTATGACGACGTGTCGCTAATAGAAATACATAGAAGTATCAGTAGTGTCCCGGCGACACGTAGTATATAATATTTAAGGGTAATATATAATAAGAACAAGATATAATACGGAATTTGTTTATTCTATAATATCACAATTCCAAGTCTATTAATACGCTATCTAAGAAAGCAGCCGGGTGTTCGAAATCGTTGTGTCTGGCCCAGCCTAGATAATATAAAATACTGATTACTATAAAACACGTTAGCGTCTACCGTAGTTTGTCATTTTTGCCGGGTTACATTTTGACCATAACAACTAGGCTGTTAGCAGCTAACTTAGTTGTGATATAAGGTCAATATTAAAAATATGTGGTCAACCCGAGCGAATGTTATAAACCGACATAAAGAACATCAGTAAACATAACTTGTTTTGTTACCCAGATTTATATCTTAAGAAACAGTAAACGTTATTCACAAGTACTTGATTTCTTACCTCTTGTGGTGGTTCTATGTTGCGTACGATATGTTCCACGAAGTTTGCACGATCTTGTAGAAAACGAACATTAAGAACGTGTCTACGGCGTCGCAAAAGTGACCGATGACACACAACACAATGATTGTGGTCTTCCATATCAACATCCAATCGTTTGCACTATCAAGTCCGGGAAGATAAGAGCCAAGTTGCTAAAAATAATTTTATTACGAAATACTGCATTAAAAATATTTTAATGCAGTATAATATGCAATATTTTATATAACGAATATCACTGCCGCCTTATAAGTAGTTAAGTAGCCTTTATTTCATATTTTGCTTGCTTTTAAGTAATATGGTCGAATAAAAAATAGGATAACCAAAGCAGTTTTTTCTTAGTATGACTATGATTACGGACATCACATATATATATATTTAATACCCATAAAATGTACAAAAATCTGAGACAGGTTTCTTTTGCGCCGGGGCTGGGGTAATTTTGTATGAAATTTGCGCATTCTTCTTTCGTGGAATTTTCATTGCGGCACTATGTTTATGCAGCGGCTAGTCACCGCAAAGCATTGGAATTGCCTACTAAGTTGATTGATAATATTATGGTTGAACATAAAGTAGCAAGGTAAAGAGACAAAAAGTAAGTAATAAGTATAACAGCACCAATAACAATATTCCAGAACTTTCACACAACGCCAACTATGTCCAAGCTAAGCAGAGCTTGTGTTATGGTTATTAAACAGCTGATAAACATACTTATATATTTCTTAATACATACATATCATAGATAAATTACACCCAGGCACAGAACAAATGATCGTGGCACAGATGGGAATGGGGATGGGAATCGAACCCACGACCTCCAGCATGGCAGTCAGGGTCCAACACTACTAGACCAACAGGCCAGTCAAATAAAATAATGGATAGAAAATTTGTAATAGATTGGATTAGACAAGTTGAGCTAAAATTGGCTAGACCCGTAAAGTAATCTTACAGTTTGAATAACTTACCAAGGTCACTAACACCTCAAAGTCAGCTTACTAAATTAACATATTTCGATTGAAAGTAATCGTACAGTCAACAGCAAAAGTAGATGATCAAAATCAGAAATTCAATACTAATGAACGGAGTTCACGCCAGAACTGTGTGGCGTCGAAGTGATTCAAAAGTATGTGATTGTAAATTATACCAAACATTTACTACCAGTACAGCTGCCATATGTTTGTGATCAGTTTTGACTCCAAAAGTTATAAACTCAATTCGCATCAGAACTAAGTAGTGAAAAAAAAATCAAAACTAGTGAACAGCTAAAATCAAAAATTAAATGATGAAACTGAGGCCACGTAATCGTGAAGCAAATAATTCATCCATACGTATTTTTTTATCCCAGTAATTTAATTTGTTATGTTATGAATTTGATAAAAAAAATGCATATTTAATATAAGTATGCCAAATTTCATCCAATTGAACCCCTAAAAAAGCACAATGTTCATTAATAAAAACTTATTTACAAAAAAAACAACCAACTTAGTTATTTTTCACTTTTTAATGTTTTTTGGAAGTAGGTTGTTTTTTTTGTAAAAATGTTTTTATTTTTCACTTTTAGTGGGTCAGTTCGTAATTTATCTAAGTTACAATAGCCCAATGACAACTGCTCATCACCTCTTACAACATATTGCTTTTCTCGATACAGGGACGTTAATTGTTGAGGAGTTCTCCTAGTAAGATCCAGGAGAACTGGAGCTCCATGGTGAAGGCATCATCACTACTATGCATTTTGACAAGCTTAAATTACTTAGCAACTATATTAAAGTACATAATCGAATCGCAACCCGTGAAATACTTAGGTATAATTGAGTAGTTCCGATGCCCATCTGTGGTCTTCATCATCAGTTCCACTTTAGCATACGGTGCTTTCCGAGAGCGAATGCACGAGTTACTATACAAAATACCCAAATCACTATAGGTGTGCCTATAAAATTTGAGGTTTTCCCTCGATTTCCATAGGATCCCTTCATCAGATTCTGACTTGGTGACAATGAGAGCACAGCGAGAGTATACCCTTTCAAACAAAAAAATAATTTTGCAAATCCGTCTATATATGACGAAGTTATGCCCAAACATACCTAAATAAAAAATATACATATAAACATCAGAATTGATAACCTCCTCCTTTTTCAGAAGTCGGCTAAAAAGAATATAATTCAAAAACTTTAGTATTTAAACTGGTTTTTTTTTGTAACTTCTGTCAAATGTTTAAAAGTAGCTGATGTGATACAAAACGATAATTGAATAAATATTATTATCTTTGCATGTTTGTGAATTTATGTCAATGTTCAAAAGTAGCTGATGTGATACAAAACGATAATTGAATAAATATTATTATCTTTGCATGTTTGTGAATTTATGTCAATGTTCAAAAGTAGCTGATGTGATACAAAACGATAATTCAATAAATATTATTATCTTTGCATGTTTGTGAATTTATGTCAATGTTCAAAAGTAGCTGATGTGATACAAAACGATAATTCAATAAATATTATTATCTTTGCATGTTTTTGAATTTATGTCAATGTTCAAAAGTAACTGATGTGATACAAAACGATAATTCGATAAATATTATTATCTTTGCATGTTTCGAATTTATGTCAATGTTCAAAAGTAGCTGATGCGATACAAAATCATAACTCAATGATTGCCGGAAGGTAGATTGATATTTTACATTCTGCTCATTAATGTAAAATATCAATCTACCTTCCGGTTTTAATATATTGTAGCCGACTGGGCAAAAACAATCATTAAGTTATGATTTTTATCGCATCAGCTACTTTTGAACATTGACATAAATTCGAAACATGCAAAGTTAATAATATTTATCGAATTATCGTTTTGTATCACATCAGTTACTTTTGAACATTGACATAAATTCAAAAACATGCAAAGATAATAATATTTATTGAATTATCGTTTTGTATCACATCAGCTACTTTTAAACATTGACATAAATTCACAAACATGCAAAGATAATAATATTTATTCAATTATCGTTTTGTATCACATCAGCTACTTTTAAACATTTGACAGAAGTTACAAAAAAAAAACCAGTTTAAATACTAAAGTTTTTGAATTATATTCTTTTTAGCCGACTTCTGAAAAAGGAGGAGGTTATCAATTCGGATGTTTATATGTATATTTTTTATTTAGGTATGTTTGGGCATAACTTCGTCATATATAGACGGATTTGCAAAATTATTTTTTTGTTTGAAAGGGTATACTCTCGCTGTGCTCTCATTGTCACCAAGTCAGAATCTGATGAAGGGATCCTATGGAAATCGAGGGAAAACCTCAAATTTTATAGGCACACCTATAGTGATTTGGGTATTTTGTATAGTAACTCGTGCATTCGCTCTCGGAAAGCACCGTATGCTAAAGTGGAACTGATGATGAAGACCACAGATGGGCATCGGAACTACTCAATTATACCTAAGTATTTCACGGGTTGCGATTCGATTAGGTACTTTAATATAGTTGCTAAGTAATTTAAGCTTGTCAAAATGCATAGTAGTGATGATGCCTTCACCATGGAGCTCCAGTTCTCCTGGATCTTACTAGGAGAACTCCTCAACAATTAACGTCCCTGTATCGAGAAAAGCAATATGTTGTAAGAGGTGATGAGCAGTTGTCATTGGGCTATTGTAACTTAGATAAATTACGAACTGACCCACTAAAAGTGAAAAATAAAAACATTTTTACAAAAAAAACAACCTACTTCCAAAAAACATTAAAAAGTGAAAAATAACTAAGTTGGTTGTTTTTTTTGTAAATAAGTTTTTATTAATGAACATTGTGCTTTTTTAGGGGTTCAATTGGATGAAATTTGGCATACTTATATTAAATATGCATTTTTTTTATCAAATTCATAACATAACAAATTAAATTACTGGGATAAAAAAATACGTATGGATGAATTATTTGCTTCACGATTACGTGGCCTCAGTTTCATCATTTAATTTTTGATTTTAGCTGTTCACTAGTTTTGATTTTTTTTTCACTACTTAGTTCTGATGCGAATTGAGTTTATAACTTTTGGAGTCAAAACTGATCACAAACATATGGCAGCTGTACTGGTAGTAAATGTTTGGTATAATTTACAATCACATACTTTTGAATCACTTCGACGCCACACAGTTCTGGCGTGAACTCCGTTCATTAGTATTGAATTTCTGATTTTGATCATCTACTTTTGCTGTTGACTGTACAATCAATTCCTATACGTTAACGATCCCAGCTCACTCGCAGTAACCACCACGCGAACTGTTTATCGTGAGCCCGTTATAGCTAATGATCACGAATATGGTTATAGCTAGCCAACTAGCCATCATTCTGGCCATCTGGCCATATGGCCGCGTGGCCGCATAGCCGCGTGGCTGGGCGGCCACTTGTTATTTATTGGATGCATTACAGCATATCAGTCGGCGGATAGTTCGCAGTTTTACAGCTGAGCTATTATGTGTTGAACGATATTTAAAGATAAATCGGTAATGTTGGCAAACAGGCACATAAGACTTTTTATATTCAGCAATGCTCACACACCCACACACCACATACACACAATCCCTTCTCACGCAATATTCATTCCCAAAATTTGCTATGTTAACAACTAGGATTAGTCAAAAACCTACCATGAATAGGTTGTGGAATATTTTATTTTTATTTTACAGGCAATTTTTATTTGCGAAATAACACACCTAACTCTGAATATGAACAGTTACCCCGATCAGATTTGAACTTGTGACTCATTGTAAGATTGCTCTTAATCTAAAGAAAGTGGTCACTGGACTTTCATAACGCAAGGTTTTTAGGATTCGGTACCTATTGTGAAAATAAACCCGTTGACATTCACTGCTGCTCTTGCTGAAATAATTTGTATTTTTTCCTGTAACAGATAACATGTCCTGTTTGGTATGAGGGCGAACCTACGTGACCATGTATACGTAGTAATTACACTTACATATACATATATATAATTATGTGCATTTGTTTGCCTGTTATAAGCGTTTGCGAAAACTTACGAGGAAATGTTTCATCCATATCACTATGTATTAATAACTTGATGTTAACTTTTGGCTTAAAGGAAAAAAGAAAAGGAATTATTATTAGTTTAGGCTTTGAGGAAAACTTGATGTCAATATTATAATTATTCATATTAATTTAGATTGAAATAAATTAGTTTCTGACAGAGGTTTTAAAAAAGCCGATGCTAATTCTACCTATTTTTCAAAATCTGAGTACGAGGTAATTTTGCTTTCAAGGTGTGACGTATTAATAAATCACATCAAACATTAAACCTATCCAAATTGTCATTAAAAGCTCAGAATAACTCTTAAAATCAAATGGCAAGGCCAACTTTCTAATTATTGTAAAGCTGTTATTTTCTTATAATTTATTGCTTATTATTCCTATGAAACTGAGCACCTATTAAGGAAAAATCTTAATTTGAAATCGATCAGCCTAAAATACCTACACTCGGTACTGTAAATGTTAACATAAAGACCTATTTTGCATAAGTTTCGGTACTTCCAGGTGTCGTTAATAAATAGCCCCCACACATCACACATACACACGTGACCTCGATACAGTCACATATTGTGTTATCTTAATCACACAAACTCGTCATGTAATCGAGGTGACGATCGCAAGCGAGCTGGTCTAATTAATGACGTTTTTACGAGAATGGGCTCCTTTATACGTCCTTAGTGACTGGTGCCATTATTTCATTGGTATAAGGGTGGTTTTTGCAGTTGACATGGCAACTGTTACCACCTACCCTGCGACTTTAGGGGTGTTGAACTGTCGTGTGTCGTGCGTCGTGTGCTACTTAGGGAGTTATGAACAATCGCTTTTTATTGCTGCGTGTACCGGCAGGAGTGCCATGTGGACGTAGCCTGCTGCGAATGGCTGCGAACATATAGGTAGATGGTCGGCTTGTGGATATCAATTCCACCAACCATCCTTTAATTAAGGTTGAGTACTTTAAGAGTGCCAAACGGACTCTATAACGCGCCCTCGCAGTCCGACTGTCCAATAGTCTCGCCCCCGATTACTTGAGATTTAAACACAACTGGCGAAATGTGGATATACTACATGTAGGTACACCTCTGCCTAAACCTTCGGGGATTACAGGCGTGATGTTATGTTATGTATGTTACCTTAGGAGTATACCAACCAGACTATAATTATATTATACTAGCCCGCCTGTCTGTCAACAGGCTGTGATCTCATCAAGAAACGAATGTTATATAATACATTTAGTATTCACACTACGCATAATATGTTACTAAGTGTGAGACGTGCGTGGCTAAGGCATCCAGATCAACCGGGAAGCAAACTTAACTTACCAGTTAAACAAGTTTAGGTGACATTTAGATAAAACTACGCATTTACGCAATCTGCTAACGATGTGATATAATATTTTTTTGTAGAATAACTTGATCCTTTTGACTACTTCCGAGACTGAAAATAATAGAGGCAGAACCCAAGTGCGCGTCAGAATACACCACACACAGGTTTCGCACAGCAATGTTTAAAGTCGTCCAAAATACGCTAATAAAGAAATACGATTCTTGTATTGCTCCTATAATTTTCGTTTCAATATTTTTTATTATTGCTATTGCTATAGCGACAATAGATATACACACTCTGTGAATACTTCAATTGTCTAAGTGACCCTTGGGTTCATGAGATACAGTCCGCTCGATAGACAGACACTATCTTGTATATTGGTGTGTGCTAGCTGACCTGTGGCAAATTATTTAAATGAAATGATTAAGTTTATTAATTACCAATGCTGTTTAAACTCATGTTCTCTCTCTCAGCAAAAACACTAGGAAGTGGCAAAGGGCGGGCGTTGTGGGGGACTGTCTTATGAAATTTTTGACGTTCAAAAAGTGCTGATCCTCAGCCTAATTTGAATAAATGACTTTTGATTTTGATTTCGACAGACGAACACGAAGCTAAGTGAAATACAGTCCCATTGGCACCCTATATTATTATTGCGGTACCCTAAAAATAAAGGAAGCTAGATGATATCTATTTCTCAGCATAATTTCCAAGCAGGGTTGAGATATATTCTGGAGGCTCTGTCTCTTGACATACTCCCATCATCATCACATCACCATCGCCTACCTACTCACCTATTCGAGTTTTCCGTCCACTGTCAAGAGGTCAAAAGAACAGATAAATGATTGACACCGTTTTGTATCAATCCAGTCATTAAGCAAATCCGTGTTTAGATTGCCTCATTTGTCTAGTATTAGAAAAGCGCTACTGCAAGAAGCCCGAAGTCCTGAGTTCAACTCCCGGGTCGTGTAAAGTGTTTTTGGGTTTTTCCATCTGGTATATCTCAGTAGCAAACCGGAGTCAACAATTATTCAAACTAAAACGGAATGTGGGTTTAATTTATGTATACTTCTGCCTAATTATAGCAATGCGTGGTGTAACGTTGTTTTTATGTGTTTTATAATAAACGTACTTAACTATTTTTTGGGATAAGTAGATATAAATAAATAAGATAGATTACAAAACAGTTAACGCACTTAAGTATTAATTATTAAATGTAACAACGAATTATAATAGAGTAACTTAGCGCTTGTAATCACTAGGGTTAGGCAGAGGTGTAGCTTTAGTACCTACATCCAAATTTAGGCGCAAGCCTTTTGCCATTAATCCGGAATCTTGACTGCCACTGAGAAATTCTAGCTGGAAAAAATCAATAACACTTTTTCCGACCCGGGGATCGAACCCGGGACCTCATCAACTCACCAACGAGGCAGTCAGATAAGTACAACACAAGATTGCAATACAGTTTGAGTTTCAGGTTAAGAATTGAGTTTATAAAACAAAGTGGCTAAAGGCTGAATATAGGTGGGAGGCACAGCAACATACGTATAGTAATACAATACAACCAAACACGAACACTGCGTTGTTTTTGTCGATAAGATGCAATGGAAGCCACCCCCTTTCACTGGCGAAATTTTTATGATAATCCAATGGAAAAACACACCAATCAGTTAATGATTTTTCCGCAACGTTCTTGTACTCTTTACATTTCGTTATGAAGTCATTCCGTGAAGTTGTGGCCCTATACAAACAAGGGGCGAGTTGTTGACCCGCCAGTGCGTCACCCGCGACTGTTTGCTTTGCCCCGAGGTGACCACACCGCGTCCAAGCGCGGCTAACTATTGTGGGCACTGTGGGCATGCCCACCCTAATTGAGGTCAGACTGATCAAAATGATCGTACTCATCACACGAACGTTTGTTTTCGGTGTGAATCGAACCTACGACCTCCGGCATAGCAGTCAGGGCCACTAATCACTAGATCAACAGGTCAGTCAAAGTAGTACTTTATGTATGGATAATATACCAGTCAAGTTCAATTATTACGTCCTACTACTACTACTTCAAATACTTCTACCTATTCTAGTATTGTTTGTAACAGAGAGACACGTAGCGCAATAGTTCAGTTTAAAATGATGTATTTTGTTTCTTTCAAAACCAATGCATTTCAGTAAGGTAGTTAGGTTAGGTAGTTAGGTTCGCTATAGGATAGGTATGGTAAGTTAGGTTAGGTTATATGTATACATATATGTTGTTATGCTAATTCTATCGAGCTTAAAAGGTTAACAGTAAAGACTGGTTAAAAAAGTAGTATATTATTTTATTGTTTTAGAACTATATTGTTACGTCATACATACAAACTTTTAATAAAATGATAATAATACATTTTTAACGAATTTTTCAGAGGCCCACAGAAACACAACCGTGACCACAACCTTTTTTGAGGCCTGGACGCGCGCCTGCTCGAGTCAGAGGTGGAACCACACGACTCAATAGTGTATATCTCAGTTGACACAGAGTTAATTGAATTGAGATTTAGATTTAGTAGCTTACTCCTCCACGCACCTCCATGGAGTAGAAATTCCAGAGAAATTTAAATAAATAAATAAAACTAATAAAGTTCTAAAATCTTGTGGCATATTAGTGTGAGAGGCTGCAAGTTTTAAAACCACAGCCATTTTTATAATAAATTTATAAAAGTGGCTGTGGTTTAGGAATCTCTAAGTAATCTGTGTTAATTCAAAAACATAATACCCGGTCACATTAAAAGTAGCATTAAAATGAGTTCTAAATGTGGATTAAAAATATAAATGGACCCACTTCCGCTGTTTACTGATTAATAAACGCTTCTAGTATTAGTATTTTAAAAAGATATAATAATTCAATATAAAACTGTCAACTGCGGGACGGTAGCCGCGGTTACGGAACCACTGAAAAAGCTGTCCCCAAAATTTAAGCTTTATCGCCAAATCTATCTGATGGAACAAGGAACATAGGTACAGAGGTCAGCACATCAAGCTAACCCAATGTGTTAAATTACTTTGATAGGTTTTCAACTTTATTACAAATAGAATAAGGTTTACTTCAATTGGTAATATTTGACAGTATGGGGTAGCTTGTGTCTGTCAAGTATTTAAAAAATAATCGCAAGTAGCGTTTCCGGACTTTCAGCTACTTATACGTCCACAAGCGAACAGATTGAGTTCATCTAAACTAATATTATGAAGACGGAAAAAAATATTGTTTGTTTGTTTGCATTGCATAGGTTCCGAAACTACTGGGCCGATTTGAAAAATCTTTTATATTGAAGCTACACTATCCCTGGAACGGGAACTACGCGGGTGAATCCGCGTGACATCTGCTAGTGCTTAAATAAAAAAGGTTTTGATCAACGACACTATCTCTGGTCAACGACCTTATTTCGCGGAAACAGCTGCTGCAAAAACTCACGATAAAACTGTATTTATTTTTCCTGCTGTGTGGTCACTGCATTCTTATCAATAAACGCCTAATTACCTGTTTTAATTCGAGGTCACGGCATTAGGGGGAGAGGGTCTGTAAGGGGAGGGGCAGCAACACGTGGCCGCTCGTTGTGCCCTCGGTGGGTCACTGGGGCTCGGTGACGTCGGGGGCACTGGGTACCTAACCTTATCTAGAACATTGAACTTGGCCACACAGTTGTATATGGTTATGATAACGCAGTCTGATAATTGTATGTTAAAAAAATCAGTTGTAAGAATAAATAAAAAATATACTGCTCCGAGCGATAGTAAAAGGTGCTTCGAAGTAGGTCATAATGATGGTTCATGATTCATTAATGTTTCAAGAATTGTAAAATAGATTCTTAGATTAATTGTAATTTAAACCTTAAGTAATTTATAAATTATTATTATTCCGTATATTCATTTAAAATTCTTACTTAATACTTACCTTCATTTTAAAATATTTATATATATAAAAAAAAATATAAATAATAGTTACGTAGCCGGACACCGGTGTATCGGGAACAGAAATTCTTACTTAATACTTACCTTCATTTTAAAATATTTATATATAAAAAAAAAAAAAAAAAAATATAAATAATAGTTACGTAGCCGGACACCGGTGTATCGGGAACTATAAATAATAGTTACGTAGCCGGACACCGGTGTATCGGGAACAGGCTTTAGAAATCGCCTAGCAATGAGAGCCGAGTCCAGAAGTACTGGACCGGATAGAATAGAATAGAATAGAATATTCTTTATTGTACACCATAAAAACCGGATCTAGCTTGTTCTTTTATTTATTTTTTTATTTATGTTTAGATATTTATGAGAATTGAAAGTATTACTAGCACGCGTCTTACAGTTATATCTTCACGCAAGAGTCACATATTTATGTCAGTTACCATTAAATGTCTGACATTCTACGTCAGCCAACATGCGATCGGTTGTCTTAACTTCTCGCCTACACTTAGGTTACGCACTTTACTGTTTTTTCTACATCATTAAGAGCCGATAAAACGTTTCATCTCGATGAGAGCAAAGTAGGTCAATGTCAATGTACACTATAACAATGATAACGTTATCTTAAAGACATTTCCGAATCTTTAATGACGTCTGGTTGAATGGATTCCATTCACGTATCGATAGATAAGACGGAATAAGTTAAAATTTCAACGATAAGTGTTAATTTACAAGCACCAATGACCTTTTTTCTCTCTTATATTATGGGTAGAGATTTTTTGTCAATGATTATGGTGCTGCCTCGTTGGTTAAATTTGTCATCAATTATAATACTCTCGTTGGTTTAGTGGTTGAAAGCGCTTCTGTTGAGCGTGAGGTCCTGGGTTCACTTATTACGTCAGGCAAAGCGTCATTGAGTTTTTCGATATGGAATTTCTTAGTAACAGCCGGGGTTCAGATTTGTAATGCGTTGATGGCAATAAGCTCGCCTCCTATATCCTCCATGGGATTCAAAGCAGGGCTCGCGACTAGGGAATGCAGAACCGGTGATATTTTAAAGAACCGGGATTTTCGGGACCTTTTGGCTTAAGAACCGGGATTCCCGGTACTATCGATACTTTTGATACTTTAATAAGTCTTTGTATGAGAGTTGCAAGTGTTGAAACGGAGAAAGTAAAAATAAGACGAAATGACAGGGCAAAGTAAAAACATTTAAATCAAATCAAATAAAACGTTATGTTTCTTGTGTTAGTGCAGATTCAGGCTTAAAAGATCAAAATTTATGTCTTGATAATAGTTTCTGGATTTCGCCGATCAGTTTTTGTTTTCTTTTGTCTGCTTGTTTTATTACAATATTTTGAATTGAATTTGCAGCCTTCGGCAATTTATGTCCGAATTTTCGAAACAGCATTCGCAAATGTTCACACTCTACAAATGTTCAGAAAGGATATCCATCCATAGCTGACATTCGGGAAACTATAAGTTCCTTGGAAGGATTTGCGTCAGATTCGTAGTAATCAGTTAAGCTTTTTTCTTTGGTATAATTTCAGTATTTGTCGATGTTGAAGGAGATTCGACACTTTGAGGAACTTGACTATCTGCTGTGTTTAGGCTAATCTGATGCACATTTTTAAATGCTTTTGGAGACCACTCGTACTACCTCCAGTACACTTCAAAATTCGAATACACGCGGTAGTAATGCCATACTGACGTTTTATCGTTGGCTTTATTAAGGACTGCCTCAAAATCCATCGTCTGTAACAAAATATAGAGTAATTATTGAAATACAAAGTTAAACAAAAAAAGGTGTGTACCGACTAAAATACTTGATGGTTAATCAATACAGTGCACTGTAGTTTTAAGGTAAAGTATGTACCATTAAAAAAAGCTAATTCAAAATATCATTAGAACAGCTAATATTATTCTACGAATAAAATAAGCTCCCCAATCCCATGTAAGTAGGTTGGTTAACAAACAGTTAGTCGTACCTAAACTACTTCTTGCTTAATTAATACAGTGCATTGTAGTTTTAATGTGCCGTAAGTAACATTAAAAATAAACTGAATTTATAAAACTTTAGAACAGCAAATTTTATTAGTGTAGGTACCTACGTATTAAAATCAACTTCCGAATCCCATGTCGGTTGGTGAACAATAAACTGCTCGTATTTTGTATTCAAAATGAGGATGGAGAATGAGAATGGTGGCTACAATAACTAAATAATTAAATAAAACCGCTCATGTTTCATTAATTTAGTTTATTAAAAATAAATACTCACTTTCCAAAAGAAGTAGTCTTGTTTGAGTAGTTTTTGCAAAGCACTTTACACCGAAATCCCACTAGCACAACATTTCGAAGACGCGATCGCACCCTCGCGCATCATGCTCTTGTATTACTAGGTAGCAACGGTGGTAGCTACTAGCTAGGTAGTATAATAGTAACAGTGCAGCTGTAGGATTTTTCAGGCAATAAAATTAGAAAAATTCTAAACGCGAAGTATCTTTTCCCGAAAGTACCGAAAGAACCGGGATTTGGTTTTGGAAATTCCGGTTCCTAAAACGACGCAAATTTCCGGGAAATCCCGTTACTTTCGGTTCCGGGATTTCCCGGGACTATTCACTACTCGCGACCACTTATGAACTTTAGGCTGTTATTAGTTAGGTAAGTAGGTATCTACTTATAAAAATCTTAACGATGTGGGGCAACGATCGCTTGACTTATCGAGAAACAACTTCGGTAGTTGAAATGTATTATTCATTGACGTCATGGTCAGCCCCGATCACTTACACGGGGGTAACTTACGTTAATGGGAGTTCTACTTACCCCAAACTTGTACACGCACATCGTTTATTTCGGGTACCTTATGTAAGGTAGGTACAGTTATTTTAGCTATCGAAACCACTTCGCAAAGTAAAGTGATCATAAAATGGTTTATTATTTCAGGGCTAATTTGAATGTCAATCTTCCTTACGATATGAGCTATGTATTATTTCAAATGTTCAAATGTAAGCGGAACGGACATGGTTTGGTAAGAGGACCCTTTATTTATTTATAATATTGTATCAGGTATGTTCTTCCGGAGTAAAAAACATAACATAAATATACCCACCCAGGTCCGGTCCAAAGGTGAGCCAAGTTTTATCAAAAACTGCCTAGTAGTTAATGCGTCACTCACAAACAAACAAACACACTTGCATTTATATTTTTATTAAGGCTATGTAATTCATGGTGGTCCCCGACTATCTCCGGTGCCTACTAACAATTATAATAATAACGTACTAAAATAACAAAAGATAAGTAGGTATTATTGTACTGCATGGTTCGACCGGCGTGTGGGGTTGAGGTCAGCCCTCGACTGCTGATAATACGTGTTTTCAGTGTTATCAGAAGTAGGTGAGATGATCGCCACTGCTAACGCTGTTGTCACTGATCACGGGGTGTGTGACCCGAGGGCTTAGACAAACTCACATTTTCATTAAAGATACCAAAGTTCAATAAATCCGAAATGTATGAATTCCGTATTTCTTTGTAAGCCCCTGGAAGAAGCCCCTGAGCATGAATGCTTGAAGTAAACCTAACGTACGAAATATATAAATCAAAAGTCATTTATTCAAGTTAGGCTATATTCAAATGCGTTTATCAGGACCTAATAACACTTTAACGACTATACTTTAAGGGTGTTTGTCCCCTACGGGTTAATTACCTTAAATTTAGAAGTTAGAACTGTTGTGAAATATTGGTTAATGGCCGACATATTGACATACATTCTCAATTAGACCGAATTTTATTGTTAAGAGTATTTACTATACAATTAAATTATTGGTCTGTCCGTTTTGACGGTTTACGTTAAAACATATCAGTTTGTGTTTGCAATACAATTTTTGGTATAACCTTCATGGGATTCATATTGTAAGTTCTTTTAAGACATCTTGTAGATACTATGAGAAGTAATTAAAAAAAAAATAGAAATAAAAATGACCATTAAATATTGAATGAAAGATCTCTTTGCAAACATTCTTCATTTATTCATATAAATTGAAGCAGTAATAATTATTATGCACTTAATGTTATTTTGCTATATTAAGTGGATAAGCGGTATTACACGCATGTACTGTCTGCCGGAAGAGATTGGTGTGCTCTATTCTTGTACGTCGACTACGAGTTCAGCAACGCTACAAATTCTCTGGCATTGAGTGTGTCACACAATTAGATCTGCCTCATTTGGTAGCCTGGAATATCAGCTAGCGGCGAATATAGGAAACAATGTACCTATATCAAGATTAGTTTGTTATCTTAGCTTCTGTATAGCTATGCGATGGGACAGAAGCCTTATCGCGTGTTATCGTTAGGTACCTAAGCTATGCACTGATACCGATTGTTTATCCAAATTACAAATCTAGTAATACATTGTAAACAATGGGCTGTTTTGATTTATGCTCTTTCTTAAATACCTCTCAAATACCTATTACTAAAATTTGTTAACATTGTGTATTTTGCTCTTTTATATTTAACGTCGAAAGCAAAACACGCGAATGTTTACTTTTTTGTCTCCAAATGACTTTAACCTCAATCCTTCCAGGATAAATTAATACTACCTGTTTATCTTTGTTTTGTGGGGGAAAACCGAAGACAATAAACCCGTGTTTTAATAGACCATTAAACTATTATATTATTCTATTTATATCCTACACATAAATCAAATAAGTAAGTATTTTAATTTACCTCAATATGTGGGCACGTAAGTAATCCTATGCCACTCGGTGTCTGTGGTTTCTTCACAAATAGAGGTGAGCACTGTAAACTTGTGACAATTTGGAACATGTAAATTTTTTACACAAAAGTACTCGTTGACTCGCAATAATATTAACGTGCTGAATAGTCGCGATAACACGCGAACTGATACGTCTTGTCCACGCGATAACAAACAGCTGACTGGCGGGCCGAGCCGGCAGCGTGCCATCGTTGTTTTGATAACTCACTTAATAAATGTTTATCAAAGACGATAATGTTGATACACGGAATTATTTACGATCTCGATTGATGATATGTAATGCACCGATTTCTTGCAATCTGCAGAACTATTTTAAAGGTCCCTACTCTTTTATCTTTCTTTCAGTGTTTGACTTTATTTTAAAGTTTTATAATTTTTTGTAATGATTACCCTTGAGTTAATCTCATAATAATTATCCGATCCCAATCTATTATTATTATTAATGTCACATTCTGTTTCTGCTTTTTGTCTCTGCATGTTACTAACGTAGTTTGTAAGTGTATTGGTAGTCACACCGTGAGTCCTGGTTTCAGACTTGTTTCAAATAAAAAAACAATAGATATTGAAATCCGGATTCACAGACACTGTTAATTTTCTAAACCAATTATTTATAGGTATGGGTAATATCTAGTAGCTTAAGTAGCTACTAGAAATTACCCAAATAAATATCTTTTTAGAGAAGGAGCGCCTTTGGGCAGGCAAATCACCTTCGTGGCCTATTTTGTATTACAAAAGACGTTCATTAAACCGTAAAACAACTTGAAGAGTAGGTAAACAGTTAAAATTGAGAAGATTTGATCTAAGCTTTCTAAAACGTAAATAATAATTGATCCTAGGTAGGTACAAGTTATTTTGGTTAGTTTTAAGTTTTATGACTTGACTGACTTACATTTTTTATGACTTTTTTTATTGTAAGTAGGTACAACCATAGTGAAAACGACTGAATTTAATTACTGAATACTGAATTTAAAGTTGATAATTATGTTTTGAAATGGAAATGGCATCTACCTACTTATTTTAAACTAGCATATCTACCAGTGCAATATTTTTTTAAATTGGATCATTAGTTCCGAAGATTACTCCCTACATACAAACTTACAAACAAATTTTAGCTCTTTATAATATTATTATATACTGCACCCTTTTCCGACTTGCTAAACTTAAATTGTGATAGCTAATATGCATGGTATAAATATAATTTATGCTATCAAGCAATGAGTGGAACTAAAAATGTCACGGTGCCATACAATTCAATGGATAGTCCATTGAAATGTATGGCGAGCGATATTGTACCTTAAGATAAAATATTATAGTATCTTAGCCTATAGCCGTGTGCAGCGCCTCTTAGTGAACTCCACTGCGGGTGACGTTACCTACGACAAACTTATTATTTGCGGTTGGTACAGTATTCGGGTCTTAGGATCGAACCGCAAAATTAAGTTTGGTTTTTATTTTATATACTTTTCCGGGATAAAAAGTACCCAGTGTGGTGCCCAGGATATTAAAGAATAAGTATACCAAGTTTCATCGTAATCGAACCGGTAGTTTTTACTTGATGCCTGAACAAACAGACAGACAGACAACAATTTTTTTAATCACATTTTTGGGTTCGGTGTCGGTCTAGTAAAACCCCCTGCCGTTTATTTTTTTTGATATCTTCAATGTACAGGATTTTTTCTTCTACAGATTTATTATAAGTATAAATACTATAGATTATAGTAGTAATATAGTATAGTAAATATAAACGAATATGAAAATGAAATAGGTAGCTGGGTTCAAACACAAACATTCAAGAACCTAGTGAGCGACAAGTCTTTGTCTGCTGCACCCGTCGTCCGACATCAACGTAAGAATTCTGTTTGGCAAGTGAGCTGTCAGAGGATATTGCCACCTGACGCACGCACGTGTGAGCTCGTCATCTAGACCAAGGGTTACTACAGGTTATCACACGGAGATAATTGCACTGGATTACAGCGCTTATCGGCTGAACTTGTGGGTTGGGATCGCTTCGTGTTCCTTAACAACGTTTCTCTGTAGGAACTTTACCTACCATGTAGCAACTTCAACTTTTTATGATCTTAATACTGACTTGACTGGCCTGTCTAGTGGTTAGTGGCTTTGACTGCTCAACCGGAGGTCGTGGGTTCGATTCCCACCCAGGACTAATGTTAGTGTGATGAGCACGATCATTTGTTCTGTGTCTGGATGTAATTTATAATTTCTACTAGCTGGTTATTTTGTACAATTAATTCTTTTTGTTTTTATTATGTACCGATGTATGTATGTATATATGTATCATAATATAATTTCTTATTTGTACTATGCGTTTCAAATGAGAATAGGAATGACTTTGCGCCATGTTGAGACGTCATAGCTGTCAATTCGAATAAATTGGGTATGATCAGCAATACAAGGTGTTTTCGAAAAATAATTTATTTACGAATTATTATGAACGAATAATTTTCTAAATTGTACTGTTTCTCGCTCTCAAAGTATTTGTCTACTGTCCATTGGAGATAATCGCTCGAGCGATAGAAAACAGCGCCTCGTTCACACATTTTCAAACAGTCAGGGAGATGAAAACAAAAACAAATATCAACAATAACAACAAGCAACCGTTTAACAAACAGAATTAATAAATAAAACGTAAACACTCTCCAAGACTAATTAATTTAAGCCGTTTTTTCATTTTGAATAACTGCGACTCGGTAAAACAAAAAAAAGAAAATAATTGATACGCGATTCAGGTTTCGTTGCAGGCCGTACCTTTTCAAGCGACATTTGACAGATAGGGGTCATTGACGTTCCTATTTTTATTTGAAATTCAATACCTTTATATAATATAGCCTATGTGTTATTCTGATGAATAGCTAGGTATATTATTGTAAAGTTTGATTAAAATCCATTCAGTACTTTTTGCGTGAAAGAAAGAAAGAAAGAAAGAAAAATATTTATTCGGGACAAGCACAGGAAATAAAAAAATAATAATAACAAAAAAATAATATAAAACTAAATACTAAAAGAGAAGACCTGTGCGAGGCCAAAAAGGCTCCTAGCAAAGAAAAAAGAAAGAGAAAGAGTAACAAACATCCATACAAACTTTCGCATTTAAAATATGTGGGAATCAAACCCTAGATCTCCAGCATAGCAGTCAGGATAACTAACGACTCGATCAACAGGCCAGTTGAAGTAGTCCTTTATGCATGGATGTCAAACTAATCGAGTTAAATTATTTTCTCCTACTACTGCTACAACTTCAAATACTACTACGTACTCTAGTATCTTATGTAACATAGAAACACGCAGCGCAGTAGTTCAGTTTAAAATTATGTATTTTGTAACTTTCAAAATCAATTCATTGCAGTAAGGTAGTTAGGTTAGCTATAGGATTGGTACCTATAGTAAGTAGGTTAGGTTATATGTACTTATATATTATTATACTAAATTTACACCCCACTTTTACCTCCTTAGGGATTTAATTCACAAAAAGAGATATGGATATAACTTATAACCCAAATATTATTATAAACTTTGAAAATCAGAGAACTTTCATACTAACTTTGCATCCCCTTAGCAGTGATTTTCCAAACAATATTTTGTATATTATGTATTATAATTTCATTCGAATAACTTAAAAAATGGCAATGTTTCATACTAACTTTTCACCCCCTTTTTCTCAGAAAGGACTTTTGAAAATTCATTTTCTTGTTTTCTTCTTTTGATACGTTATAAAAGGAACACCTAGTGTGCAAAATTTCAAGTTTCTAACCCTTATATGTAGTTACGTTGATTTGTCAGTCACTCAGTCACTCAGTCAATCAGTCAGTCAGTCAGCTTCTTCTTTTATCTAAATATTTAGAAAAAATAAGTACGTATGTGATAATTAAAAATTAGTATATTAGAGTAATAAGCAAGCTATTTGGTAAAGTCAAAGTCAAATCATTTATTTTAATTAGGACATTTAAAAGGCACTTTTGAACATCAAACTTACAAGTTAAATAAAATATAATGATACTAGTTGCTCCTTTCAAAAGGCGATATTTTCGTATGGAGAAGACCAGTGTACTACCCATAACACAAGCTCTGCTTAGCTTGGGACTTGATGGCGTTGTGTGTAAATTGTGGAAAAATATTTTTATTATTATTTATCTATCCACTAAATATTACAAAAAACCCCGACAATTTTTTGTTATCAAATTAGGCCGTGACTTTGTTTAATCTCAGAGGAAATTGTAAATATATATTGTAGTAATAAATCGTACGCTTTTCCTGTCCGAGGGGACGGGGAGGCCTAACATGATAAATTTGGGCATCACTAACAGCAGACAGTGAAGGGATCTTCAAAGAGATAGGCACAGGGGGTAGGCAGAGGCCATGGTTGGCTGGATGCCGGCGTGCATTATGCATGAGTACCTGTACCTTTGTGTACGACCTGTGTGGAACTGTGGATAGACTCGGCGCAGTTTTTGCATAAAATGTGAAGTGTCTAGCGCGGATAAAAGAAGAAAACTCGCTCGAGGTGAATGAATACGGAACGTGAATGGCATGCCTCTACATTTTTTATAATATTAGCGTAATAAATGGATTCTTATTACCGAGGCTTCCTCTTAGCAACATAGTTATAGCCAAAAACAAAATAAATAGAGTAACTAACTACGTATTTATAAGTAGAGTTAATGCAAAACAATTAGTTTATTACTGTCAACAACTGTTATCCTTATTTTAATGACCATTATTATCCTGTTTTCTCTAATCATAGGTCAATATTCAAACTGTTTCAACATCATTAAAGTTACCTAATTAACAAAAAACATCAAACATAACTGTGTTTTAACGAACGCAGATCATGACAGTAGCCGATGTTTTAAAGCAACCCCTTCGCGACAGTGACAGTGACACTGTGGTACTATGTAGCGCATGGCACCAAACAACAGACATTTTCTTACATTCACTTATTAACTGGCTAACCTCAATAAACATTATTTTCAAATAATGTATAGTGCGCAGGTGAAAAGTCTATTTAATTAGGGTTCCGTAGTCCGTCCGTCCGTCCGTCCTCGTTTAATCACTGTGACCGTTAGCACTAGAAAGCTAAATTTGGTACCAATATTTGTATCAATGACAGCAACAAAGTGGTAAAATAAAAAAATGTTTTATTAGGGTAGCCCCCCTATAAGTAAAGTGGGAAGTGTTTTTTTTTAATTTCAACCCTAATGTGTGATATATTGTTAAAAAGGTATTTAAAAATGAATAGGGGTTTACTGAAATCATTTTTTGATGATGTCAATAATTTCTGAAATAATCGTATATATGCAAGCATTTTGAACACTTATTGTGACGGACGGGAAACTACGGAACCCTACACTGAGCGTGGCCCGACACGCTTTTGGCCGGTTTTTTTTATAATGTTATAGACACGCCAGAGCTTAAAAGTAACTGAGATTCTTTATCTAATTAAAATATATATTATGTACGTACATAATGAGACCAGCACATCCAGCTACCCCGTGCCAA
The DNA here is from genome assembly GCA_921972225.1 of Euplexia lucipara. NCBI lineage: Eukaryota > Metazoa > Arthropoda > Insecta > Lepidoptera > Noctuidae > Euplexia > Euplexia lucipara. The sequence goes on from OV179149.1 coordinate 23,719,031, forward strand.
ATATCTTTGTTAGTTTTTCAACCTTATAAAAATAGAATAAGGTCCATGTTCAATTGGGAAAATTATACAGTTTGAGGTAGCTTGATTTGCTGTTAGTACAAAATTGTGTGTTTTAATATGCGTGCAGCCGACGCCTATTATAGTTGTTTTTTTTAATAAGGTTAATGTGATACGATACAATCTAGGTTTAGTGGAATAAAACAATGAGTTTCTGCGGATTTGCCTGTTTTTTTTTAATAAATTAGGGTAAACCAAATTGATTAGGTAAGTACTTTAAATGAGCAGAGAGTTTCCGCATTCGCTAACAATATTAGGCGTTAGAGGCAATCAAGAGGTATTTATACATTCGTACTAAATATACCTCTGCCTAACACTTCGGGTATTACTGGCATAATGTTTTAGTGGTTATACATTCGGTCCTGAGGTAGGCACCACAGTAACAAGTGTTTTAATCTTTACGAACAATTAGATTCACTTTTCTATCTGTCAACTCCCTGGCAAATGCCTACAAAGGATTTAATTTAAATAAATAGTTTTCTTATCGTTGCGAATGTATAATATTTCAATGTCAGTAGACCGTATGTTTTTTTGCCTTATTATGTTCAGGGACTGACGTCTAGCAACCACAGCTTCGATATGCCATCCCATATGTGGAAGACACCCATACACATAATATTACTGACTGGCCTGTTGGTCTAGTAGTTAGTGACCCTGACTGGTATGCCGGAGGTCGTGGGTTCGATTCCCACCCAGGACAAATGTTTGTGTTATGAGCACGATCATTTGTTCTGTGTCTGGGTGTAATTTATCTATATTAAGTATGTATTTAGAAATATATAAGTATGTTTATCAGCTGTATAGTACCCATAACACAAGCTCTCAAGCTTAACTTGGGACTAAATGGCGTTGTGTGAAAAGTTGTGGAGTATTTATTTATTTATTTTATTTAGTTAAAGTAACTAACCACTTACCAGGCTATTGACTACTTTTTCATTACAGTCACTAACTGGCGTCCAGCTGCACACCGAACTAAGAATTTACAAAAAGAATGGTATTGCACTTTAAATGGATTTCAAGTTACAGTGACTCTCAGACGGGTTACTGTCGTGTACGCTTCTTCACATCATTCTACTCTTTGGTCACATCTCTGCGAGTACACACTGATGATAGCCATTGCGAAACTAGCTATTTGACAGTTAAACGTTGAACACTTTGTTGTCCAGTGATCATCGCTAAGAACTGTCAACCGAGATACGCAATAGCCATGCTGCGGTTTTTCACAAAGTCCAGAAAGTAGCCATTCTGGGAGTGTCTTTTTTACTGGATCTTCTCAAACGATCTTGAAAGAGGACACAAAAACATAACGTTACGCCTGTAATCCCTGAAGGGCTGGGCAGAGGTGTACCTGGTAGTACACCCACATTTCGCCAGTTATGTTTAAGTCCCATGCATGCTTGAAAGAGGAATGCACACAAAATACCAACATAAAGGATATTTATAACTTTTTTCCCTAATTTAATTTTTCCTGTACTAGGAACTTCAGGATAAATAAATATTAGAGTCACACAGAAGGCCAACACCCAAAATATGAATAGTCTACTACTATCGGTCATAATGGCGACCAGTGCTTTCACAACGGCCTAGCCTAGGTGTGGCGTGTTCAGACAGGGCGCAGCACTCCGTGTCAGACCGTCAGACATGAGATCAGGGATCTGGGATTCCAGACATGATGTTCTGTTATTTTACGAACCTAATATTTAAAAGCAGACTCACAAACAATTTTTTATTTGGGTGAAGGTGTTTTTTTAGTTTTTGTATTTTTTTTAAATTGTATTATTTCCACTAAGGCTACCATAGAAATCTAAATAATAAATGTTATTAAGAAAAATCAAAGATTGCATTTTCGCAAACAATGCGTTTTTGCCACTTTTGATTTTTTTTTCGTAAATTTATTGAAAATTATTAAAGCAGACTGATCACTATAGTTTGACCAACAATGGTTATTTTAACTGAAAATTAAATTAGCACCACATGCTTCATTTTCACACATAATTAAGCCCCTACAATTGTTACTTTAGTCAAAATATGGAATGACCAAAACAATAAAAACAATGTATTGGGTTCTAGCAGTTAATCATTGCTGGAAAGTATTATATTATTTGCATTTTCCCTATAAAATGTACTTCGCACTGTTCCCGAAAATAATTAGGCATACGTTGTTATCAGATGCCGCATGAGCATGTTATGTTAAAGCAAAATTGTATTAGTTTTTCCTATTACCTATAACTCTTATTACCTAAAGTTTTCTTGATTAAGCTAACTTGTAAACAGAATAGTGTTCGTCTGGCGTGCTTAATAAACACTAGTTTAAATTCAAGGGCGCGTCTGGTTCGCTCACTGCCACCCCATCCACGCCATACTCTACCATATCACCACGAAACAGCGGAATTAACTTCATATTTATGTCGCTTAGCGGGTGTGGGCGATTTATGAGAACCGAATGAAACTATTTTAAGCTAGCCATGAACGATATGAAATATTTTTATGGGGTTTTTTGAAGGGGTTAAACCAGCTCAAGCGACACACACAAGTGATTAAAAGAAAACAATCACATTACTTATTCAATTTATGTTTGTTGAAACGTTTTTTACACGCTGATGTGTTTGGATTTAACAACGTCATGTTCGATTAACAATCTGTAAAGAAAACAAGATCGGAAACAGAATCAATGACTCACGGAGACTGTCACATCATAAACGTCAGCAGCCCGTGAGCAGCAGGCAGAGGGCGCGGGGCGCGGGGGGCGCGGGGCGGGGCGCCCTGCACCACCTCAATTAGTCCCGCACTCATAAACCAGTCCCCCAACACTTCACAACACTTGTTATCGATAAGTAATAGTTTGACAAAACAATTGTTTGTAAATAAGGCGCACAGGGCGGGCGGCGCGCGCTGGGCGGGCGGCGCGAGTGACGCGGGTCAACGGCCGCGCTGTTGGCGCGCGTCGCCATGGTAACGCTGCAGTCTTCCTAGATCAGTTCCGGTAGATGGGAGACAAGGTAGAAATTGTGCTGATATCCACATCTAAACTATTATTATTAATTAATCTACATCTACACTTTATTATTATGAAGAATAAAAAAGTGTGTGTATTATATACACATATGCCGATACAACAACAAAAAAATCTTACACCCCTGGAAAGCTACTTTCACCCTGAGTAATATAGGCTACTTTTTATCCCTGTATTCCCACGGGAACGGGAACTACGCGGGTGAAACCGCGTGATGTCTGCTAGTCAATTATATTATTGAGACACTATCAGTAAATTGTATTTTTTTGTCATTCCACCAATGTAAAACTTGTTTAAACAATTTCCAGATTTAGATAATTATTCGCCAGCGGCACTTTAATTATCAAAGCTGGACAATAATAAACAAGCCTGTAATATTTAGAGCTCATGCGCAACTGTGTACTAAACATAGATCTGTGGCCTTCAGACATCGCGGAATGTTAGTTATTTGTATATTTATTTATGTTCTGTGTTACGACAATACACTCGCCTGCATGAGTCATGAAAAACAAAGAAAGAAGATCGCAGTACTACGTGTAGGTAAACTAGAACTATGACTACATCTTATTTTAGTCAGAAGAAGCTTGATACTTTGATTTTAAATTGTAACGTCATGCAAGTAGGAAATTATTACTATAGATTATAAAGATTTTGTTTGCTTGAACGCGCTAATCACAGGAACTTAGTGGTCCGATTCGAAAAATTATTTCATTGTTAGATACTTCGCTTATTTATCGAGGCAGGCTATAGGCCATTATCATTACGCTAAGTCTAATAGGAGCGGAGCACCAATGAAGTATGTTTCAAAATCGGGGATTTTTGTTTCCGGTAACTATTCCACGCGGACGAACTCGCGGGCAGAATTTTCTTTTATTGGTGCCCTTAAAACTACCCTGGACTGCCGTTGGTTTAGTGGACGCAAGCACTACTGCTGAGCATGAGATTCGATCCCCAAGTCGAGCAAAGTGTTATTGAGTTTCTTGTCTGGAATTTATCAGTAGCAGCCCGGAGTCTTGGTTTGTGCCCGATGGATGGCAATTAGGCTCGCCCCCTATTACATGGGACTTTAACATAACTGGTGACATGTGGGTGTACTACAACTAAACCTCTACCTAACCCTTTTAGAGATAGCCTACAGGCGTGATAATGTTATGTAAAGCTACTTCCCAGATATCTATTTGAGCTAGGCATTAAACAGTAGCGCTAGTATATTTCCTAGTCTGTGCGGTGCATTATGTAAGCGCTGCACTCGGTCAAGGCTGAGAGGCGCTTGCTCCTTGTTGCCAACGCGCTTCTACTGTCACTTGTTTTGTTATGACTTCACCTATCAATAGGCGCTGCATCGGCCGAGTTACTACTTCATGAGTTGCGTCGCTAGAACTAAATATGGAAGACTCTAACAAAACTTAGAGCAGCTGTGTAAAATATCTACCACTACCTGAAATTTTGGGAAGAAAGTACAGGCCAGATATTTAGAATTCGGTGCCTTGCAATGTTTGTTGAAGATTCGAATAGGGCGGGCGTCCTACTCAATAAATTTTGGGACGCAGCTCACATAGGTTGAGGCGCTTGCGTTCTGTAATTGAATTACCTACCTACTCCCAATGGGACGAAAGCGTTTTTACTAAAATTTTATAACTAAAATACAATTGATGTAGTGTATACGCAACTAAGAATTATATTCAGAAATGCTTAAGTTATGTTCAGAACGGAAATGGAAATGTTTATTACACTAAGCTGCCTATTCATCATAATACGCGTTCATAATTAAGTTAAATAAGGTGTTGCTGGTGCTCATAATCGTAACTTGTTACACACCTTTACAGTGAATAAGTGTATGTACCTACTTAAATAATTATATTTATGCAAAATATTACTTATTTATCTTGTTAGAAAACAACAAAATACAACAATTTACTATTATATATCTTCCTACCTTACTATACAATAATAATCACCAAAAATTTAATTATTGTTCATGAATTGGGTATTGCTGTTTTTTAAATTAAATATAAATATAAATAAATATTCCACAACTTTTCACACAACGCCATTATGAGTCCCAAGCTAAGCTAAGAGCTTGTGTTATGGGTACTAAACAGCTGATAAACATTTTTATATATTTCTAAAACACACATAATATAAATAAATTAACCACACAGACCACCCAGACAGAATTGCTTCATCGGGTTTATATGAATATCAATGGCTTCATCATCAGCGACAGGGTAAGTGTCTTTTCTGCTACCTAGTTTCATTAGCCGGAACTAAAACAAGCATGGACTTGGTAGTTCTACTTGTAGCGACTAGATGGCGTAGTATACACGAAACTGTAGTTTTACTGCCATCTATCCACACTCTTGTGTGAGCCATTTATTACATACTGAAAGAGAAGTGTCCAGAACTTGCTAAAAGAGGTCGCTACTATGCATATTGTTTTGATAATATACTCAGTTCAGAGAACTAAAAGTCATGAACAAAGTTGTTTGCGTTTGCATAGCAGTAGTACAAGCGTAAGGGACTACGCACACTTATTCAGCTCTATTTAGCTTTTGTCTATAGAAAACACCAGTCCTACCTAGTACCTACGCGTCGCGCTGAAAGGACACGAAGGCACACTTTGTGAATAATCCCTAATACTTATGCCTTAATAGTGAAATTGAATAGTATCTCTCTGAACTTTTTACCGAGTTCATCATAAGGCGGCTGTTTTATCCCTAGGGCCAGAAACTTCCTTCTCTGTATGAAAAGACTTGTTTCCATATTTATCTGCCGTATTTTTATGCAATTTTAATGCTAGTTTCATGACTCGTATCGATAACCGCCACTTGTTACATTATTATTGTGTGCCGCGGACCGTAAAACTTACTCCGATTAAAACTCAATTTCGACACTTTTATTAACGTACGCTTGATATTAATTATTTTTTATGTAACGGGAGTTGTTACGTAAAGTCCAATTAGTTTCCATTTCCGTCACGAGTAGGTACACAAATTGATTGGCAAATTAAACAATAACACTAGACTAATGTTTGAAATTAATTAAAGCCAATAGATTACGTACGGGTACCGTTTGTGTACAATTAACAATAACGTATAGGTACATACATTAGTATAGGTAGGTAATCTAGCTCCCATACAATCGATCAATTGATTGATTATAATTAACCACTGATTGATACACTTAAAGCTATGAAACTATTAGCTATTCATTAATTATTGTTGTACCAACTAAATGATTAAAGTTAACCTATGTAAATAATTCAATATTTGGAGGCTTGTCATCATAATTAGACTGTTATTATCTTTTGTGTAAAGTAATTACACTTATCTACCTAGTAAGTAGGTACTACCTACGATCCGAATTCACTTATTTTTTTGGACGCTGTTGCTCAAAACGGCAATTTAGAATAGATTTTACTTAACTAACTAGCGGACGCACGCGGTTTCACCTTCGTAGCTCCCGTTCTCGTGGAGTTTTGGAAATCAATAGTAGCCTTTGTAAACAGGGGGTAGCCAACAGTAAAAGATTTTTTTAAATCGGTACAAGTCTTTTTATTAGGTTTATTCCTTACATTTCCTCCCCATTCCTCTTTAAAATATTAGTATCGAAGTACCTATAGATTATTATTAACTTTGTCGATAAAGTAAGGTTGTTAAATCATCAAGAAACTTTTTACGTAAGTAAGTAGGTAGGTACCTACCAACAGTTAGCAGGAAATCAGAAGAGGTAATTGGATTCCTCCAGTGAAACCCACCTGATTCCTCAATGAATTTATTTCAAAGCCAATCAAGAACAAAGCTCGCCCTTTATTTTAATACAATTAAGAAACCATTAAATTATAATAACTTCTGTTCAGTGATGCTTGACGAATAATGGCGGCACTGAGTTATAACTAGACAGGAGAAAGGAGTTGGAGAAATAATGGAGTGTCAAATTAGATCTAGTTTCACTTTAAACGGCGTGAAATAGTTTTAATTAGCACCTAATTGAAGTCCAGTGTTCCGTTATCTTAGTAAAAAGTGCTTTTAGATCGCGGTCACTTTAGCGCTGCCCATTGTAGTCTTTTGTCTTCAGCGTCATACTGCATAGAATTGCAGATCTTTGTTATCAGCTTGATGTTAGGGCACTCCGAGTCACCATTAAAATTTTCCGGACTTGAAATCCCAAAAATAACGCTTTAATACAAGATTTGATTGGCATCGATACCCTGCCAGCATCACAAGTCACATGATTGGCTTAGATACGTGACCATATCAAACCAATTTATACGTAACCATGGCAACCGTGTCTGTTTCCGACAACACGGTTCCCACGTCGGGATACAAGTCGAAAAGTTACAATTACGAGTACCTATCTCGTGTTACCTTCATCGCGGCACTCAATTCGATGCTAATTGTGCCGTTTGTGCTGCCTCGCGCCTGTGCCGTCGCTGTACGGCGAGCATTCATCGGCTGATGTATTCAGGGCACGAGTGAATACGTTTACAAACCTGAATATGATTTTGAATTAGGAACGTGTGATTCCTGGGTATGGAGCAGGCATGATGTTTGGGAACGACAAGGCGACAGGCGGCGGCTTATGTCTAACTGTGAATTAATGCAATCAAGGTGAACCTGCTTAAAGTAGTACTACATTGAACGTAACTACCTCAACTTATTGGTTTTTCAAGAATGTAGATAGAGTAGGTAAGTTAAAACAATCGTAAATAAACATTATTATCAAACACAGAAGTACCTATGCCACGATAACATTGAAAGATCAGACACACTAATCATTTTGATTGAATTGTTTCTATGTTATGTCAGCTGTAATGAACAGAGAGGCCGAAGATGAGTTGTAAGTGAATTGAATTGGTTCCAGGAAGGGATGCCTGGAGCGCGGGACTCCGGGACCCTCACAATCAGGCCTCGGGCAAGAGGGTAAATCTAATCAGAACAAATAATAAGCGCCCCAAACGAATGTCAGAATGTCACTGACAAACATTTAATGTTTGCTTGGTCTGACATTTGCCTGCTAGCGACAACATGGTGATTTACAAAAATACAGTTGGTTTGCATATAGAGGCAATTCCTAGCGTACCAATTCCTGTTATCAAAATCAACGGAACAGAAATAACGCTAATACAGACAGACAACTTCATTCCTAATGTTGTAATAGGTAGGAAGGTAGGGAAAAACTGAGAAGATTATTTCCTTGTTTTAAGTTCTTTATTGGTTGTGTTCATTTTGTTATTTAGCAAGACCTGTTTGGCATAGTTAAATTTATCATCACTTGACTCACACGAAAGCATTACAGAAAACTTCAATCTCCCAACAAACTTCCACACATTTTATGATATACTTACACAAAAACTGATCGATAAAAACAATTTGCAGTGCCGCAGACGTTGCCCATTCACCGCGGGTACGGCGTGCGATCATACCGGTCCAGTCATTACGCCTGTATCGGCATTCCGCGGCCGCCACGGTCGGCCCGCTCCGCACAATGGCCCACAGCGCCCACATCGCCCACATGGCCACTTCGCCCGCTGTTCGTTTGTTTCCATTCTATACCACTATTGTTGCTTCCTTTTACAGAATTAATTGCCCTTTCAGCTGAGTCAGATGCTTATGTAATGTAGATTCACTTTTGTTTATTGTGCTCGTAAAATTGATAGTGAGTTGTGGGAAGCTACTTGTGTTTTAAGCGCTGTTGCCAGTCTTTGTCCAAGGTTATGTATCCTGTTTAGTTTCCTTAGCATATGGGACGTGGGTAAATGATATATGATATTTATTTCTGTAAACAAGTTTTAATACAAAGACTTTTTACTAGAAGGTGAGGTCGTTGTTTCACTACCTGACTACTCTGAGAAGAAATAACTAAAGAAACTCAGAGTTCACAGTAGGTAGGTATCTTTTACAGTCGAGACATTATCTTGGTCAGATCATGTAATAACCATGCAGATTGGTGTCTGAAATGATCTTTTGAAGATAGAACCACACAGATATGAGGAGACCAGATCTGTCAGTGGAAGCATTGAGCTCCACTTGCTGACGAACAAGGTACTTACCTATATTTATTTAATAATTAATCTAATCCTTAACACGTAGAATTGAGTAGAATAGAATAGAATAGAATACTCTTTATTGTACACCATAAAAACTTACAAATAATAACTTTAAGGGGTACATAAGGTGTTACAATGGGCGGCCTTATCGCTAAAAGCGATCTCTTACAGGCAACCTCACGTATCCCCTTACCAAATACAAATGTAAAACAACTGTAACAAATTGGCTCAGTAGCCTAGACTACGCTAATACTGAAAAGTTACTAATTGTTCAAAAATAACTAAGTGGTTAAGTTACACAATATACACTACACTACACTACACTACACTTCACTTCACAACACTCCTACATCTCACAACAACACACTACCATATTTCTCAAAATCGTCAAGCTATAAAATAAACCCTACTATCGCACTAATTTGTAATTGTATTTTTGTTTTTTTTTTTTTGGTCTTACTCTTTCAGTACTGATGTATCTTAGTTACTCCTTATCTAAGTAAGAGTCCTAGTAGTTATGTTCATTGAAAGAGCACTGATTTCCAAGATACAGGTTTTTACCTAGTTTGGAAATCATGAGTTCATTTAGGTTAGAAGCCTCTTATATCTTATGTTTTTAGTATTGAAACTTTAGTAGGCTAAGTTTTGTTTTTGTCCAATAAACTTTATTATTATTGTTATTATTTATTAGTTTTGAAACTGTCATGTCTATGATGGATATCTACTTACGTATTCGAAAGGTGCATTCCCTGTTGTAACTCAACTGGAGAGACTATATCCAGCTAAGGTCTGCGGTAGACCGAGTTGATTGATTGATGCGGATATTGCATGTCCTCAATTTAAAGGTACTTAACTAATTTATTCGTTATTACGGCGAGTACATCCAATGATTGCCTACTTAAGATCAGCTTTCACATTGTTTGATTATGATTCACCAATCTGCCATTTGACAAATCAAACTTAGTTAGCGAAGCTTGTTGAACATAATGTACTTAGATAGTTTAGTTCTCAGCATGTCTTACTTGAACTTTCTTTTTATTATCCCATTTTGGTATAGAGCTAAAGAGATTTTGGTTTATTAAAGAGACTTACAGAATCGACCTGCTGCAAAGCATTACTGTCAAAACTCTTCTCGCCAAATCATGGGTGTAGTAAGCGTGCTAGTTTCGCTCATCTTAGGATTTTATACATACATACATAAACTCACGCCTTTTTCCCATGGGGGTAGGCAGAAATCTACAAAGCGCCATATGCTACGATTCTTACATTACTTCTTTTGCTTCGTTTACATTAATACATGTTGTCATACAGACACGCCGGTTGCGAGTGCTACGCACCTGGCCTTTCTGAAGAACCTCACCAATAAGGTCTATGTATGTCCTTCTAGGGCGTCCCCTCCCGGCGTTCCCACGTATATCTGCCTTGTAAAACCCTTCCGTTAGTCGTCGATTTTATATTAGGTATTGTAATCATCATTTGTTAAGAGGTCCCTGGTTTATTTCTGAGTTAGACAAAATTTTATTGTTTTTCCATCTAGCATTTGTCAGCAACCAGCCCGTAGTCTGTATTAGTGCCCGATTAATGACAATAGGCTCGCCTCTTATTACATGGGACTTAAACATAACTGGCCTAATGTGGGTGTACTACTGGTACACCTCTGCCTAGCCCTTCGGACTTAACAGGCGTGATGTTATGTTGTCTGTTTTATGTGTACAGAGATGCTGTGTTTTTTGTTATCTAACTAACTAATTACCTTTGTTTCACAAACCAGCTGTAAAATAATGAAATAATAATAATTCTGTTCTCTTCCAAAATAAATGGTTCGAATTGACATTTGGCTGATTTTACTGTAAAGCAAATCCATTAGTGTTTCATCTTCTGCGTGTTTTACAGGCATAAGCTCGTGATTGCTGAAGCGTCACACTTAACATAACGTGTACTCAAAGAAATGTAGGAACAGAGATAAAATTGTGAAATACGCGACGCTGTGTGGCTGCGGCCTGCGTGAACTTATCGTTATGACTCGCCATGACAGACATGTATATTGAACATGGATGGAAATATTTTCAGGAATATGCCGCGCCGGCTACTAACTCATGCATGAACAATGTTTCTTGCTTTCAGAGAGAGAAGATAATATATATGTTTTATGAATTCAAAGATTAGCTAGACCACGTATTTGTTCAAAAGCTCAGTTTTTAAATTCAGTCAGGTTAGTTTAAGTAATTCTTGTGTACAGATGATGAGCAAGACGGCTTCTTTGGTATTTTATAGTTTTAACGTGTCAACATTATAATAGTAAAAATAACAGACGTCACGCGGTTTCACTCGCGTTGTTACCGTTACCGTGGGAATTCAGGGATAAAAAGCCTATGTTACTCAGGGCGAATGTAGCTTTCCAAGTGAAAGACTTTTTGAAATCAGCACAGCAGTGTTTGAGTTTATTCATTACAAACATACACACACAAATTTTTCCTCTTTATAATATTAGTGTCGACTGTCGATAAGTTGTTGTAGCATCCCCCATCGATCCAACTCTTAACTAAAATCCTCCATGTTTGGCGACTTTGTAAACTCGTATTTGCGTATTACAGTGTTTTTGGAATGTCTTTTTAGACTCACTTTCTGAGAACTGAATGGTTTTTGCTCGGTGCTGCATTCGAGAAATTAAACTGTATTATAGGTTTGCGGCAAGTCTGTGGTTACGACAATATATATTATTATTTAGTAGTTACTAATAACTGGACGCCGAGCACGGCTTCGCGGCAACTGGTAGATACCTACACCTACCTATATTATGTAAGTACTAGAATGCAAAAAATCATTTTACAGAAGCACGTATTTCGTATTTCCGTACTATGTTCTACTTCTTAGGTATGATGTTAATTGCCATTTGAATGATTTCTAATTGCCTATTTATTGTGTACACTGTGGACACAGTTCCGCTCGTCAACCACAAGAATCTAATATGTGCAAAATCAAAAAGAGCGCGGTCGTTCGGTCGATGGGTTTAAGAACCCTAAAAACGGATAATTATTACATTTATATTCCATTTTGGTGTGTGGAGGGCTCCGTTGATGATCCTTTGAGTTAGGAAACAAACCATGGTAGAATTCGTACATATTAGTTTCCGTAACATCAACAGCGAAGCAAAACTATTGTTAACTTCAGTTTAACGTGTATTAGACCCTTCCAGGCGAATTTAATATCCGAGAGTCCCCTTTGAAGATAACTTTCACAATAACTACTGAAATTGACGGTCGGTAACGAATATGTACTATGCGTATCGTTTACTATGAAATAAGAATAGGAATGTCAATGACCTCCATCTGTCAGATGTCACTTGAAAAGTACTGTCTGCAACGAAACCTTATTCGCGTATCAATAATGTTTTTTTTTTGTTTTACCGAGTCGCAGTTATTCTAAATGAACAAAACGTCTTAAATTAATATTTCATCTAGTGGAGTGCTTACGTTTTATTTATTAATTCTGTTTGTTACGCGGTTGTTTGTTGTTATATGTTTTTGTTTTTGTCTCGCTGACTGCTCAAAAATGAGTAAAAGAGGTGCTGTTTTGCATCGGAGAGCTCGACAGATTATCTCCAATGTTGACAAAATACTTTGAGAGCAAAATACAATTTAGAAAATTATTCGTTAATGATTCGTAAATAATATATATGTAGAAAATAGCTTGTTTCGGTGATCTTACCCAATTTATTCGAATTGACAGCTATGGCGTCACGACATGGCGCAAAGTCGATCCTATTCTCATTTGAAACGCATAGTAGGTACCTACCTACGTTTTTCTCCGAGGGCCACACGCCACTCATTACTGTTCCCCAGTTTGATTTCACCTGTGATGTCAAGTTACCTCCCCGCGGCACTATCCATTAGCTATAATAAGTTTAACGTTACCAAAAAACATTGCCCACGGCGGTAGATAGGTACTTACTATAGGTACGTGGCTCCTATTGAAAGAAAAATACCCACTCATTATTTTCAAATGACTGTTGGTTGATACATGTAATACAATCGTCACAAGGTCGTGCACACAGATGTAGGTATTACGAGTAAAACTATTTGTTTGATTGACGCGAGAAAGTTCTTATGTAACGCGGTTAATTTAATCGCAGCTTTCTAAATACATACAATACTCGTACAATACAAATTACATACAATAGATAGATGTTGTTCCATTGAGTCACACACGATTAGAAAATTGATATAAAAGAGATATGTACCTACCTACTGGTACTGAGTACTGGGTTGTGTAATGTTAACGGAATAACAATAAGGAGAGTGAATGATTGCTTGATGTTATCGTAGTTATACCTACGTAAATGATAATAATCGTACCACTCCGTTTAATATATCAATGCGTACCAGCCTGTTATTGTCCTACTGCAGGTCAAAGTCCACGTCTCATAGGTACATTACTCATCATGCTAGGTCAGACTTATATTTATTATAAGTCCAGGTTTCCTCTCAATGTTTTACTTCACTCCCAGTGATGTGATATATCAGAGGTAAACTTAGAAAGCGCAAATAAATTGAAAAAAAAAACGTACCTATTTAAGTAAGTACCGGTATGACTTTTTATATGCCATGTATCATGTGAATAGAGGTCGTAGCCACTTGGCCATCATGACGTAGCTTTTAAGAGGTAATTCAGAGAGCATCAACATTTGAACTGCCTCGTTGGTCTAGCGGTCGCAAGCGTTACTGCTGAGCATGAGGTCCATGGTTCGATCCCCGGGTCAGGCAAAGCGTTATTGAGTTTTTCCATCTGCAATTTTTCAGTACCAGCCCGTAGTCTGGATCTGTGCCTGATTGATGGCAATAGGCTCGCCCCCTATGACATGGGACTTAAACATAACTGGCGAAATGTTACTACCAAGTATACCTCTGCCTAACCCTTTGGGGATTACAGCCGTGATGTATTGTTGTATAAACATTTGGATTTCTCCGAGGAACACTGCTTGCGCTTGCTGTGTCTCTTGGCATTCATAAAGATGCAGAAAGGCATTTAGATTTAAAAAGAAATAAAGAACTCTACGGCTATTACGTTCGCGCTCAGGTCACCTCACAGGTACTTTATTCTCAGTAGCCTTTAAATCTCAAATGGCACGGTTTAATGCCTTACTCTTGGAGTCGTCGGAGTTTCATGAAATCGTAATTTCTACAGAAAATCTGCATCAATATCACAGTAATCATCAGAAACTTGTCGAGTATAGACTCATTCTATTTTTTTAAATAATAAGTAAAACTATGTACCTACTCTTTTCAGGCCACGTAATAACGTTCATGATATCGACCTCTAGGTACATTGTATGAGGCTTTTGCAGGCCTTTAGTGCCTTGCGTTTTGTTTTTGGCATGTTTTTTTTCAGTGCTGACTTTGCACGTTAAGCTACCCCAACAGTATTTTTTTTCAAATTTAACATGAATTTCGTTCTGTTTGTATTAAAGTTAAAACACTATCAAAGAAATTAGACACATTGGGGTAGCTTGATGTGCTGTCTGTACCACAAATCAGATTTTTATCAAAATGCTGGATAGTAGTACCGGACTGCTACACACCGTGTACAGTAAAACGATCAGTTTAATGCTCCACGTGCCTCCCGCACTCACATCATACTAGCGTTACTACTCCACTAGAGCGTATATACAAGAGATAATATACATAATTATGATCCGTCTCACTATACCTTCACACAAGTAATGTATCAAGTGGCGGGCTACCTTTAGGTTATAGGCAAGTACCTATATTCACTAATAGGTACATGCCTAGAACATCTAAAAATGACGCAACCGCTCAAAAACGCATTTTTCTCTTTTCGCATTTTCCATTTAGTTTTTATTTCTTAGTATTTAGTAACTTATTATGTATTTTGATGGATTCGTCCCTACTTAAGGGTCTTCGTGGATATGCTTGAGTCATCACAGCAAGCCGTTTTTTTTTTTAAACTTTTCACCTCGACTAAGCAAGAAAGGACAATGCTCAAGCTGCGTCAAAACCAAACTTGGTTTTTTATAGTCTATACTTATCATATTAACTCCTATAAAAGTTGTTTTTGTAAACAAACTGGGGTTTCGGAGTAATTTTATGAAATCGAAAATAACCTCAAAACAAGACCTGCTTAACATAAGTAGGAGTTATCCACGATTGTAGCAAGTAATCATTGGAGTAGACACTTGTTCTAAAGAATGTGTAGGTACGTTGGTTTCTGGGTATCAAATATGAAGACTTGATACATCTGTTTTGCCGGGTGATCCCACGACTCGACATATTTGCACAATCCAATACACAAAAAAAGTTCACAAAATATAAACAAGTTCTACTTCTCAACTCGCAATACGAAAATAATGATTAAACGATATGTGTATCAGACACGAACGTACCTATTAGCATGAGGTAGACATCTATCTAATGTCAGTAATGCGCCCGCTAAGATTTAGGGATGCGATCGATAAATCGAAATCTTTAGTAAGAAAATCGATTATAAGTAAATTAGCAATACTAAAAAACGATTGGAATGACTGTTTACTCGAGTCATCATATTGTTATTAAAAATGCACTACATCCCTATAACCGGTTGTGTGAACCCCATGTAAAGGAATAAAAAACAATGTTCATACTTTTATACTTTAAATTAAATTCCGGGTTCAGAAAAACAAATCCCTGACGCGTGATGTCGTAAAAAAATAAAAAAATAATTACTATAAAATTTTAATCTTGATGTGTGAGATTTTTGGTACCATTTTTGGGCGTCTCCTTTGCATGGAATTGTTATTACCAATCAAACGATTTTCCTCTCTGATCTGATTTTTAATTAATCAGATAATTTTGATCTTATTTGTGTATGGCTTTTTGACATCGCTTAGGTTAGGTTCGGTCTGGTTACAGCGTACGTCCGCTCGGGTTAGGTTGGCAAATTAAAAAAAACACAACTAACTACATACAGTCGTATATAAAGGCTCAGCTCTTTTTGAAGTCGGATAAAAAACTCTTAACATATTTCCTGATTACAGAACAACACAATAAAAGCATTGTTTTTAGTAATAAAACCAAGCGCAAACTTCAGCAGCTTCGTGGTCAACAATAAACAAGGTTTCCTCTTGCGAAATGAATGAAAACCACCACTCGAAATCCATCGCATGGTAGTTTACAAACCTATCGAATATTGAAAGCTTGTTGACCTACCTTAGCCACATCAGACACACACCATACGATCTGTTCATAGAACAGTTACCCATGACCCAATATCTATACGTAGATATATAGGTACGTATGCAAGCAGTACCTTGTGTACACCATGAAAGCGCTCATCTGGCATCAGTAGAAACCACTTCAATCGAATCAAAAATAGTGAAGTCGTTTATTCTTTGTAGCCAATAAAGTAAACAGAGTTGAATCGAATACGTTATCAGAATGTTTCTCAAGAGATTTTAATAGGATCCAGATGTTGCAAGCTGTCATTGAAAGTCCTTACAATGGTGTTGTGTTCTTATTTGATTCGTTTCAGCTGCAAAATGGTACGATTAACAACGTTCTATACAAATAAACCATATAACAACCTAATTGGAAGTTATATATTTGAACCGTTTGGGGTTGAAATTCTCGGGCCTTGGGTCCGAGTATGCCCATCTAGTTTTCCGGGACATCGCCAAGCGGTTGGTCGACTCTTTACGTGACCAGAAGACTAGCCTTTATTTCGGTCAGAGAATCAGCATTGCCATACAACGTGGCAATGCGGCCAGTCTTTTGGGCACTTTTTCCGTTGACAGTGATGCGGATGAATTTTTTAATGCCCTATAATCATTTTACTTTTGCTTTTGTTTTTATTTATATGACATAATTGAAAATAAGTACCTATTGTACTTTTTAATAAAACATAGTGTATTGTTGTTTGCCTTTTCGCAACTCGTATACTTATTTGAGTGCATCAACACATTCAACATACAAGCTTTATGTCATAACAAAAATTTCACGAGGAACGTTATATTTTCATCAAAACTGGCGCACATTACCCGTGGAGGTTGTTTTATTTGATAGCGGCAGTCAAACTAGCCGGACAGACGACGGTGAATTGTTTGTTTTCATCGCCGCTGAGCTCTGCCGTAAGTAAAGATCTGTTTTATTTAGCTCGCACGTTTGTGACGACCAATAACAAAAAAACTCGTTTAGTCATAGGAGTCTTTTCTTATAGTCACTATAACGTGATCTTGATAACATTCTTTCCCATATTAGTTAGGAGGAACTGACTCTTATGTTCTTTACTACCGATTAAGCCTTGTTTGGTGACGACATATTGAGATTAAAGACCGCAGTGTTCAAGTGGAATCAGATAAGGATATCGAGTGGCTAGTCGCACTCGCAGTCGGTAATAATTCAAAAGATCAGGTTTGCTATTGACCCTTCTCTTTAAGCGACCCTAAACGTGCTCAAAATGATAAGCAGGACGGGTTATAGTTTGATTAATTATTATCATTTTATGGAAATTGAAAGCCCCGTTACGTGACTAATTAAAAGCAAACTAAAATCTGAAATTTTGTTGCGACAGAGGCTGTTCACTGTTGTAACAAAGTTACGATTATGCTCTCGTAAAACATAGCGTGGATTAAGTTTTCGTTCCTATCGGGTATAAAATAAACCTATAAAATATTATTATGTAGTACACACATTCAATATTTAACACATGTTTTTGCACACATACGGAGTTCTCGCCACTCTAGTAAGTATCCAAATCATTATTGTTTGAGGTAAATCAACGATATTTTCAATCGACTTCTGAGAAAAAGTTCCAAATATTTGTATTTTCAGGCAATGTTTGATCTGCGAGGGTCGGCGAGTGTTTTTAAAGATTCGTGGAAAATATCCCGCGGTTTATAATGTTGACCGAACCCAAACATTCGTTCCCGATTTGAGTATCTACTCACCAGACGCCGTAAGGTTAATGTATTTTTAACCGACTTTCAAAAAAGGAGGAGGTTCTATGTTCGTGTGTATGTATTTTTTTTTTTTTTTTTTTTTTTTTTTTTTATGTATGTTACCTGATTTCTCCCCCATTTGTGGACCGATTCTCAAAATTCTTTTTTTGTTTGAAAGAGTATACTCCTGAGGTGGTCCCATTTTAATTTGGTGAAGATCTGGTGCTGATCTTCGGAGATATACAACGGAACTCTTCAGAAATAGACGGCAAATCTGTCGTGATTGCTGGAATCGCTTGGATGTTTATTGTTTATACAACATCATGACGTATCATCACGCCTGTGTGCTCTAAGGGGTACGCAGGTGGGTACAATATACCTAGATTTCGTCAGTTAGGTATGTTAATTTTAATTTATTAGGGATTAGTGGAAAACCCTATTATCATGACATGTATTGTTAACAATTAAGAATATAAAATAAATTCATGGCAAATATTTATAAGGCAACAACTAAAAATGGAAAAATAAAAAACTTTTTTGCAAAAAATAAAACCGACTTCAAAAAAAACACTAAACGGTGTAAAATAACTCTAAATTCGGAAGTCGGTGGCCCATCATGAGTAAGACAAACCCACCAAAGCCACAGAATTCCGAATTTAGAGTTATTTTACACCGTTTAGTGTTTTTTTTGAAGTCGGTTTTATTTTTTGCAAAAAAGTTTTTTATTTTTTAAAGGTGCTTTTTAATCCAAACTTACGGAAATGGAAAAAATAATTTCGGTTTCATTTTATCTTCTTCCTTGGTTTCCCTTTTACGATATTCTTATGAAATGCTATTTGCAGTAAACATTTTGAAAGTTTTTAGAATAACAAAAGCTGCTCGAAAAAGTTGTGGCCGTTGTGGGTAATAATATTCTACACTATCAAAACAAAAAACTTTCCATATTTATGAAAGAAGACATTTTTGTTGGGCCTATTGGGTTTAGCGACGTAGGTACGTAGGTAATATGAATGCGTTATGCTCATTAAAATGTAACTTATTTTATTATTGTAAACAGGCCATATTTTTTTTAATTAGAATTTACTATTTTTGCTTTGTCCACCTTCATTTTACTTTGTAAATTGATGATATATGTTTCATTGAACATATGTTCTGATATAGAAAATTATATGTATTCCTTGCGCGTCTTTCCTTGTTAGGAGCTTATTGTACTTATTTCTACCATTATATCACATTGTCGGCACTATAGGTCTATTATAAGAAACAAATTGTTTGAAGAATGATATATTTATGTATATGACAGTTTGATGCCAAAATAAAAAAAAATAAAAAAAAATAAAAAATACCTAATCTAACTGAGACCGTGAAATTATAAAAACTTGACACATTTTGCGGTCAAATGAATTCTCTTCTGGTCATCATTGCAAACAATGCGTGTAATGAAACTAAGTAGGTATTATTTCTAACAATCATGTAAGAAAATAAAAATATTGTACTAATGCGTTATTGTACCTACTCGTAACAATCGGGTTTGAAAAGTAAAAATATATCTATTGGCGACATGAATCACATTTTAATTATTTGAGGGTAAAATAGTTTAGCAATAAGTAGTTTAATACTACCAGCCGTGGAATGGAGTGAAGGTGAGTAACATAGACAAAATTTCTATTTATCATCTGTGGAATTATCATTTTGTGAATTCGGATTTTCCCTTTTTTCAAGTTGCGTGAAAGTGTTTTGTTTTTAATTCTTTGGTTTATTTCAAAGATTTTAATATGGAATCAGTGGCAAATATTCCAGAAAGTTGTTGTGTTCATTGTGAAGTGCAGATTTCAACGTAATGTGCTAACATAAATATTTAGTGTCCGAGATAGCTGGATACTTGCGCCAGCTGATCTTTCGTGAGGTGAGTGATTTAGCTATTATTATAATGTGATAATCTTTACATCCCGATACTATGTTGGAAGTTACGTGGTAGGAACAAAACAATGTTTACAGTGTGTTTTCTTCTTATATATAGCTTACAAGACTTTATCTGGCTAGTATATATATAATATGTAATACTTAATTTAAGAGACAAATTTGAAGTTAGAATGATGGCTCCTAAGTATTTTGGACAAGCCGTCTGGTACAGGTCTGATTTTAGGTTATTTTGTCGTTCATATTTTTTGTCGTATTTCTCAGTGTTCCAGTATCCCATTGTTTATATGGAAAGATTATAGTAAAGATTATATGGAATAAATCAATCAGTAATGCTTCATTACTATAGGTACACCACAATTTAGGTGGGCCTATTCCTCTAAAAAAAAAAAAAACTACTTTCGACCCTTCATCATGTAACTAGCTAGAAAGCATACTTCCCTCATTGAGTTAATAAAACCACGCGTATTGAATTAATGAATGCACCAGATTAACTGTATCCTCATCGTAGCTAATTGTAATTATTGTCAGGAAGCGCTACTTAACGCGCTTACCGACAGTTGCCAGTTAATTTTCTTTTTTGACATAAGAAAATGACATAGAAATGTTACCTACTTAAGGCATTTTGTATAATATGAAAGGTAGAAAGACAGAAAGTCTCGTATCCTACCTAAGAAAGTTGATCGGAATACAGAACTATAGTTAAATTATTCAAAACCGATCCTCACAACACAACACATCCTCACCCGAACACCGTGTGTACCTCAGGTTCTCCAAATCCAGATCTTTTCATAGTAAGTATTGTCTTTAGAGCTCCCACCACATACTTTTTGACCATATTCTGAGTAAGTAATTACATAATGATCAGTACTATACTTAAAAGACTGGCACTATGGTCGTGGTAACCCATCTTCCTGTTACATCGCTCTGTGACGTGTAGTGCCATGGTTAGCTAGCAGTAATTGGCGCCGGTCACTTGCACCGATACATCCGCGTGTAATCTGGAATTACAAAACCGACAATTAAATTATCGTGTGCAGCAATACAGCTCTGCGGCATTTATGGCTGCCTAGTAGGTACTTTTCGGTTAATTTTCAGTTCAATAAAATTGTAGATTGCTAATTATTTCTAATTGTAGATAGACTCAAATTGGAAACGGCTACAGAATGAGTGTAGTGGTACATATTAATCTTATGAATAATACGTCTTTGAAAATATTATGCCGCAGAATAATTGTATTTTTATTGCGAAAATAGATATTTTGTACTTATCAGGGAGTTTTGTTAAACAAAACATAACGTCACGCCTGTAATCCCCGAAGGGCTAGGCAGAGGTGTACCTGGTAGTACACCCACATTTCGCCAGTTATGTTTAAGTCCCATGTAATAGGGGGCGAGCCTATTGCCATCAATCGGGCACAAATCCAGACTCCGGGCTGCTACTGAGAAATCCAAGATGGAAAAACTCAATAACACTTTGCCCGACCCGGGGATCGAACCCGGGACCTCATGCTCAGCAGTAGCGCTTGCGACCACTAGACCAACGAGGCAGTCGGGAGTTTTGTTACGAGGTGGAAAAAATCAATAGGTCCCAAGAGTAAACTAAAAACTTTTAATTCTTAAGATCTCTAGATCTCTCTCTTCTTTTATTTACGTAAATTAACTAGTCGGATATTTCTAAAAAGAATTAAAACTGCATTCACGGATTTTTCGACTAGCATAACTAAACTAGGAATCAAACCAGTTAAAAAAAACAATTAACTCTTATTTTATTCTACTAATGGATAGCATCTATTCAGGTTCAGGATAAAATATCACTTAAAAACATTTTGGTTTTAGAAATAAAAGTAATGTGAAATGTATTTTTTCTTTGTCATCAATTGCAGTCCCCCAGCACACCAAATAAAACGTTCTATTTTTAAACTTTTCATTAGAAGGTTTCGTGTAAATGTGGATTACTATTAATAATAAACAATTTTGTCTTCTAAAAGCAGGTTCTTCAATAGTCTGGTAACTTTTATTTAATGAATAAAATAAAGATGGCGATTTGACATCGCTCAAGTTAGAATCGCTCAAATTCGCCTCGCTCAAATTTTTTTTAATTGGGTAGGAGTGGGTAAAACTCCCACTGACCAATGGGATACTTAACCAATCAATAAAATTATTGAACTTTAGAATTGTTGGGATAGACACGAGTTTGACAGTATAATTCATTTACAAAGGTGTTAAAACAATAGTTTTATTTAAAGAAATCAGAGTGTCATAAGTTAACGTAATGCGATATGCTATTATGGTCACTAAATTCGCAGAATTAAGTACCTTAATTAAGTATATTAAATGTAAATGCGACATGCGATCCTGGCATGACTAACGAGTCGACCACAAAGGTGTCGTGAGTAGTTCTGGGTCTGGTGTTAGTAAACACCTCCGTCCGTGACAATGACAACGACTTGTGTGAACATAATGATTGCTTACAACAGTACAACTACGTACAAGGGAACGTACGTAATATTATTAATTCACACGAAAATACACGCACCTACACACTCGTGAACAGCAAAACATACGCGTGTTAAGTTTTTGTCGCTAAACAAAGTGTCCAAAATGTCAGCGATGTCTCAGGATATCCAATGCTGGATATGAAACATCGGGGACATGACTGTCTAGTGATAAAAAGAGTAACTTCTACTGAAGACTTTATAAAGTCTTAAGAACCATTTTAATTCACTCAATATTGTAACAGTGTGTATGTTGGCACCTTGACCCGCCAGAACATTAGAACAATGGTGTTTTGATAGCTGTTCCGGTAGTTCACCAGTCGTGGAAGCTGATGTTTGAACGTCATTACCCCGGTTCTGTTGTTCCGTTTGACCTGCGTCGGTTGTTCCGCGAAAGTGATCATGTCCTGATCGCTATAGGGTACACAATACATTTGCCACACTTTCACGATGACTGTTTTAATTTCATCATATTCATCATGGTAAAAATTGTGCCTATATTTATTGCATAGGTACCTAACATAATTAGGTAGGACCAACACAATTGCTTCAACTAAAACTGTAGTAAGTAGGTACATTGTTCACATAATTAAGATATTGAGAAGATTTAATGCATTCTAAGTAAAATTCGTGTGTTATTCAGATCACGGACAACCGGCACAACGTTATGATTACTTACACATGCAAGAGACAGCTTCCTTCTTGCTCCGTGGCCAATTTTGGTTAGATATTGACATATATATATATAATACTTAAGATATACCTAGATGGTACCTATATGAAATTAATACAATCCCGCCTCCACGCAGACCATTGGTGAACTGCCGGAATTATTTTAAACTTTGTGTTTTTACAAAGTTTCAACTTCAAAAGATTGTAAAAATAATCAGCAAGTGACGCGAAGCAAAACTCAACAAAGTTGAATAAATAAATACTTAGAACTTTCTATTTAAAATAACACGTCGTCCCATTTTTGGTTGTTTGGCAGATTTTAAAAACCTTTTAGAGACTTGATCTCGATGGCTGTCACAAAAGTTTATCCTGAATCGTAATTGTGATAAATTTTGTAGTATCTCAGTAACACAATAAAATGATCGTAATTTCAATTAGAGCGATTGCACTCCTATTCCTTTTATTAATTTAAAACACTAAATAATTATATTAAAAGAGACGCACCAGACGCACCGGGGTTGCAATCTAATGTATGATTATTTAGATGCCTAAGATATTTATTGTTTGTTGTAGAGACAGATGTCTCTTTAACTTATAAGTAAATATAAGAAAAGGTCGGTTTGCCACTTAAAAATAGGAAGCCTTTCACTCTACAGTCGTATATCTCAGTAGTATCCAGAGAGTGTACCTACATATATTACAAGTCTACGCTTACGATCATGCGGAAATACTCAATACTTAACCTCAACTTCTGAAACTTTATAAACCTGTTCGGTGCTGCAAGATATTTTGCTTTTCACTGAAATGAACACCGCTTTAGATGAATACCAACTATTTTGTCATCTCTTTATAACGTATGAGATGAAATACTTTGCCCTACAGACTGCTTTTGTCACAATTTGTAAAGTATCTGAACTTTTTTCTGTACTTAAACCGTGGTTTCTCAATGCTCTGCGTCAGTTATTTTCAGGAAACAGTTTTTGTTAACTAACAGCAAGTGGCCACCTACATAACCATTTATATAAAAATAATAACGTTGAAAAACTAAATGAATGCCAACTATTAGACGGTCACCTGAAGGGCAAAGACTAAGTCAAATAGTTGTTCTCAGTAATTGGTACCTACACGAGTCGTAACGACGAAGCCGTACCTGTAACTCTGTTCTCCACTAAACATTACAAACTGCTATTAAAACTTCAGCGGCTTCAGTTTTTTGCTGAAATTAAATTTGGTTTTCACTCAAGTCGACCTGTTTACTGCAAATAATAAACTTAATTGAAAACAACAAAAAGTTTTGGTGGGAGTTGTGTTCTAGTTCCACTGAACTATATAATATGTAGTAGGTCCTGGAGCTCTGTATCATTTCACAAACTTCTTCACTAAAACTTTTTCTTTGATTCGTATTGTCGCGATGGCCAATTGTTACTGTTTTGGCCTCATTGCATGAGGTTATAAGCAATAATGTGATCATTTTAATTTGCACGTAATTTAATCAATTGGTCAATCACGGTGGTGTAGGAAAAAATTGTGCAAAAATCAGGAAAAACTGGAATCGTTAAAGATAACGATTCCAGTTTTTCCTGATTTGAAGAAGAGCTTTGAGCAAGCGTGGTGAGCAATGCATGACCTTCTCTGTGTAAAAAGAGGCCTTTGCCCTGCATTGAGAAAGTATCAGGCTGTTTTTATTTCATGTTCATAATATATGATTCTAGGTAAGTGTCCACCTCATCTTTTTAACAACGGGTATATTATCGTCAGAAATTCATAATAAAGAAGTAAGTCTATTCATATTAAAATTTAACAATCTGGAGCTTCCGATAGAATACTAAAATATTGCGAGAATATAAAACAGAAGTTTTCACTCCGCATCTTTCTAGTTTAACCTCGAGACGAGAAAATTGAGTTAAGTAGTTGTCGGAGAATATTTTTAGTTTTAAAATATTTCCTCCGAGAATTATTTAATACAATTATTTATGTTACTTATTGTGTCCTCGTGAATCGTGCACTTAACTTATTTTCAGATAAGTTTTAAAGTAATTTAAGTTCAGCACAAGACACGTGTTATAAAGAACTGAGCTATTTTCTGTTTTTTCATTGCCAGTTACCCAGTTGCACACCGAACTTTGATGACAACTGAGAATTTAAAAAAAAATGGTAAGTATTGCACTCTAAGTGGACTTCAAGTTACGGTGACTATCAGGTAAATACTGTGCGCTTCGTCTCATCTCTGCGAGTACTTATGACTTAATTCTAAATACACACTGATGATGGCCAATAAAAACTATAAGTAGCTGTTTGACAGTTAATCGTTGAACACTTTGCCCAGTGACCATCACTATGAACTGACAATGCAAATACGCAATAGCCCTGCAGCTAGTGACCATGCGGCTAGTGACCGTGCGGCCAGTGACCGTGCGGCCACTTCAGACATGTTAGGACGTTCTTGGTGCAGAACCGACAAGAACATCGTCTACACTACATTCTACTAGAGATACTTTCAGTACCTTTTGACTGAATTTAACATTGCGTGATACCATCTAGGATGTTTTAAATTACGGATGTAAAATCATTAAGAATGATGCGTTTACGTTATACAACGTGTTTTTTTATATCCCATAACTCTAGGATATGATTGAGACCATATCAAAGAATCAACTGGCATATGAATTATGTTTCAATCATCCTTTTTTTTACCATCATACAAAATAATTCGACAAAGTCACGATGATATATGTTAAACACCCTTACGTGAAAGAAAAGTGACGTTAGAACAAAGAGATTTAAAATACTATAGAGCGGGCATGTCAAGAAAATGTCATAGAAAAACTTTAATCCCATGTCTCAGTAACGCCATCTAGAATAATATATGAATATTGGAGCGGCAGCAGAGTGTACTACAAAAAACTCATAGACTTGTATCCAGCAGGACACACTTTTTCGGACGAAAATTTTGTTCATGATGTCCTGTCTATAGGTATTGAATGTCTTTGCGTTAGAAAGAAGATTTGTCGTACTGGTGACAATTTTTGAACTAATTAGGTAATAAAAATAATATTAATAATACTTAATAATAATATTCCACGACTATTCACACAACGCCATCTAGTCCCAGGCTAAGCAGAGCTTGTGTTACGGGTACTAAACAACTGATAAATTAATTATGATTGATGAAATCTCCAAAACTATGCATTTTTGGACCATCTATTCTAGGAGTTTTAGTATTATTTTTACCTACAGAATATAACCCTAGAGTTATGGGATATAAAAAAAAAACACCTTGTCTAAGTAACTACCAAGATTATTGTGTGTCATACGTATTATAAAACTGGGAGATTTTCCAGTGAGCTATAGGTCCACAAACAGTACCTATGTTTGAATGTACCTATGAGTAGGTATTGTTTGTAGACCTTCACGCGTTTTCCCGTTTTTTGACTCATTGTTGAGATCTGGAATATCCAGAATGGCAGCAATTAAACTAAAAACGTAGCGTGCGTTATATTGCGGATCCTTGGCCGGCAAACTCCTCCGGCAAACTCCTCCGGCGAACTAAATCTAACAAATTCATACATATTTAGTGACGCCTTGGAAATTTGGATCAGCGGTATGTACGACCCGAATCTTGTGCTTAAAAAATGTGATAGTTACTAGTTCTAGTATTCCCTTTCTTTCAGACAGAAAATACAATATGATGAGTATTAGGAACTTTCAACATTGGAACCTAAAAGATTACAATGGTCGTCATAAAAACAGGGAAAATACATAAAAAAATCAAACGAGATTGCAAGCGAAGTGCTAGTCTAGAATCTATATTGATCGATAGTCGTGTAATTTAAATACACTATAAAAGTTAAAAGAGCGTTGAAAGGTAATCTCAACTTCCCGGAAGAGGAAACACCAAATTATTAATAACCTATCATTCGACAGATCGTAAATTATTGTGTAAACAAGATCAAATACATCGAACCGTATGGTTTTACAGGCGATATAACATGGAGACCGCTACGATATGTAATGGTCGCAAGCTTATGGATTTCCATTTTTAATACAATTTAAGTTAGTAATACTCTACATTTTTGCAAACCTGGCCTTTATTAATTTCTTGAATTTAAGGTCCTACTTATGGATAACGTCGCTAGTTACTCATATGCAATGTAATTTTAAATTAACTACCTGGTTATTATACTATGTTTGTGTAACTGTTTGTTTTCCCAAAATAAATAAATAACCCTACCAAAAGCCGTGTCTGAATCTGAACTAACTGCACTTTGTGTGCGAGACCAGCGAAAGGCACGGAGCACAAATAAATAAAGCTCTAGCCGCTCTAAGAGCTAAATGTCCTGACGTCTAACAGACTATTACATTTTACACCCAATTGCAGACATAACCTGGCTGGCTGTTCAATAAAAACTGAAGTCCTGGCAATTCCAAAGAAAAGTCTATATTTTGTACGTAAAAAACTTAACTTTTAAGACAATCTGAATAAGTTTAGGTTTGTAGCTACATAATAGTTATTAGATAATTAAACATCAATTGTTAAGCATATTTAATTGTAAATAATTGAATAAATATTGTAATTGTGTGATGTTGGAATTATCAATATCATTCCAACAGTATCAAATACTTACGGAAAACGGTAATTTTGGTTGTAAAAAAATATTTACTCGTCTTTGTCATCGATTTATCGCGGTACCAGGCGCACAGGGATAGTGGAAGATAAATCGCGTACAATTAACGAGGTGAGGTATTAAAGTGTAAAGATAAGTGCTCACTCGGCCTCTAGAACGTTCAGTGACACACTACGCGCTGTACCGTGCCAGGGGATGCTGTAACAAACCTGTATGCTGCCGAGTAAAGAAAAGACCAAATAACAGAGCGTAGCGAGTTCTTTAACATTTACTAACAAAAATGGTTCCTATATTGTGCTAAATAAATCAGTTTATTATTATTACTATTATTGCAGGTAATCATGATTTTGATACTACGCTACATCCGAAATACCAGATCTATGAATCTGTGATTCTGCCTAAAACAATCAAAATTATTCATTGTGTGTTAAGCCATAATTATGCACAAAAGGGTCTGTTAATTAGGTAGCAGTAGGTACTCTGCAAAACCATTAATATGACAGTCGCTCAATTGCATTCATTTGATTTATTTAATCTCATTTAATTTATTCAAATTAGGCTGAGGATCAGCACTTTTTGAACTTAATTTTTTTTTCTATATAAGACAGTCCCCCAAAAATCCCGCCGTTCAAACACTCGATAATATCAAACAACACTATTTTTCAGTGTCAACATATTAAAAAAAAAACAAATTGCCTCTGAAATTCTCATAATTATATGAATTAAAATACATGTAGTGTAACATTGTTCAACCTTTTCAAGTGTATAAAGTGTTAGAACGTTGTGGACTAGTTAGCGGCGATGAACAGGAAGAGCTTTCATCGCGGCCATTCATACTGCGCACGCGCACCACTGCGGACGTGGAACTGGGACGAACACAACGGTTATTTTGATGTTTGCTCAAATAATGTGCGCTTGTTGGTGAGAGTGGCTGGAATTGGGTGATAATGGCTCATGCGCAGGCGCCTGAGTTTGTCGATGACTTGTTGTGGACTTCGATTGGTTTATTTTTATATTGAACATTATAAGCTCTTTACAAGTGTTTTTACTCGATAAAAATACATATATCTACAGAATGTTTGAAAAGAAAAAAAGAGCTTTCGCTTTCCATCACCAGTAACTTAACATAAAAAAATACGGAGCAAAACTAAAATTCAACATTTCATATTTAACACAAAATCCACAAAAGATACAAAATAATATTTTTCTAGCAAACTAAACTAAACGAAACTAAACTTTTTCCAGAACTGGAATGTACAAAATGTAGGTATATTAATAGTATAACTGACCAATATCTATTACACCCCAAAGAATATCACTGCTCTCGCAAACTGTGTCCGAAGTTTGTATCTTAGCGAAGCTATCCAAACATTTCTCAAAGTAACTATTATTTATGGCCGTGGTCGGCAACAGTCAAAGAAATCGTTAGTTTGTTTATCACGCCATCCATCAATCTCAGCCCGGGTGAGCTATCTTATCTTATCCGAGTTATCCGCGTGGCGGATCACCCGCTCGGATAACTGTAATCACCGGAAAGGTACCGCTTTAACCTAGTTCGGACAAAGTAGATAACTCAGGCTTTACAGGATTGTTATGGATAACGTTGTATTTGATTTTATTCAATGGGCTATTTGACAAAAAAAATAGTTTTTAGTCCCTCATCTAGATTACAAGACTCGACACATATTTTTTTCTTTTTCAAATTGATCGAAAACTGTTTAGATTAAGCGCATTAAAGTTGAGAAGAGGGGGCTTGTAACGTCATTATCTAGTATAAACAGTACTGGCTAGTGACGTCATGCGATATTTTGAATCGATGTATCGCGACAAATTAATGATTTTTTTAACGGCAAAAACACTGACTGCGTAATGTAATTTGTATGACATCATAAATAATTTAATTTAAATGAATTCATTGAATAATCTAATTACCTAACATGACATAATTTAAAATGTATAAAATCAATTTATTATTTAATTTGTGATATATCTGACTATGTGTATGGAACTTATATTAATGTATTGAATTATGACTTTTTCACGAACATAAACTGTAAAAATATTGTACACCCTAACGGTATGTAACAGCGAGCCTCTATGTAATAATCATAAGAACTGATATTTTTTTCACCTGTGACAAACAATAAATAAATTTGAATTTGAATTTGTTATTTTTTTGATTACGTGATAAAAGAAAAAATATGTGTCGAATAATTTCTTGTAATCTAGGTGAGGGATAAAAAACTAAAATTTTGTCAAATAGTCTATTTAGCGGCAATAGCTCAATGGCTTAGGCGTTGGTCTGGTGATGGAGAGGTCGTGGGTTCGATCCCCACCCATTATTCTAATGACGTGAATTACCCACTCCAGACACAAGCATATTTAGCTTAGTCGGAGAGGTAACTAGAATACTAGTAATGTGCAAACCACATCGCCAAAAAAGCTTTTTTTAAAATTATATATATTTTTAATAACGCAGCATGTATACAGTACCACCCAGCTACCCTGTGCTACCCAGTAACTGTGTTGTGGAGGTCAGAGGCGGTCGCTCCATCTCAAACGCTGGTATTCAGCTGCATCCGGTTAGGCTGGAAGCCGACCCCAACATAGTTGAGAAAAGTTTACGCAGATGATGATGTAAACAGTACCAAGTTATATTATTTGTCTAAACTTAGCAATTACTTCAGAACACTTCATAAAATTATTCGATAGTTAATCAAATATTATATCTATTGGAACGGAACAATGAAAATGTTCGCTATGTTCATCAAGTAGAATCATTAATTTACAGTCTAAATAAACACAATATTTGAACTGGTAAATAAATGTTTCCACTGAATAAAATACGCACTATAGACTTCCGTAAACCCGGCGCCCACATCAATAGCTACGCGACAATAAATCAGAGCTAGGTTTATGCGACGTCTTACATCTCATTTGGTCACTGCGTAAACAAATTAACTTCATTAATACGTCAGCGCACGCGCCGGATGCAGGGACTGCCGGACACTTGTGACAGATCTCTTGTGGTTAATAAACCCATTTTGTTTATCTCTCTTGTGTTTTCGTGTCTCTTGTTTTATCTTAGTTTTTAATTACGGAGCCTTTCTTTTCAACTTCCACTTTTATGGCTTTGAAAAAAGTTTTGTTTGATGAGGTATTTTATCATGCAGTGGAGGGTTTCCTAAAGCAAACCTATTAAAGATACCGAAATAGACAAAGCCTTGTCTATCCTTGTCTGCCAAATCCGGAATTATGTGTAAAATAAGTAGGTACCTGATTTAAACGAAACGGTTAACAGTAAATAGACAAACAGTTTCTATCTAAATCCCTGTTGAGATCAATGCAAAGCTGAGACTAAGCCCACACACAGTCGGCAAGTGGCTCACGTGCACCACATAATCTAACATAGACAACATAAGTAGTGTTCGACTGAATTAAGTGGGTACTGTTCTGGATTTCTTTCATTTTGGCCATGTTACAAACGTTTCATATCTATTCTCTTTCTATGATTATTAAGGTCTTAGCGTTTAAAGCAATTTTACAAAACTATTTTTTTTAAAATAAGTAGGTACCTGAAAAAGTCTAAAAACAAAACTTTTCTATCCTCCCATACAAACGATTCGCATTAATACTTAAAAGTCAATTTGAACTTTAATACCTTACCACCACCAAGGTTCAAGTGTTAGTGGAGCGGTTCCGGGAAGGCAAAATAATTGAGTGACGTTAGTCTACACTAAATAAAAAGTAGTAGTAGTTATTATTGGTTTGGATTTATTTGTTGTCATCATATTAAACGTATGTACTTAGGTTTAACTTATATATAAAATTGTCGTGTTACAGTGTTTGTAACAAAACTCCTCAAAATTTTGTGTGTATTTTCAGTACAAACTCAATAAGACTAATAAATTGATTCTTAGGGGGAACGAAGTTTGCCGGGGCTGCTAGTATAAAATACAATTGACTTCATTCTAAATCAGCAATCATTCATTGAACTATTACAATTTTACCAACCGAAAAATTCAAATTAAATACTTACAAAGTACCAAAGTACCTCCTTTCTTAAATTTCCGTTAATATTTTTCCATTAGAAGGTAGTTAAGTACGTCATTTTAACTAAACGGTTTGATTTTGGCTAGTAACTAGAACTATATCTAAATATTCTGAAAGGTTCGTTGTTGTATCTGGTAAATATTTATTTCTCTTTTCTTAAAAGGGTTTTTCCCTTTAGCGAATAAGTGTTCTGATTGAAAAATAATATCCTATTTCTTCCCAGACATGCTCTTGGGACTCACTTACAAATTAAATATGTAAAGTTGTTTCCTTTGAGAAGAAAAAAGGATAACACAATAAGAACGGGTTATTAAATAAAAATAATGTTTAGTATTACTATCAAACAATTTGGTTCGTGTTCGCATTTTTAGCATTGTTCAGTTATTCCAAAACAAATATTTTCCGATGAAGGCAATACACAGAACCATAACAGGGTAGGTAAAAAAAACAGAAGGCTCACTTGAGAGGAAGCATGGTCTGTACAAGGCAGGTCTGCGCGTAATTAATCATTCAAAATGCTTTGTTTGTAGAAAACTTAAATGAAAATAAAGTTGTGCAGTTCGGTAACCCGTTACCAACTTATCGCTACCTAAAACTTCAACTTCTTCTATAATAATATTTTCTTTCTTCAATTGGGAATGAACCTTTTGACTGTGTTTCTCGTGGCAATACTATGAAGTTGAAGTATTTAATATCGGTGCCCCGAGCGACTCGGCCGCATTGCTAACCATCACGCCGATGCCCACGGGCCTCGCCAGGAATGCCATTTAATTGCACATTATTGAGTGCACATCTTGTTATATATTTTTAGTACGTACTTTATTGTAAAAAAATAACTTATTAGGCAGTGTCATAGCCACATTATATGTTAAACTATTCCAATCCATTTAGGTAAAACTAGGTCATCCTTCCCTACTCTCCCGATTTCCGTGAATTGATCAGGAATCTGGATATAATATACATAATACGATAGCAATGTAACGCTTCATTGCTTTTTCGCTTAGTTCATTTCTGCTACGTCAATCACAGCGTATTTTTTGTGCATCACCTATTCACAAAATACTCTGAATTTAATCAAAGAAACTTGAATATTTCCATACCGTCAATACATCTGCTTACCTCACAGATCTTCTGAATTGTGTAAACATGATGAATCCCGGCGGATGTGGTGTGTGTTAGTTTATCCTCGGTCTAGACTTCATTTGCATCTGCCGCTTAGATTAATATGTAGATGGTGAAGATCTAACACTTATATTGATTACACAAACACCGGTAAAGAAGCCGACCGTGACGTTACATGGACGGTACCTATGTAGCATCTAATAAACTTAATACTCTGTGGTAAAATTCCTAGAACATGCTAGAAAATGGATCGGAGGTTCAGGTTGTTTAGTCGGAGATGGTCATAAATTAGTTTCAAATAAACCTTCTGAACCAGCTCATATTGCGACTCGGGCGAGTAAATTAGACCAGTTTTTGTTCACACGCTTGTGAGGCGTAAAAAGTGAGAGCCTTACCGACGCGCGACGTGCGGCGACGTGCGGTGACGTGCGGCGACGTGCCCGCTGCCGGACGTCGCGGTCAGTGGGTTGCGAGCTCGGACCAGTTTCGATCACTCGGTGCACTTCGGCGGTTTCAGTGTTCTGGATCATAACTATGTTTTCTCCTTGTTGAATTTGGATCGGTCGAATCAAATCCTATTTATCATAAAAAGTTTACATAAGAGCAAGACTAGAATAGAATAGATATATAGAAAAAATATAAAAGCACGGGAGCGACGGATCTACCGGTCGACAGTAAACATCACCCTGTGAGATATTTTCACTAAAGTGAAATGTTAATTCATAAGTTAGAAATGACAGTTTAAACTTCGTTTTTACGGGTCATTTTTACAGAGTAGCACATCCGTACTGATCGGTGTGGGTAGTGGATGCTGAGTTAATTACTCTACAAATATGTACCAGAATTAAAAACAATCAACAAGAAACATAGGTAATCTAGCCGTGGCAATAGACTCGCCCCTATTACATGGGACTTAAATTTAACTAGCGAAATGTGGGTGTACTACCGGTACACCTCTGCCAAGGCCTTCAAGGATAACAGGCGTGGTGCTATGTTAATCTAGCCGTCTGGGCCGAGAATTCACTGAGAACATTTCATTGAAATTCAGTGTCAGTCACTAGAGCGCTGTTCTTGACCTGAATTCCTCACTTTATATCATAATTTTCCACAAGGTTCGTCCCTCAATAACCGATACATAACGAGGAGGTGGAGCTGACTGCGAACGACTTCGCTCCGGGCGAAGCCCCGGAGACTGTTTAGCATTGCTGGTAGTCGAGCGTTACCTCCGGGACGGGACGCGAGTGCTCGTAAATCGCAAGGGACACTGTTGAGCATAAAATTGTGCCAGCGATGGAATACATTATTTCGTCGATTTCATCGTGCCCTTACTGGAACATCCATAAATTTCCAATCAGGTAGAGATCGGAAATTTACGTCTGAAAGTTTGTCTAGGTTTAAGCACTGTTTTGTACCAAATAGATAACGAAGCTCTAGATCTAGAATGTGACCTTTGAAAATTTGTAACAAGATCTTACTCACAATTTGCGTGACTAAAATCTTGTTATGAATTGTCGTGTGAAGTGTCTACAACTTCCAATCACTCACAAGTTTGAGTACGCAAGTGTAAAGACAAAATGTATGTAGTAAGTACGTGCTATATCTAAAGGAAACATTAAAGTATCTTTGCATGAAAGATTCATAACAATAATATTGCTGGATATATTTCAGAATCATACGCGTTTACAAATTCCCTCTGCCTCGGAATCTGTTTATGTCGAATATGATTTTGAATTTTCTGTATTTTCCATTTGCTTCTTGTTTGTTGTCTTACTATCAATATAAATAAACTATATCTGAAACACGGGTCGGCAATAAAATATGATATAAACTATAAATCTGATGTCATTAGTTTAATTTCGATATGCTAAATCTCGGCGGTTTGACGTGAGCGGTGCGGTTGCCAAATCCATAAAAGTATTGGCTCGTCGTCGTCGGTCGAAATCTGGCGCTTCCGTAATGGCGGTGGTAACCGAGTACGGTATGGCGGCGACGAAACCGAAGCCGACCCATTAGGATCGCATGGCGGCTGTGCTTGGCTTCCAAGCCACTCCTGCGCATGACGCATTGTTGGAGCGGTACACAGTTACACATACTTTACACCTTCACTGTTAAAAATGAAAGTTTAATTAAATATCTTTATAATCGATTTCTCAATTAATGTTATGTACGAGAAATCACATATATACTGTAAGTGCGCATATGAAAGGCAGCCGAGTTGTCAAACAGTAGATTGCGGTAAACAAAGCTTGATTGATCGATGGAAAATACGATTACGAATTTTATGGAAAACATATTTTAATTTATTCTCACACAAATTATCTTATACACGCTGCTCCCATGTGTTCCAAGGTAATTGATTCATCTGTAGCCTTCCAGCCAACTGCAGCGCATTGTAGTTTTAACAGCCGGAGTTTGTTTACCGCACTGTTGATTCTATGCACGTTCAGTGCAATACTTACCTGTACGAGTATAACGGACTTAATTCTTGACCAATGTAATTCGGTTGTTCAAGCACATAGTAACTACTTAATTATATATTGGTAGCGCTCACCGCTCGCTTGCGCCAGCGCGCAGCGTCCGGATTTCGACTGCATCTCCTGCATTGTTTATAAGCCGCTGCGCTTCGCCGGTTGTTCGTGCGGATCCGGCCGGATTAGAGCGACGCTGAACGAATCGATGTGGATAGACGCGGATGTAACTGCGTACATTTGATTCGAGCGTTATTTATCGCTCAAACGTAAGCCCTCGGAGAATTGGTTTAGGTACAAGTGCATATCTTACGTATTTTATTTAAGTATCTTCTAACTAAAGTTACTGCATACTAAAGTAAACACGATTCATTATTGCAATTACCAGAACTAATCGCTTACACATAGAATAAGTTCGAAGAAAGTTGTGTCGCTAAATTCGATAAACTTTGTATATTTACGTACCTATGTACCTACTAAGAAAATGAGCGTTTATTGTTTGGCTGATGGCGTTCTGCGAATATATGCGATACACAGTCATAATGCAGGTGCAGTGTAACTTGACGCGTGCGATTTCTTTGTAGAGCACTCGAGTGCCTATTGCAAAATATGATTAGATTCGACTAAGTAGGTCCCTACTTCTACCTATCTAAATATTGTCGATTAGGTACGTATAGACAGTTTTCATGTGCTTGAGATAATAATAAGCAAGTAGGCTACTAATTGCACACGCATCTATTCTGAGTAAGAGCCCATATAAAACGTAACCCAACATGGCTATCGTGACGTGAGGTGGATACGCCGCAATAAACATTGACCATGAAGAATCCTTCCCTATTGTTACTCAATCCTTTTATCAGCAAACAGACTCGCGATTAACCGCAATATCTCAGTAGGTAACCAGGCCCGTCGTAAACCAATTCCCACAGAGATACAGATCTAAATGTATACAGTTAATGAACGGTTGGAGGTAACCGGCTGATTGACGGCGCGTCGCCGTGCTCCGAGCGAGGCGTCGCTGTGAGGAACCAGGCGCCTCGCACCTCGCGTGGGCTGGCAAGGACGCGAACTTGAGACGCGAGGCAAGAGGTCGAGGTCGATCGTTTCGATAAGAATCTGCGTGTCGCATCACTATTGTTTCAATCGTTGTCGCGCGTGGCTTCCTGTTTTCTTATGGTTACGGGTGCTGAAGGGCACTCAGGAAAAGATAATTGTAGGTATGTAGGTAATGCTTTATTTAAATGTTCACTGGGTGATTGTAAACGAGTCACAGAGTTTTTTAGTGAATCTAGATCTCTTTAAAGCTAATGTACAGACGCCAGCTCATCAAGTTTCACCAATGTGTCAAATTACTTTGATCGTTTTTAAACTTTATGACAAATTGAATAAGGTTCATATTCAATTGGGAAATTTTGACACATTGGGGTAACTTGATGTGCTGGCGTCTGTACATCGAATGATCTAAATTAGATCACCTCAAAGTCAAAGGCGAGAAAGATTTATTTTATTTGCTTCCACGTAACTTTAATTATCTTAATCTGTAATACTGCCCCATATAAATCTAGATTGCCTAGTTCAAACACTCAAGCAACACTCGTTGTAACACAAACACCTAACATTTGCCCAGACGCCCAGTAGATACAGTCGGCATATTAAATCAATTACATGATGATTTGTTTACGCGTAGCGACGCCGGCTCGGGGCTCGCACAAATAACTAACAATTAGGTCCGGGTCGTAGGACGGAAGTGGCTTGCTCTATTAAACATGTGGGCCGAACTGGTGACTGGTGAGTGGTGACCCGGCGACCAGCCGCGGACGCCGCGGTCACGGGTAGCAACCGCGTGTCAAGATCAAAGGTAAGAGTTCGTCGGCACTGTCTGTGTGGGCCAGGCCGCGGCCGCCAGGCGGCTCACAACACAACCTTTTTGAATAAAAGAAAGTTGGCTTTTGTAGTGGTGGCATGAGCCACAAGAATTAATTGACTTTAGTTCCAGTTAAGAACATCCTTAGCTCAAATCCACTTTAGGGGTATGTAGGTATTTGTTCTATTTTGTTCGGGTAGTGAAATCCTCGTGTTTTTTGCAACTTGCCGGTCAGTGTCAGGTTGTACGTTGATTATAATATGATTCGATTCCGTTACAAATATGGTTTATCTGACTTATAATAATTAAAATCACCAATACAACCTTATAAGTTTATGGAATCCCTAAAATGCAAAAAAAAACACAAGAAGAATTCACTTTTTTGACTACTCTGGCATCCCCGATAAGTAGAAATATTTAGATGGAGTCCATCACCCATCACCAGACTATAAAAATATGCTGTCGCTTCTGAGGAATTGGATAAAACACAAGCATGTAGGTAGGTACTATATTTACAAAACACTCTGCTTTAGTGAGACTACCTTGAAACTAATTGAAGTGCGTTGTCGGTAACGATGGCAGGAAGACGTAAACTGTAAACTAGATACAATAAATCTTAGTTTACACAAAGTTTGTACCTACGTCTGTGGTTTAAGAGACGATTTACTAAATTGCGGGAACATAAACTATGAACTGAATGTGTGTGCACAGACATAGCGATCGTTAGATTGTTAACAAAGATTATAACTAAGTATTACAAACATATTTACTGCGTAAACTGCGAACAATATGGCAACCAAATTATGATCGTGTTTATGGAGCTGTACCTACAACGAATTGAAACAAAACATGTCCTGGAACATTTTCATTACAATTGAACTCCTATCTAGGAGTCGTTTACGAGAGATACTCGTACCTATATGTACAGCTAAGTGTTGGTTTCATTGTAACATCGTTTTACAATGCCACAACATTAAATAACTATCGTAAAATGTGACCAAATGAATGATGTTTCATTAATGCCCATGCTCAAAAAGCTTTCATTTGTTAGGTACGTCTGACAAATATAATTAATATTGTCAGACCCCATCTAATACCTATTGGTTCAATAAGTATACCTACGATAAAATAGAAAAGATAGCTATGAATCATTATGTCTCCCATCCCGTTCTTCGCACAAAATAATTAATGATGTTAGTAGCAGACTACTATCTAAACAAATGATGCTGTGATGTCGTTCGACATTCTGTTGCCGGACAGTTAATGTCATGGATTAATAACATTTTTATTTCGGCATTGAGAGCTACCCCTATTAACTGAGAAGACATTTTTTAACCTTTACTCCTTCAGTAATAAAGACTGTTGTTGTTTGTAAGTGTTCTATGAGAAAGTATCGGGTTGCGGCAGTAATCAAGGATCATTAATCGCGTTTAGGGAGGCGCGTGCGACGATGTGCGAGCGGTCGTTCACTTCAATTAATTTTATTAGATTTGTTCGCTACGAGCAGGCTCAGCCAGATTGTTATATAATAGTGACTACGAGATAAAGTCGCTGATTTACCGAATAAAGAAAAACATTTGAAAAATAATTTCTTTATTTCTTTACTGCGTTTTTTTGTTTATTTTTTGACTGACCTGGTGGTAAAGTGGCTAGTTTCTCTGGCTGCTATGCCGGAGGTCGTGGGTTCGAACCCACGACCTCTGGCATAGCAGTCAGGGCAAATGTTTCTGTGAAGAGCATGATCATTTGTTCGGTTTGGGTGTAATTTGTCTATAATATTATTATGTATGTATTCAGAAATAGGTATATAAGTATGTTTTTCAGTTGTCTAGTAGGTACTCACAACACAAGCTCTGCTTAGTTTGGGACTAGATGGCGTGTGAAAGTTGTGGAATATTTAATATTTTATTAACTATACTAATTCATTCTTAAATAAACAAAGTGAACCGACATTATTTGGAATAAGTCTGTCTAAAAGTATTTTGCTTGGTTACAAAGACGACCACATTAAAGACATACCTACCGTTTTTAATGAAGAGTAGGTACCTACTTAGGTACAGTTTTAATTTGTTGAAATATATCTCAGCACCAACTGAACGATATTGAAATATGTAATAAGATATGTTACATACGCTTGCTACATTTACATAGAACGTACATTCTCGGAAATTATGTTGAAAAACTTCATCTTCGTTGTTATAATCTCGGTATTGACGTCATACTTTTACTGAATGAACTTATTATTTTGTCAGTTTAGCTGCTTGTACCTAAGTCGGTGAGCTACATTAATTTATCAACACACTTTGTTATAGGTAGGTACTTTCTGTAAGGTTCATCAGCTAGGTACCTACATACTACATTTGTCACCTATTACTTAGTCCTAAACTATGAACATGTTGACATGAGAATAAGATTAGAATCATTAGTTTATTTTTATTGATATTGTTTAACTTGTTATTTTATTTTATTTACCGAATTATAAATTTACTTAGTACAACACTATGAATTGATTAAGACGTATGAAAATTGAAAAGAAAACCATAAATGACATTAGTGACATTAATCATTGAACTGTTGATTCAAACGTTATTTATATATAGGTACTTAATAAATTAGTTTAAATTACACCAACCCTGGGTCTCATTTCTGAGATTTAGATTTGATTTTTTATTATCTACCTGCTGGTGTAATATTAGTTAAATTTCCTTAAAAAGTATCAAACCTCTTTGTCATTGTCTTAAACAAAAGTTGGTCCACATTAGTAATTACTCCTGTACCGTGGGTGCATTAATAAACATTTAAACTCACATAAACAAACAGAAAGACCTGGAATAACTACTTGTTGCATTCGTAAATCTTTTGGCTTATTGACGTTATCCTCACGGGTCGATCGAAGCTTAATCTACGCTTGACGAGGTTGATCAAAACCGACCCCAAAGTAAAGTAAAGTAAATATTATTTGTTTAAACATGGTACATTACATGCAAGATGTTAACAATATTGAAAATAGTTCTGACATGTTCAGCCGCATATCGTGGCGTACAAATTGGTAGGACGAGATGATGTATAAACCGTGGTAATGTATAACATAATTCATTAATCATTAGGTATAGGTATCATAACAATTCATTCATTAAGCATATTATTTTTTGGTGTACAACACAGTGGGCTTTATAAATACTTATACCATGCGGGAATCGAACCCTGAACACGCAGCACAGAAGGTAATCGCTTAATATCTAGCTTGTCAAACGTCATCGTTGGTTTCTTTACACGTGAACATGGTCCACTCTCCCCTTATTAGTGTCAGCCTGGGCGCGGGCTGCAATACTGAGTGCAACGACAAGATATTATGATCATTTGTGTCAAACTGTAAGTAGGTACTTCATTACAATATTAAGATTATTTATTATATAACTTGTACCAAGAATAACTTCTGTTTGTTTACGCTATTCGGTCAGTCGAACAGCGCAGCGTCGGTGTACAAACCAAATTCATTCAATTTAAACTGTGCCAAGTAGTTACTTCGGCATAAATAACAACGGTCAATATAATTATTTTATGGTTTAAACCAAGTTGTCTGAAAATTGTATATAATAAAGTAACCCTTTCGTAAATAATTAGATCAGTATAGTACCGGGTCGCGTGGCCTCGCTCGCGGTCCACTTTATGTCTCTAGCCCTTCGTTCAAATGTTTCATTACTTTTTGCATCACACATTTGTACATAGGTATAACATGAAACAATTGAGGTATAAGTACTTAACTATTTAAGTCTTTGATTTTTTGGCTGTCTTGAAGTTCAGGTTCTCTCTCTCTCTATTGTGGATCTTTGCGAGTCCCAAATCTAATTAAGAGCAATCCAGGGATCAAACTAATTTATAAAATGAAAATAGAGACACTCTGACAATGTGTAAACTTAGCTTAGGTACTAAAAGACAGCGTGAAAATGTTTAAATTTTTCGTAACTGACAATTACGTGGCAATGTCAGATACATAGGTAATGAAATTCCCTGCTCGAGTCGGTGTTTCCTGACTGCTAAAACCTAGCGGTCTTCAAGTAATGAGTGAACAGATTGCTTCTAGGCAAGCGTGCTTCATCGTGGTCCACATCATCGATTACCATCAGGTAAGATAATGGTCAAACGCGTGCCTATCAATAATAATCTCTCTTCCCATTATCTTTTCCTCCCTTTTAACACATTGCTCCTCAAAACTTGTGGCACTAATAGTTTGTATCCGTTACAATAATATCAAATTTTTAGCTTTATCCATACAACTCTTGTCTGTCTGAATGTGCTATTTTTTTTATAATATAAACTAGTGCTTGACTTCAATCCTACCGGATGGTAAGCAGTGAAGCAATCAATGATGGTGAAGCGCACAAGTTTATTAAGAGCCTATTCACTCTAGCGTTGAGCCTTGAAGACACCTAAATTATAATCGGACGGGAAGACCGCAGCAGGCAAGTTGTTCCAGTACTTAGGTGTAGGTACGCGGTATAAACGACGACGAGGCAAACGCTTTGTCCGAATCCTTGAGGTGCCAACGATGTAAGGGTGGACACTCGATGTAAGGTTGTTCGATGGTGGAAAAGCGATGGCGGAATAAACTCATGTAATTCCCGTGCACACTCTCCAAAATGTATCCTATATAATATTAATACAGAAAGACTGGCTGGCCTTCCTGTATTCTATAGTATACATTTTAGAATCGAATAGAATAGGTTAGATCACTTATATCCGTCATGTTTAACTAATTGATTCTATTGAGAAGCGCCTCCGCATTGTGAGCCGATAAATATTAATTATGAGAATTGATGAAGCAAGGACGGGACGGTTTCTGCCTCATCGAACAAAAGATAGGTAACTGGTTTAATTTATCATTCTCTGTGCTTATAAACATGTGTATTTAATTATGCATGAAGGGTTTGAATAACCTTCTATATTATGTCTCTAATCATCATTATCAGCCGAAATGATCGTCTTAAATTTGTAATAACGTGGCGTTTCTCCTTGTTTTGCAACTAAATGACTGTACATTTGTAATTAGTGTCGTGGTATGGTAAGTCTAGATTGGAATGGCACTAGTTCTAGACATAAGTTTAATAATTTACCACCATACCCGCATATGTGCCGCGAGGGGCGCAACCACGAAACTAGTTTAGTTTCATGTGTTCGTGTAAATAATACAAAGTATGTGCTGCTTGCCGCTTCACTGCACCTCCAATATTGTGTTAGTTGTTTAATAACCAAATACTTACCCTGTTTTAAAACCGCAAAATGAAATGTAAACGTTGCAGTTTACCAGCATCTCGACGACAACTACTTAAATCTTCTAATACAAAAAAAACTCATGTCACATCACAGTGTTTGTTACAAAACTGCTCCAAAATGGCTTAACCGATTCTTATCAAATTTTGTGTGTATATTGATTATAATTATGTATTGTAGGTAAAGATATTCAGTAGGTCTGAGAACAGGACGTAAATTAACAATATAAAACTGATAAATTGATTGTAAGGCGGAACGGAGTTAATAATTACACTGACATTTCAGAGTGAGATAAATCCCTATAATCATCTATTGTCGCGTAGTCGCAACACGTGCGTGTTCCCACGGGACTGTGCACATGCACGCTAAGTAGGTTCCAACTTTAATGTTTATATTAGTGCACTTAATATTCATACTTCTATCCGGGTACCTCGGCTTGCATATTCAGTTGCATATCGCATGTTATTATTGCCAATATAACAAAGCTTTTTCACAGGTCCTACGTCAGTTACTCAAATCTGACTATAAAAGTTATTGACTGTATATTGATTCCTTCAGATAGAACAACCGGAACATTGAAGTTAAAACATTGCCGATTTCATCAACAAAACAAAAGACAAATGCAAACAAAAACTAATTATTATTTATAATACAACAAAGTATCGAGCAAACCTACTTGATCAGTGGACCACTAGAGAGACATTTGAGCATCGGTAATTTATTCATTTTTCTTATCGTTTAAATCCTCGCAATCTGTTCCAAAATCGTCCCAGTAGACCTTTACGATTCTGCCCACCTTGCTGAGGAACCAGGCGATCATGACGAGCACTGCGATGACGTCTAGATGGAAGC
Source organism: Euplexia lucipara (assembly GCA_921972225.1). Taxonomy (NCBI): domain Eukaryota; kingdom Metazoa; phylum Arthropoda; class Insecta; order Lepidoptera; family Noctuidae; genus Euplexia; species Euplexia lucipara. The sequence continues at coordinate 23,762,423 of OV179149.1, forward strand.
GCTCCATGGTGCTGAGCTGGAGAGCGGGGGAGCGGAGGTGCAGCGCGCCACCTGTGCTCATCACCAGCTCGATCCAATACAGCAGCTCCTGCCTCACTGGCACCAGGGGATTCTGCAGGACTGAGGCTGCTTCCTTCGCGTGGCTGCGGTAGCTGTGAACATAAAATAATTTTTACCTGCTAACCGTGGAAATGATCAAAGAAGAAGGAAGCGTCTCCCAACGTAAGAACAGTTGTTGACAAGTCAGCTCGTCCCAGTTCACTGCTGCGGAAACTGTTGCCGCCACCTACTTTACTTATTCCAGAGGGTTGATAAGACGTAAAGGCAGCATGAGGATCAATCATTAATCAAGTTGGAGATTAAAGGTTTAAGATAATGGAGCATTGCGGCTCCTTACTTTATTTATTCAACACTTTGAATCAAGATTAATTAATTATTTCTACTAATCCATCGTCGGATTCCGAAAATCTTAAAAGTTGGAAGACTTGGATCGTAAACGCTTTAAAATGTGTTGAATATTTAATTTACTTTTCTAAAAAAATATGTCAGACTTAAAATGTTTCGAGTGATATCTAAATTGAGATTCAAACAACTTTAAAATGTCAGCTATATGTTTCGCTCGAGTGAATTTATTTTATTTCGTGAATATAACGGGGAATGTATAAATCATGACACTACATTACCGCACATCCTCTAAATGGCCCCCACAATCCGCGACAAGATTGATGGATAAGACAAAAATTAAATAATATCAACTCTCTGGAGAATAGTAAATAATAAAGAAAGTAAACAGAAGTGTTAATTCAGTTAGCAAAACTGTCTTCTGGGAAATAAACTGCCGCATCTTGCTATAAAAAACTTAGCTGGAAAGGAAATTAAAGGAAAAACTTTGTTGCTGCAAACAAAATACCAGATTTTCATGCAAATAAATATGGAATATCACATACCTGTAGTTCCCAAGTATTTCCATTATGGCTTCCTTGACCCTGTACCCGATCATACTGGATACGGGTACTCGGATGCCGCGTCCTCTGGTGGCTGCGATGTCCATGGTGAGCAGCTGTTCGGGCTTCTCCGGCAAGCCGATGATGGGTACGCCGTGATACATCGCCTCCATGTACGAGAGGTACCCGCCGTGAGTTATCATCATCACGATGTTTGGGTGTTCTGATGATAAATAGGAATGGCTCTTTCTGTATCGTTTTAGCGACTCTATGCAGTTGTTTATTAATGTGTAAAGTGTTTAATTTACAGAAATCAAAATTCAATTTGACTGGCCTGCTGTTGTAGTAGTTAGTCGCCCTGACTAGGTACTGTGCCGTAGGTCGTGGGTTCGATTCCCACTCAGGACAAATGTTTGAGTGACGAGCACGATAATTTGTTCGTATCTGGGTGTAATTTATCTATATGGATGTATTTAGAAATATATAAGTATACATACATACATAAACTCACGCCTTTTTCCCATGGGGGTAGGCAGAAACTACAGAGCGCCATATGCTACGATTCTTACATACTTCTTTTGCTTCGTTTACATTCATACATGTTGTCATACACACACGCCGGTTGCGAGTACTACGTACCTGACCTTTCTGAAGAACCTCACCAATAATGTCCTTCTAGGGCGTCCCCTCCCGGCGTTCCCACTACCTTTCGTTAGTCGCCTTTCATCCATCCTTTCAACGTGACCAAACCATCTAAGCATACTCTTTTCAATTTTTGTATATATAAGTATGTTTATTGATAAACATACTTATATGTAGAGATTGTGTTTTGGGTAGGTACTAAACAATTATTGTTTAGTACCCATAACACAAGCTCTGCATAGGTTGGGACTGGATGGCATTGTGTGAAAGTTATGGAATATTAAAAATTAAATTAAGGTTTGGCTTGCTAATCATCGAGACATTATTTTGTTGTGTTTGATTTTGTAAGTGCTTTAACTCCGCCTCTCACTATGATGGGTATTTTCTAATATTCTTGTATTTTGAAATACCCATCATAGGTGATGTTAACATAATTAATCTGTTCATCATTGTTTAGTTTTTTTTACTTAAATGTTTGTTTTGTGTTTGGCTCGTAGGTGTGTGTGTGCGGGTTTGACCGAGTCGTTTCAGTCCCGTTTATTTGACTTATTCATTCACGATCGCACTGTTTACACGGTATTACAGGAATAAACATGAGCATGCCTTATGAAAGTAATAATATAAAACATGAATCATCGAACATCTGCCATAAAAAGGTGTAATGATGTTAGGTATATTTATTCTGCAAGTAGATCTTTTCCATACACACGTCAACGTAGGTTCAATTTAAAAAAAACAAGATGAAACCGCCATTTTCTATCTGACTTACTGTTCAAAAGAAATGCTAATAAAACACACACAAGAGGCCACGCACGGCTCTTATAGAGTTCAAACATTTGTATCTTATTAAAATATTGTGTGAGTTTATCTGGCAGGCAGTGCAGGACCGAATCTGCATAGGCATTTTGTAGTAAAGGCATTGCAGGTGATTTTGTCAACTTCTACTTTTTGAATAGAATAGAATATATTTTATTGTAAAACACAGTTTAGTTTTGAGTTTTTTGTTTTTTTGTATAGGTACCTACTTAGTTTTGTCTTTGGGATAGTGCCACTCTTGGCGGTGCCCACTCCTTGGCAGGAGAGCCAAATGTAAATGTTTCTAGACAACCTCAGTCTGAATAGTAATCAGGATCGGCTTTCTCTAAGTCACCAGCCTTGGCGTCAAAATCATCTTGATAAAATCAAAACCCTCCTTTTAGATATGTTTTTTAGTTATCTGGTACAAAGTAACTTACTCAGTACAGCCAGCTGCGGCACCTTGTCTAACAGATGTACGTTCCCTGGCACGTAGTCCAGCTTCTGGCCTCGATACTTCCAGATCACGACCTGTTCCACCTGGCGGAACACCCTTAGAAGTTCCTGCTTCATCTCTATGGACAGGTCCTCGCTGATGGTCGAGCCCAGGTTGAAGAAGATCACACCGTGCTTGGCCTTATCCAGCAGTTGTTTCAAGTTCTATAATGACATGTACAATGTTTAACCCTTTATGGGTAGGTTGATTGCAGCTGGCGTCTGTACATACAATGTGAATCTTCAAAGTAATTAAAATAAATTCACCAAAATCGTATCAGGCGTGTAAAAGTAGAAACGCCAAACATTACTGTCAATACGTATCGTCGCTGTACATTCTAGTGTACAGTATAGTGCCATTGTAATATGTACATTGTACATTCTAGTGCTATTATGTAAAAATCACCCTGAAAAGGTGAAGTGAAGGCTAATCGAGTTGTCATTCCATACTAACGCTAGGAATTTACTTTACTAAAATCACAAGCTGGCTTTTACTGTATTGACCGGCAGGATAGCTTCCCATTCACTTTGATCAACTACATAGACTATCTTAAAAGCTCTGCTTTGTTTCAATAATTCATTAATCGTTGCATGTATGTTGGTGGTTACAATATGGTTTCTGATGTTGTTTTTGTTGCAGCGAGCGTAAAAAGTAATTAACAAAAGTAAATATTTATATTGTACCTTTGTATAATTAATTATGTACCATACTGTGCTTTCAAGAACTCGTTGTTATTTTTAAATAAAAACAGTTTTTCTATATTGGAACATCACGCGAAGGTAAAGCCAGCAATTACTTCATTATTATGTAAATTAAGTTATTATGAATATGCACAAGTTCCGTTCAGGTATGTAAGCCTTACATAAGCAATGGCTTAATGAAGCGAAAAGGTTTATTTTAATGAACTGTTTCGTTGAATGCATAATGTAAGATCCTGGGTTTTATTCCTATTATACGTAATACCATACTTTACATTCTATAATTATTTAACAGGGAAGATTGTTAGTCTGGAATTAAACAAACTTACTGATATTTGACATAACCTAGCAAATAAAAAAATAACTCGACGCGGAAATAAACAACTCATATCTATCTATATGGCCTGGCCTGTTGGTTTAGTAGTTAGTGACCCTGACTGCTATGCCGGAGGTCGTGGGTTCGATTCCCACCCAGGACAAATGTTTGTGTGATGAGCACGATCATTTGCTCTGTGTCTGGGTGTAATTTATCTATAATATGTATGTATTTAGAAATATATAAGTATGTTTATCAGCTGTTAAGTACCCATAACACAAGATCTCAAGCTTAGCTTGGGACTAAATGGCGTTGTGTGAAAAGTTGTGGAATATTTATTTATTATTATTATTTATTTATTATTTATATATAAAAATTAAATGAGGTTGTTAGTCTCGCTAAAACTCGCGATTGGCTGGACGGATTTGGTTAATTTAGCACTTGAAATATTTGTGGAAGTCTAAGGAAAGTTTAAACGGGGAGAAAGAAAAATTGTGAGAAAAGTACTTTAAATAGCAATTCGAGTACCCGTACGACCTGTTGCTATGTATCAAACATTTGATGTTCATCCCGACGTCGTCGGTACGGTTTACTCCTCTCAAATGAAAAAGTGTTGCACTATGTATAATATTGGAATTATCGCGTATTGAGATTAAAAAAATACGAAAGTTAAACAGTGTCACCTCGACAACGGATCAACGTATTTTTGGTTGTTAATTTTTGCGTAGATACGTTCTGAATTTTTTTTTTTGGAAATAGCTTTCTAAATTGCATAAAAAGTCTTATATTTTAGAAATCAATTTACATTATTAATATTGACGACAGAGACTATTTTCAATAATTCTTTGCAAAGTAGGTAAATCGGGAAATCAAAGTAATTTGTACGTAATATAGAGACATACCGCCACAGCGCAGCAGTTTATTTTAAAATGATGTATTTTGTATCAAAATCAATACATTTCAGTGAGGTAGTTAGGTTAGGTAGTTTATAGGTTCGCTATAGGATAGGGTACCTATGGTAAGTTAGGTTAGGTTATATATATGAATGTGTACATTCTGATTCTATTTCACACAAAGTTTATTGGTCAGGGTGTCTTTTGACATATGCCAAGTTTCTGGGGAGCTAGTACTATATAAATCTTGTGAATCTAATGCTATGTGATGTGTTTAGGTTCAATTCAAAATACTCCGCAAACCCCACTTTAAAGTTTATCTTTTACGAGAACATTTCAATTGACTCCGATCTGAAATAGAAGTTAAATCGCATCTGGTTTAAACGTCAGTAATATAAGTTTATGATGGTGTTACCGGGCTGCCTCACTCTACTGTAAAATGGTTCCGTAGCGAAATGGGGTCAGATCCATTGAGTTTGTGTTATTTATTTTAAACTACACACGTTCGTTATCCAGGTAAGGGACACACGGTTGTTCTTTTAGACCAGTCATAGTTCCTGTGAGGCTCAAAGTGCTAACGCCATAGAAAGCATACCACAATACTTAATCCTAACATACCAGACGTGTTGCTGGAGAGTTCGTTTCGCCACTTCTTCTTTCCAGCAAAAACTCTAGGAAGTGGTGAAGGGCGGTCGTTTTAGGGGACTGTCTTATGTAATTTTCACTTTCACAGACTAATTTGAATTGTTAATTAATTTATTTTTTTATTTAATTATTTTAGGAAACTCAACAGTTTATTTATTAAGTTACATGAGTTAAGAAGGCCTACCCCACTATCAGTGAGTTTGTGGAAGTTACTAGCATATATGTAAAAGAGAGGTCTACACACGCTGCACAGTGATAGTGAAATGATGACTATTATCACTTAGGTACACCAAATAAAAACCATAAATAACTTTTGATTAGGTACAGTATACATTCATGTAAATGCTCAGTCAAAAGCTTCACGTGGTGATCGATGAAAGCGCATCGCGCATCATCGCGCTCCCGGGATTGCGTTCGGACGAATTACTCCCATATCGAGTGAATGGCAATTTCATCGACAACATTGCAGTTCCAAGCGGAACACGAAACAGTTACATGCTATAGGGACCCGACGAGACTATCTACAATCTACTTGCTATAATTCAATAAAACGGTCGGTTGAGGGATTTCAATCTCGATTGTGTTGGGTTGGGACTCTGTAAAACTGTGAAAAACTCTAAAAAGCATTGTCAAATACATGTGAAGATTGGATCAGTAAGGTTTGGTTTCTTTTGATCGTTGCAGGAGAATAGTTCATTCCTAAGGCAAGTGTGAGATGGACTACCCAATACAATAATCAGATATGTTACCTAAATATTTTGTATCAGTAGTTTTTAGTCATCGTCCTCACATTTAATTTACGGAATGTTTACAAAATATTGTAAAACCTATTTTAACCTAAAAGGGTCAGTACGAAGTTTCTTACCCATTGTTCTCCATCATATGAAACTACCTTTTGGAATGTGCAACTAGAATCATTTACTTAAATTAATTATCAATTCATTCATTTCATTTATTTATTCACAATACTTAAGTTTATACACTAGAAATGAAAATACAATCTAAAAACTAAAAACTAAATCTAAAATATGGCGTCAAAAAACTCATCCGCATCGCTGTCCACTGGAAGTGTACCCAAAAGACTGGCAGCATTGCCACGTTGTATGGCAATGCTTATCCTTTGACCAAGGTAATTTCATTTTCAATTTATTTACCTTGTGCTTAAGTCATTCAAAAATGTTTTTAATGGGTCTAATGTAAATAAATGTTTTAACTTTGATTTTGATTTTAGCCAGACAGAGTCTGATAAACCCTCCTTCGCGGAGGACATCCTTAAGGATTGTAGGTGGTGGTTCAATGCTAGATTGGAACACTTATCGTTACCATGCGGGATATCACTACATAGTAGCAGTTACTTGTTAAAAGTTTACATATTATGGCTTCAGCTTGACTAGCGAACTCTAGAGTGTAAGCCCTTCCACTTAATTGACTTACACTTGATACTTGTTGCTCCCGATAACAATCGGCTTACTACTAACTTGCCTACTACAGAGTTACAAGTTCTTAAGCATATTTTAAAAGTAGTAGACCTTTGTTCTGAGATTCGACAGTAGATACCAAGATTATTTTTAGGAACTAAGAAAGTCACCATACGTACCTTAGGCAATGTCGCGTCGGATCCTTCAATATGATGCCCTCCAACGTACTTGGCGTTGTGCGGCAATGGCACACCCTGGCCCAGCAGTGGCTGCGAGTTCACCAGCAGCATGGCGCCATTGTACACCAGTTCGTCGTAGAGGGGCGGCGTGCGCCCGCGCTGCTGTATGGCCAGCTGGTAGATCTCGTAGTAGACGGGGGACTCCACGTAGTAGGTCATGTAGCTGTGGAGAATAATTAAGATGATCATGTTTTTCTAGAAAGTCCAAGCCCTGTTATCTATTATAAAACACTAGGAAGTGGTGAAGAGTGGGCGTTTTGAGGGACTGTCTTATGTATTTCTTTAAGTTCTCAGCCTAGTATGAATAAAATTTTTGGATTAGTATTTATTCCAAAAGGACAGATTAAGATCGAGATTAGGATGTGGTCATTCTTTAAAATTCCTAGAATTGGTGTTCCGCTCATCTGTGGCAAAAGAGAATATTGATAAGAGTTTGACGACCACTCCCAGTAGGTAGGTATAACAGCCGTTGTCGGTGTACCCTATATTAGATAATGATAAACACAGATACCTCTTTATCGTTTTGTTTCGTGGTGAAGTGTTCTCATTCATCACAATATATTGCTTGTTATTTTAACAAAAGGAAGATTGTAGTAGTAGGTACTTCAGATGACGGTCAGCGCTCGGGCCGCAGGTCAATACGCAGACATTGCCATTCTCATTACGTACCTACATGCAGTCTGCATATTCAACGGCAATTTAAGATAATTGGACCGTCATTTCTTCATGCACTTGTTACAGTTTCTGTTGTTCACAATTAGGTACACTTGTGGGTCAGTGGCCTGGCGGTTGACAAACGAGACACACTTTATGCACTTCTTATTTCTCTGGACAGTTCAATAATTTATCACTAGATATTCATCTTATAGGTAGCAATTCAACAATGCTTACAATGCCGGTCATTGAAGCTCTGCAAAGCAAAGACCGCGACCAGAATCTTACCACCTGTACAAATTATGTGTAAATAGAAGGTACTCTATTTACATGACTTGTGACAAAGTAAATTTTTCAATGCTTAAGTACTGAGCTGCTTTTTAAGTATATCTCAGACATTATTGATATTGGTGAAAGTAAACGACGCGCGACGTGAGTCACTGGGCTCATAGAAAAAAATGTTGATAACGATAACGAAGTTCGATAAATCCGAAATGTATGGAATTAGCATGAGCTTTCGAAATGCTGCATTCCATACGTTTCGGACTTATCGTATTTCGTTATTGTTATCGTTGAATGTGACTGAACTTAAATAATGCAAAGCATGGCGATTAACTCTCGTACCTCTTTGTATAACAAGAGGCCATAAGAAAGGATTATTTTTGACCGCAGTACTTATCGTTATTAGTTCTGCTCCTAACCAAACATTGCTATACTGCAAGGTACTGAGAACAAATAAATCACAAATAAATCTTTGGGGGTTCGTCCCATAGTAAAAGATATAGCCATAGATGGATATAGCTATCATCACTGTCTACTGTCTCTCTATCCTCCAATGTGACTACATTAATTTTCATTTTAAAGCTCTAGCAAAGTCGAAGAAAACCAGTATTTCTTCTTGTTAATGACACACACAACAATTCGGTTTCTCAACCACACGTTATAGTTATATACCCACTATACCCAGGCGGAGAGGTAGGCCTGTCTCCCGAACCGGTACACCCGCTCACTCACGCTGGGCGGTAGGGTCGGCAGAGCTGCAGCCAGGGGGTCCACGAAGAGAATGGGGCTGCTGGGCTCGTGTACCAGCTGTAGGCTCATCCAGGATGCATCCACAGAGCTGTACCATACCAAGGGGCAGTCGAAGACCGCTGCTAACCTGAAATCAATGAACAATAATTATATTAAGGCACTAAGACTAGATTGGGATAAGGATTAAGAGCAGTTCCATTATCGGCATCAGCCTAAACTATCATTTCACTATTAGGGCGAGACAACCAAAGGAGACGAGAGGAGATGTCTTGTAATTAACCAATAGAATATTGTATTGTGCTGAAGCTAAGCACTGAGCGGTCAAAATGACGCAAGCTGATTGGTTGTAAAACACATCTCTTCTCGTCTCCGCTTTGGTGGAGTCTCGCCCTTAAATACTAATTCATGCCAATTTGATTACGTAACAAAACGTAGCATCACTCTCGCCAGTAATTCCCAAAGAGGGTTAGGAAGAGGTGTACCTACTTGTAGTACTCCCACATTTCGCCAGTATTGTTAAAACCACATGTAATAGGGGCGATTCTATTGCTAACAATCCATGAACAATTCCAGATGGACCAACTCAATACCACTTTTCCCGACTCGAGATCGAACCCGGGAACTCATGCTCAGCAGTAGCGCTTTCTTCCACTACACCAACGAGGCAGCCAATTTAATAATTTATGATAAAGTAAACCTATCTGTCCATCTCGCATTGATCTCGAGTCAATCACTATACAGTAAATTCATTATACTATAAGTTCTGATTGTTGCTCTCAGCAGTCATCGTGTCGGCTGTCATATTGATGGAGTTTGCCTAAATAATCTTACCTATGCGGACGACATGGTGCTGCTGAGCGCTTCGGTTTGTGGCATGAGAACACTGTTGCGGATTTGTGAGACATATGCGCAAGAACATGGTCTTAAATATAATGTGACGAAAAGTCAGTTCATGGTCTTTGAGGCCGGCTCTAAACGTCCTACAGCAGTACCTCCCATCAAACTTAACGGGGTTCCCTTAGTCAGAGTGGACATTTTCAAGTACTTGGGGCACGTAGTAACAGCCGGTCTCAGAGATGATGCTGATATCGAGAGGGAGCGGAGGGCCTTTGCGCGTTGTTTAGGGTCAGTCAAGCAGACCCTTTTCAGGGCCTATTGTACCTCTTTGTACACGTGCAGCCTGTGGGTTAATCACACCCAAAAAGCATACGAAGCCCTCCGCATCCAGTATAATAACGCATTCAGAGCGCTGATGGGGCTGCCGCGACATTGTAGTGCCTCGGGCATGTTCGCCATCGCTAGCGTCGACTGCTTCTATGCCACGATGCGGAAGCGGAGCGCGTCCCTAATACGCAGAGTTCGCGGCAGCTCCAACAGCGTTCTGTTGATGATAGCCGACAGGCTCGACTGTCCATTTATTAGACGCTGCAGTGACTTGCACGTCACCTACAGTCGTCGGCTGTCATAAATAAATTCTTTTGTGTGGTTATTGTTTTGTGTTGTACCCATTATAATGTATTTAGTGTGTTTTAGTGTGTAATGTGTGCTATGTGTATAATTTTCTATGTGTTTATGAGTCCCTGTTACTTGAAAATAAATGATTATTATGATTATTATAAGTATAAGTCGTCCGTTCATAATATCCAGTGGTCTCATTATGATTGCTATATCAAATCGTTGCTGATCATTGTCCCGTTCTCGACGAAGATTAAGATTGGTATTGAAAGCCCTGATCGACAATATTATGACAAATGTTCGTATTTGGCAATTGGCAGCATTGTTCGTATAATCTCAGACTGGGATGATTGGAATCCATTCCTCGATGGTCCCATTCTGTTTTGTGCGCTTCGTTTTATTATCCTTGATTAAAAAGATGAGTATTCATTTATGTGTGTATTCAGTTAGTATTCATATCGATGATGATTACTGTAAAATACTACGCTCATCAACGGCTTGTTGTCATTATCAAAGTCAAAGCAATTAAAAAAAAAACATAATGTTGAATGCCGTGAGAACTTAATAAGTATTAATTAAACAAAATATCCTACAGCTTATAGCTGTAGCGCAGATGGAATAAAATAGAATACCCTACACCATAAAAACTTATAAATTATAACTTTAAGGTCTACATAAGGTGAAACAATGGGCGGCCTTTGGATGGACTTATAGTGAAGGAGAAAAGATGAGCAGGCAATTTGTGGTGTACTATTTACGTAGGTAGGATTGCCTGGAGTCCTATTAAGTATGTTCCGGTTTCCACTTACGGAGCCAACAGTCCACTGTAGTACCACTCGGCGACCACAACGTCGAAGTGCTCAGCAGTGTCCTTCAGCAGCGCCTGCACGTCACGGTGTCGTAGCGCACGTTCAGCAGTTCTCGTGCCTTCCAACAGGAACTGGTCTGATGGGAGGCGCGAGGAGGTCAGCTCCGACAAGCGGTGGATAGTCCCGGGTTCTAAAATAAGAATCATATAAGTGATTTATTCGAATTAGGCAATTATTATGTATTATTTTAAAACTTTTGGGATACGGAGATTCTTATAAATGTATTTTAATCTATTTTCTGCTTGTATTTTCAATAAGTATAGAGTCAAACCCGTGTTGCCCTCCGCAGCTGAGCTGATGTCTATCACACGCAGACGCTCCGTCGCCTTTAATCGCGTAAATGTCGCTGTGGCGTATGTCACCTGAAATTATGAAAACATTAGAATACATTAAACATGTTGTTAGCGAATACGTTTTGATCGAGTATTATATATTAATGTACAGTTGAGACAGATGGTAGTTACGAATTCAAAAGGTAAAACTATGAAGTACCTCAGACAATTCCGGACGGCAACCTCTCCGTTATATTCAGCCACATCTAATCAGGGTTATGCCAACTTTACTAAATACGTAATAATTATGATTTTTCAAACTACATGCTGAAATAAAACACTGAAAACAATTTGTTTGTATCCACAACCTGTGCTAATTATACAAACGAATAAAAAGGTTCACAAAAACTTCACTGTAATGCTCTGACAATAGTCCTAATACTATATTGAACTGGATCAGCAGCTTGTGCGTTATTATATTGTCTGGTTTACGAGAAATTAGAAGAGTTGAAACAGGAAGAAGGGAAGGAAAGAAAAACTAAATGAGATAAATCTTGCTGAATACTTCTCGACACTACGACAAATTGACGAATTAAGTAGCAAGGATCATGAACGTTTTTTTTTCAAATGAATTGTACGCAGTTTAAGACCTTGAAAGCAACGGTAAAACTAGGCTCATCTTTATCAATAAAGTTTATGAGTTTCTGTCTTATTAGACGTCAGTTTGATATGTATCATAAAACAATAATATTTTTTTTTGTCCCGACATGCATGCAGGATGCTAAACTATTGGCTTGATGTCATTCAAACACAATCAGGTAATATTAAGGAAATTTATTTATTTATTTATTTTTAAAAATTACAATGGGTCATCGGGAGCTGTAAAGGCAGCCTAGAGTGGAGAGTGGTCCACCTTACTTTAATCTGCGTCAATAAGACTGATGTCAATAGTGACAGCGCGTCTGGCCTATGGAGACGATCCTAAACAGTGGAGGGAAGTGAGAGTAAGAGTCAAACATAGGCCAGGTGGTGGTTGATTTAAAGGAACGCCAAATCCCACCAACTGCTACACGGTAACCTACATTTTTATAGTTTGGCTAAATCGAACTGTCTGGGTACATTTTTAGACTTCTAAGCAGATTATATCGATTTTGTAGAAACATACATTATGCCCTCCATTGAGCAAAGTGTTGACCAGGTGGTCTCCAAGCAGGGTGTGACTCCGGCTGGCGACGGGGAACACCACCAGAGCCCTCTTACACGCACACAGATGCACTAGCACACACAACAACCACAGCACAGAGTTACACCACTTCATTTCTTGTACTTTTGTCACTTGCTTCTGAGATATTTTTGCCGTTATATATCTGTCATTTCTTAGACATATGATTATTTTATAAGTAGCTATCGTTCTTTGATATACCTATGACAAAAACCATTTTTTTTATTTTTCACTTTTTTGTTAATATTTCAGTATTTAGATACCGTGATGTCCTGTCCGATAATAGATAAGCACTGTCAGTATACTCATTGCTTTCGGCGAACGTGGATATTATCTACTTCACCCATTTATTTATGTATTTTATCTAATCAAGATTATTGGTACCTACGTACCTACTTATGTTTAGGTTGATTTTAATATATAGATAATGCTATGACAAGGTTTGTCTGGGAATATGGGGTAAATTCGTGCAATAGAGTAAGGATGACCGGTCGTCTGTTGGCAGAACCGATGAGTTCGACATATGCCATTAATTTTTTACTGTTGTTTTTGTTCATTTCATGTTTTACAGTGCGTGCATGTTTTTACCTGTTGCCAACAAATATTATTTCTTTCCTTCTTTCTTATTGCAAGCTTGCACTACGGGGACTCGTTTAAGTTCTCACCTCTTCTTATTGGTTAATTAATAGACGTTTCGACGTCAGACATGCAAGGAAACGCACTCTGGTACATATTGTTTGTTCTTGTCGATAAAAATGTTGGGCTTCAAATCCATTGTCCAGCGCATATTGGAGAAAAGGTACCAGAACTGCAAAGAATAGCAAAACCAAGACAGTAGTTCTGCAGTTACAGTGTGTGGAGTGCATACAGCGCGAGCCTTTCCCGGTCTATGTTTCTATTTTCTAATTTTATGAGAAACCACCATCCCTAACAATATATTACCTATAATTTTATGGACAAACCCAAGTAAAAGACACAATATATGGGGAGCCTTATATCCTATAGTACAAGTGTTAAAAATGCAGTGTGTCAGGTGCTATCAGCGCTGATAAACGCTGATAAGTGAGATGGCTGATTAGTCATGGAAGTCCCTAGTGGGTTTCAGTAACTTATAGATAGCTGATAGTAATGCTTTAAAAATATTATAAATATTTTGCATCAGTACCTATTTGAAGGATAAAAATAAAATTTCCCGGCACGTAATGATTGGTCAGTTCGTTCACATCGTCATACAATTGTAACTAGCCTGGAGGTGGCATGATCTGCTCATCCTGTCCACAACCTTATTGGAGCCTGTTTTATCCGTTACATCCTGCAATCAATGATTGTATATTACATACTTTCGGATGTCGGTCTAAATAAACAGGATGTAATACCAAAAAACCCATACAAAATAATTATTACAATATCCGCAAAAAGCTTCGAATGTAGACCGACGTTTTAGACGGAAAAGTAGGTCAAGGTTTGATGTTAGACATTTTTATTATGACTTCCTTTATTATGCCTCGTTAGTTGAGTGGCCATAAGCACTACTACTGAGCATAAAGTCCCAGGCGCGATCCCCGGGCCAAGCAAAGCGATATTGAGTTTGACCGTCTGGAATTTCTCAGTAGCAGCCCGGATTCTGGATTTGTGCCCGATTGATGGCAAAAGGATCGCCCCCTATATTACATGAGACTTAAACATAACTGGCGAAATGTGGGTGTACTATACAATATTTAAGCAAGTATTTGGTCTAAAAATTTGAAATATAATTGCCTATAATGCCCGAAGGGTTAAGCAGAGTTTGCTTAACTCTTCGGGGATTAGGCAATTATATTTCATTACACACTGTATTTGGTCTACGGTTACAGTGAACACCTGACTCTCCCGGGATGACGAGGTCACTGGCAGACTATACAGGATACGTATATGTATGATACTAGAGAACAGTCAGTTTGTGTTATCGGAGTAAAATCCAGTGTACCTACTGTGAAGTAATTATAATGACTAACTACAAAAACATAGATTCGCAAGAAATAAATAAGAAATAAATAATTTCCACAACTTTCACACATCGCCGTTTAGTACAAAAATAAGCAGAGCTTGTGTTATGGGTACTGAGCAACTGATAAACATTCTTATTATATACTAGCTTTTGCCCGCGGCTTCGCCCGCGTGGATGTCGAACTTCCGTCCCCTATGTTTTCCCTTTAAGGGTTGAATTTTCAAAAATCGTTTTTATGGAAGACTTACTCTTCACTAAGAATACCCCTTCAAGTTTCATGTCTCTAATACCAGCGGTTGGGGCTGTGCGTTGATATATAAACGTAATAATTTTAGCATAATACTTCCGGATAGACTACTTTCAAAGTTGATCATTCCGATATGTATGCATAAAGATTTCTGGAACTACTGTCCCGGGACAGAGCGCCGTACAACTGACCATGTGTAAAACAACTGATACTAAGATCAACCTGCCCAGGCGTATTGATTACCTACAACCGTACCAAGTTTGGTTAAAATCCCTATAATAGTTTTTGAACTATGCGTGCACATACAGACAGAAAGACAAAACATTCACTAATTGCATTTTTGGCATCAGTATCGATCACCAATCATCCTCCAATATTAATTTTGAATAGATATTCAATGTGCATAATTATCTTCGTAGTGTGTGATAGTCCATTGAATTGTATGGCGAGCTATATTGTATCTTAAGATTAAATATTATAATATCTTAGCCGTGTGCAGCGCCCTTTGGTGAACTCCACTGCGGGTGACGTAACCTACGACAAACTTATTATTTGCGGTTGGTACAGTAGTCGGGTCTAGGGATCGAACCGCAAAATTAAGTTTGTTTTTTATTGTATATACTTTTCCGGGATAAAAAGTACCCAGTGTGGTGCCCAGGATATCAAAGAATAAGTACACCAAGTTTCATCGTAATCGAACCGGTAGTTTTTGCGTGATACCTGAACATACAGACAGACAGACAGACAGACAGACAGACAGACAGACAGACAAAAATTTTTTTAATCATATTTTTGGGTTCGGTGTCAGTCTAGTAACACCCCCTGCTATTTATTTTTTTGATATTTTCAATGTACAGAAATTTTACTTCTACAGATTTATTATATGTATATAGATATTTCTAAATTCATACATATTACACATAAATTACACCCAGACACAGAACAAATGATCGTGTTCATCACACAAACATTTGTCCTGGGTGGGAGTCGAATCCACGACCTCCGGTATAGCAGTCAGGCACACTAACTACTAGACCAAAAGGCCAGTCAGATAGGCCAATAGAAGGTGATTGTGAAGATGTAGCCTGAGCTGAGATGTAGATGAGTAGCGTCAGGACTGAAAGTGAGTTCATCGAGCTCTAGAACACCTCGTAGATCACCGATCTTCTGTTAATGCAAGATACACAGTTTTTCGTTTCACCAATCAAGAAGGCATCTCTAATGAGGGTTGAACCCTATTAAATATAATTTCCACATTATACAACGTGTTTTTTTGATATCCCATAACTCCAGGGTATGATTGAGACCATATCAAAGAATCAACTGGCATATGAATTATGTTTCAATCATTCTTGTTTTTTTACTATCATACAAAACAATTCGGCAAAGTCACGATGATTAATGTAAAACACCCTTACGTGAAAGAAAAGTGACGTTAGAAAGAAGATTCGTCGTACTGGTGACAATTTTTGAACTAATTAGGTAATAAAAATAAAATTCTTAATAATAATATTCCACGACTATTCACACAACGCCATCTAGTCCCGAGCTAAGCAGAGCTTGTGTTACGGGTACTAAACAACTGATAATTTAATTATGATTGATCTCCGAATTATCTCCGAAACTATGCATTTTTGAACCATCTATTCTAGGAGTTTTTGTATTATTTTTACCTACAGAATATAACCCTAGAGTTATGGGATATAAAAAAAACACCTTGTATAAAAATATCTTCTCTGATACCTTCTCTTTTGACTGGCCTGTTGGTTTAGTAGTAATTGACCCTAACTGCTATGCTGGAGGTCGTGGGTTCGATTCCCACCTAGGACAAATGTGTGTGTCATGAGCACGATCATTTGTTCTGTGTCTGGGTGTGATTTATCTATATCTATACTAATATTATAAAGAGGTAAAATTTGTAAGTTTGTAAGTTTGTAAGTTTGTATGTAGGGGGTAATCTCTGGAACTCATAATCCAATTCTAAAATTTTTTTAACTTGCTGAAAGCTACATTATTCCTGAGTGCTATAGGCTATAAATTGTTTCTATAACATGTATATTAACCGAGCTATCACAACTTTTGTCTAACAAGTCGGAAAAAAATACCCCATAAAACAGAATCATTTGCGTGCGCTGCCTAAACAGTTGCTTAAAATTAAAAACAATGTATGGCTACCTGGACCGTCTTAATTATTTCTACAAAAAAGTCCGCGATACCATATCTCTATCTTTTATATTTTATCTTTTATACTTCATTTATTGCATTAAAAAAATTTTTTTTCGGCATACTTACGTTTGGTTGATTATTTGAGCAACAAAATATTAATTCATTAGACTATAAATTATTTCAGTATCACAAGAACATCATACAGATAAGATTTGCCATTTACAGTATATCAATTGGTCATACAGTTTCGGAGATGATATAAAATTACTAAAACGCAAAATGCCCCTAGCATAAGTTTCATTGTGCAGACGTTTTACCTATTTGCCCATAGATGGCGTTCTGTAATTACGTCATTTTTCTGAATCGCGGTGTTAAGACTCCGTTGTCGTAAGAGTTAGAATTCTAATATTACATGTCAGTTGCTTATTGGTTCGGTTGTTTCGTTCGTATGGTTGTTGTTGTTGATAGATACCTCAGAATCGAAAATATTGTAATTTCGTTGTACGTGATAATTGTTTTCAAGTCTGTGCGTAGTTTGTTGTGAGCATGCTTATAAGGAAATCTCAACTGTCCCGGCAGACATCACAGACAAGAGCCGCTCGAGCGAGTACGCCGTACGGAAGAATCTGCCCCTGAAAATGAGCAGGGCCTCTCGAGAAATCTATACTAATAATAAAAAATCTGTAGAAGTAAAATTTCTGTACATTGAAAATATAAAAAAAATAGCGGGGGGTGTTACTAGACCGAAACCGAACCCAAAAATTTTTGTCTGTATGTCTGTCTGTCTGTCTGTATGTTCAGGTATCACGCAAAAACTACCGGTTCGATTACGCTGAAACTTGGTATACTTATTCTATAATATCCTGGGCATAACACTGGGTACTTTTTATTCCGAAAAAGTATATACAATTTTGCGGTTCGATCCCTAACCCCAACTGCACCAACCGCAAATAATAAGTTTGTCGTAGGTTACGTCACCCGCAGTGGAGTTCACCAAGGGGCGCTGCACACGGCTAAGATACTATAATGTTTTATCTTAAGATGCAATATAGTTCGCCATAAAATTCAATGGACTATCACACACTTCTAAGATAATCTTCTTCTTCTTAGCGTGTCCATGGCAAACAAAGTCACTAAATTCTAAATTGAATGACTAACTAAGATAATAAATAATAATTATAATAAAACTGTACAGAAGTCAATTCTGTACATTGAATATATATTCAAAATTAATATTGGAGGATGATTGGTGATCGATACTGATGCCAAAAATGCAATCAGTAAATGTTTTGTCTATCTGTCTGTCTCTATGTGCACGCATAGTTCAAAAACTATTATAGGGATTTTAACCAAACATGGTACAGTTATAATCAATACGTCTAGGCAGGTTGATCTAAGTCTCAGTTGTTTTACACATGGTCAGTTGTACGTCGCTCTTTCCCGGGTCAGTAGTTCCAGAAATCTTTATGCATACCTAAATACCGGAAGGATCAACTTTGAAAGTTGTCTATCCGGAAGTATTATGCTAAAATTATTACGTTTCTAAATCAACGCACAGCCCAAACCTCTGGTATTAGAGACATGAAACTTGAAGGGGTGTTCTTAGTGAAGAGTAAGTATCCACTAAAAAACGATTTTTGGAAATTCAACCCTTAAAGGGAAAACATAGGGGACGGAAGTTCGAAATCCACGCGGGCGAAGCCGCGGGCAAAAGCTAGTCTATGTATAAGTATGTTTATCAGTTGTTTAGTACCCATAACACAAGCTCTGCTTAGTTTGTGACTAGATGGCGTTGTGTGAAAGTTGTTGAATATTTATGTATTTATTATCTTAAGCCATATTTCGTTTTGATAGCAAGGAATTAGGAATTAGACGGCTTCGGTTTGGTTTAGCGGTCGCAAGTGCTACTGCTAAGCATGAGGCCCCGGGTCAGGAAAAGTGTTATTGAGTATTTCCATCTGGAATTTCTCAGCAGCAGCCCGAAGTTTGGATTTGTGCCCGAAAGATGGCAATAGGCTATTACAGGCTCCCTATTACATGGGACTTAAACATAACTGGCGAAATGTGGGTGAAGTAGCCGGTACAACTCTGCCTATCCCTTCGCGGGTTACAGGTGTGATGTAATGTTATGTTTATGAATGAGTACACAATTTCAATCGGAGCACGGTACAGTCGAAAGTGGTAAACGTCTGGTAGCTTTAAAATAACCGCTTGAATCGATTGTTTTGCTAAACTGCACTTTCCGCAATCACTTTGTAATGTTGTGTAATGTAAATACTACTGTATACCCTTGGTCAGCAAATAAATAATTTATTATTATTAACCTTTTAACCGCTTGTGTCGACACATATTTCCGTGTGGCTACCGCTCGTGTCGTACAGAGCAAGAAACTCCATGATTTTTTCGTTTTATTTTCAAAATACTGACAGTGTGGTACATTAGTTGTACCACACTGTCAGTATTTTGAAAACCATTATCGAATTGAGATATTATATAAGTAGGTAACTTAAACTTAAAATCGCTACAATAATTGTTTCTCCTTACCTATTTACTGTAGGTATTATTTTATTGATTTGTAGCAATTTTGGTTCAGCGCAAGAGGCACGGTTATTTATTTTGTTACATGCTGAATAATGTAGGGACAGTACCCTCTGAAATTCCTCAAGACCATTTCTTTTACTATTAAACCATGACAGTTAATTTGCACACAGCGCAGCGTAGGTAATGTTCCGACCTGTTATAATTAACGAGTGCAATAACACTTCATCATCATTATGAGTCGGCGGCTGCAAGGTCTGGTGCCGCGGGCATGTAGGATCCTGTGACCTTGGGCATGCGGGTCAGGGCCCTGGCTCAGACTGGAGATATGTCAGGGTCGGGCGTCTTCAGCAGGGAGTGTACTGCGTTACGTCTCGTTAAACACGGAAATTAATTAAATCAAACATAACTGGTATATCTGATTGTATATAAATCTGATGGATTTATAATTGGGTGGTTTCAAAATGTGTACCTACCTATGTTATGTATTAATTTTTATAGGTTTCATGTGCGGCTAAATATTCTAGAAATTGTAATACGAAGTGAAGCTGTTCCAAGAATTAACTTTATTGCTGACGATAAATTCGTAACTATTAACTTTATAGCTACTGGAAACGATCACAAAAATATTAATGTTAAGTATAATGTTCAGTGAATAGACTTGAGCGAACGGAATATAAATTCGCAACGCTATTAGGAAAGCGCCGCGTGAAGCTTAATTACAGCCGACGAGAGCCCCGCTAGCGCTCCACCAAACAAATTGTCTGTATCTGCGTGTCACAGTCCAAATAATCCACTTACATTAAGTGTATAATTTGACAGTGTCACAGTTGCAGCACTCGAATTAAGAGGAGCTGTGTCACAGCTGAGATCCTGCCACGCTCTGCCTGTCTTGCGGTTTGGAGTTTGATACCAATACCGTTAGTCTCGTGCTCGTCGCGTGACCTTGATCTACACATTGTTTAGTTCAGTTTCTTTGTTACGCCATTTGATTTTGTTTTATTGTTGGAGGATGAGCTCCTTTGCGCCTTCAGTCAAGACTTACATACTTACCTATGTACAGCGATTATGCACATAGGCACAAGCGCATTGAACCCTAAATATGTCATTAAATTAATGCAAACACTGTAAGATTATTACTTCCAAAAATTGTCTATCTACTTGATCGTGTGTCGTAATGGTTATGTTCATTCAATTTCGTACAAGTAAGTACTCGTGTAGTTAGATTGGGACTTTTTCAACTTACTCTCCAAGTTTATTTTAAACGTCACTAACATCGATGAAATCAGGCGTCGTGAAAGAAACCTGGACATAGGTAAGTTCTATTATTATTTGACTGGATCGTATTGAAATATATCATATAGGTAGGTACCTACCTACTAGCAGTACCGGCAAACTCCGTTTCAACTATGTTTAAAAAAAAAGTGATTAACATCCTATTCGTAGATCTACTGTACTAAACTGTACTAAACACTCAAAATTTCAAAAGGATCGGTCAAGCACTCGAGCCATTTCAGAAAGCAAAGTAAAGAAGCAATTTAGAAACAAACAGTGTGACAAAATATTTTGTTGCATCGGCAAACTTCGTTCCACCTTAGAATCGGTTTATTAGTTTTTATTAGTTTACATATTATCTTATTCCATAGAAATCTTATATCTATGTCTTATTCTCAGACCTACTGAATTTACATACAAACAACAGAATCAGTCAAGCGGTTTTGGAAAAGTTTTGTTACAAAAACTGCGACACGAGAATTTTATACATTAGATAACCCGGGTACCTATTTCTTTATGTTTACTTTTAATTCCTCCTACTACTGCTACTTCAAATACAATACCTTATCTAGTATTGTAAGTAACATAGAGACACGCAGCACAGAAGGTCAGGGGGCTTACCATGATCTTCTAAAATACTTGCCAAGTGCAAGGCAGCTCAACTGAGCAGCTTAACCTGGCAGGTTTCGTTTTTGTACCATTAATGTTTCCGGCTGACCTGCATTTTGACCTGCTACATAGTCTCTGATCAGTAAGCTGGCCGCACAGATTAAATAAGATTAATTCAATCGGTCGTTCTGAAACACGTTTACGGTTTTACGGTTTTTATAGAAGTTAAATATGTTTTAACAAGTAAAGGTTGAAATAAAAGAGAAAGAAAGAAAAAACATTTTTCCGTGTGTAAATGGAATTTAACATTATTCGTGAGAGAAAACGAGTTCCATCTTCATCATAAACTTAAATGTCAATGTTTAATGTCTTCACATTTATTTCCGAACGTACCTTATACTGACATGTGAAACATGTCATGTTTTGTCTAAGGACAAAAGTAGAATATTTACGAGGCGATTTTGAAATTCAAGTGGGTTAGTTTTTAAAAAGTTTTATGATAACCTGAGTGTTGTTAACTGAAGCCGTGTTAATACGATTGCCGGAGATGTTAACAAGGATTGGAACACTTGGGAAGCTGGAAGTTTTACAATTAGATCAATGGTAAGCGTAAATTCTAATCACATAGGTAAATAAGTACTAATCTTTAATTCAATCGAAAAGTTTGTTAATAAAGTAGGGCGTTGCATGAATATTCGTAGCTATTACATTACAGAGCTCGAGTGTAAGCTATTTAGTGATCCCTTAATACATGTAACAAAAGTACCTATTGACCTGCGACATTTCAAATGGATCTAAGGCCTCATTTACGGAGACGCGGGGCGTCACGCGTTGCGTTGAGCGGCGCGGACCGCACTGAATTCAAATATATGGCGTTGTATGAGTGCGTTTACGGAGAAGCGATTTTAGACGCGTTTGTTTGAATTAGGGCGTTTTTTGCGGCCGAGCCCGCGGATGGCACCGACGCGTCCCCCGCGGCGTTTATCGCGGCGGCGCACGCAGCGGCAATTCTCGATGAAGCTATGTGCGAGGCGGAAGCTTCGCTATACGCTAGAGGATTCGCCGCGGGCGCCGCGGCGGGCACCGCCACGCTTCCCATCTCGCTTCTCTATGAACATGGTCGTATATTGCTATAAGTTTGTGTTTACGCGTGCGATGATGCGTGCCGCTTCACGCGCCGCCCCACAGTAAACAGAAAAAACGTCCGACGCGCCGCGAGACGCCACGCCACACGCGACGCGAGACGCCCCGCGTCTCCGTAAATGAGGCCTTAGGAGTTCCTCTAAATATTTCTTTGAATTTTAGCATATTGTATAACACTGTTGCTATGACTATGTTCCTAAAAGCACAATAAAATATTTTCATCTCATATAAGTATATAAAATAAACGGTAAACGCAGTGCTTGGAGAAGATTTTCTATATTCTATAATACTTTGAAAGAACGTAAGAATTATATTTTATGCACATTTTAACAATACTTAACGTTTTTGTATTCCAATTGAATAGAAACAGGTCAATAAAAGTTAGTTTCACAGACCTGCAAATTACGACAGTACGGCAGTAATTGTTGATTGTCTATATGTCAAAAAGCCTTCATGGTAGGAAACGTTGCAGGCCAGCCTGCTGGAGTGCTGTCACGTGGTCACTCACCGGTTTAGGTCACGTGATCGCTGGCTCGCCTGCTGCTATACTCACTTATGGTACAAAATAACAGGGCAGGTTATTTTTCGTGTAAAATTGACCTGCTATAAGAGTTCATGGTAAGCCCCCAGTTTAAAATTATGTATTTTGTATCTTTCAAAATCAATGCAATTCAGTAAGATAGTTAGGTTAGGTAGTTAGGTTAGCTATATAAAAGGTTTGATAAGTTAGGTTAGGTTATACATATATATATAGGTAACTTGGATATTTCTTAACACTACGTTGTTGGTGACTTCGTGAGTTTCGTATTAGATTGTGAATGGCAAAGTCGGTGGATAAACTTGTTACACGAGTAGCAAGACGGATAGCAAGCTATTATAAGGCTATTATAATTTTTACATTGGATTTAATATACTTATTAGCTGCCTCGGAATACTCCTTCCCGCCTTAAAATCAATTCATTAGTTTTATTCAGTTTTTACTAGTTTACGTCCTGCTCTCAGACTTACCGAATTCACACAAAAAATTTCATAAGTTTCTTATGAAATTGTAACAAACATTGTGATACGAAAATTTTATTTAGATCTAAGGTCGGTACTAATCGAGTTAACAATCATAGTGTATATGTACTAAGGTTCTGTTGAACACAGTAATTATATAAAATACACTTAGATAAAATGGTGGTAATTGAACAAAAGAAGCTATCAATCACAAAGGCAAAAATTAACAGTACCTCTACCATGAGTTGTCATCGAAAAATTACTCGCTAGCGTTGAAATCGCTAGCGTGCTAACGTGGATCGAATAGATTTCGATAATGCTTGCACCATGAGATTTACGTAGTCTTACGCAGGCGCTAAGGTAAGCTCGACAGATCGTGTCGTCTAGCTAACTTCACTCTAATCTTTAGAATACTTTCGTCTATGCTTCATTACTTATGTTTTGTTTCTTTCTTTCCCACGAATAAGAAGAGAGAACGTCTCTTAAAAGCTCAAAATGTCTGTTATCGCTACGCTATGCTAAAAATTAGACGACAGTCAATGTCACAAATAAACCGACCGTTTGTTCACGTTGTGTGTTGTGTACTTGAGTCGCTGAGCTGCGCGGTGTTGTTTATAAGTTTAAAGATTATTTAATACAATGAGGAACACAGTGTCACAGTGTCTCACAGTTTCAATTGTTGGTGGAGTTCATGTGGAAAGGTACCTATGTTTTAACTTTCTATTCAATGTATTGTATGGATTAAAAATTATTATACCTACGTTTAACTAAGTTTGATGATTGTCCCATGGGATCTTACTACCGGGATAAAAAGTATTCAAATGATTCTTTAGAGAGCAAAGTTTAATAAACTTTATTTCACTTATATTTTCCATTCGGTGTCCAACATGAATACTCATTTTTGCTTGAAATTCCCGCTGTTCACGTCGTTGGTCTTCAAATTCAGCGGTCACTAACATATTCCATGCTAAATAAGCTCTTGCAGACATTATTTTGACTGGTATTACTTGTTTTCGACTCAAAAACGTATATGATTTTAATGTAAATATATGTTTCACACGTTAAAATGCTAGTGAGCTACGTAACTACTATCGTAAGCGTATTATTCGATAGCGTCAGTGAAATTAGTGACTCATGGTACCGTTTTGTATGGTGACAGCTGTAAAACGTTAGTGAATATCGAATAGATTACGTTAGGTTTTTAACCTATCGAAATCTATAGTGCTCATGGTAAGAATTTTAATTCTATCTGTGACCGCTAGGGGCGCTGTACAATATTTCATACAAATAATTTACGGAGACGCTAGCGAGTTTTGGCGGTGTAAACTCATGGTAGAGGTACAGTTATAATACCGAGGCGTTCACAAAAAGTGTCGATGTCGTCGACTTACGCTTGACGGCGCAGAAACAAGAGCACTAGGTCACCGTAGTTTACTATATCGTCAGTTGTTGTCAAAAAACAACGCTTAAAATATTTAATGTTCTTCAAGTAGGTACCTATAAACTTTCAGCAAAAACTGTTGTCTGTTACAGCATGCGGCAGCAAAACTTTTCTCTCTCATAATAATAATAAATCTAATAATACCTTTAATAGTCTTCATAATTAAATATTGAGAAGTACCTATCTATATTGTTAAATTATTCAGGGAAAATATGCTTTTGTAAACTATGCTTTGGAAAATGGCTTTCTGCAACTGCTCACCAAAATATGTTATACGCAAGGCAGAACGGTTTGACCTTTGCCGCTTTTTACTAGAATTTGAATATTAGAACGCCGCGCAGTTGGAAACACTCAGGGAAAATGCTTTTGGCGGGAAAGTGAAATCACGTATTTTGTTATTGTTCACGTACCTACCTAACTAATAAATTATTTGTGTTGTCCAAGTATTATAACAGTAAATATTGATTTTTGTTATATTAACCACGTACCTCATGCTAATTGTTTACGATGAACGGAACGCTTGTACCTATACCTAATCTGTGAACTGTCAAAACGAGAAAAAAATTTGGTTGCGCGTGTTGTGTGTATTATGGTGGAGTGTATACAATTTGATTATTTTTAATTAATAGCCCGCTACACTGTGATTAGCTACAAGACTAAAGGCTATAAAAGGTACCGAACCCGGAAAACGAATAGTGCGACCGAAGCGGGTCTTTTTCTCGGCGCCAAATGGTTGCTAGTGGCGCGGGTGTCGTGTTTGAATTCGTTGGTGACTTAGTGTGCCGGAGTGATATCGACATCGCTGTCTAAGTAAGCAGGTTTCATTATCAGTGACTAGCAGACATCACGCGGTTTCACCCGAGTAGTTCCCGTTCCCGTGGGAATATAAGTAGGGATAAAAAGTAGTCTTATGTCACCGGTCCAGTAGTTTCGGAGCCTATTCAATGCAAACAAAACGACCAAATAAGTGAAAAGGTGTAGATAGGTTATAAGCGCTCAGCAAGCGACACGTTAAAATGTGGCTTAGGTACCAGCCACACTTGACCTCAGTGTCGCGTCGCGCCGTAATCCGTAAACGGACGCGTGCGTGTGTTAGGGTGCCGGTTTTGAATATCGAATGTTGTTTAGGTAATCTATCTACACCTTTTTACTAACAATATCATTGAAACAAACATTCAAATCTTTCCTATTTATAGTATTAGTATAGATATCGATACACATTGTTCTATAAACCTCAATCTTTAAGGGTTTATTACGCCGTTTCAGCACCTTGAATGGCTCCGCGTAATGCAAAGTGAGCCACGCGTGGCGTCATGTCGCAGAAAGACGCGAGTTGCCGCTGACAACTCGCCGGCGGTGACGCGAAGGCGATGTCATCTACTGCACTTCGGTGAGTGTTTACAATTTATCTAGATTATTTTAAAATGCGTACCTACTAATACTTGGTTGTCAAGCACTGCGTGTTACAAAACTTTTTTACAAAAAAAACAACCGACTTCTTAAAAAAAACTAACAGATGAAAAATAACTCCTGTTTCGGAAGTCGGTGGCCAATAATAAACAAATCAAAACCACCAAAGCCACAGACTTCCGAAACAGGAGTTATTTTTCATCTGTTAGTTTTTTTTAAGAAGTCGGTTGTTTTTTTTGTAAAAAAGTTTTTGTTTGTTTATATTTTACTTCCGTAATTATGTTAATCTTTTGGAGTTACTAGCAAAATTATAATGTGGCCATACGTGTTACTATATCTAAATAAAAAACTTTTTTGCAAAAAATAAAACCGACTTCAAAAAAAAACACTAAACGGTGTAAAATAACTCTAAATTCGGAAGTCTGTGGCTATGGTGGGTTTGTCTTACTCATAATGGGCCACCGACTTCCGAATTTAGAGTTATTTTACACCGTTTAGTGTTTTTTTTTGAAGTCGGTTTTATTTTTTGCAAAAAAGTTTTTTATTTTTCCATTTTTAGTTGTTACCATTAAAATATTTGCCATGAATTTATTTTATATTGTTAATTGTTAACAATACATGTCATCATAATAGGGTTTTCCACTAATCCCTAATAAATTAAAATTAACATACCTAACTGACGAAATCTAGGTATATTGTACCCTCCTGCGTTCCCCTCAGAGCATACAGGCGTGATGATACGTCATTATGTTGTATAAACAATAAACATCCAAGCGATTCCAGCAATCACGACAGATTTGCTGTTTATTTTTGAAGAGTTCCGTTGTATATCTCCGAAGATCAGCACCAGATCTTCACCAAATTAAAATGGGACCACCTCAGGAGTATACTCTTTCAAATAAAAAAAGAATTTTGAGAATCGGTCCACAAATAGCGGAGAAATCAGGTAACATACATAAAAAAAAAAAAAAAAAAAAAATACATACGAACATAGAACCTCCTCCTTTTTTGAAAGTCGGTTAAAAACAGTACGTTTCTGTGTACCTATAGATAATATTGTTTATTATCATTTGCCTAACTATGTTCAGATTGGCGTCCAATTTAAACGGATGCAGCTTAATTCCAGTATTTTACATGGAAGGTTTCTGCCATTCATAGTTTCTTGGATGATTACACTTTTGACCAACCCTATGAAAAAAAAAATAAAAAAAATATTCAACTGCCACACAATGTCATCTAGTCCCAAGCTAAGCAGAGCTTGTTTTATGGGTACTAAACAACTGATAAACATACTTATATATTATATTTCAAACAACATACTTAGTATAGATAATTATTTATTTATTTATTTATTTATTTAATACTTCAAGCACACTAATGTACAGAGGCAGACTTAATGCCATAGGCATTTTCTACCAGTCAACCCTTAGGTGATGCAGAGAAAAACAGTGGTAGGTGCAATTAAAAATGAAAAAATAAAAGGAATCAAAGAATACTAATACATAATATGAGTATAAATACATAAATATTTACACTATAAATATAATATATATAATAAATTAAATTACGAAGAGATAGAAAGAAGAGAAAACATTAGCGCTGTGAAGATACTACTGCCAACTTCTTACGAATATGCTCGCGAACCTTAACCTTAAAAAACTTTTTTGCAAAAAAATAAAACCGACTTCAAAAAAAACACTAAACGGTGTAAAATAACTCTAAATTCGGAAGTCGGTGGCCCATCATGAGTAAGACAAACCCACCAAAGCCACAGAATTCCGAATTTAGAGTTATTTTACACCGTTTAGTGTTATTTTTGAAGTCGGTTTTATTTTTTGTAAAAAAGTTTTTTATTTTTCCATTTTTAGTTGTACCCATACAAACATTTGCCATTAATTCATTTTATATTGTTAATTGTTAACAATACATGTCATTATAATAGGGTTATCCACCTAACCCTAATAAATGAAACTTATCATACCTAACTGTCGAAATCTAGGTATATTGAACACATCTGCCAACCTCTCTGAGCATACAGGCTTGAAGATACGTCATGATGTTGTATAAACAATAAACATCCAAGCGATTCCAGCAATCACGATAGATTTGCTGTCTATTTTTGAAGAGTTCCGTTGTATATCTCCGAAGATCAGCACCAGATCTTCACCAAATTAAAATGGGACCACCTCGGGAGTATACTCTTTCAAACAAAAAAAAAATTTTGAGAATCGGTCCACAAATGGCGGAGAAATCAGGTAACATACATAAAAAAAAAAAAAAAAAAAAAAAAAAAAAAAAAAAATACATACACACGAACATAGAACCTCCTCCTTTTTTGAAAGTCGGTTAAAAAGTAAGCTGAGATAATTATTTACTTGCTGGTTTTCACTGCAAAATTAACTTTACTTGGGTTAATTTTCTTAATTCCGTTAAAGTCGCGTGGTAGCTCGTAAACTTGCAACTTAATGAGTTCTGATGTGATATGTTTCTCCAGTTTAATTAGAGTAGGTAAGTAAAGACTCGTTACTTAGTACTTATTACGTACATTATATATACATATAGTAAGGTTTATATGTATATGAGAACGGCTTATGTTTTGAATTATTGTATCTATGTCCTCAGCTCCGTTCTCTGTAAATTAGGAATTCACTTCGTAAACAGTTGTGTTCCACGTTACGGATCCAATACCAGCTGCATAAAACATTGTAACCAGCATTAAGTAGACTCGTTTCTTTGACAAACAATTTTTTGGCTTTAATTTTTTACATTGTTGCCATTAATGAACTTCCTTAACTCGGACGAAATAGGTACGTATTTTGCACGCCTTTATGTCCGAGCACACACAAAAAATGTGAATGTTTCTGTGTGAAGCTTTCATAATATGATTGTAGGGAGGTATATCTTCTATCTAGTACCTCAATACAATTCTCGTGTCACGGTGTCTTTGATGAAACTCCTTCGAAACGGATTGACCGATTCATGTGAAATGTATGCACCTAAACTCAGACCTACTGATTATCAGTAGGTCTGAGTCTGAATAGAACGTAAACTAATGAAAACTAAATAAAACTGATTTAAATATGTATTTTGATTCAAAGGCGGAAGGAAGTTTGCCTGGGCAGCTAGTATTCGATAGGTACTCGCGAATAACTTCGCGACTTTAAAAATAAAAATAAAACATACTCGCAGTCACTAATCGTTCTATCCTCGGGTACTTGACTGAATACAGACTGAATGGAATGCGAGCGAAGTCCACAACATGATGCCAATAAGGACACGAACACGAGTAGTTTGTCGCACGACTCGCACGGTCGCACGTCATCGCAGCGATGACCGTTTAATACGCCGCCGAATATAGCTGAGCGCGACCGATCCGGCCTGAACCACGCGAACACGCGGATATTTGTGGAGCCCAACTGATTTATGAGCGCAATGTGCTCGGAGCAGCTCGAAACAGGACAGTCTGTGGCGTGGAACTAGACTATCGGCACTACCAGAAGTAAAGGTCCGTTGTGGTCTGACTGGCTGTGGTATGACTGGCCTATTGGTCTAGTAGTTAGTGACCCTGACTGCTATGCCGGAGGTCGTGGGTTCGATTCCCACCCAGGACAAATGTTTGTGCGATGAGCACGATCGTTTGTTCTGTGTCTGGGTGTAATTTATCTATAATATGTATGTATTTAGAAATATATAAGTATGTTTATCAGCTGTTTAGTATCCATAAGACAAGCTCTCGAGCTTAATTTGGGACTAAATGGCGTTGTGTGAAAAGTTGTGGAATATTTATTTATTCATTTATTATACTGTGCCGTTAATTATACAGCATCTGAGATAGACTCTTCGAAGATTACTCGATATTTGATAGAATAAGGTCCATGGTCCATGTCTCCAGAACCGAGCGAACACAACAAAATAAAGGCAAAATATTTTCAAAACAATTGTCATGAATCGTGTCTACAACATTACTATAAAGTTCCGTTCATTCATAACGATTACGTATACGATAACAATCACGATTTGTAAGTTAGTGTATCGCTGCCAAGGGCAGTGGTTGCCGCGGACGTAGTCATGCAATCCTTTAATGAATATCTTGAAGTGCGTGACAGTGACCGTCACGCCGCAGCCACGTCACGCCACCGCACCTCTCGCGTCACGTCACTCAGCGGCGTGGCGTGGCGGGCTACCGTGAGACGTATTTTATTCATGTGCTACGTTTGCAGAGACTTACACAATTTAGGCAAACATAAAGTGGTTTAAATTACATATTTGATGTAGAGCACTTCAATACGAAGCATATACGAATAAGGAATGAACTTGTTAACAGATTACAGAGAAAAATACATATAAAAAAAGACCTGTACCAACAGTTATTTTAACTTATTTCACTTGCAACACAACAAAAGCAATTATAAGCCCACGCTTCTGGGTACCTAGCTTTCCTTATTGTACACTGAACAAAATCGATTTCGCCTGACGTATTTGTTTTATATCCAAAGTGCAAATGAGAAAACTTGTCGTCAAGCGTTATAGGTGCCCGCACGTTTATTTAAACCTAGCCACCTGAAAGAATAGAACCATCAATGTATGGCAAAATATTTTAATGGAATATTTCATCGATGCCTACCAATACTGATGTTAGGGTTCCCTACGACTCGAGGTTTTAGGGCCTGCGATTATGACTAAAAGAGATCAGAATCTTTATTTAAACATACACAATTAACTTCCCGAACCAGAGGTTTTGACTGCCATTCCGGATACTTTTGGTTTTTCAAGAGGATTATTTATTTTAAATGTAGCCACAGAGCTGATGGAGCCTTTTAGGTACGAGTAACTTATTTATTTGTCTGAAGTTTTACGAGTTATTTTATGGCGCAGGTGAAGTGCCGATGTTTTATAGCAGACACATACGTTGAGCGTTCAGAACTTCTGACATTTGATCGCTCGGACAGCGTCTATGTGAGCGCTCGGTATTGTTTGACTTTCTGGAAAACACTGATACACTTGTGTAACTAGAACTGTTAACATTCTAGGTTATATTGAGGTTAAGTTAAGCTATGGGGCATGGTCTATAACATGCTAATGTAGTACCTACACACTTTGTGGCTATATCAATAACATACCCGTTAAGAAGTACGCATTACTAATTACTGCCTCGTTTTATATTCTTTGCTAACGTTATACTTTTATTTTTAAGGCTTAAAAAGCGCAGCAGATGTGCTGAGACGGCAGTTATGTAGACACAAATTTTCGAACATTTCTCACGTATTTGCCTACAGCTAACATTTGTATTGACAACATAATCGCAGCGTTCGATACCCCCGGGGGGCGATTAGCAAGTATTGCTACTAATGTCTCCCCCGGGGGGATCATTTACTCGTATCGTTTCGTACGAATCTGTCGGTACTTAAGGATTTTGTTTAACCTGTGGCTGTCGTGGAGACATAAGACAAGTGTGAGTTGTGTTCGGTGTACTGGTTTCAGCTTCATTTCTTTGTTTTGTTTTCAACCTGTTTAACACAACATAAGGTTAATAAATGTCATTAAAGCAATAGTAAACTTTCGCATTCATAGATATCGGTAATCCTCCTGAATTGATGAAATCCTTGACGTCATCAACCTTCATAATTACTATTTAGATGAGATATTAACTTGGCACAACGAACAAACTGCTTCTGTTCTCTAATTGACAATAAAGAGCAAGATATACGACACCGGTATTCATTTCTATTCACCAGACACACACGGAAGCTAATGAAATCTCTTCATTAGCGGATTATTGCTAACAAAGTAACAAAGTTATACGCATGAATACTAACAACGTAGTAGTTTTGCATTATAATCAACGCGTGAACAAAATTAAAATAAATAACAGTAGTCCTACTGGATCCTACAATTCAATCTGATTGACAACGATAGAAAAAAAAATTGCACTGAATTTGCCTTTTGAAGATTAGGACAGAAACATGAGTTTCTCATCATTCACACATAAATTCACATAGTAATCACTGCAATCTGCAAGGCCAATCAAAACTTTAAAAAAGTCTTCTTAACCTTTCCTGCCTAGTGCCGCATGTGCCTAGCTCACCAGCTGCGACTGCTGGCGCTAGTCCAGGAGTTTAACAGGTGATTCAATAACTCTACAGTAGTTCTCCAGATATGAGTAGCAGTCATTGTCCACACCTGATGACAAAGTAGTAGCACTTGAATCAACTCCAACAGGTGGCCACGGAGCATTTCGCACACAGTAAGTAGCTCACACGAAGTAGATCAAACGAAACAGGGCGATATATAATAGTGGGGTTATTTGCAGTCCACAATTTTTGAGCCAGCCTGTTTATTAGATCGAAGTTATGCCATTCCAATCAAAGGCCTAGACATATTAACTACATCTTCATTACCTTTAACGAAATTCGATAAATATACGAAAAGTATGGAATTGGCATAAGCTTTCACAATGCAGAGTTCTATACCTTTCTGATTTATCAAACTTTGTTATGGTTAATGAAAATGTGACTTTGGTTAGCTAGATCCTCTGGTCTAAGTATCCACTTGTTTCTGTAACGGAAATTTATTTTAAAAGCTGACGACGATTCGTGATGTGGGTTCGATACGAATTACGGCTCTGATCTTGACTATTTGTTTTTCTATTGATGAGGACCATATTTTACTAAAATTTTACTAGTTTTCTACCTAACAGTTTAATTGCATCTACTGAGATGTCTTCCTTGCGTGCGTTCGATAGCTGACTCCAAAGGTAGTACGGAGATACCCATTAACCAACAAAAGTTCCCGTACCTACTTAAGAATAGGTTTCCAAGTAGCAAAATTTTTCCAGATACTGTATATTAAAAGGCAATTTCCGCATTCCCAAATTCCCATATTTACTCGCAAATCGAATTAAGATGAAAGAGATACATAGCCTGTAGCTGTGAGATGTTCCGTCGTCACGGATTTCATAAGAATGCTCGTATAAAAGCTCTGCTGTTCCCATGTTTTCCTGGTACTACAATATTAAGTTTTCGTGGTAACGGACGGAACAATGTACGTTATTCCGTAGAATAGGAAGTGTTGCGCCAGCGCAGTTGCGGCTGACGATCGGTTTATGGAGCTCACGGCGCAATCTAGTGCCGTGTTGTATAAATAACGTGCCGCGTGACTTTACCGCTCGTACTTAGTATTACATTATAACAACCATAATGTAACGGAAGGAGAACAAATAAACAAAAAGATTTACTTATGTTTTAGCACGTAACGGTACTACAGTTCAACCTTCGAAGAATTCTAGTCCAGACTATTTAATGCTACAATGCGAATGCATATACATATTTGTATGTAGCAGCTAAGATGCATCGTCTAATAATTAAGACGATCTGTGTAAACTATGTTTATCCTATACCCTCGCATAACTGCTGGCGGTTGCAAGGTTCAGAAAAGTTCAATAGGTACTCAAAACTGACAACTACAAAAAATCAGCACGAATATATACATATAATTGTTGCCACATCATTTGCCTGCCTTTCACTTAAGTATTACCTATGTTGGGGAATCATGTGCTGTCTAGACTAATCAATACCAGTATTATACATAGAGCGACTGTTTGCCTGACCTCCACAACCCAGTACGTATGTGACCATAATATAGCAATCTTAGTATACTTTTTGAGAGACATTTCGGTAACTACTTATGTAATAGACAACAGGTAAGTGGACCTTCGATCGACCCGTGCGTTTATTTGTGATCTCTGCACACGACATAACATAATGTCTGTATTCTTCAGAAGTATACTCATAGACACGCCACAATTCGCCCAGTAATGGGGGCAGAGCCTATTATTACCCCGGCAAAAGTTACGTGGAAACTATGAAATTTCTAATAGAAAAACCTAATAGCACTCAGTCCGATCTGAGAATCAAACCTCATGCGATTTGTTGCCTCGTTCTATTTGTTCTACATTGTTAATGTTTAATTACCTACCTACTTTGATAATTATTAAGTTTAGGCTCAGATTGCGTTGTCTGGCGCGTATTAATAACTCCGCTCTGGATTTACTAATGCACTTAGTTTCAAATATTAAAACCGACAATCCTAAGTCGCCAATCACCATATTTTTAATCAAAATAATAAGTTCTAAGCAACAGCTTAGCAAAGTTGAAATCAAAATTAATTTATTCTAAACACTAGACATTTTTCGAATGGCAAAAGACGGCCCATACAAAGCCAAATTCATCAAAAATAATTGTTGTTTCTAAATAATAATGACCGAGTCTTCGTTAGACATTAGAAGACAGTCAATTACAATATCGTTAGCAATTAGCAATATTCACAAAACCTCTTTTGTGCTATGTACGCCGCAGTTCGCACAGTGTGCTGGATTAGAAAAAGTAGGAGAATACCATGGTGGGCGAATTCTTAAATGAAAATAATAGAATGCTATAATCCACTTTAGAAGGTGACCTAAGGGTCTCTGCCGAGGACTGTCGTGTAGGTAATTACAAGATCTGAATCGTAACTTATTTATTTGGGTCAGCCTGGCCCTGTGTGCCTTTGGCATCTATTTCACACAAGAATATTCCCAGTTTTTCGGGTTTAGGAACAGTAATCACATGCTTTTGTTGATTAAAAGTATAGAAGTCACTTCAGGCGCGGGTAACAAAGCGCGCAAAGCTAACAGTTAACTTATGAAAGAAATGCACATTTTTATGAGGGCGGACAACATAATATCAACTTCCAAATAATAGACAATAGATCAGAAACAAGCTATACGATGCGTGCCGAAAGTTCCCACGTGCTGTAGTCTCTAACATCTGGCTACTTTCTAAAGAATCAGGTACTAACTAAGTTCCATGTGGTTCTTAAAACTAACACGTGCTTAAAATATCAGGTACTAACTAAATTCCATGTGGTTCGTAAAACTAACACGTGCTTAAAATATCAGGTAGGTATTAACTAAATCCCATGTGGTTCTTAAAACTAACACGTGCTTAAAATATCAGGTACTAACTAAATTCCATGTGGTTCTTAAAACTAACACGTGCTTAAAATATCAGGTACTAACTAAATTACATGTGGTTCGTAAAACTAACACGTGCTTAAAAAATCAGGTACTAACTAAATCCCATGTGGTTCCTAAAACTAACACGTGCTTAAGTTGCTCTAAAGCTATGAGCTCGGCTGCCCTGCACATCCCTACCATTCCCACCCCCATTGTAATTAATTCGAGTGGCTCCCAGTATTTTTTTTTTCATCTTTTGAAATGAAAAATCCGGCCTTTTGTAAAGTAACTTGTGTAAACAGATCCTGTTAATTAACTAACCATTCGGTCACAAGTAACGTGCATTATTGTAAACCGTGTGGTTTGCTGGACATTCCAACGTATTTTAACTGGATGAGCTGAGATTTTAATCAGTAAATAACAACTGAATTAACAATCACGGCTCAGTCTGGTTTATTTAGTTAATTCTGCGTATTCGCGAGTTGTAACGGGTCTTGTAAAATAAAATATGAGTCTTTTTAGACCTTTCTGAAATGAAAACAATGTTATCAGCCACAATTAAGTCATCTACACTTAGTTATTTGACTTGAATTCGTTATTTTTCTTGACTGGCATCAAACCAGTACCTGTGAATATAGCTTTATGCCTAAGTACCTACGAGTATTTACAGATACTGATCTCAACAACTAAGTATTGCGTTGATAGCAAATTAACGTTGAGCAGTGCACTCCTCCTTACTCAATGCTCACGGTGTTATGAGTAATATTAACGACATGATGAACATGTTCGTGCTCATCCTCTAAGAGGCTGTAAATATTAACGTCAACGTGTGTTGCCGTAATTACTTCAGATCTTCGGCAATTACCACACCTGTGCAATATTATGTAGAGCCAGCTGCGAATGAGGAGCAGACCAAGAAAGTTATCATAGTGTTGATAAAATGGAACAACTTAAACAAAAGTACTTAATTTTAATTACGGAGAAAAAAAAGCAAAGGATTAGTATTGTAAAGTATTCCAAAAGAAATACAACTATAATTAATTAGTCCATCCATTTAAAACGTACCCTGCGAACAACATAATTATTTAAAACCCATTCATCTATTACGAGGAAATACCCCTTACATTATTATGTTAACTCTCGGTAATCGTATATCAAAGCTAATCGGCGCCGGCTGCGCGCGCGCCGCTCGTGAGAACAAGGCACGTTAACAAGCTCTCAAACTCACACTGCACAGATGGAGATGGAGAGTGGTATCGCGGCGTGTTCCACCGCTCGTAACAGGCACTTGAGCTTAGGGAATGCAATCTCGTCTCGCCGAGATCCCGATCTCGCGAGATCCCGGCCATACTTTACGAGATTGTATCTCGTCAAATTTCGTACGAGATCTCGCGAGATAACGAGATCGACAAATGCAGCGTGACGACGTGTATTTTATAGCGCGGCTGCGCGCGAAAAGAATCCTGGCCGGCCGTGCGGCCGCGCCTGGCGCATCTGACTGACGACTTCTGATTTTGCATGCCAAATACCCTGCAAAATCAGAAGTCGTCTGTCAGATGATACTCTCGACATGATGTGATTTTTGAGAAGCCATTTTCAGACAAACTAACTTGCCTTTCCGTACCTTGATAACTTCATCTGACTTCTACTTTAAACTTCTTTTATTTGATTAATACGACCTCACAACATTTTTTTAAGAACTTGTGAAGTTAAGTTTTTGTTTTGTTGTATATATTTACCATAAGTAATGTTCCTATTACTCTTAATTATTAAAACTAAAGTAATAATTTACAAAAGACTAAATATAGATAATTATTGTTTTGTTACCAATATTGTAAGAATTTGAACTGATTAGCTACAGTAGGTATAATAATTATAGACATAAACAAATGTTATTAGAGTTAGAGACAAAATAATAAGTACTCTGTTGATTTTTAAAATAAAACTTACATTATTTTTATAACTAAGCAACGCAGTTTCTATTTAATTACATATCATGTCAATAACTAGTTTTTAAAACAAGCATTTGCATATGTTTTAATTGCGATTTTCCCAATCTCGCGAGATCCCGTAATTTGCGAGATCTCGCGAGACTGGGTTTTGAGTCTCGTGAGATCTCGCTAGGTGGAAATCTCGTACGAGATTGCATTCCCTATTTGAGCCTGCAGGCCAGCGCTGCGAGTTGCGAAATAGAAAATAAATACCAGGACAGTAGGATAGCTAAGGAGGCCTGGTAGAACCAATACTTAACGTTACTGCACATTTTGCATCGGGAAGTTTTTGCAGTCTGTTCCCAAAATCTGATCAACCGCTGAATGAGATTTATCAGTAGCAGTATGTTACATTTTAACAAAAAAAAGTAGTATCTGGTTTGCTCATCAATACATCACCTAGAAGGAGTTTCAATTCGAACCATACATCGCGGCATCGCCTTTACAATCAACAATGAGGCTAAAATGATTGAATTACCACTTAAACTTAACCTAACCTTAATAAATGATAAGTTAATCTAAAAAGGCAGGCAGTGATAGCCTAGTGGTGTGAGCGGCGGATTGCCAAATCACAGGTCTCGTGTTCGAACCCAAGGCACCCACCTCTGACTTTTCGGATTTATGTGCGTATTGTTAAATTATCACTTGCTTTAAAAACGGTGAAGGAAAACATCGTGAGGAAACCGGCATGCCTGAGAGACTATTCTCGAGGGCATGTGATGCCAAGTCAGAGGCCCATGGGCGGCATTAAAACTCTGACACCAGGTTAGTTACTAACCACAGGATAAGAAGAAGAAGAAGGAGAAGGAGAAGAATCTAAGAAGAAAATAAATAATACTTGAAAAAGGAAATGGCTCGTTTTTCTTGTTCCCAAGTGTCTAAGTATACATTTATAACAAAATCAGATAACGCGAAAGTCCTATCTAAGTTCCAAAACTTCAGTGTGAAGTAGTAATTTATCTTCAGTGCGGACAGACAGCGACTTCTTTCAGTTACTTTCAATATAAAGTTTGGGGATGCTTTTAAATCTTAAGATGAAAACTTTACTTCTTTTTACTTCGACATTCACACGAAACTTGAACGCAATGCTAAGTGGCCAAAATGGAGAAGAGTATTGGAGTAATTACTTACCATGTACCATGTACCATGGCCCCTTTTAAATCCCTGTGACGTCAACAGACACACTCTCCGACCACACGGCTGTACTTGCATTAAGTACCTCTTGTGGTTGTTATGGGTACAAACATTCATTATCATAACGCTCAGTTACAAATGAGAGCCCGACCTGTTTCTAAAGGACCATAATATATTTTAAGACCTGCCAGTTCATTCTGTAAAACGTGTGTCCCGGGAACACGAAGGTGAAGTGACCTGTCACCGACTAATGCAGGGATAGACAGCTCAGTTGTCCTGCAGTTGCACTAGGTGAATCTTACAGATTAGCACTGCTAGTTTAGTATTTTTTTCATCCAACTATTGGCTACATCTAACGTTCCCGTAAGTTCTGAAGATCTCGACTGGCCCATCTTGTTTTCGCGACCGTCACGTCGTTCTGAACTGACACGCAATTCCGATAATGAGAAGATATGTCTGTCACACATATGTACAGTATGTTCTGATCCCCAGTCCCGAGGTCCCTTCTAAGTATCTACGAGTAAATAAGTATGCGATGACCCAGATTCACCAGTATTTAGAGAGAGGATAAAAACGTCTTTTTCATTTTTATTATTTTGTATAATCAAAACTGTTTGCTTTTAATTAATTTATGAAGATAAATTGTTGATGTAGACCTTCCACCTCCGTAATTTGTAACATCCCTGCAATGTATATTTACATTCCCTTCACTTCATTATAAAGTAGGTATCTAATATAGGTACTTTATTTCCAAACTTTGATTGATTTTGTTTCATCTCGGTGAAATATTTTAAAAGCCAGTTAGAATTTGTTTGGATGTACAGCCTACAGGGCAGTCGCCGCGAGCTACTCTCGGATTTCTTTCAGATAAAATCAATGTAAGCTGTCGATTATTAATTAATATTAGTATCTGCAGCAAAGGATAATGTCGAAGTAAGATTATGAGACTAGGCTGCGGGTTAAATACCAAGATACTTATACTCATAAGATTGAGAAATGGGACTTTCAAATAAAATTATATTATACGAGTATAAACGAGACGCAGGTTCCTGTCTCGTCCGTGCATCCGTGACGTATGCACTTTCATAATTATCATTTTCTATTAAACGATATTTCCCAAACTTCCGTTCCCTTCCGTCCGGATAAAAACGCGCTACGTATGCAGCGGCCTATGTGGGCATCAATGACTATACATACCTATAGCCCCGTGGCTATACATGAATGTGTTTACACTTTTACAAGCAGGCACAACATAAGTACTGCTGCAAAACAATGATTTACTGAGGCTACATAGTTTAGTGTACCTGCCACAGAAGAATGAACTATGCATTAACATAAAGTGATAAATTATCATTCTTAATTACGAGAGAATAAATTTAATCCCCGCTGTAACATTACAAGCGTGTCGTGCGGCGCTTACGTTCTGCGCATTACAAAGAAGGCGGCGCGCGCGCAGCATCCCAACGCACTTTCTTACAACAACACAATACCTACGTAGGTAAACAAATTAATGTGAAACGTCGCCAGCCTTCATCCATATATAGCTCGTGGTGTGGACGAGGTTGTGTGTTACAGTTAGAGTGTAAGCATAGCGCGGTGTATACGGAAAATATCCCTTAAGGGCGAGAAAGCGGAGACGAGAGACGTCTCGTAATTTTATTAGCCAATAGGATATTGTATTGTGCTGAAGCTAAGCTGTTAGGTACTGGCTGTATCTGAGCGGCTAAAATGACGCAAGTTGATTGGCTGTAAGATACATCTCTTCTCGTCCCCGCTTTGGTGGTAATTCGCCCTGAACCCAGTCGGCACTCGTATTGCTTGCACAAGCACAGCGGGCGCCTGCACTTCTCGTCATGTGACAATCCGGTTCCACATCCGTCTCCGTGTGGACCGACCTTTATTATGTCGTAAGCGCAGAGATAACATTGATTTCATAAGTAAACTAAAAGAAAGCGGAGCGGAGTAGTTGGCGATAATGATTAACGGATGCGTCACCTACTTGGAACTGGCGAAAATTAATCTAGGTAGAGGGAGCGCAAAATGTTGGAAATAAGTAGGTACCTATGATGTTTACACATAAGTTTCGGTCCCTTTCTAAAGTCGCAACGACTTACAAAGTAAACGTTAGAAGAGTTCCACACGATATTATGTTGATGTTAGAGCTTTGTGCGCACAAGTGACAAACAAAAACAGCTCAGTGAAACTGTGCCGAGCTGGATGTGTCGCACATAGCCCATACTAAACATATCATTTTTTAAATAAATACTTATGTAAGTATTATGAAAATCATAGCTGAAGGAAAATGGTACTATATGGGTCCCTAAAGAAAGTGAATGGTACACGTAGTTAAAATTATAGGCATACAATACAATACAATACAAATCATTGTATTGTACACAATACAATAGGTACTGAGTAACCCCTGACGGTAAAATCTCTTTTAATAATTATTCCGTGGGTAAAACCACATTCACACTTTTTCGGGAACTACGCGGTAAGAGCCACTGTTTCCCGGTTTCGTGCTATTTCAGCCGAATGCCGCAGTTATTTTCTCCATCGACTACATTATTTCACGTAATTCGGCGGTAAACAACGCTCGTATTAGCAGTTACGTTTTTGATTGACTTTGAC
Organism: Euplexia lucipara; assembly: GCA_921972225.1. Taxonomy (NCBI): domain Eukaryota; kingdom Metazoa; phylum Arthropoda; class Insecta; order Lepidoptera; family Noctuidae; genus Euplexia; species Euplexia lucipara. The sequence goes on from OV179149.1 coordinate 23,803,576, forward strand.
TAATACAAAGCTACCATTTTTTTAGGTTTCTTTGTAATGTGAATTGTGAAGACGTCTTTGATGATGAAGTTTCTTCGAACATCACATCTTTAGGTAAAAATGCTAAACGAAAAAGAACACGATTCTCTGAAACGTAATTATAACTGTAAACTGACTACATGGAAATCCCGATTGTACAGTTTGATGTCAAAAGTATAACCTCATGAAAGTAATGATAACATTTGATGTGAAACACAGTGCGTGCATGCGACACAAGAGCTGCTATTTCTCTATTTTTGTTCAAGTACTTATGCAAGCACGTGTGCAAAATCTACTTTTTTAAATATACATATTCCTATATTATAAATCGACATTGATCAATGTCAAAAGTGATGGAAACGGTCCTTCATATGAAACTAAAACACATTTAAATTAAATAAATATTTAGACAAACGAAAACCACGTCCATGATGGTAATCTCAATAACAGAATCAACAATCATAAATCACGGATCAGTTCAGATCTTTTCTGTAATGCTATCATTTGTTATAAGTACCTTTTGTTAAAACTCAGCCATTTTAAAATAAAAGATAAAACGACTGTGAGCAATCACCAAAATTTATATTTGTCATCAAGTTGTATCACCTAATAAATAGATCTATCGCCACGAAATATTTTCGTTCTCAGATAAACAAAAATTGTTCCCAGGTATGAATTATCAAATTAATGTTAATATATGTGTAAAATAAGAGATCGATAACCAATAAAATTATATTGCATTACATGAATATAAACTTCGTTCTTATAGTAACAGTTTTGTTACTTAAATAATAGCTCTGTGCTCAGAATGGTATAGTTTTGTGATTCTTAAATAATAGGGTTTGTCCTCAAAATAGTAGATCTGTCACCAAAATGTAGTCACCAAACAATGCAAACAATATAATTGAAGTAAAACAGTTACTCAAAATGGAAACGGCTAGGTTAGGTTAGAACTGTGACCACGCAACGCGCGAAGGCGAGCGAGCGAAGCGAGCGTGCCGCGGCAGCGGCCGCCGAGCGCCAGATAAAATATCTTTAAGTTCTAATCTACCATGCATGCGTGCATTGCAAAAAAGGGGCATCTATTTGGTACTAGACCTTATATCTCAGGATTTTAGGTGATTTATTGTGGAACTGATTTTGCATTGTTTGGTGACTACATTTTGGTGACAGATCTACTATTTTGAGGACAAACCCTATTATTTAAGAAACACAAAACTAATTAAATTGGTGATAGCTTAAATGATACCCTTAGTTTTGCAAGCTGTAGATGTGTTTGTATTCGCCATTCTTAGTGAGTAGGTAAGGAAGTGCGTTAACATGCCCCATACTTTCCATACTCTGATTTAATGTGTACCTATATCTTGACATAACCAGGAAATCAGTTAAGTCCGTCGTCTTATTACAAGCAATAAGATATTCAGTATAAAGAGCTAATTATCGGGCGGAAGCTGCCGTCGTCAGATGGCTAGCAATGCACCGTTAGCAATAAACTGGGTTAAGCAGAGAACCAGCCCGGGATAATTAGCGCAGAGTGATGCGGGAGATAGCGCGTTCTCTTGCAGGTTAGCACTTACAGACAACTTATAATTAACTAGTTCATGCACGAGGCTTTGATTTGTGGAAGCGTTTTATCTAAAGTTTTCATCGATGAAATAAAAAGTGTTTGGTACTTTTCAAAGATAGCAAAACAAGCTTTTGATAACATTACTTTTCTCCGAAACTTCACTAACATCAAATGGAAAAAGCTCTGAACGAAACTTTTATCATCCCATAAAACAACTTTCCTGATATTCGTGGAACAGCGATATTAATGTATTAACGACTTGATGCTATTACAGCCTCCCATCGAGCCAGAGGCCACTTAAATAGCACATAATAGGATGGCGGTAGGTTCCCGGTAAAGCCTGTATTTGATGGCGGAGTGGACCGTAGGTGTTTTGTACCACTAAACAAGGGTTCATAGATGGATGCAATGTTTTCCTGGAAGTTCCGTTAATATTGTACTCGTTTTGCTTAGAACTTAGAAAATAAAGACCGATGGACAGACGTGGCACTGTTGATGTGGCGCGCACGAGCACACTTGACAACAACGCGTCTTGTTTGTAGTTACTTATAAAGTGCGGAACATTGCACTACTGGGCTCCCTTTTAAAAGTTCTTAAAACTGTATCTCTAGAAACAACAAATATTTAAGTCTAGACTAGACGCCAGACGGCGGTGTATTATAAACTAATTTAACAGGTTGCTGCAGCATTGTGTGGACAGTGGCACCAACGCGGTCCCGCACAATCAAATTACGCTCAACTGCCGATGCCGGTGAGTTTCAAACGAGCGTCGTCTTTTGTTTTCCATAAATACATTTCGTCAACGTCAGAATGGGACGAACTATAGATATCATTTGGGTACCTCAAAAGCTTCCTGCAATAACACAGAGTACTGCACAAGTTTGATTTGGTCAGACTAGGAATATCTGTTTAGTTTTTGTCCTTCCAAATTGTAACTTCGACACGTGTAGCGAAGCGAGAGGACATCTGTTACAACTCCAGATCACACAAGAAGAGTTATTGGGCTTTTTCTGGTCGAAACTTCTCACCAACAAGATGAAACTTAGAATTATGCCTGATGAATTGATCCGTAAGTTAGTCATTCTGGACAAAGCATTTTATACTAATAGATATAGGCCTATAACATACAATACAGTAAGATTACAATTTTAAGTAGATACTGTAGCACAAAAACTCTAGACGGTGTTTACATCTTAGGCTCAAAAGGAGATGTAAATCCAAACCTGTTTCACATAAGAGGTGTCCGTTGCAATCAATCGCCATTAATTGTTCGAAGACCGGTCGCTGCTGGGTCCGGTCTAGTCCAGTCCGGTACTCCGGTGTGCTGTCCGTTCCCACATGTTAACGGTAAACACAAATGGTCCGGCCCATTTGCGTCCACACACGGAATATGTGACAACGACTCCTCCATACTTCCATAGGGTTCCGTACGAGACCGAGAATAGTAACTCTTTCTCCTACACTAAATAGGCATGACGAGACGGTGCGTATCACGCACCGTCGTCGTCATGTATGTCAATTTTTTTTCAGTTAGACAATTAATAATAAAAGACAATATTATTTTTCGCTTTTTTAAATTAATGGAAAACTGCTTAGATTAAGCGCGTTAAAATTAAGGAGAGCTTGTGACGACATAATGAGTTGTAATTGTACGAAGTATTTTGACTCAATGTATCGCCGTATATATTTGATTACGTGAAAATTTTGTAGTAATCTTGATGAGGAACTGATCACTTTAATTTTGTGGTCTAGTCTATTGTCATTTTTTCTACTGGCAGTTGAACATGAGATAACGATAAGACTCAGTTCAACTGTTAATTACGATAGATTGTTATAAAATCAATTGTGATTGTGTGTGTGAGTGAGTGTATCTGAAGAAAGCGCGTAAATAATTAAATCAATGACCCTTGGCGATCGTGCTCAAAAACATTGTTCAAAGTACCTACCAATTTTCTATCAGATAATGTTATTAAATAACATAATTTCATTAAATTCAATTATCCCTTCAAACCAATGACAATAACTTTAGGCCAAAAACAAATAATTGTAAGCGGTGTATACGAGGTGCGCCGCCATTTTGAAACAACTAAAAGAGAACAATGTATGAAGGTGTACAAGTTTATAATGTTGGCGCGCGTTCCTCAGAATATGAGGCTTTTATATCATAGTAAAACGTAGCGGATTTCATGGAGGGATTTAATGTCGTATTACGTTCTTCATTATATCTCTGTTTTATGGCCAGATAATCTTAGAATAATGTATCTCGAGAACATAAATGTAAGACTTACCTAATATTTAGTTTCTTCATTTATTTTATGGGTGAACCTTGCATATCCTTTCGTTTCTTCTGTATCTAGTTCGTATTGAAATGTATAACTGCAATCATAAAGTTGATATTTAAATGAATGAAACATTAGCTACTTTAGAGAACCTACCTTAGCTTTAAGCCCATTGTAAGATCTCCACACATTTGGAAGGCAAAAAGATATACATTGTGAATATTACAAATGAAGTTTGAAGCTCTTGACGTCACTGTAATGGACTATTAATTGACAAAATTTTACCTTTTTGTTCCTTATCTAGATTACAAAAACATGTTCGACACATATTTTTTCTTTTTTCACTTAATCAAAAAATAACGGCGATACGTCCAGCCAAAATGTCGCATGACTTCACTAGCCAGTACAGTTTATACTAAGTAGATAATGACGTTACAAGCCCCCTCTCCTCAACTTTAATGCGCTTACTAAGCAGATTTCCATCAATACGAAAAAGAAAAAAATGTGTGTCAAATATTTTTAACCGACTTCAAAAAAAGGAGGAGGTTCTCAATTCGGTTGTATTTTTTTTTTTTTTTTTTTTTTTTTTTTTTTTTAGGGTTTGTTACCTCAGTACTCCGTCATTTATGGACCGATTTTTAAAATTCTTTTTTTGTTTGATAGGGTATAGTAGCAGATTGGTCCCATTTGTATCAAAACTCATATCTGATGAGGGGTCTCCGAGGAATTGAGGGAACTCCTCAAAAAATATAGGCACACACGCACCGATTTTAACATTTTTAGTAACAAATCAAGCATTTTCATTTAGAAAGTATCATTTGGTGAAGAAAAACTGATGTAGAAGACAGGCAACGGAACTCTTCAACGCATAACAGCAAATTATTCACGATTGCTATAGTCAGATGTCTATGCTGAGCTTTTGTATTCCCACAACATAACATTACGCCATTCTGTTTTAAAAGGGGCCGGCAGAGATGTATAGATTAATGTTTAGATAGAACTTCTTTAGCAATTGTTATCCAATTTCAATGATTCTTTCAAGTTTTGAAAGACTTTCTTTACACACAAAGAAACTAAAAATTACAAAATAAAAACTTTTTTACAAAAAAAACAACCGACTTCTTAAAAAAAAAACTAACAGGTGAAAAATAACTCCAGTTTCGGAAGTCGGTGGCCAATAATGAACAAAACAAAACCACCAAAGCCACAGACTTCCGAAACTGGAGTTATTTTTCACCTGTTAGTTTTTTCTTGTAATCTAGTTATAAGATTAAAATTTTGTTAAATAGCCCATTATTGTTACTAATTATTGCCACACATTGCTCACAAAAGTCTAGTTCAATAACAAAGGTGTCCTTTATTATTTGATTACCATTGTTCGCTTTTCCTCTAAATTTACCAATGGTAGGTACCTACTGAATAAAACCCTGAAATAATTAATATAAAAATAATAAATAAAATAAATAAATAATTAAATTACCCACTAACTATGCGGAACCTATGAACAGTTATTATGCTCTATGGTCTCTGATCGTGCTTTTTCCCAATCGTAGCATATTATTGTAAGAGGTGCGTGTTTTTTGCGTGAGCTATCGACTGGTCGCTGATCGCGGCCGTTTAACTAGTTTTTTTGCTGCGTTACCTGAAGGTCCGGGGTTCAATCCCCCAGCCGGGAATGCTGCTCTTCGTTAGAGATAATGACTTAGCGATACAACAGTTTTTTACTACTCGGTACTACCGTCAAGCGGAGACCTCACGAGAGTTTTTTTTTTATAATTTTGTTTCATTATAATGTGGGTATGTGACGGAAAGATGTAGATAAGCTAACGGTACTTATTTTCACTTGAGCTTTGTCTTTCTGATATGTTTACTAAACTACAACCACTTTTAGTAAATAAAATAAAAGAACTTGCACAAAGTTGAAAGAACTGGTTTAATATAAAAGCTTAATTCGTGAAACAAGGTTGATTCTCCATTAAACTGTTAGCTACGGTATGCGGATTCGCTTAAAATTTAAAAAAATATGAAATATCCCCATTTCGAGTCAAAAATCCACTCAGACGTTATTGTTGCTGTTTAAATATTGGAAAGGAAATTCGTGAAACGTTTTAAAATGAAATCGTTATATACCTGTATAAATAAATTCGGATGGAAATTATTATTAAGTAGCTGTTAAGTCGGCGCGCATCTCGTACTTACCTACCTACTTACTTTTAATCAACGAATACGTATTTCTCAAAAGTAAGTTGATAATAATTATAAAGAAAATGATTATTTTTCATTAGCCTGTAATCTTAAGTGGGAGTATGCAAGTAGTATACGTAATCAGAGTCTGAGGTTGAAAGAAATGAAAGAAAACTTCAACTGAAACTTTAAAACCAAACAACCCGAATCTAGTTACAGTCCATTCCGTTGAGTGCTGTCTAGCCGCCCACTTACCTTACTAGACATATTCTGTTGCTACTAAAGCGGAGTCGCGGGCCACGAGTAGTGCTACCTGCATAGAGTTTGCTAAATGTCTAGTTCACACGAGCTTGCTACAGTTCAGACAAACTTAGATATTATTACAATTTCTAAGCTGTACCGTGTCAAGTCAAGTCATAAGACTCCAGAACTCCACAGGCGGAGTCACAATCTAGCGCTTTTTATCTACTTGTGTTACACAAAGTTGGCGGACGATCATTTGCCAAGTTGTGAATAGTTGTGATTTACGTGGCTTCACTTCATTACCTCGATGAAATAGAGCAGGGGGCGTCCTTTACTAATTACTTACCTTATATTTGGGACAAACAAAGTAGGTTAAAAAGCGAATGAAACGTTTGTACCGTTTCTTGACAATTTAGTTTTTGTGTTAGTGAAGTGAAAATAATGCCACCTTTGTCAATGACTTTTTAACCGACTTCAAAAAAGGAGGAGGTTCTATGTTCGTGTGTATGAATTTTTTTTTTTTTTTATGTATGTTACCTGATTTCTCCGCCATTTGTGGACCGATTCTGAAAATTCTTTTTTTATTTGAAAGAGTATACTCCTGAGGTAGTCCCATTTTAATTTGGTGAAGATCTGGTGCTGATCTTCGGAGATATACAACGGAACTCTTCAAAAATAGACTGCAAATCTGTCGTGATTGCTGGAATCGCTTGGATGTTTATTGTTTATACAACATCTTGACGTATCATCACGACAGTATATGCTCTGAGGGGTACTTACGCAGATGTGTACAATATACCTAGATTTCGACAGTTAGGTTAGTTAATTTTCATTTATTAGGGATAAGTGGATAACCCTATTAGCATGACATTTATTGTTAACAATTAACAATATAAAAAAGAACATGGCAAATATTTGTATGGGAACCACTAAAAATGGAAAAATAAAAAACGTTTTTGCAAAAAATTAAACCGACTTCAAAAAAAACACTAAACGGTGTAAAATAACACTAAATTCGGAAGTCGGTGGCCCATCATGAATAAGACAAAACCAGAAAAGCCACAGACTTCCTAATTTAGAGTTATTTTACACCGTTTAGTGTTTTTTTTAAAGTCGGTTTAATTTTTTGCAAAAAAGTTTTTTTAGTTTATAAACTTCATCAGTTCCCAGTAAGACTGGTTCGTCTCCTGGTCTTCAAACGACTCGCCTGCATTCCGAGACCTCGCATTAACAACCTGTCTAGCAAGGCGCTCAATTAATTCCGCAAGCTATTAACCTTGCACTCATCCACTGTAATCATCCTAACGACTTGCACATACTCCAACATGGCGCCGGATGAACAACCAGCTTTTTTGACAACCGGCGCTAAGCACCGGATGCGAGAGTATACCCAGAATACAACAGTGACTGCCATCACAGCATCTCATTACAAATCGTGAGAACAAAGTTGTGAAGCATCGTGAAGTGCGTCTGCGCGTCTCATGAATATTCGTGAACATTCAGCACATCTTTCTGAGTTAATGTAACTGGATACTTTACACAACATTACTTAGCATTTCTTGGTGTCTTACGAGCACAAACAAAACCATAAAGTCTCCGCGGCACATTGTGTGAACTTAATAAACCTACGATGATAAGAAATGATATTATAAGTAAAAAGATACTCAATACTCAATACTTTTATTGCATTCCACATGTATTCTTAGGTGGTAAAACTTAAAATTAGATCATGACATGGACCCTGTCGGGCACAGCAAAATAAGTGAGTTTAGGAAAGAGGAAGCTTATTATAGAGATGAGAGGTTAGAGAGATGTAGATAGGTTATACGCGCTCAGCAAGAGACACGTTAAAATGTGGCTAACTAGCCACACTTCACCTCAGTGTGGCGTCGAAAACCAACGGACGCGTGTGCGTGTTAGTGTTAAGTACACTAACACGCACACGCGTCCGTTGGTTGGTTGTTAGTGTACTTACCGTTTTTGAAGATCGAATGTTGTTCAAGTTACCTATCAATACCTTTTTACTTATAATATCATTGACGATAAGCATAATTATTTGTAATCAAATTTTACATAAATGACCTTAGCACTTATTCTAATTTCTTAAATCTGGAGTTGGAATGCCGAATGACAATATCTGTTTATCGATTCCCGACTACACGCTAAATATAAACGTATCGACCCTCCTGCTCCGACCGAGGGCCACAATTCTCTAAATGAGCTAGTTCTCTTGAAAAATGTATGTATTTATGTTTGGTCCATTTTCCCCGAAGCGATTGTTTATTCATGGGACCGCCGCCGGCCCCGGATGTAATTCGGCGACGAAGGCCAGGGTTCGGTCCCGTGCCGCGCATTCCAGCCGCGTGCAGGTTCCGTACAATTTGTCAGATACCCACCTCATTCGTGTTCCGCTCCAATCAGCAGTAGCTACCCTCAGTAACAGCAACTCCTCAGATGTACACAATATGTTGTAGCTTCTGCTTTTAATTCAACACATCTATTTACTTATTGTATGAATGTGTAAAGAATGCGTCGCTCGGCTACTCGCTCTTGATGCAAGTACTCGTCAGAGAAGCAGCTTCGGAGCGGCCGGAGCCGGTGTCCGGGGCTAGGAATTTGTCTCCATTTACGCACTCCGGGACATTAATAACCGCAATCACGCGCACGCCGAGCACTGCGACAGGCTCAGAGATATAAGATACCACACAATGTAGCAGTTTGTTAAAGGTCCAATGCTAAGAAAGTTGCCGGGGTCCGGCTTTCTCATTTACATATAAGGGAAAACGACTTCAACGACTGAAGCAGTGGTCTTGTCCAGCAAATAATAACAAAATGTGTTTACAATTTATCTGATATAGGTACCTAGAGGTAGTTTATTAAATATTAGACATATTATCATTAATTCATTCTTGCATCATTAAACTGTCGCAGTCCCAACAAACAAGCCGCCGACTCTAAAGAAATGGCACGTTGCATGATTTATGGACGCTAATAACTTACGGAATGCGACAAACATTCGGACAAGTCTAAAATGAAATTCATAAAATAATTCGTAATGTCAAAACGTACAATTGAGCGGACAGCGCGCGGCACAACACTGCGATTGTGTGACAGATGCGCGGCGCGGCGCCGCACGACGAATGGCCGTCGCGCTAATAGTAGACACCACTGAAATACGTGGCAGTGAATAGCCCTTCGATATATCAGTAACAAGGTCTATGTGGGCGCCAAACATCCAAGGAACTCTGTACATTACTCTCTTATGGTGGGTGTACCTACATACTTACGTTTTGCAACACAAATAAGGATGAGTCACCGAAATTCAATATCATTGACCTCAATACTTAGTGTTGCAAAACGGCTGCCGTATAAGAATTTATACATGCGTCGCATAAGGATGTGCGCGGAATCCGTCACCGTCACAGCGCGTCGTCCGAAGTGCGGAGGCAATGTCTTACGCTGCGACCTTGAGACTTGCACCCATTGAAATACAAAAACTATATGAATGCTTGCAGCATAGTTGTTTGTTCTACATCAACATTTCACAAGCATTTGAGGAAGTCTTCGTTGACTCATGATCGGTTGCTTTCGCTGCGCATGCCCCACACTGCCACGTCGCGTCGCCGTCACTTGTTTTGATGGAATTTCCAAGTTGGTTGTGATATCTGTGAATATTAATCATTCGTCTGTTGCCGTAATCCTATTGCATCATAAGTTGAATGTAGTAAAGTATAAATATTTCAACCAAAGTAATTTCTACCAGTTGTCTATTGTAATCTAAGTTGTGATGGAGGAAACAGATATTTTATATGACACACAGATAGAGTTATTGAATCTATAAAAATATCCGGAGACTTGATCTTGAAATTCTAATTTGACTCGACGCGCGACACCGACGACGGCCGACTCGAACGGTCGGTGTACAAGAAAAAATAAACAGCCAGTATCTTTATTTATCTTTTCCATTTCTTCAGTTTCTCGCTCATGCCGATCATAACTTTATAATAATAATTTAATACTTTTTTGTATCCCAAATAGCGTTAGCAGTTTCGAAGCAATTTCTATCTAGGAAACGAAGGTAGGTATTTTATTTCATGACATTTGTGAATTTTCGTCGACATTCATTTCAAAATAAATTGAGTACCTACCTATCTTATTTAAATATTATGTCTAATGAGTTAAATCCCGAGCTACACCTTGGAACGTCCGTATTAGGTACTAGCAGCGTGTGTACCTGTAACAATTAATTCACTTTATTGCATTCCTAAACAGGCCTTTTCTTTCAGTCACGGGAAGGAAGACACAATTGGTACCTACTTAGCAAGTAGTTTATTAGGCGCAGGTAATCAAAATGCAAAAATATTACAAAGGCTATATTCAATGGGTACCTACCTAAACATAAAACAAAATGAGCATACTGCCTTAACCTGTACCCCCACTTAGTTGTAATTAAGTGGGGGACTTTGGGACAAGAAATCAATATGCCCCAAGGAGGCGAATAACTGTTGGACAATGCAATGGAAATAACTCAAAACTCGGCCACTTATAGCTATAATAACAAACTTGGTACAGCTAAATATGTAGCACAGACACTAACGCTCAGCACGGCTGTTATTTTGTCGGTCACTGGAAAATAACGACAAGCCGATAAACACGTCTCCACGAGACAAATAACAGACACCAAATCACTTCACCTGTGAATTATCCAGCGATTACAATTTGTTGAACATACGATTTCTCCTAATTTTGCCAACAACATAAACATTGTAAACAAGACCAGTTGGGAGAATACTTTGAAAGTGTCTATCGTTTTGCTAGAAGTAAGTTTTGCAGTAAAACCCTGCAAAGAGCGACATGGATTCGCTCACCAAGGGTTCCATACCTTGGTAGCATTTTTAATCATCAAACAACCTTCATCGTTTAGATGTGCTGAAATGGAATCCACCAGAGATAAGGAGATGACATTTTCACGGAAAATGTTTTATCATAAGCCAAAGTGTATTATCATAGACTAATGAAGTCCCTACTTTCATTTTGACCACCCTTGACCTAATAATTCCACTTTAAAATTTGAGTGGATAGCTTGAGTTTCTTAAATAAGTAGCTCTGATAGACAGGCGACGCCCTAATCACACCATGAGAGTTCAATTTTTACCAGTTTTATACGGAACCGGTGATAAAAATGCCCAAACAAGTGAACCAGCGAGCTGAATATAATGAAAAAAATTGATTTTGGTACAAGGTAAACGATGAAAATGATGCCGATGATGTATTTGAGTTCTGAAGCAAACATAGTATCAAGACATGTAGGTACTTTTAGCCAATGGAGCAAATAAATGAAACACATTTTTTTTGTACTATAAACATTTTTTTCCAACAATCATGGAACGAATTCAAACATCTATTACAAAATTCTCCAAAAAGTTTTACTATTAGCAACAATTGCCATCATGTTCACGTGGTTTACCTATACAATAACTGCAGGTATTTGGTACCCCTGCGATAATCTAACCCTAATTATCAGTTGGACCCAGACAAGTTTACCCGGTCTTTGGCCTGCTATTCGCCAAGAGTTTTTCCAAAATGCAGTTCTCCCACAAAGTAGATTAATATCGTTGCCTTTGATCTGTTGAAATTAATGGCACATTCAATTAATTCTCTCAATAATAATGTTCAAAGAGCTGCTAAAAGTGAAGCATAAAGTAAACTGTAAAAGCGGTTACCAGTGTCATCGTAATTCATGCTGAGCCTCTCGACTAGTGCAGTGGCCTGGACTCCATCGCCCGCACCATCGCGCCGCGAATATACCCGCCAACTGTGTCAAATTTATTTATAAAATATTTCAGTAAAACAGTAGTGTAGTCTGTAGTGTCGGGTCCGCGGTAAAGGGGTCAATACCCAATAAATACTCTAGTCATACAGCGATGTTCACAATCGCACATCTTTATGCGCGGGCGCCCGTGCGGGCGGGGGGGTGCGGCGCCAACCCGTGACGCATGCGCACAAGTGCCACCACACACCACATAATATCTTGTGCTGTTCTTTTTCGATACCTACTTTTAATTATTTAGAACGGAAATTCTGACCATAAATCAAATATCAATTGGAATTGAATCATTCACACGTTCCATTATATTTAGTTCTCAACTAGTTCGTACAAACAACATTGACGACTAGTTTTGTTATTTCCGTTCTGTTTCTACGTAAGTAAACCGTTGTTTTATTTATAGTTATTACACCAATGTAAATATCAACAAGCAGGGGGATCGTGTCGGTAGGTAATTAGAAACGCTAAACTCATTATTCACATGTTGTCTCGCGGCGGACGTTTGACACGATAATTAACGAACTTTTTGACAGATATTGTCTTAAAGAACAAAACTGTCGACTGATGAACGATGTGAAAGTTTATAATTGTTCAGTAATTTAACGCAATAAATTCTCATCGTCTTAAAATAACTTTTTATTCAAAAAAACATCTTTACAAGTAGGTAATTCTAATGGCCCTGAGAGCATCTCACCTCATAAAGGCGCTGGCACAAAACCGCGGAAGTCACGACACTCGTGTTGGTCTGAATGGCCCTCGCTCCCTCTGGTGCATAGGTGATGCTGCGAGCCGCACCGGACACGAGGTCGCCGACCTCACACCGGTGCGCGGAGCATTGATGCAACAGCTCTGTGCAGTGTGCAGCGATCAAACATATGTGTTTGATCGTACAGATTAATGCAACAGCACACAGTTCGTGCAGTGATCACACTGATGAGTGATCTTTGACCACGCGCCTCGACTGGCACAGCCGTGTTTAACTTTTATTTATTTTCTTTTTCATCTATTCTATTGGTCGTTTGAGCATCGGTTTCCACATTCACGTCTTCAGGTTAAGAAAGCTACCTCAGTTCAGTCGCAGTAAGCTCCTCAAGTATTAGTTGTAAGTGTATAATTCAATTCATGAGTGAGATGCTGGGGGGTATAAATGTCACCTTACGTAACAGCGTTTCGAAGATACGTGAGCCCTGACTGACTTGTGTTATCCAAAATATGTACACTGTACAGGCTACGTAAAATAATTTCCCCAAATTCAAATCTTATTACTAAGGCTCGGCGCCCAAAGGCGGCATGCCACAAGGGATTTTTATAATATAGATAATTTCGAATTCTATTTAACCCTGTTAAGACTCACATTTCATTGATACGCCACAACCTGCTTCGGCATGGTCTGGCATGCTGTGGCATCCCGAAATGTAGATGCTTAGCATGACAAAATAAGATTTGATATCATTTGCGCTTATATACTGAAATCCCCTGCCGTGCCTGCCCATGTGAGCCGAGCCTAAGAGGCCCGAATTGAACGAATATGGCAATAATATGTGAATGAACTTATTTTGTTGACATTGACAGTTTCGCCTTCTCGGCTCAGTATGCTCATATTTTCTATTTCGCATTTCACGTCTTTACATTCTCTTAGTAAAATGACTATGAAATGTGTACCTATCCCGGTCACGAATACTATGCCAGACGCCACTCATGAGATTGTAAGCCGCATACAGCATCACCCATTTTTCTACGCCCTTTATTTAGACCATCCAAAATCCAAACGACTAAGTTACCAACCCGCCAGCTAAGCGAGTAAGCTCCTATGAAACTCATCGCAGGCCTAGAAGGCTTGCTGTTTCCGTCTATACTAAGTGCATTTTGTAATGCATTAAACCAGACTGTATGGCACGTTGATCAATGGACGGCCAGACGCTAATTGATGAGCTTCACACCTGGTGGGGCCGCGGCCGCACACATGGCACATGCACCTATGTTATACCTACGCACATTCGAACAAAGGCGCGGAAGTTGTGTTGTGTGGCTAAGGAGAGTGCCCCTCGCATCGGGTTGCAGCTTGCAGCGCATAGCTAATGCGCTTGCGATATCCGCTGTCTCCGCCCGCCCCCTCCCGCGGCCGGCGGTCAGCGACCTGCTCCGACTCACATGGATCTGATACTTGACGTGTAAGGTGATATGTAAACACACTACACCAAGGCCATGCAGTATCAAACGATTGAGGTCAAACACATAAGAGCACGTCTGTGGTTCCCTTATGATTGGTCAGTGGCCTTTGTAGGTAGGTAACTATTAAATTCAATCAACCATTTAACCAACCGTTCATATTTGTAATAAAAAATTCAAGAACACTTCGCCAGGACCTCTTAATTGGCACCCTCTCGTTTTCCGAATAAAGCGGTTCATCAAACGAGGTCGGCGGAACCATCAAGCTTAAAACCCATTGTTTTAAAACGATGCCAAAAAAACGATATCACTTTTCTTTGGCTTACTTTTAAAGTGACGTCACAGCAGTTTATGGTCTATTGTTCGTCAACCTATTGAATTCCTGACAGGTAGCGATAACAAAACTGTCTGACGTTAACAATGAGAGTGATTATATAACCTACGAGTTATAACACAAAACGTTATTGAATGTTTGAAATAAACATCGATCATCTGCCGATGCTATACGCAGGCGGTAGAAAATGGTGTTTCTAACTGAGAATCTCCATAACTATAGCAAACTGACAGGGAATTGATTATAAAAGTTATTAATGATCAATGTGTTCGTCATTAATTTCTAATACTCTTAAATATATAGTTATGTATCCCGCAGTCAAATGTAGGAGTGGGTTCCGTGGTTACAACAGCCCAATTACCTTTGTTGGGCATCTGAGTAGATCTTAGATTCATTCTATTTTTTCATAATTTCCTATAGCTCTACGCTCTTTTGTAGACTTCTGGCCTAAAATAATAAGTAGGTAACCAGCCATTACAAACTCATAACAAGAACAATATAATTATGTAAGTTACAAATAAATACTATCCAGTAGTTTGTACACTACCAGTTAAACCATCTAGAGCTGAACTAGGAGGAACCTGTACCTCAGTAAATCACAAATTAAATTTCTTATTCATCAATCGTTGTAGTGATCGATGGTGCTATAGCATTTAACAGTAATATTCAATTCCTTAAGGTTTTGTTTATCTGTTCAGATCCTTTGTCTGATGTGGTCATTGTGAGTGCGGTTTATGCACCGCGAGCACATGCAGGCACTATCGATCCAAATGCCTAGTCTAACACGTGTAAGATACACAACACTGAATCCGATGCTTCACTGGATGCGTACCGAATGCAGATCATAGCTGAATCTAAATAATTGCGTAAATACATGCAATTATGTATATTTAGATGTTATCTTGTATTTGCAAGGAATGCAGTGGTTTCGCTTGAGATCGCAATGGAAAGTACCTATGTATAACGACGTGCCTTATAACGGTCTAATTGAAATAAATTATTTGACTTTTGACTTAGAAGCGTGACCACTGTAGCTGTGAGTACGACGGGACCTCTAAGTATTAGATAGATGATGGCGATTAGATTTATGTTTGAGCTAGCTATACTCTTAATAGAGATCTAAAGAATGTTACCACAAATAGTTACCACCGATAAGAAGTTTCAGTGATTCTAAAAACTAGCGCAGAATCTAACACTAATATAAAGTGTTGCTCATCAATAGAGTTCTTTGTTCCACATGTACATGATAATCAACTTATTTATCATTAATTAGCTTACCTATTTTACTAGTCATCGATAAATTCGTAACTGCAGAGTGTTGTAAACCCTCACACGTGTGACTCACGGGACCACTCGGACTGTGCGCTGAGTGTCTGAGACAAAGAAACGGACTAATTACTTAATAGCTGCTTCAGCCGGCCTCAAAGCGACCTCACATTTATGCTAGTACTAGTATCAAAATAATTAGCCGCTAGTTAGCCACGCTGAGTATCTGACCTGAATATGTCAAAGACGCATTCAATACCAATAAAAGATTGCACACAACTATTCAATCAGTCATGCACACATGCATATATCTCGTAAATATATTCTCAATAAGGCCTTCGCCAACAAATCGCCAGCTAATGATCCTATCGTAACAGATTTAACAGAACTTAAAAGTCAGTACTTTTTATGTCAATCCAACACCGTCCTTCATAATTGATATAGTCAGTAAGACTTATTGAAATCCTATAAATATTTGTGGGTCCTCATCAGTCCACAGATAAATAATGTAAATGTTGTCGGAAGTCATGTTGTCAGCCGCTCATAACGCGAGCTCGGCTCCTCATCGCTCATCACGCAACCAAAGGGTACGCGGAAGAAGACACAGTAAATATTGTGAATCCGTCTGATTTATGGCGCAGCGAGGCGGAAGCCTGGTCGCGCTGTCGCGTGTGAGGACACTGGGCGCGCGAAATTGATACATTGGTGAAGGATAGCCTCTGTTACAGAGATGTGTCTGTACTATAGAGTCTTGCAGAGTTTTGCATTCTCTACTAGTAGGTTATGGATGCTAAAAGAGAAAATAACAAGAATAGGCAATCAAAGCATTGCAACCATGCTTTGCACGGTGTTCGATTATAACGAAGAACTGCCATATTTCAACTTTAGAAGATTCCAAAAGTTACATTGCAATGTGAAGAAAAAGTAGTTCCCAGAACGTTTTCATATTTTTATAGCAGTCATAATATGAGATCTGCGTTTAATTCACATATTTCCACGATTTTAAAACACGCTCAATGTTATCATAACTTGTCGAATTAGAATCTGCTATATCACACTCACACATCTGGCCCGATATGCACACATATGTCATGTTCTTGTTATTTATCGACGTGTGTGTCCTAGTTTCTGTGGTCAGTACATTATTTACTATTTAGGTACTAGCATACTAGCAGTAGGCAATCGTTCATAATCGCTGAGTCATAGGGGCATAAACGCCGGTCGGCTTACAAATCGGCGTTATCCAAACAAGGGTACAGTGATGAATATACATGTTTCGTGAACCCTAAGATTTAGCTGGCTGACCGATTTATTAGATTTATGTCTACCAAAACACTTTTCTCGAGATTGAGTTATTTTTCCGATCCTTTAATAGCTATGCAATCATAGCATATTTGAGAGTTGTTGAAGCAAGTAATTTTCCATGTGCCGTGACAATATTTTTCCTTGTACTTAGCATTTGATGCTGTTTTTACGGGGTCAATGTAGTGATTTATGTTTAGATTAAAGCCATAAAGAAAATAAAGCCTCAATAAAGTCATTAAATAAAAAAAAAACATATATTTATTGAGATTGCCTTCTTTTGAAAACAAGCAAGTGTAGTAGCTATTATGCAGTGTTTGGGTCAATTTAATTTTATTAAAAACGCTTCACTTTTCGTTTTTTTACATTTCGTATTTAGATCGATAATCAGGAAAACAGTAGAGCTGATCAGTTAATCATGATTTAAAGATACCTACTGGAAGCCTGTCCCTAGTCCCAAACTAAAATCTTGGAAAAATGTCGAGGATAAACTCGCAACCGTAAAGCTCTTATTTACATAGTAAAATAGCCATATATAGCAACATAACACCGCTCAGGGCTCGGGGCCCGGGGCCCGGTTCGTGGGGGCTGCGGCCCTGGCCACTGCCCTCAATGACCACTACTTATAAAATAAACATATTTTTGTAAACAAAGACAAAGAAAAGTTTACGATCTTTCTCAATATTCCAGTTTTACGTCCGCCCGCCATCCAGTCGTATCGTTACTTTTTTACTGTATACATCTATCTACATTATTTACAAACTAGTAAACAGCGAAATGTTCACGAACATGATTGTGTGAGTAGATGAACATATTTGTGTAAGTAGTATACAGGGTGTCTCATTCAAATCGGTCAGTATGGGAAAGTCTGAAACTATAAGACATACGAAGATCTGTTCTGAGGAACCATGTCATCGATTTTAATAACAAGAAAAACTGCATTCATACGTTTAAAAAAAATACATCTGTACTCCGTTCGGGAATCGAACCCGGTTATTTGGAGAAAAAAAACCTACACTATTTCTATTTAGAAATCGATTGTGTAGGTCTTAAGTAGTAAATGTCTGTATGAAACATGATGTCTAAAATGAATAAAATGGATTGTTTCCACATACTTTAATTTATTTTAGTAGGTACTCGAAGTGACCACATTTACAATATTACTACAATAGTAGGTACAGATGTTTTTTAAAATATGTATGAATGCAGTTTTTCTTGTTATTAAAATCGATGACATGGTTCCTCAGAACAGATCTTCGTATGTCTTATAGTTTCAGACTTTCCCATACTGACCGATTTGAATGAGACATTCTGTATAATAAATAATGAATAATAAATAAATAAACAAAATAATGTGTGTATTGCTTACGTTTATAAAATTCGCCTTTAACATTTCGGTCACTTACGCCCGCCACTTTCAAACTTCCTTTCATTTCTTACATCACGGACTTGTAAATTTAGCCCTTCAACTTGAGGGGCATCCGAGGGTCACAAGTTGTTTCAGTGACCTGACGCCATTTCATCCTGAATTGATCCGATGTGTTACGCTTACATCTCGGACTACCTCGCCGTCTCCTTGGATAAGGTGTATCAAAAGCTATTTATATGTTTTGTTTCGCGGGTAGTTACAAAAGACACTGAACAGAAGAATTTATTCAGGAAATTGTCTTCTCATTTCATTTACATAGCTTAATTGCAAATCAGCACCAGGACAAAACACTTAAGTACTCACATTACTAATTAAGTAGCTAAGTATTTAATTTATTAACGTGCGAGTTTAGATAAAATGCTTTGATCACTTACTGCATAAACAATTTTTACCTACTTGATATAAAGTAGTTATTAGAAGTGAGTGAAGTGACATGCATCACACGCAGTAGGTATGGTATATCTTCATAACTGTCATACAAATGAGCCATAGAATCAAAATCTCAATGACATCGTTGTTTGTACTCTCTACATCTGCACAATGATTAACGTTCCCTCGCCGGGGAGCTGCGCTGCGTGCGCGCAGACACGTACCAGTAATGACCACTAGTACTCTTACTATGACTAATGACCCTTTGTACTGGCACTACTCAACCGGTATGGAAGACTGGACTCGTCGCAGTCGAGCCGAGTACTGGAGTCATTGACATGATAGCTTATTGTTCAAGATGTAGTAACATCAATAGAATCATTGAACTCTTTAATCTTCACTCTCCGCAGTATAAGATGCCCCTATGAAGGTGTTGTCTTCCTGTTAGTCCAGTGTCCAGCAGCCATTGGCTATCTTTACATTGCCAGTGACCAATATTAATACTCCAAGAAGATTGATGGTCGCATTTAGAGGATAATAATATACAGGTGGCTCCTATATTCATAATATCCTGTTTTCTCAAGTTTTTGGGACGGCTTATAGCTAACGAGATGCGGAATAATATTCGCATAAAGAAGTGATGCCCCCAGCCTGGCGCGATGGCGGCTCAATGACAACTTTTGTTTTAAGAAGTTGTGTTTTATTCATCGTGCTCATCATGAATCTATTTTCCTCAACCAACAGAACATATACAGTTAGATATACAGATAGGAGGTAGACTTACTGCCAGATATAACAAAAAACAATTCAAGTAAACCAGTATTTTCGTCAATTGGACGTTCCTATTCGTCCATTTTTCAGAATTCGTTTTTCGTCCCCCCCAAGACCCTCGTTTTGTCTCAAGTAATGTATACGTAGCTACAACAACATACCGGAGTTCTGTATCGATCTGATATTCCAGGCAGCTGCTAATCACCATGACAATGTTGAGCCTGTCTAGAAAATCGTCATAAAACATAATAAGGAACTTGCACGCCCGCATATGATATGCTGAGCGTGTGCCGCGTGCTCCTGGGAACGAGTCGCCGTATCTCCTACACACCTACACTGACTGGTACACTGCTCGTAAGTAGAGACGCCCGTCAAGTGTCGACTGTTCAGTTTTCCGCAGCAAAAGAGCCGAGGACGACTGGAATGTAAATTGATCGAGACACATAATTTATTGATAGGAATAAAAGTAAATTCTTTTCCTCAATAGTTTTGTTACGGACGTCGATACATAGATTAAGATAGTAATGTTATTTAAGGTTTAGAGTTAAGTTGACATTTAATAAAATACTGTTTGTATTAGGGAACCGTAAAAATAATAGTTCGATTATGTTTGTTTTATTACCCCTTAGTCTTAAGTAAACTAAACTCTGTAAGACGGCAGAGAGCATGATTACGTCACGAGCGGACAGGTTGAAACCTGTCGGATGATGCAATCACGTCAAGGATGATGCAATACGCTCTGATTGGCTAATCACGCTCTGTGCGACGTTACGCCTCAAACGAATTGTACACAGACAAATGTGAATATAAGAAGGGCGGTTTGGCTGCAAAAATTGTAGCAGTGTCCAGTCGGGAACGAACCTTCACCCAAGCAGCAAGCCAGCCCAGAAACCTGAAAAGTCTAGTTTTATTTAGAAACACCCTACAAACAAGAACACACATACAGTCCACCTCAATAGTTGGTCCTTCGTTAGCCGGATATCTTCGAACCTGACGAACTGAAGATTAAAATGAAGACTAGAAGCATTGCGGCAAAGGAAACCGGAGCTACATCCGAGTCGGGCTACGATAGTCGGCGTCCCCGCATGTTTGAAGACCCGCCTAGGTCGCCGTCGACCACCGCGTCCGCGTCTGCGCGCCCTCCGCATGGTGCGCCCGTGGCTGGGACCGGTCCCGCCGCCCTCGCGCTCGCGACCGCACCCCCCGCCACCGCCAGGGTGGGGATGGCTGCGTCGACTACGTCCGATAGCGCGTCCGCCGCGCCGGCTCCACGCCTCGTACCGGCGAGTAGAGCAAACGCGACCGCGAACGCGACCGCGACCGCGACCGTGACCGCGACCGCGTATCGAGGATCGCTCGCCACGCCATCGGCAACGTTTTACCCGACAATGCAAGACTCCGCAAGAACTATTACAGCTGCGCATAACGCTTCAGTGAAGGATACAGCAAGTACGATACGTTCTCGAAGATCCTACAGTAGTGATGTGGCCAGAGTAAAGAAGGCAGAATACGAAGCACAGAAGAGGATCGCTGCAATACGGAACGAGCAGTTAGAGCTTGAAAAGGCGCTCGTCAGCAAGCGATTTGAATATGAAGTGTCAGCGATCGAAGCAGAGGCTGAGGCTCGTGAAGAGGGCTCCGTGCGCGGAAGTGACGACAGGGTGGATGAGTGGCTTCAAAGTATAGACCGAAGTCACCCCCTAGTCGTGGACCAACCTCGAGAAGAGCAGCCTCCGCATCACGCTACCACGTACACAGCTAAAGAGACTGCCGAACCCGTCACATGTGTTGGTGCCGACACACCTACCAGAAATATTAGAAGAAGACAACGATCGGCCTCGTGGTCACCCACCAGAGGGGAACGCCGTGTTGGAAGAGGAATCGAACAGTTGGCCGATACGTTGAACAAAATGATGCACGTACGCCCTTCGCCAAGACAAGTGACTGAGCTGCCTACATTTTCCGGAGCAGCCACTGAATGGCTACCATTTAAGGCGGCGTACAGTGATTCATCAAATGTATACAAGTTCAGTGCGATCGAGAATTTAGCGAGACTACGAAACTGCATCAAGGGTGAAGCAAGAGAAGCAGTGTCAGCGCTCTTGTACACCGCGTCAGACCCACAAGTAATTATGAAGACGCTTGAGCAGTACTATGGAAGGCCGGAAATACTCATGGATCGACTGATGGAAGACTTAAAGAAACTACCTCGACTGACGAGTGCGGCCAGTGACTTGAATTCGTTCGCAGTGAAATTGCAAAACATCGTGTGCGTGTTGTCTAACATGGATAACCGCGGATATATATGGAACCCGATGTTAGTTCGCGGAGTTGTAGACAAATTAAGCCCGCATATAAAATCGAAATGGTGTGATTACGCTTCTGAGGCTGTGGAATCGTCGCGTGAACCGGAAGTGATATTGTTGTCCAGGTTCCTGATGCGGGAGGCTGATCGAGCTATGAGATATGCCTTCACAATTACGACGCCCGCACCCGCCCCGAAGAAGGAAACGAAAAATGTATCGCAAAGTAATACAAGAAAGAAGGCGGGCCGGGAAGTAGTCTACACGACTTCTGAAAAAGAGGAAGAAAGAAAACAACAGTGTTTGTGTTGTGGCGGTGACCACGAAGTACCTAAATGTGCAAAGTTCCTGAAAATGAGTGTCGATGAAAGATGGGAATGGGCGCGTACTGGAAAGATATGCTTCAAGTGCGTGACGAGACGCCATCGACCCGAGCATTGCCGTGCCAAGCGATGTGGTAAAGAGACGTGCAGCCGCCCACACCACGTGTTGTTGCACAAAGAAATAGAGACGAAAGAGACGGTGAGTACGGTGACTGACGTCGAGAAACAACACTCAAAGGAATCAGTGATGGCCGTCTCAGCGTCAAGCAGTGCGTCACAGCGTGTGTTGTTAAAGATGTGTCCAGTGATATTGAAAGGGCCTGGCGGACAAGTGTCGACGTTCGCATTAATGGACGAAGGCTCAACGACATCGCTCGTCGACGAAGAATTGACACGACGTTTACAAGTAAGTGGGCCGATCTCTACTTTACGCATACAAGGAGTGACCTCGCAACAGCACGAAGAATGTAGCCAAGAGGTCAAGCTACAGATACGCGGCCAGAGCGGAGAATTCCAGGAACTACGTGCACGTACAATGAAGAACCTACGGCTTCGTGGTCAGACGGTGGACAGTGTGACATTAATGAATTATTCACACCTTCAAGACATACGAAAAGACGCGTTCTTCGAGAAAGCCGCACCGAAAGTGTTGATAGGTGCTGACAATTGGCACCTAATAGTCACACGTGAACTACGTATGGGTAAGAAAAATGAACCCGCAGCTTCATACACTCAGTTGGGATGGGTGATACACGGCACTGCACCGCGCGCCACGCTGAAGAAGGAAGAGGGACAAGTTGTGCTACATCTATACGATGTGTCCGCAGCGAAGCAGACAGATGATATACGTCGTGTAGAAGACTTAGTGAAGTCGCACTTCAAGATCGATGCCCTAGGAGTTTCTTTAGCAAAGAAAGTCAAACCGGAAGATGATAAGGCGATTAATACGGTTCAAGGCACCATGAGAAAAGTCGGTGATCACTTTGAAGTCGGGTTACCATGGCGTGATGAAGATGTTTCAATGCCCAATAATTACAACTGTGCCATAAGAAGATTAAAAACGATTGAAAAGAAGATGGATGCATCGCCACACTTCGCAGCACAGTACAGCGCTCTGGTCAAAAACCTGCTCGACAAAGGATACGCTCAACAGTGCAATGGAACAGAAGACCAAAGCAAGAAAGTGTGGTACCTACCACATTTCCCAGTTGTAAACCCGAATAAGCCGGGAAAGATGCGTCTAGTGTTTGACGCCGCACACCGATATTGTGGAGTGTGCCTGAATGACTACCTACTGGAAGGACCTGATCTCTTGAAGTCACTACCAGGTATCCTTTTTAAGTTTAGAGAACGCCCGGTAGCCGTTACAGCAGATATACAGGAAATGTTTCTTCAAGTGAAAATAAGGGAGCAAGACCAAGCTGCGCAGATGTCTCTCTGGCGAGGCAAGGAACGTACTGTGCCACCAGAGAAATATAAAATGACCTCGATGATCTTCGGAGCCTCGTGTTCTCCTTTCATCGCACACTCGGTACGTGACGCCAACGCAAGATTATACGCAGAACAGTACCCTAACGCTGCGCAGGCCATAACGTCTAGCCACTATATGGACGATTATGTAGACAGCTTTGCAACCGAGGAAGAGGCGATTAAGACAGCGCGTGACGTCATGACAATTCATCAGAATGCGCACTTCAATTTAAGAGGTTGGTGCTCGAATAGACACAACGTGGTCAAGAACATTACACTGGAGACGCAGGCACACGACACTGAAGTAAGACTTGGACAGAGAGCAGAGGACACAGATAAAACACTGGGTTTGCTGTGGCAAACAGGCTCAGACAAACTAGGTTTCAACACCGGGCTGAGTCGGCTGTCACCCGAGGTGAAGACAAGAGACAGAGCACCAACAAAGCGAGAGGCCCTCGGAGCCGTGATGGCAGTATACGATCCTTTAGGCCTCATCAGCCACTTTACAGTTACCGGTAAAATCTTGCTCCAGAACCTATGGCGACATGGCGTAGGGTGGGACGAGGCAATTCCTGAAGAAGACGCACAGCACTTCGACCAGTGGATGCAAAGTCTGCACGACGTGACTAGGCTGCGCATACCAAGGTGCTACGGCAGGGGCCCAGACGACCTTGTGGAACTACATATATTTTGTGACGCAAGTAAGCAGGCGTACGCAGCGGCCGGCTACTGGAGAATCCGAAAGCCAAACGGACGAGTAGATGTAAAGCTTGTCGCCGCCAAGTCACGAGTTGCCCCTCTGAAGCCGGTCACCATTCCACGACTAGAACTACAGGCAGCGGTGATCGGCACACGACTGGCTGAGACAATACTGAAGGAACACAGAGACAAACCCAGAAGCGTGATCTACTGGACGGACTCACAAACCGTCCTGCGATGGATTCAAAAGGACGCCGTGAAGTACACACCATTCGTAGCACATCGTCTAGGTGAGATTGCTGAGCTAACAAACGCTAGCCAGTGGAGATGGGTACCCACCGGGCACAACGTGGCAGACGACGCTACACGCCCTAACTACAACATGCACATGAAACCAGACGACAGATGGTTTACCGGCCCTACGTTCCTGTACAATGACGAAGAGTCGTGGCCGAAAGGGAATGTCAAAGATAGCGACACCGAGGATGAAACCGTACATGTAATAGTGGAAGAGAAAAAAGAACGCGTTTCTTACTTACCCGACATTAGTAGGTTTTCTTCATATGAAAAGTTGTTACGAGTGTCAGCCATACCCTTCCTTTTCAAAGAAAAATGCAAAGATAAGACCAGCCAGATGACCGTCAACCTGATAGAAAAAGCTGAAAAGTCATGGCTGAAACAAGCACAGTTCGAAGACTACGCAGAAGAAATACAATTACTCAAGAAAGGGAAGCTGGTGCCCAAGTCCAGTAGCTTATATAAACTGGATCCTTATCTGGAAGATGAAGTCCTTAAAGTCAGAGGAAGGATCGGACACGCGGCAGTCATGGCGGCCACGAAAACGCCAGTGATTTTACACGGCAAACATCCATTTACACGACTACTGGTGGAAGACGCTCATCGCAGAGCGGGGCATGCCAATAACGAACGCGTTATCAATGATTTAAGACAACGATACTGGGTGGTTCACTTAAGACCTACAGTACGAGCTATTGCCAAACGATGCCAACTCTGCCGTATTAGAAAAGCTACGCCAGTAAAACCGACTACGGGCAATCTACCTATGGAACGACTAGTAGAGACGCAGCGACCTTTCACCCACTGTGGGACTGATTATTTTGGTCCAATGA
Organism: Euplexia lucipara; assembly: GCA_921972225.1. Lineage (NCBI taxonomy): Eukaryota > Metazoa > Arthropoda > Insecta > Lepidoptera > Noctuidae > Euplexia > Euplexia lucipara. The sequence continues at coordinate 23,829,259 of OV179149.1, forward strand.
CGGTCGTCATAGGAAGAAGACATGAGAAACGATGGGGAGCTCTATTCACCTGCCTAGTCACGAGGGCAGTGCATCTCGAATTGGTTTCCAGTCTGTCTACCGACTCGGCGCTAATGGCAATAAGAAGAATGGCGGCGCGACGAGGTTGGCCCAGAGTTATGTACTCAGACAACGGTACTAACTTTAGAGGAGCCGACGCCGAACTACGTACAGCTTATAAGGAATGGGAAAAAGACTTCGTCCACTTCGGGCTTGAACACCGAATGAAGTGGAAATTCATACCACCGGGGGCGCCGCATATGGGGGGAGCGTGGGAGCGACTAGTACGCTCCGTTAAGACAGCACTGGGGGCAACCCTACATCAAAGGGCACTCAAAGAAGAGGTGCTACTGACACTGTTGACAGAAGCCGAGCACTCTATAAACGCCCGGCCTCTAACCCATGTCTCTGTTGATCCCAAGGATCCGGAGGCCCTCACACCAAATCACTTCCTCATTGGTACCTCCTCAGGCCTGCCACGCACAGGGCCTTGTGAGGAGGTCAGCCGCAAGCAATGGAGAACTGCCCAAGCGCTCGCCGATCACTTCTGGCGGCGCTGGGTAGATGAGTACCTGCCTACGCTGGTGCCTCGAGGGGCGTCAGACGATCAACGGAGGCCCCTTGAAGCCGGCAACTTGGTCATCGTCATTGACTCCACGCTGCCGAGAGGGACGTGGCCACGAGGCTTCGTGGAAAAGGTCTACAGCGGTCCAGACGGCAAGGTGCGATCAGCTGACGTCAGAACTACAGCGGGCATCCTGCGCCGTCCCGTTACGAAGCTCGCCGTCCTCTGCGTGGAAGATAAGGCTACGGTAGCCCTGCACCGGGGGGAGGATGTTACGGACGTCGATACATAGATTAAGATAGTAATGTTATTTAAGGTTTAGAGTTAAGTTGACATTTAATAAAATACTGTTTGTATTAGGGAACCGTAAAAATAATAGTTAGATTATGTTTGTTTTATTACCCCTTAGTCTTAAGTAAACTAAACTCTGTAAGACGGCAGAGAGCATGATTACGTCACGAGCGGACAGGTTGAAACCTGTCGGATGATGCAATCACGTCAAGGATGATGCAATACGCTCTGATTGGCTAATCACGCTCTGTGCGACGTTACGCCTCAAACGAATTGTACACAGACAAATGTGAATATAAGAAGGGCGGTTTGGCTGCAAAAATTGTAGCAGTGTCCAGTCGGGAACGAACCTTCACCCAAGGAGCAAGCCAGCCCAGAAACCTGAAAAGTCTAGTTTTATTTAGAAACACCCTACAAACAAAAACACACATACAGTCCACCTCAATAAGTTTGTTTGGTAACAGACTAACTGTCGGTATCAAGCGCTTAGAAGAACAATAGAGAAGTTTTATCCTCTCTATTGTTCTTCTAAGCGCTTGAAACCGACTGTTAGTCTGTGAAAAGATAATAAGTACATAAACTTTTATAATCCTTTACTAAAAGGTTATGTGTCTTAATATGTGTAAGCCTAATAATTATATTCACTATAGCTTTTGCCCGCGGCTTCGCCCGCGTGGATGTCGAACTTCCGTCCCCTATGTTTTCCCTTTAAGGGTTGAATTTCCAAAAATCGTTTATTAGTGGATACTTACTCTTCACTAAGAACACTCCTTCAAGTTTCATGTCTCTAATACCAGCGGTTTGGGCTGTGCGTTGATATATTATAAACGTAATAATTTTAGCATAATACACACATCAAAAGTGTCTAGGGATCAACATATATTTTTGCAATAACTTTTCTCCTGATTGATATTAATTAAAATTTTCTTTAAGGATTCATCAAATAAAGTGTTTTCGTTTGTAACAGTAACGATAAACCGAGTCACCTTTGCATTAATAAAGAAATTTGCCATTTTCCTAATAAAGGGATTTTTGACATTTGAACCACTAACATTAAAGTTCGAAAAAAAGACTGAAATAACAGTTTTCTTTAAAATTTTATTGGGTAACTTAAACAATTAATAATCCGTGTTTCTACCGCGAACACTAACAACACAAGAACATCGGTTTGGCATACTCAAAATGAGTTCATCCAAATCACGCTGTGGAATGGCCGCCCATGTTCGTTGCAACAACAAAAAAAGGTCTTCTTGCGACTGGATACCCTCCATATTCGGCAGAGCTCTTCTCTGTAGCATATCCCATGCATGCTCAATCGGGTTCAAGTCTGGCGACTGAGCAGGCCAGGGCAGGACATTGATGTTAGCTGCGGCGATTGTCTGTCTTACAACTCGTGAGGCTTCATCACTCTTCAGGGAACTTAATTAGCGACCAAACAGTCAGAAACCGCTTGCATGAAGTGAACCTTCATTCCCGAAGACCGCTACGGGTACCACCTATAGCAATGCACAATCGTCGGATTCGATATCAATGGGCTCTTGAACACAGAAATTGGGCAGAAGAACAATGGCGTTTCGTGTGCTTTTCTGATGAGTCTCGTTTTGGTATGAGACCGGATACAAGACGTATACGACACTGGAGAATCGCTGGACGCCAACAGCGATTAAAATCCTGCCAGGAAGTCCATCCTTATAGTGGTGGAACCATCATGGTATGGGCGGGTATTTGGATCGGCGGAAGAACTGAGTTGATTTGGATCAGAGGCAACCTCAACGCTCAAATTTATGCTGAGACGATTGTATCAGACGTCATCGTTCACATCGTTACAAGTGCAAATCGGTCCCTTATTTCAGTTAATGCATGATAATGCACGACCGCACACCGCGAGAGTTGTAAGACAGACTCTCGCCGCAGCTAACATCAATGTCCTGCCCTGGCCTGCTCAGTCGCCAGACTTGAACCCGATTGAGCATGCATGGGATATGCTACAGAGAAGAGCTCTGCCGAATATGGAGGGTATCCAGTCGCAAGAAGACCTTTTTTTGTTGTTGCAACGAACATGGGCGGCCATTCCACAGCGTGATTTGGATGAACTCATTTTGAGTATGCCAAACCGATGTTCTTGTGTTGTTAGTGTTCGCGGTAGAAACACTGATTATTAATTGTTTAAGTTACCCAATAAAAATTTAAAGAAAACTGTTATTTCAGTCTTTTTTTCGAACTTTAAGGCGAGGTGACCCCAGCCGTGTAGGCATTTAACGCTTACCTCAGGCCCCGCAACCAATAGCGCTACGTAACAAACTGCGATGCATCGGAGATACGCCGCGCGCTGTCGTCGTACCGCTCATTCATGACTTCACGAACTCTAGTAGGTACACAGTTGCGTCACAGAATAGAGTAATGCAGTAGAGCAACTTCAATTTAATAATTTAGATATGATAGAATTCTTGTACTACAATATCAATATTGTAATTCAAAAATACTTACATGCATTGAATGGTTATTTAATTTTAGTATCCCGCTTAATAAGAATATAAGTATGCGTGGAAAGTATGGGTTTAGGGCAAATGGGTTAAATAAATAAATATTTGATTTGTTAATCACAGTTGAATTAAGATTAGCTAAAATATTGCCAGATAAAAGTAAAAATAGAGGAAAAATCAATTAAAAGTATAGAAATAAAAGTAATCAAAATAAAAACATGTAAATTATGCACATTTGGCTACAATTCGTCGAAACGTAGTTGACGTGGTTTGAATGGCAAAAACTAAAAACCTTATAGATTCTTTATATCTGTCTGTCTGTCTTTCCGTATGTCACAACCATTTTATTAAGAAACTGTTAGGACTACACAGTTGGAAATTGGTAGGTGGATGTGGTTTGGGAACCGCGTTTTTACAAAAAAAAACGAAATTAACTGAAACTACTTTTTTTTTTAATGAAGTATTATAATTGCAGGCATAACGTAATTTATACAAGGTGTTTTTTTATATCCCATAACTCTAGGGTTATATTCTGTAGGTAAAAATAATACTAAAACTCCTAGAATAGATGGTCCAAAAATGCATAGTTTCGGAGATTATATCATCAATCATAATTAAATTATCAGTTGTTTAGTACCCGTAACACAAGCTCTGCTTAGCTTGGGACTAGATGGCGTTGTGTGAACAGTCGTGGAATATTATTATTAAGTATTATTAATATTATTTTTATTACCTCATTAGTTTATTTTCCTATACGCAAAATACGCGTTTTGACGTTTGATCTTTAATATTTAATCTTTTACCTAATTAGTTCAAAAATTGTCACTAGTACGACGAATCTTCTTTCTTACATCACTTTTATTTCACGTAAGGGTGTTTTACATTAATCATCGTGACTTAGTCGAATTATTTTGTATGATAGTAAAAAAAAGGATGATTGAAATATGTTTCAATCATCCTTTTTTTACTATTATCATTAATAATAATTAATTCATGTGCCAGTTAATTCTTTGATATGGTCTCAAGGATGATTGAAACATAATTCATGTGCCAGTTGATTCTTTGATATGGTCTCAATCATACCCCAGAGTTATGGGATATAAAAAAAAACACGTTGTATAACTCAGGCATTATTATTATATAACTCAGGCATAACGTAGTTTCGTATTAGCGTAAAATAAATGTCACCGATAATAATAAACATACTTGTAGGAAATGAGCAATGTAATACTGTACTTTGCTACACTGTGGTACGAGTGTGCTATGGTACGTGACCTTCACAAACATAGACACAAAATATAATAATATTATTTGTTGTGTTGTGGTAGCTGTGGGTAGTTTTACCTAATACTCACGTGACGTGCTGCTGGTGGTTTGATGTTCATACTGGAGACAGTTCCTATGAGTAGACGGTGTGACCACCATCCCATCTTATTCACTATTTACTACAATAATGTTCATCATCATCATCATCAGTCTATAATCTTCCCACTGCCGGGACACAGCCCTCCTCTCTATGAGAGGGAGTGGGCTATAATTCACCACGCTAGCCCACTGCGGGTTGATAGATGTCACACACCACTGGGCCACCACTGCTCAAGAGTATGTTGATGCAAGTATTTTTTTTTGTTTCAATGCGCAAATAATAATTCATGGCATTAGGTAGGTACTGATTCGATACTGAGAGGAAAATCTTTTACCTTTTAGAAAGCTACGTTATGCCTTAGGTTACGTTTATTTTATTATCACAAATCAATTAGTAAAAAAAATCGCGGGCGATTTCGTAGGCAAAATCTATTAAAAAATACAAAATCCCAGCAGAGTGAACGGGTGAACTACCTATTTGACGTCACGCAACAATAAACCATTATAGCATTTGCGCGCGTGGCGACTTTATTTGCTCTATCTTAGGGTTCAAATACTACTGTTCGATACACTTGGTATGGTTGGTAAATACGTTTCGCGGTAAAAATAAAGCATGAAAGACTTTCGCGCTTATCGTTGTTATTTGCATTAGTATTTTTTTCTTGTAAACATTGCCCCACTCTAGGAATTTCTCCTGTGTCGTGGGTGCGTTTACAAACATTTATCTTTATCATCTATATCTTCATTTATCTCACATACACAAACACCCAGACCCGCGAACAACTACTTGTAGGTCATACAAAATATATTTGTTCCGTGCGGGAATCGAACCCGCGACACGCTGCGCAGCAGTCGATCGCTCAGCCACTGCGCCAACCGTGCAACCGTGTCCGTGTTGCAAAAGTATTATGCGCACCTAAGTTTGTGATTCAATATCATCTAAGGTATTATTTATATGGTAAAATGTAATTAAGGTAGGTACATAAATAAAAAATATCGCCAAAGTATTCCTACCTTTTTTGTTTATTCAGTCTTCGTAGAGCCAATGAAGACAATTTTTTATTCATGACCATTTTGATTTATTTTACCTACTTATCTACAAATTTATCCTAATAATCTACCTAATAAAACGAAAAATATTACAACTATTTAAAAAACTAAATTAAAGTGATGATAAAGTATGTACATGTTTTACAATTTATCGAAATCGATTTTTTATCGGGGGATGACGGAAAAAATTGGCGCACGTCCGACCTCGAACACGTTCCGCTCGGGACTAAAGGACTCGGAGCGAGCGCAAACTAGTGAAATACTCTTTGTTTTGGAATTTGTGATACATTTATTTTAATATTGCACATTATGTGACCCGAGATAATACACATTTTTTACGACCTTTATTATGATATAAGTTTTATTTTTTAAAGCCTAATATAACTCAAGTAAAACGATTATTTAGCTATCATTTGGACATGTCTTTGCGATTTAATTGGATGCAGTGAAGTGTAAGTAATCGTGTATCGCATGCCCGACATATCATGATCGAAGAGTCAACTATGTAATACATTTTTTTCAAAATTTAAATCCGTTCCATGTACGAGTAAAACGCTATTGTTGACGACGTTTATTGGGGTAACCTCGCCTTAATGTTAGTGGTTCAAATGTCAAAAATCCCTTTATTAGGAAAATGGCAAATTTCTTTATTAATGCAAAGGTGACTTGGTTTATCGTTACTGTGACAAACGAAAACACTTTATTTGATGAATCCTTAAAGAAAATTTTAATTAATATCAATCAGGAGAAAAGTTATTGCAAAAATATATGTTGATCCCTAGACACTTTTGATGTGTGTACTTCCGGATAGAATACTTTCAAAGTTGATCCTTCCGGTATGTATGCATAAAGATTTCTTGAACTACTGACCCGGGAAAGAGCGCCGTACAACTGAAACTAAGATCAAGCTGCCCAGGCGTATTGATTACAACCGTACCAAGTTTGGTTAAAATACCTATAATAGTTTTTGAACTATGCGTGCACATACAGACAGACAGACAAAACATTTACTGATTGCATTTTTGGCATCAGTATCGATCACCAATCATCCTCCAATATAATTTTGAATATATGTTTAATGTACTACATAAATTATCTTCGTAGTGTGTGATATCCATTGTGTCCATTGAATTGCATGGCGAGCGATATTGTATCTTAAGATAAAATATAATAATATCTTAGCCGTATGCAGCGCCCCTTGGTGAACTCTACTGCGGTGACGTAACCTACGACAAACTTATTATTTGCGGTTGGTACAGTAGTCGGGTCTAGGGATCGAACCGCAAAATTAAGTTTGTTTTTTATTGTACATACTTTTCCGGGATAAAAAGTACCCAGTGTGGTGCCCAGGAAACTAAAGAATAAGTATACCAAGTTTCATCGTAATCGAACCGGTAGTTTTTGCGTGATACCTGAACATACAGACAGACAGACAGACAGACAGACAGACAGACAGACAAAAATTTTTTTAACCATATTTTTGGGTTCGGTGTCGGTCTAGTAACACCCCCTGCTATTTATTTTTTTTATATTTTCAATGTACAGAAATTTTACTTCTACAGATTTATTATATAAGTATAGAATAGATATTAATAAAACGAAATTAAGTTCGTGTAAGTACGTGTACCTATTATAATAAACTTCAGCTACGAGTATGGACACTAGAAGTTATAAAGTCTAGAAACCACTTTGTTTTTTTTTTTCAACATAAACAGTTTAACTAAATAAAAATCAGTCTTCATAACTCACTCAAAATATACATACAGTCTGTCTCATAATGTTAGCAGTTTACGAAACAAACAAACGCACACGGCTACGCCCAGAATCGAATGAAAACTCAATCAAGCCAATGTCAAAGCTTGCCTTTGACGTGGACGAAATTGAGTTCTAGCTTTGCGACAGAGTTATTCGTGAAACTGAAGCAGGAAGCCACTGCACCATGAAACCAACATCGTTCATTAATGTCCAGTTCCATGGACACCCTCACCCTGCCTGGTCTATCGTCTGTGACGTCACGGATCAGCGGCTCATTGACTATTCAATGGTATTCAATCAAGCATCTTATATGCATGAGTGCCCGAGTGGCAAGCACGTGCAGAAGTACAGTTCACTGTGTTGATGCTGATAGTAGGTGTGTACAATGACTGATAATAAACAAACAAAAGTTTCAGTCTTCTTCTTATCGTGTGGTTAGTAACTAATCTGGTGTCAGAGTTTTAATGCCGCCCATGGGCCTCTGACATAGCATCACATGCCCTCGAGAAATATCTCTCAGGCATGCCGGTTTCCTCATGATGTTGACCTTCACCGTTTTTGAAGCAAATGATAATTATACAATCCGCACATGAATCCGAAAAGTCAGAGGTGCGTGCCTTGGGTTCGAACTCGAGACCTATGAATTGGCAATCTACCGGTCACACCACTAGGCTGTCACAGTTATTAAGTTTCAGTTGTAGATCTTGTTCAATAACTATTTGTGCCGGTTGAACAAATCGGCATCTGAGATTAATACCTTTCGCAAATTTTAAGATGTGCGGCTTCTGACACAGCGGTTAACTTTAAATTAGTTCTAGACACTGACTGGTACCACAGGCGCTTTCTTGACCACCGTCCTTTCTAACTGCTAGCATGTCGTACCTGACCGGCGTCAAGCAATCATGCTAGAGGTGCCTACTGATATAATTTATGTAATAGGTGAATATAGTGAAAAACAATAATTGTGATAGGAATAGAATGAGGTATTGTTGTAAAGTTGAAGTTCACCTTCTGCACATATCCACTGTTTGGGAAACAATGCGTGTCTTTTGCATGTGTGCGTCCGTCATCATCACAATCTCGTGGACGGCGCCCGCCGCCGCCGTCGCCGCGTCGCTCACAGATAACTGCATAATGTTGTTTCCCCAGTTTGTACTCCCAGTAGTGCTGCAGATACGACGATACGTTGTCGATAGAAAATACGTTACTATAAATAAAAAACAACGCCAACATGCATTATTTATGAATTTACATTATTTGTGCGTATGTCGCCCACGACTCCACGGCTAGACAGAGTTAATCTGTCGTGGGCGGTACCTATTATGTGTCTCTAGGTACTAGACCGACTAAATTGTCTCCAACACGATTAAGAATCGGTATTGTGTAAACGGTCGATGGAAAGTTCTGTGAGATATAAAGTAGTAGTAGTAGTTTGAAAGTGCGCCCAACATGATGCACATTTTTTAAAATAAAATTCAAACAGGCAATCATCTGAAAACTTGCACTCTCTAGTTTAAACGGTCACCGCTCAACATAATGCTGCTGCTACTCATGTTGAACAACTACCGATGTTAATTTAATGACGTTGACTAGCGCTGTATAGATAAACTTAAACAAAAATTGTAGGGCCAAGAGAGAGAGAGAGCGAGAGCGAGAGAGCTATGAGAGCGAATTATTTATTTATGATTCAAAATAATCATAAATAAAAAATCGCTCTGACGACGGATATTATTACAATAAATAGCATCTCACCAAATTCACGCTAACGTAATGAAAACTTGCTAAGTACACCTTTACATCATCGACCTCATAAAACTATTTTGCAATGTATTTAAATTAACTTGGTAGCTTGTATTTCTGCCTTCACATACTTTAACCTTTACTGGTATTCTGAAGAACTAAGCAGATTTGTATATTATGCTGCCGGTACCGTTACATGATATGAGTAGTTAGGTGATGAACTAATAATTTAATAATTGATATTCGAAATTATTTCAAATACCCGTTCGTCGACATAATTATTATAATTTAAAATGTGACCAGTTATTCACAAGTGGGACGGAGCTCGGAGTGGCGCTAATCGGTACATCTCTAGCAGTTAGTATGCACATCACTAGTCCGTGTCTGCGCGCCTGCATGTCACTGCGCGTCTTTGTTCCGACACAAGATGCACAACTTTATGCTTTAAGCGCTGCTTAATGAGAGAAATCTGGTATTCATATCAAACCAGTCGCTACAGAGTGCATTCAGACATAAAATCACATAAAACATAATAAACGACGCTCATTTACATTAAATGCTGTGCGTGTGGAGATAGGAAGCCACTTTAGATAATGTGGCGTCTGTTAGTGGTTGAGTTAAACAGGGACCTAACTAGTCAGCCGACAAGTTCTCGCCAATAACGAGGTTAGAACACTCGAACTAACTACTTATGTCGGAATAGATTTATGTAATACACTTTTAGGCGACAATAGAAAGTGTATTATTAACTTAATAACTTATGTCGCTACTAATTTACGTTTGGGGCTCGTCAAAGTTGATTGCTTACTGGGTCACTTGAGCAAAGCTTTTCGAACAGATAACGATAGGTAGCTTCGTGTTTATTTTTAAAACATTGTTGGTTAGTTTGTAATCTCGGTTAACGTAATGACTTTTCCAAGAAAATAATGATACAAGTTGTAAGTGACCAGATACGAGGTAAACAAGGATATCCATCCACGTGTATGCATTACACACAAATATATCAATTAGAGGTCCTGTACCTCCTGGACTATATCTAATCAGGGATTGCTTGTTCAAAACTTCCCTACGCGTAACACGTGTGCATTTACTTGAGAGCTTAAAAATGTGGGTGAAGTTATTAACAAAACCCGCCTAGAACGATAGAATCTGACTGTAAATACTAGCTACATTAATTTTCACTTGTAAAGATCGGACTTTTGACAAACACTATCCGATTTGTAGCATCCTAACTAGGATCCCAGTTATTAAGCAACCAAGCAATCGGTACTATAAATCGGATCCAAGCTGTCCTAACTGCGATTACACCTTCCGATTCCTTAGTTAGGATGCTACAAATCAGATAGAGTAATAAGCCCTTAAGTTGCAACATAAAGGTTACTACTAGTAAGTTGTACTAGCACTAACAGTCGAACACAGATATCGCAGACCTAAAGTACTTACAGCTATACAATCTACAGAATAGCATATTGGCTTACCACAGGCCACAGTCCCTAGGGGCTCTCATCGCTAAATCTACTTACGATATACTTTCCATCAAAAGAAAGTCCACTCAATTGGCGATGGTATTAGCTACTAATTACATAATCTCCTTATGTTGCCGCAGATAATGGCGGGCGCGATCTCATTGGACATTGGAGCATCCCACAATTTACTCTAGTTTCCTGGAAGTTTATCTGTCTTATTGAAACTTATTTTCAATTGGTAAATTGGCAAGAAAAAACTGCAGCCAATTATAATGAGTAGACGCGACGGATGAGGATAAACGACTAAATAGGTTTTTGTTTACTTTTCAAGATGAGAGCTTTCTAAACCAAAGATCCGAAACACGTTGAAAACTTACTACTTATGAAGCCAAGTAGTGTTACATAGAGAGCTCCGGGCGGGTGCTCTAACGATAGAGTACTAAAAAGGGCTCGTTAACGTCCGCACTCATATCTACTCACACAAAACATCTATAACACGGGCATCTAAAAAAAAGCGGTGGTATTCCATTAGTATGTCAGGCAGGATGGAGCACTCAGTCAATTAGAAATAAAAATATCCTCCCTTCGTCTCGCTGAAACACCGAGCAGCGGCAAATAGATGTAGGTAATGCTTTGTTTTGCACCTGGAAGCTATGTACATATACACATGGTCGCAGAATAGCTGGAATACTCATGTTTTTTGTGATATCCTGGGATTTTTGCCGAATTATTTGAAACTAATAACTAAAGATTTACTTACGGTGAAGGAGCCAAAAATTTGGCACCTTGACCGTAAATCTTTCTTACTATTATTATTATTTATACTTAGCATTTACTTAATTATTGGATTCAATCAAAATACTTAAAATGTACGATAGTTAATAATGAAAGCGGTTTATCTTGTTATGCTGCGACATTTAGACATTAACATATTTGTGTTGTTTAGTTGTCAGCGAATCAACTATCAATCAGTGAAGTTGATCTTGGCATTTAATCGGCTATTGTTAGCTTGAAGCACGCTGTCAGGCAGAGATAAAAAACATTCCTATAGGCAGTCTTCCTTGACCTGTAGAAGGCCTTCGACCTTGTTCCATACAATCTTCTTTGACCCACGCTAAGGGACTTAGTGCTGTCGCCAGCATTCGTATCACTCTTCAGGCACGGGGATCTGGACTAACAGACTTGAGTGCGATAGGTGGGTGAGCTGGCGGAGTCCTTAGCTAGAGAGTAAGGTGAAGGGCACCTGACGAAGCCTCCTTCTATATCGATAGTATGTTTTACCCACATGAGTTCAAATGAAGAGTTGACAATATGGTGTCGCCCTCAATTGGTTCTTTGAAAGCTCAGTAGTACCACTTAATGTGCGCATCGCACGCAATTCAATCTCCGCTGCATCTCACGCATGGGTTAATTGTCTATCTTCAGGTTTGGCACTATGTAGGTGGCTCCCAGTATTTTTTCTCCTCTGCTAATGAAATGTCACCCAATGAACAGAGTTTGAAAACTGAAATATGTGCCTTTTTTCTGATTGAGAGAGTGAGCGTGGGTTATTAAAATTATATTGTAAAAGCACTCAGAAGAAATTCCCAAACACCGGACATGTTCTGTTTTAGTTATTTTGATTATTAACACAATGAATCACATAATTGTAGTCCGAGTCAATAAAGCTCATCATGTTTAGGCTCAACTACATTTCTTTACGTTTAACGATTTAACTAATATGTGGATTTTAAATAAACAATGATTAACAAAAAAAACAAATCTTAAGTGGAGGACCAGCTCGTACTCGTAGTAGCAGTAAAGTGGTACATATGACCCGCTCTCCCCGACCCGCTGGGGCAGACTGCGGGGGGATGACGAAAATATAACGATCGATAGTATCCACCATCACCAGCTTTTTAAAGTAACACCGCAACCTGATTGAATTTAACTATAAATTGCATTAACAGTAACGAGGGATAGATTAAAACGTTTGCAAAGTAGAATCTGTTCAGTTTATTTATACATAACATTCTTGTAAGTACTTAGGTACCTACTTTATCGTATAAAGCATAAACACATTGTACATAGGTCAGCGAATCAAGCTACCCCAATGTGTCAAATTTATTGAATAGTATTTCAACTTTATTACAAATACAGTAAGGTTCATGTCCAAATGAATAAAACTGGCGTTTGATAACTGGCGTCTGTACATAGTAAGTTTCTAAGAGTCTAAGCCCCTTCCTTCCCGGTTGCTCGATCAAACAGAAAGACGCTTACCGTATGTTATTTTTATTTTTTACATTCTTCGCTGCTAAGGATACGTTATTAATAATCACCAATAAATGTGGTATTTTTTACCTTACGACTTTCAGTAATCTTCTTCTTTCCTGACTAACCTGGTGTCAGAGATGATGTCGCCCATGGTCCTCTGACTTCGATATTCGTCAGGCACGCTGGCATAATTTGGCTCGACTTTTCGTAATCTTATTCTTTTTGTGTGGTTAGATAACCTGGTGTCAGAATTTATTCCGCCCATGGGGCACTGAAACTCGCGAAGTCTCGGTAGTAATTAATAAGGGTAACTATTAATGATATTCAACATCATCAGCCACTACAAACATATCATCAAATTATAGGCGCAGAGCACACGTGCCGTATCACTGGCCGGGTTGTGAACTTGTGACCAAAACCGCAGCCATACTAAATCATAATTATCGTATCGTGCGTGACAGCGTCACTACATATCGTTCTACATATTATCTGTGGGCGCTACATTTCCTTGTATCTTTCCCCTTTACAATTAAATGGCAGAGCTAATAAATATGGAAGTATAATATTATGCTAAGATAGAACCATCTTTGGTTACGCGTTTGTATTTCCTGTCCGTGTCCAAAATCAATATTTTTTTTTATTTCTTTCTTGAAGGGTTAATGTCCAAACTTGCCAATTTGATACTGTAGCGTTATCACTACTGCTGATCAGAGAAAAAACAACCTCAACATGAGACGTGGTTTATCATGTAGATCAAGTCAAATGCGTCGCGAATACAAGGCGAATCAGATACCCGGTTATCCGGTTATAAGCGGGACGTGTAGTTTCAGACAAAAGCGTATCGCGCGATACACCGAAATGATACAAATGTGCACGAGGCCTTAGATCTGTTCTGGTGACCGCAGCTCCGCGGTCGTGTCGCTAACTCCGAGGACTCGCATTCCTAAAGAGATTAACTTAGGTAATAAGACCGATGGTAATCAATACTTCGTAATCTGATGTAACGGTATACGGACCTACCTGTACTTCGCGTTAAGTTTCGATAAGCTTCTCTTGCCTAAGTTTAATCCAAAGTGCCTTTTCTTTCTCTTTATAAATACCACGTGAAGCAAGAAAATTACTTAATACTATATGAAGGTTTTATTAATTCAGAACCTTAAGCTAGCAGAAGTACCATAAACATAAGTTATTAGTTATGTTCACTTTGTTCAATTTATCAAAATGTATTAGTTCTCTGTAATTTACTAACTCTACACGCGACACGTAAATGTATGTATGAAATACCCAACAATTGTTATGTATTGGGCGCTGCGAAAACATTTCGGTTTTATTTAGACATTACGTTTAGAGTATCACCTGGTGTTCATAAAAACAGGCGTATGTCAGCTAACATACCGTTACGTTAAAAGCGAAAGATTGTCATGAGAAATTGTATACCTAATCATCAAATAATATTTATCTTAAGAAACAAGCTATTTGTAATGTAAATTGTATCGAGTAGGTCCTGTATCATTATTATTTGAGTTTTGTAGAAACATCTACTCCATGTTGTTCATATCACATCATTTGTTAAATGCAATTTCCGAGAAACTTCGTATTTATGCCCCAGGCAAAGATCATGCATATCAACGGAGCTTGGCTATCTGTCATTTTAGTTATTTATATACTTTGACTATAATATATTCAACGTTAATGAGATTTGTTTCTAAACTTTAATTGAGTTCAAAAATACTCTTTTACTCGTCATAAGTTTATATGTAGGTATAAATAAATTAGGTAGAAAAAGATTAAGACCATGTTTCTCCTCAGTCTCCCAAAAACTTAACTCTACAGTTCTACACACGCTCGAACCACAGTATTTCTAGGAAAGTGGCCACTTTTAAGTAGACCAACCTCGTCAGCGTAAATATTTGTTGTTAATCGTGTAACTCGAAACTGAAATAAGTTAGTAAATTTCTACTTTTAAACGTAACAAGCGAATATCGAGGACTTCCAAAATAAAGCTCACAGCTGTCCTGAAATTCGATAGCATAGACAGGACATATGTACTTAGAGTTCTTTGTAACATTAACACTGTAGAGACCCGGGTATCCATCGGCCGGTAGAGGCGTGGGGGGGGTGCGCGGCGTCGAGTGTCACAGTGAACAAACAGTGCGAAAAGCTCGCGCCCAAAGCGGAAATGTAAACGATACAAAACACCGCGAGTGTTGACTCCCTGTGCAAACTAGCAGCCGGAAAATTTATTTCGACATAAAGTACCGCCACATAAAACTAAACTACTTTTATTGAAACTGAATTAATATTCATGAGCTCCCGTTAAGAAATGTTTAGATAGAACTTTGATGAATTGTCGTTAACGAGCCGACGATCTAGTCAAATAGAAATTTTATACAAATTTAGTTAATTTTGAAAGTTCACGTTCAATCAGGCATTCATTTGACATTTTATTGGATTACGTTTTAACCCTAGAGTAGTCGCGTGGTCTACATATGTAATCCAATCAAACAAAATTTTAAATTTCCAAAAATCGGATTGCGCCACTTATTTTATCCTTCGGGTACTTTAAGTTGAATAGTTGCCGCACCCGATCAGTGCGGGCGCAAGCGTTGGTTGCGCGTGGTTGTGAAACAGGAGCAGCGCAAAGTCCGCGGTCTACGAGTGTATGCCGCGCGACCAATTACGTAAGTATTTTTGCTATACTTGATACTTTTATTTTATGCAAGTATTAGATTTAGATTTTATTGTAAAATTAGTCAGTTTCCTTTTATTTATTGTATTGTGTATATTAATGTTTTCGTTTATTTTTGCAGGTAATTTGTTTTGGATAGACAAGTTGCTCAGATTGAGGCATGGCTGGGTGAAGATGATAGCCGAGACGATCTTCATGACGATTTCTCAAGTTCAGATGATGAAGAGGATCATCTTGAGGAGCAGCTTTCTGACTCAGCATCAGAACAAGACATCCCAGGTCACTTCGTCCATGTTGATAACCAGAGTCTGATAACCAGTTACCAAAGAAGAATTATTTTTCTTCTTTGGGCAATCGGTTATCAGACTGGATTTTTTTTTCCTTTTTGGGTATTGATTGATAACTCGTTAGTTTGAAAACTGCTTGGAAGTTATGTGTTCCGTCCTTCCGTTCACTTTCATAACTAAGTTTTGTTAACTGGTTAAGAAAAACCCTTTTTTATTATTGTTTTCACAACTGGTTTTTAAACAAGAATACGAAGTGTTCATTCATAACTGACAAGCTTCAAATTATTATTCTTAGACGACGGAGCCCCGCTACGCGGGGCTCCTATTTCTGTCTGCAGGGTTTAAAGGAACCTAACTAACCTAACGTCGGGATGCCCTGATCGTGTAAAACAAATGAACGTCTAAAACACAGGACTTGGGGCATCCCGACGTTAGGTTAGTTAGGTTCCTTTAAACCCTGCAGACAGAAATAGGAGCCCCGCGTAGCGGGGCTCCGTCGTCTAAGAATAATAATTTGAAGAAATATCTAAGTATAACTTCCAAGCAGTTTTCAAACTAACGAGTTATCAATCAATACCCAAAAAGGAAAAAAAAATCCAGTCTGATAACCGATTGCCCAAAGAAGAAAAATAATTCTTCTTTGGTAACTGGTTATCAGACTCTGGTTATCAACATGGACGAAGTGTCCCAGGTGAGGTTGAATCTGACAGTTCGGCATCTGAAAGTGAACCAATTCAGAGCAGAAGGCGTGGTAATATTTACCTTGGTGTGGATAACACTGTCTGGATAAAGACAGCTCCTTTGAATTGGGATAGAACTAGGAGCCATAATATCGTTTTTGTGCCTCCTGGTCTTAATCAACCTCGGTGCCCTCAACGCACTATGCATACATTCGGCAAATAAAAACTTTGAATTTGTTCGACGCCGTGATTTCCTCATTGATATGGCTTTTGCTTGGATGAAACCCCTGGCTCAGCAAAGACTGGACAAAAAAACGTTGCCGCAAAGTCTGCCTTTCAAAATAAAAGATTTTTTGGGTCTTTCGCAGCAAGAAAATCAGCCATCGACACCAGGACTGATACGGAGGAATTACGTTGGTCGTTGCCATGACTGCGGTAGAGCTCGTAATAGAAGCACTCGAAAGATGTGCAATACGTGCAGAAAGTTTATATGTCCTGACCATTCCAAGATTGTGTGCTTGTCTTGTTCACAAAATAGCGATTAGATTACATTACTAATATATAGTTTTCTTTTTATCTCATCTAATGTAAACTTTGTGATATTTTGTTAAAAAAAGACGCATTTTATGTTATAGTTGATTTTTTGGGCATAGAAGATATGTAATTATGTTTTGTTGATTATTTTCAATGGAAAACACTTAGATATTAAGATTTAAAAACAAATAAACAGGTATTTTGAATTTATTGTCTACTTTCTTTTGTTTTAAATATGGTATACCCATGTAGACCACGCGACCAAACATGTCACTTTTAGGTACGCGACCACTGTAGGGTTAAAAGCCATCTTCAACAAAAACAAGTTTAGTTAATTAGTTTTATCGGTCGATTGGTTAGATTACGGTTTAAAAATGTTCGTCTAGGTAAACTATACTTAAAAGTTCTTTAGCTGAAAAGGGCGGCTGGTTTCCAATACCGCCAATTAATTTTGGGACTTAGACCTCATTAGAGAATTCCTATGAAAGATCATTCATAATTCATAAATTTCATCTCATACCCTGGGTACAAGATGAGCTTTTTAAAACTTTCGAGGATCGTGTAGGTATACGAAAACGTTAATATTATTAATAGATTTCAGAGTTTACTTTAAATTCTGTTTTCACGAATTGCGAGATTTCACGAAAACATTACGTTGTCATTCGTCAGAGTGAATCTGTGAAGTAAACAAAGTGAGACTGTTGATAATTGAAACACAATTTTCAAACAAATCTAGTGAACAAGATAAAAGCCGAGCTACCGAATGAACACAAACTTATCAAGACTGTCTACATTTTGTTTTGTTATTACGTCGAGTATTACCATCATGATCATTTATCATTGTTCCTGCTATGTCATTCTTTTGTACTTCAGTCATATTTAAGAAAAATAATGTACTTACTTAATATTTTGTTTCAGTGCTAATGCCTACCAGCGTCACTTCTTAAGTAATCTTTTACGAAATTAGGTACTTACAATTATGTTTTATTAATGACGTTTGTAATCATTAGCAAGAGTTTAGAAAAGTCGATACAATTGTGACAGTTAGTAATCTGTGCATAGTCACTAAACATGGCGCGTGTTTATTTCTGCAGAAGCTTTTACTGTAACGGGTATTGTCACGTGAGGACACAATTTCACAGTGATGCCTTCGCAAAGAACTCGGCCGTGCTTGACAGCCCGACTGTGTCGTAGTCGCGCTGCGAGACAATCGCAGCAATCATCGCTTTATTGTTAATGCGCACGCGCACCCGAAGCGTCGGGCGGCGCGGCGTGCCGTTACACAGACAGGCACTAGCGGGCCCGAACCAACCTCTGCATCCAGCACACAACACAACACTAACACTGCACCTAGCAGCCGAACCATTGCTTGACATTTCCCTATACTGTGCCAACAATTCCCGAGATATACAGCAATGGAACTGTATGAAACGTTTAATGTCAGGTTTGAGACCTTAGCTAAGTAATTGCGCTTAACATAAACATGATACATAGCTATTACAAGTACTATTAAGGTTCTCTATAGTACGGTATCGATAACGGCGTCCATCTACGCGAACGCGAGGGCTATCATTACAGGAAAGGTCCACAGACGTAAGAATATACGAGACTTGTTAATGTATGTATTTTAGTTCACATGTGTTACGATGCTAATGACAGGTTACACACGACGGCATTTGTATTACTTACCTAGCATCTTATAATTTATGTAGAGAGCAAAACGCGTTATTATTTTAAAATATAATTGGTAACATTACCGCTGAGGTCGGAGGAACCACGACCAACGCCTTTTTAGGGCATACTTTGTAACGTAACAGTACCTACCTACCTAGGAGGAGAGCACTGTAGGAAAAGATTAGAGGGAATAAATAAGAATTTATTAACACCAAGCCTACCTAGTGGAGCTAGGGTAAAGAAGAGAGGAAAACTGATGAATGAGAGATGATAAGATGAAATGAAGAAGAGGAGGCCCTCTCTCAGCAGTAGTTGTAGCTGAGGGGCATCAGGCTTCGGTCTTCAGTAGAGGAGGCGGAGGCCGTCAAAGGTGTCCCTCTCTGCTGTAGAGTAGTCGAGGGACGTCAGGCTTCCGTCTTCAGCAGCGGAGGAGGAGGCCGTCAGGAGAAGGAGTCCGTCAGAGGAGGTCCTCTCGGCTCTAGGAATGGCCGAGGGACGTCAGGCTTGAGTCTTCAGCAGCGGAGAAGGAGGCCGGCAGAGGTGGTCCTCTCGGCTCTAGTAATGGCCGAGGGACGTTAGGCTTCAGACTTCTGCAGAGGAGGCGGAGGACGTCAGTTTAGAGGGCCGGAGGATAGAGAGGCCATAAATATTAGACTCGCAGCTAATATGACTTGCTAAGCCTTTCAGATCAGAACCAAGACTGCCTAATTCCACCTGGCTCCAAGGTAAATGGACAGAATGACAGATGATTGAATTTTGAAAGGTTTTAGAACACAATACAAAGCAAAGTAAAAGAAAAATAATGAGGTCGATGTGGTTTACATATACGACCTACAACTAGCTCCAGACAAATTAAAAATAAAACTAGACCTGTCACTAGCTGACATAATATTACGAATGTAAACAAACATAATTTATAGAAAAACTTAAATAATAAATATGATAATATAAGACAAAAAGGTATGCTTTGCCTCCAAGTAATGCATGTAGCTACCTAGGGAGGGTGAATGCTTTAAAATTTCAGGTTAAACAATGTACAAAAATGTAAGTAAAATCACAATGTAAAGACAACATTACAATACCCCGAAAACCCCGGAAAATTTTTGAATACAATGAAAAAATTTTCTTTTAGAGTAAAAGAACAATAAATCATTAAAAAAAAAAGTAAGTTAAATGAGTATTTACAGTGGTACAAGTAAGTTAAAGAAATTAATACTAAGATTCCCCATAACCCAGAAAATTACTTACATGAAAAATTTAGAGGTTTTAAATAAGACCTTGCTCTTTCATACACCTTACATCAACCTTCTATTCATACTTCCTCAATCATACATCACCAGCATACTTTAGGGGATATGGTTCACAATCGATGACGCATACTCCACAAGGAATTATTTTTTAAGTTTTACGAAGGCTTATTTATTTAATTTAGGTGTCGTAATCCGCACCTGTTCTAAGACCCGAAGAAATAAAATAAATTATTTACAGGTTTTTCTGCTTAAGAAAAGCAGCCAAGGATTAAAAGCATAAGTGCTTAAGAGAAAGCTTTAAGCTTTAAAGTGTTTAAGAGAAGTAACGAGTAGTTCAAGCTCGAAGTCAAGGAGAGAGAATTTCAAGGATAAATATATTTACAAGTTAAAAAAAAAAGGTAGACAAAGGGCTTATTTTTCGAGTTGTCAGACCGCTCGACACAATGGCTTATTTAGAGAGTTGTGTACCGCTCTATAAAAAAAAATAAAGAAATAAAAAGAGGGAAAATAACTTAAGCCAAGAGTTTTTGGGAGGTTTTAACCTTGTGAAGTATGAAATTTAAAATCTAAATGGTTTTTACAAGTTATTAGTAAAAATATTTATAACAAATTGAGGTTCATTGAGGGTGAATTGAGGGTGAGTTAATAGTATTCTCCGCTTGAGAAAGATCAAGATGGAGAGGAATAGGGGAGGATTTTATGTCATCCGATAGGACATGACTAAGTTTAGATATTTGATCTTTAAGATCTTTTAAATTATCCGCTGGTTTTTCAGCTCTAATAGTCACCTCATATTCCAATTCCGGTTTGTTTAGTAAAGAATATTTTATTAGTTTATCCATGATTGGTAAGTTTTAAGAAATTAAGAGTCAAAATTTAGTACCGGTTTTCGCCACCACAAAGTTAGATATGAAACTTTTTTCTAATACAAGAAGATTAGATCTCCATGGGACATAACCGTTACTTGGCAACGCGTGACAAGTAAATATCAAGTAAAACCAAAATTAAATTTTACTCAATTAGTACAGTGAGAATATAATAAATAAGTAAATGCAAATAATAACATCCACAGGATATTGTCCTGTGTCTGTTGTGAAGTGTCCCAACAACCAACTTGGGAGTGTCCACGAATGGATTAGCACATCAAGCGGTCATTGGGTGTGAATACCACTGGGGTAAACTTGTGGTGTGCAAGTGTGTGGGGATGTAGTGTAGTGATGTATAGTAAAACGATTACGGGATATTCTCCAATAGCCGTTTGTAGAGTGACCTATCTCCAACCTTGGTAGTGCCCACAAGTGGGTTAACACATCCAAGAGGCCGATAGGGTGCCGATTATCTTTCGATAACAGAGAATGTGAGTGGGAGGTGAAAAAAATTGAGCAAAAGTTAAGATGGGTGAAGAAAAGATATGTTTACCAAATGTTTACCAAATAATACTCACTTGATGGAAGTGTGTTTTTGAATTTTGAGAGAAGTGAAGAACGTCTGAAATAAAAAGAGGGGTGGGTTAGTTAAATATTGGGCGCCAAACTGTAACGTAACAGTACCTACCTACCTAGGAGGAGAGCACTGTAGGAAAAGATTAGAGGGAATAAATAAGAATTTATTAACACCAAGCCTACCTAGTGGAGCTAGGGTAAAGAAGAGAGGAAAACTGATGAATGAGAGATGATAAGATGAAATGAAGAAGAGGAGGCCCTCTCTCAGCAGTAGTTGTAGCTGAGGGGCATCAGGCTTCGGTCTTCAGTAGAGGAGGCGGAGGCCGTCAAAGGTGTCCCTCTCTGCTGTAGAGTAGTCGAGGGACGTCAGGCTTCCGTCTTCAGCAGCGGAGGAGGAGGCCGTCAGGAGAAGGAGTCCGTCAGAGGAGGTCCTCTCGGCTCTAGGAATGGCCGAGGGACGTCAGGCTTGAGTCTTCAGCAGCGGAGAAGGAGGCCGGCAGAGGTGGTCCTCTCGGCTCTAGTAATGGCCGAGGGACGTTAGGCTTCAGACTTCTGCAGAGGAGGCGGAGGACGTCAGTTTAGAGGGCCGGAGGATAGAGAGGCCATAAATATTAGACTCGCAGCTAATATGACTTGCTAAGCCTTTCAGATCAGAACCAAGACTGCCTAATTCCACCTGGCTCCAAGGTAAATGGACAGAATGACAGATGATTGAATTTTGAAAGTTTTTAGAACACAATACAAAGCAAAGTAAAAGAAAAATAATGAGGTCGATGTGGTTTACATATACGACCTACAACTAGCTCCAGACAAATTAAAAATAAAACTAGACCTGTCACTAGCTGACATAATATTACGAATGTAAACAAACATAATTTATAGAAAAACTTAAATAATAAATATGATAATATAAGACAAAAAGGTATGCTTTGCCTCCAAGTAATGCATGTAGCTACCTAGGGAGGGTGAATGCTTTAAAATTTCAGGTTAAACAATGTACAAAAATGTAAGTAAAATCACAATGTAAAGACAACATTACAACTTACAGTCTTATTTATTTTTAACTCGATAATGTGAAACTCACCGATCGCTTCTGGCGATGTTTGTAATGCAATGCACTGTCAGGTGTCGTCGTTTCACATTTCCGCGAATTTATTTCTGCTGAACAGGTAAACGTAATCATACTCAGCACTGAAGGAATCCTACCGGCGAAGTGCGTTCAACCATTTCTTTAGTAACTCTCGTCTTTTATTGTCAACACATTTCCGATACAAATAAACATACAAAAGGGAGTTTGATTGAAAGTGGCGCCTGTTACAGAAAAGATGAAGGGAGTTGTCGGTTTTCGGCACGTGATGAGGAGGGATGGAGCACATTTGACTAAAAGAGTGATGAATTACAGTGTTTATGGCTGGAGAGGAAGAGGAAGACTAACGTAAAGATATATGGGTTGTGTGAGAAATGATATGAAGGATAAAGGAGTAAATGCAAGTAAGACAAATAACCAAGAAGAAAAGAAGAAAAAAATTGCGTAAATTACATGGGACAACTAGGACAAGGGCAGAAAGATGATGATGAAATAGCCGATAGAGATAAAATGTTTATGGAACTAAATTATTTCAACCCAGCATCACTCACTACATGAACCGTCTCAGTCTCTGCGTGCTTTTACTTTACATACTGATTATTCCACAACATTACCTAAGTCTGTTGAGAATCAATAGGCATAAGTAAAAATCACACCATCAATCGTCATCATTATAGACGTAATCAAAATGAAACCGGCACGACATAGAAACAACGCAAATAATGCGGTTCAGAGTATGATGATATTGATTGTACGTAGTTTTAAGTATTATTTTAAGATTTTTTTACATTGTGGAATGCAAATAAATAATATAAATATGAATATGAGTTCTGATAGCTACCATCATTGTAATGAGTCAAAGTAAAATAATCAATTTCAATTATACCATTATAATTATTGAGTTTGACATACATGTACGAACATAGTATCTCAATATTTACACATCATAACCTAATAAAGACGTTGGTACCGGTAGACAAAAGCTGTACGAACAACTAGTGCATTCCAATCGTGCCCTATAGTCGTTTTTGCTTTTGCCAACCTGTTTAAAGCGAGGCAAAGGAGAGCAGCGCAGTGGCAAATTAACGAATAGCGAGCACCGAGACACAGCAACACCGTCGCAGCAAAAATACTCACTTATTCTAGAACAAGTAAGAATATTATCATGTCGCTCTATGCCGCTTGTCTAACTAGTAACTACTAAATATATATGAGAACATAACGCACTCGTACGAGGATGTATAGCCGTCCGGTGATTGACAGACATTGCGTTAAGCACGTTATTATCTCTGGTTTAATTAAGAATCGATTACGACCAGCTATTACAGATATATTCTGGTTCGAACCGGATATAGTTGCATTAGCTAGGTATTAAAAAGTTACTTTCATATTGCGTAGTAATCCCTCGCTAATGACTTGACATTGTAAGAAATGTGAACGGTGAATTGCATACAAACTTTACGGTAGTTTCTCCATTGAACGTTCGGTCATCAAGAAGCCCGTGTCCGGCCGACAATGTTCTACTAATTATAAGATTCCATATGCTTAGGAAACTAAGATTGTAATCTATATAAAAGTAGCCAGCTATTAGGTACTACGAAGAATATCAAACACTAGCTGGTGCCCGCGATTTCGTCTGCGCAAGATTAGCTCGTAGATGGCAGAATTTTTTCCTACTTACTTGACACTTATCGTTATATTTTGGACAATTCATTCAATATCTTTATATAATTATTACTATATGTGTTATTCTAATGAAGGCATAAGCTATACATATTGTAATGTATCATTAAAATCTATTCAGTAGGTTTCGCGTGAAAGAGTAGCAAACATTCGTACAAACTTTAATTTTTAATTTTTTAATTTATAATACCTATTTTAAACTTACAATATTAGTAGGATTACACTGCTTAAAACGGTAGGTACTCACTAACGTGGGACTTTGTTCCGCCACTTCTTATTTCCAGCAAAACATTATGAAGTTGTGCAGGGCGGACCTTTTTGGGGATTGTCTTATAAAATTAGACGTTTATTTTGTAGCAGGTCTCTTGTGATACTTACTGTACTCTGTTCGATATTTTCTGTGACGTTTTGACGCCAAACAACAGTCACAACACTGGCTGTCAGCGCGCCTAGCGCTGAGCTGAGTGGCAGAACTGGCAGACAACAAAGTTGGTATCGGACCTGCAGCGCTTCCGCCTGTCCCGAACACTCTCGAAGTTCGCCGAGCTCTGCCGACTGGCGGCAACTTCGTCCTGCGAATCCTGCAAATAACATGTTTAGCTATCAGAGTAACTGTGTGAAGGGTACATTGCATAATGGTCTGTGTGTAGTCTGTAGGTATATCTTCTGACCCAGTATACACTACTGATCTAGTCTTGTCGCGCTTCTGTAGCAAAGATCTACTTTGATCGTAAATAAAGTGTAACAAAACTTTGAGGTATCAAAGCGTAAGAATAAGGTCTGCGGGTTCGTGTCTCCGTGACATTAAACGTTTTCCTGTAGTTCACTTTACTTTCTTTGAACAACAATGCTGACATTTCCATTGAGATCTAACAAATACACTCAAATACGTGTACACTCTTCTAATCCATTCAAATTCCTGTCTATATCCGTTTGTAAAGGACTTCATAGAATAGGAATAAGTTGCCAAAGGTTTCATTCACACAATGGGTTGTAAGACGAACAAATAGATCATATTTGGTAAATGCGTATCGTTTTGATAGGAAGTGATCGAAATTTTGCGGAAACAAAGTAATCGGATCCAGAAAAAAACGGGTATCATTTAAGCTATCACCAATCTAATTAATTAGTTTTGTGTTTCTTAAACGATAGGTTTTGTCCGCAAAATAGTAGATTTGTCACCAAAATGTAGTCACCAAACAATATAAAATCAATTCCACAATAAATCACCTAAAATCAAGATTGATGTACTTATTAAATTGGTAACGAATACCACTATTATTTTAATAACTCAACGAAATGAAATGTAACTACTGTATTGTTGATAGATATTTGGTACCATTCTGAGCACAAAGCTATTATTTAAGTAAGTCATCTAATGCACTACTTTTTTATTGGTAATCCATCTCTTATTGTACACATTTGATAATTCATACCTGGGAACACTTTTTGTTTATCTGAGAACGAAAATATTTCGTGGCGATATAGATCTATTTATTAGGTGATACAACTTGATGACAAATATAAATTTTGGTGACCAAAAATATAGTCCCCGAAAAAAACACTTACGATACAATAAAATGAATAGCACATTTTTTTCTTATGCATTCTTCAACTTTCAATCGACCACGTGTCATCAATTCATCAGCTTCGGTGCGATCATGACTTATGTAGTCGTATTAAATATAAACCTACAATTTCCAGCAAAACCGTTGATTCTTCTTAAGAAATATATTTCTCTTTCCTCTTATAATTTATTCCCGTCCTCAATCATAGTTTTATTCGCATAAAGAACTGCTCTCACTCTGAGTGTGAACTATTTGTGACAAGAAAAAGTTCTCGGAAGGATTTCTAATAGATTTTCCGTTTTAAATGAGTTCCCCAGCTATTCCTAATGCACTTCCCGAGAGCACTAGTTCTATAAATAAAAAGAAGTGAATAAAAGGTAAGACTGACTTCATTTTGAGGCTTGATTTAAGAAAGTGAAACTGTCTAGCTGGATTAGTAGGTTGAAGTTTAAATTAAAAAGCTTTATTATGATTAGACTTGTACTGATTTACTGTGATAATAAACTTCACACATACGACTGTCGCAAACCAGAACTTACACGGCATAGATTAATCTTTTGTAATACACACGACTTGAGGTGCTCAATTGCTTATACACGGCCATTTAATTGATGAGCTCAGCTAATGTGGCGTCGTTTGTCTTACTCAAATATTTCAGTCGTAAATGTCGTAATGTTTAACTAAATGATTTGCTCACACAAGTAGATTATCTACGCTTTTACACACAAAGCGTTAATACATTGTGTAAATGTGGAAGGTATACAAATTGACTGGAGTAACGTGCTTATTATGTGTTTACCCGTTGATACTTCTTGTGCATCAGGAAGTTAGGCCGGAAACCGGAAAATGTATAAGTATTGTGACAAGGAAAACTCATCGCAAATTGGGAGCAAAATAAAATTGGTATTCTTCACATAGTTTAGAGAATAATTTTGCGTTATTGTACAATCCCGTGATGTGCAACTGTTCCGCTGTCCACGGGGTGCAGTGCACATTCTTGACACATTATAATATGTCGACATGAATTTCTAGATTATGTGAACGTTCAAATTTATTTGTGGGTTGTGGCAGTGGAGGTGGCGGGGGAACATGACGTCACGGAGGAGCGTTACTTTCTGAAATGAGTATACCCAATTGATCATCAATCAACTCCTATCGCAGTCTACTATTGGATATGGGCCACACCCAAGCTGCGCCGCAACACCCACCCAGATCCAGCCACCTTCTTTAGGTCATCTGTCCATATAGCTGGGTGGCGTCCCACACTACGCTTACCGATACGCTATCTCCACTCCAAGACTCGTCTACTCCACCGACTATCGTTCCTTCGGTCCCCACTAAGCTGCCACTTCTGCTATTACAAAAATTTATTGATCAACAGAGCCAAAGTCATTGTGCATTATTAAAAGCTGCGAGACTGTGTTAAGCATAATAAATGTAACAATTGCCTAAGCCCCATCTAGTACATACATTAATTATGTAAACAAGCCCATAATTACCTATCGTTACTATAACCCGTCCCGCCCACAAGCACTGTGCGGCGCGAACTGCTTGCCTAACCGCTCCCCTGACCTTTGTGTTCACGTAAACCCAAAATTAAAAATGCGTAATTGTTCTACTAAAGTGGTATTTGGTAATTGGGTTATCCAGTGGAGCTAGCATGCTAAGTTCCATTCCGGGTTTCAAGTGAAGTCCAAGACCACTTTAGTAGAACAACTACGCATTTTTAATTTTGGGTTTACGTGAACACAAAGGTCAGGGGAGCGGCTAATGTGCTAACTTTGTGAAAGTTCCCATTATAATTGCGACAATGTAACGACCTGGGACTGCTGAATTATTTACCATTCGTGGTTAGTACGTGTTGCTCCAAAGTTATTACAGTTACTTAAAAACTTGACACATAAGAATTTACAATATTTACTTAATTAAAAGCTTCGTTTTGTTGTCGTTATGACGTAGAACATGGGTCGTAGGTGTAGATTCTCATTTCTGCATACAAACAGGAACAAAAAAGTTCGTAGTGAATACTGGCTTAACGTAACCTGAAGATGCGATTGGGAGAACTTACCGCGCTCACCTCAATAACATTACCTACACAAACTGCAGCAATCTGTGAATTCCTACCCATCGCAGCTAAATTTGGATTGTATTAGCTAGATTCCTAGATTTAACCTTAAAAATTCCATAAACTAGGTAAAGAAATATATAAATTTATCAATTTAAATGTACTGACTAGACATCGCTGGCATCAGCGAAGGAAAACTGAGCATAAGTTTAAAATCACAAATAGAGCAAGCGTAGCCGTGGTGATCAATGCTCGCGCCTTCTCTATGTGACAAAGAGGCCTTAGCCCTACAATGGGTCAGTAGGCTGGTATTGATGGAATTGCTAGGTGGGTATATTATACTAAGTTGACTGAGTGAGTCAATTTGACAAACAATTCAAGTCTGGTTGACTGTTACAAAACCATTTGCTTTAATTACACCATTTACTGGCATTTATCAATTATTTATTAAGGATTTTTTTGATGTCAACTAGTTTTGTTAAAGTTTTGATTTCAATACCTAATGCCGAAAGGGCAAATCAGTTATTTAAACTAGCAATCAATGGTTTAACTGCCGAACTACGACAGATTTCGTAAAAGGTGACTGATGAGACTCTACTGGGTTATCAATAGGTTGAACACGAGGATCCAAACTTACTTAACATATTTAGTAACAACGATATTTGCGTGGCCGCGTCACGCGCGCCCTTCTGGCTATACCACTTAGCAAGGTCGGCGCTATATCGGACATTTATTCGTCCACCAGTTCGAGCTGTATCCACGCCGAAAAAGCCGCCGCTAAAGGTTTTGTCGGCGGCGGCAATTCTAAATCCAGATCCTGAAATGAAGCTCGTGTTTTGAATTTAGAGGTGCGTACTCGTAACGCGATGCCTTAACAAATCAAATCCCTAAAATTATATAAAAAGTTAGTAGCTACTTGGTACCATGTATCTTGCAATTTAGTATAAGGAATACAACTACTCAAATGGTCACGTGTGTGAGGTCCAAGGTCTAATCGTGGGAAGATTGTTAAAGGCCATCCGAAATTTTGAATTCGGTAAATGGCAGGACCAATACTTAGATAGGTACACATACCTATTAGCTCTTACTGAATTTCTATCTCGGCAATCATAATGTTGACAAAATTGCCCTGTTATTCTTAAGTATTAAGGGAAAAAAGGTTTTACATATAGCACTCTGATAGTCTAATCTGATACAACGGAAATGAATAAAAAACAAAGTTAATAACGTAAACTAGTTCGAAAAATTGCGTTATTTCTTGCGTTGTATCTCATCGAAGCTCTTGAAAAAACATAAATCTTGGGTGGAACTCTTCCAAAACACCTGATAAGATGTAAATCTGATAGAAATCCCCGCGGAGACGAACTTCCTCCCACCGCCATATATATTCTATACCTATCTAGAGCAGACGCATAGCTACCGAGTCAAGGTTTTTATTATAATAATAGTACCTGTTGATATTTGTGGAACCATTTAAACCAGTAAAGTGAATAAGAAATAAGATCACCACATCTCTCGTGTTTAAGCTGTGCAGTGTGCGACTGTGCGGAACCTACATGCTATAAACTATAATTAACTTGGTGAATGAGACAGTTTAATTGTCTTTTGTCTGTTAATATGTAAACAACTTCAATAAGAGCACAAAGAGACCGCAATCAATTGTTGTTATTATTGTACAGTTACACTAAAATTAATTTAAAAAATTGAATCTTTTTGCCTTTGTCAGTTGTTTCACGAGGCAGGATTCCACTAGATTGGTGCAGTAGTTCTCTCTTCAAGAATGCAGTTTAACCGGATGCAGCTAAATACCAGTGTTTTATATGGAACGACTGCTTGTCTGACCACTACAACCCAGTAACTGGGTAACATGATACCCCTTGGTTAAACTGGTTGTCAGACTTTCGGGCTTCTGCGTAACGACTGTCGGCTAACGGCTTAACGTGATTTCCGAGGAACGGAGGAGTCTTGGTATGTAATGAACACATCCACGGGCCGACCTCATCAATTAGTGTGAAATGAATTGATTGTCATGGTATGGGAAATAACAATCATTTGCAGTGAGGAAAGTTTGCATCATTATAAATGTAGTGAGCTAAAGGATTAGGGAAGACCATAGAAATGATGGATGGATCGTGTCACGTGTGAAACATGTTTTTGGTCGGAAAACTTCGATCGGTAATAGTGGAAAAGGCCACAGCAGCAGGAGGATGGACCTTCTAGTAAAATAGTGAAAGTTAGTTAGTCAGTTAATTATTTAGTTAGTTACTTATATGTCAAGGTGTTACCCCAACTGTATGTCTGTGATATTCGAAAACTTGGTTTGTTGAAAGATAAAACAAACATCTCAAAGTAAGTTATATCTGTTGGAAAGAAAACTGGCATTTGAGATGAACTTTTATCCACAGTTGCCATAATAATATGTCGAAAAGTTATAATTCTAAGGATAAAACTTGTTTAATAGCCCTCCTAAGTAAACGCAGGGTCCGTGGTGGGCGGATCCACGGCGACGTGTATCAGAAAGGTCCCTTGAGGACTTTGATCTCGGACACACACTATCGTGCGTGTCTAAATGTCAACACAATCTGAACGCTGTAAAGCACACATGACTGAATTATAGGAAAATCGGTCTTTCCCCAGAAACCATTACATACTTACTTCCAATTATTTAAGTACTCTAAAGAAACATTAATTGCCCTTCAAAGGATTTAGGCTGACTTCGCTGACTGCCTCGTTGGACTAGTGGTCGCAAGTGCTACTGCTGAACATGAGGTCCCGGGTTCGATCTCCGGGTCGGGCAAAGTGTTATTGAGTTTGTCCATCTGGGATTTCTCAGTAGCAGTCCGGAGTTTGGATTCGTGTCCCATTAATGGCAATAGGCTCGCCCCCTATTACATGGGACTTTAACATATCTGACGAAAGGTGGGCGTACTATTACAGGTACACCTCTGCCTAACCCTTCAGAGACTGAGGCTAGATAGAAATAATAAAGCTTAGGTACTTTTGGTGGGGTCGCTCGGGAAAGCTAGATTTCACCCGGGGGTAATTAGGATAGATGATCGAAAAGCCAATAACGCAAAGGTGTAAGCTTCTGTAAATGTTTATTTCAAAGGCACGCATGGCGATTTCAAGTGTCCTACGTATCTAACTGTGCAAGCTTCTATGGAGAAAGTAACTCAACAGCTCTATCTTGTCCTATGTTGTTGTTATTACAACAATACAGTAAGTAGTTTTTTTTAATATGCCACTTTGGTCCGAATTAATTTCTCCACACTACATAATAAAACATTTATGATGTTAACATATACAAGTGCGGGGGTTCGAGTCTCGGGACGTCGTTTATTGGGTCATAAACCAACATAAACTGTCGTGGTTGCGCTCTTTATGGTGTGTCACTAAGGATGGAAACTTCGCACTATGAGATAACGTGGACGCGTGGGTAGCATCCCTCGAGGATGCTAAAGCTTGCAGACTTATTGGCGTCGACCTGTCAAGATTCGGCCGCCTACAGTTGTATGTTGGCCCATGTCGCTCATTGATTACACTTACGGTAAATATATTAACGTAGACTGATAAAAACGTAAGAGCTACTCAGACCTCTTTTGTCAAACGTTCAGCTCCAATACTCAAGAGACTCGGAGCAGGTTATCTAAATAAACACGAAGCTCATTTACCAATAGCCATCGCTGCTCTATTTTTACTGGCAAAACGTATTTTGATACTTTTCCTACCTACTGAACGACTTCATTACTACACTGTAACTGTCGATGGCAGCCCTAGCTGTGCGGATGATCCAGGTGCTATCAAGTTATCATTATGTCACAGCCTCACAACGCGTGTCGCGCCCGCGTCTGTGTGCGTGTCTGTCGGCCACACTATCACTACACAAACAGTAGTGACGACACTTGTCACCTACTCACCTCACCACCCAGGAGCAAAATAAAACGTTAATAGGCTACCGTAAATGAAACACATAAAGATGCGCATTTTAGAAGTAACCAAGATTAGTGGCACACTTGTCAAAGTACGTTCATACGTCGCACAATGCAGGATACTAACTAAAGAAGCTACGATGTAGAAGTTTCGTAACTGCTTACTAAACTTTGCTCCCAAACAGAATATATTATGCTGAACATTACACATTACAACAGTCAGCGAGATAGGAGGATTGATCAAAAATGGAGTTTACTGTCTCATTATGTGCCATTCTTCAACTTAGATAGGATGATGCATGTCGTCTTAATTGCGTAGTAGTTACTATTTTGTGCAACCGTGACGTATTCGCGAGGCTGATGAGGTTGAATCGAAACGTATCTTTGAGCTTTGTACTAGGAGAACATGTTTACTGCAGTTAGTTCTGACTGTTATCATACTCCAGTTAGAAACGACCGGACGGTACATAACGTGGGTAATATTTCGTGAGCTCACCATCTGGCGCGCGTTACACTGATGCAAACAGTTGTTCATATCAGTTTACGTGTTAAACATGTGTAAACTTTACCCTAATTTAACTCGTCCATGGTGCGCATCGAACATTTCATAATTCGGTATGAAGCTATTAGTTTGACTGTTCCGGGTCTGAGTTACTTTACTGTTGACGTTGAAGAGCGCGACTCGACGCGCGACGCCCGTCTATGTGTGGAGAAACGACTAGTCCGACACCAACATACATCGTTCCCACACGAGCACTTGAGCCGCGTTGAGCTCATGATTTGTGCGTCGTATCAACGTTTCACGCGCGGGCCAACTGTCAAGACCGACGCACATCATCATAAAATGATTGAATATCTGAAATTCATGATTATGTACGTTGAAACATGGTTGAACATCTCCGGTGAGTTCACGTCAAGTTTATAATTCTTTTTATATCTACAGTGCGTCATTCTTTAAAATAGTTTTTAAACCGAGCGGTAGTTTTCAGTTTACAGTCAGATATAAATGAGAGGCAAGCAGCATCCATCGTCACATCACACGAGAACTGTTCCATTGATAGTGATGTATTGGTGAACTCCGTTCTGTCTATTTATTTAGTTATTTACAAAGCTACCAATAGCAACACATTTAACATTAACACAGACAATATGTTTATTGTTCTTTTATCACTTCTAATGTTTACACAAATTACAAGTGTACATTATATGCACTTGAAAAGTCATTAACTGGAGCCACATAGAGTCGTAACTAACTATTCATACCACCTGCTTGTAAACTACGAGTAGGTATGTGCCATGCAAACCTATCATAAAGTCATAATATCAACAGCCTTATGCTATATTATATTACACATTATTACGGTCCACTTGTCGATAATAAATTGGTTTTGAATTTGGAACCTCATCTTATGTAGTTTGTAAAACGTTTTAGGCACCGAAAAGAACATGTGGAAACAGTGATGCCTCCATCAGCAGTTTTATTTACTAATGTGGTTACGAAGATATGTACGTATACAGTCAACATAAGTTCTCAGTCATACAACATGGATGGTTTCATTGTAATACCCGCTCGTGTTCGCGTCGCGCGAGCTTGTACAAGCTATCTCTCTGTTCTCAGTTGAATGCACTCTGGCAGCGTCTCGAGTACATTTTATTCCCCAGCTCCCTCCTCAGCTACGAGTACCACACGACCAGGGTTTGTAAAGAAAGAGATCTTATTTCAGTATATGTCTGGATGCGCTTTCGCCAAACCCTTTGCATTTTCAAGTAACAGAAAAGGAAAATGGTCTGTCTCTTCATAAGAATAACGTTGTTTGAAAAATTCGCAGATTTTGTTGCAACCGCAACATGCGATGTTTAGCACTGCGGCTAACTGCTCGCGAGTTGCGGTCTGGACCAGATGAGGTTTTTGTATAAACACAGACCATTTTATGTGCGCTGAATCTTGAGGTTAAACAGAGAAACATTTCTAAATAAATGTAAGAAAATATACAAAATTCCAACAAAACCGCTCTCGTGTTCTGTTATTTTAACTTCTTGTACAAATTCTCCTCTACACTGACGAAGTTTGTCTGACTCTAAACTTTGAATTAGTTCAAGAATTACTTGTTTATTTTCGTTATATTTCACCTGAATACTATTTGAGGAATAACGATCTCTGGGAGTCGTTATTTAGCTGTTTCAAGCCCACTCTTCGTTCAGTATGCGCGGCCGCGGCTCATCCTCCCACACCTATAGAGTGAGTGGAGACACCGACAGACGCATCTCACAGCGTGATGTAACAGATCGCTCAGCACTCGTCTGCCATCGCCGAACTATTCAAACACCGTAACCTTTAAACCCCATTAAAAGACGACGACACAATCCAACAATACACGAAGGTCTACTACTAACAATACTAACAGTAGAAGAAATACTTGAGGAACAAACCGATGATAGCAAAATTAAAGAGTTTATTTCTCAAATATTGAATTTGCTAATCTCTTTATGAACTTATTTTACTATTTATGTGCCGGTCGTATTATACAAATTCTCTGTCTATCCAGTACACGTTACCTTGTTCTTCGTCTTGTTATAAAATCCATGCTAAGCTCTATCTAAAGGCCATGAACCTGACGTGGAGATCAGTGCTTAGATCAACATATGTGTATTATACTATTGGATGTAGTAGGTTGTCTCGTGACACTGTGACCGTGGGCCTATTTACCTTCTGTGTGTGTCTGTGTGGTGGCAACACGGATGCAACAGTAACGGATCCGTCAATACCGTTCCGAGTTCCACTTATCCGCCGCAACTCCAAGCAAACGCGCCTCATGACTCGTGAGTGACGGAGGTTGAGTAACCAGCGGCTTTCTATTTCGTAATGTTGGCTAACAGTTCAGCGTGCTGTACGCTGGCACCGAAGTCAATGAATCGCTAATTAACAACACAAGAAGCTAATTGTTAAAGTTATCGCGCCCAGATACGCCAATAAATACTATCTCATATTATGCTCTGGTAGTAGCCGGCATTGCTGTCTCGTTGGTCTAGCAGCCGTTGGACGGCTTAGGGAATCCTAGAAAAATAACTTAGGGGTTCCTGGGTTCGATTCCCGGGTCCAGTAAGGTTATTGGGTCATTCCAGTTGGAATTTTTCAGGAGCCTCCTGTAGTCTGGATTTATGACCGGTTGATTGGACCCGCACTGATGAACTGAGGATGTCAGACCTAATAGGTACAAATTTTATAGGTACTATTTGAAAGATTTTTATAAGCATATCCTAAACAGATTTACTTAATTTTAAATTAGTCATCAAGGTTTTTGAAATAAAACAATCTCCGCATTTATAATCCTAATACGACCAAGTTATAATTTAGTCATTATTTCCGGCCACATTACCTGCCCAGCCTGGCGGTTGTAAACACCTCACTGGGTGGTCCTGCAGATCGCTTATCAGCTCGTACGCCACACTAAGTAATTCCACCGTAAACTAGTAGTACGTACAGTAACCGCAGCAGTACGTGCACTGTTATCTGTGTGGCCGTGACTATGTGATAGTCACGCGAATTACGCAAATAGTGTCCTTTTTCATCAATGCATTCAAAATTACCCAAATCAAGATTTCGTAGTTCTGGACGGCTCTCTTAATCCAGACAAATGTTCACTTACTACAAACTGAAGCTCATAACTCGAAGCAATCGCAACAAGTAGTAATCTCAGTAAACAACGCCGGTGGAACATAAACAGCGATACCAGCAACGAGCTCGCGAAGATATCGTCTAAATATACAGCAGCAAGGACTCGCCTCCGACAGACGCCGATAAGCCGCCTCTACGGCGAGCCACACTCATTGTCACCGACTCACCGCTATCAGGACTAGTCGGCGAACACTTTGAAGTGGGGTGCGCTGTTAATGGCTGGTACATAGTTGGTACGTCGCACAATTATTACAAATAGAGTCAGAACTGCGGCCCGTGTTCAAGTCTATGCAACAAGTGCCTTGACTACCGGCTTCATAGTAAAAGGATTCGGAAGACTGTAAATTCTTCACACATATTCTACTCAGCTTGTCTAGAACCTGGGATGCGGTATATTCAAGTGTTCAAGTATTGAAATATTTATTGCAATTGCAGATTGGCCAACCCACACCGTACAATTTCATAAATATTTACCTAGGTTACTAGGCTACTAGTTATTGACTTAAAGTTTGTTTGTAGAGTGTAATCTCTGGAACTCCCTACCCGTTTACAAATAATATTTTACTGGTACAAAGTTTTACTAGTTTCAAGTATTTTTCAGAAGATATGTTAGGTTTCTTTCACGCAAACGAAGTTGGGAACAGAAGCTAGTCTGCTTGTATTACGAAAGAGAAACAAAAAGATCAACAAACAGTAAGTCTATCAGGTAGTAACCATCAGGCTATAGTATGACGCATTATTAAGATGGGCCCCTCCACTCCCTGTGTTTCCTATCCAAGTCGTACGAGTCTCGTGGAGCTGGCAAACCTATAATAGTAACCTATTCCACCTTATTACTGCAATTACTTGGCCTAGAATAAAGGCTTAATATTTCCAAGCATTATTTGAATATCCCGACCATAGATATCCGTGCTCCCGACTCGAGAAACGAGCATCGCATGGTGTATTACATTGCCCGAGCATCACAGCGGGCGGGGCGCCGGCATCGACACGTCTCCCGCGCCACTGCCCCAGTGCACTCGGCTGGCGGGTCGCCGGGGCCAGCTCATGGGAAACATCAATTACTTCCCCGTCACAACACGCCGCCATTGTCTGCCGCGCATTGTGCGGCGCTCGTCTGAACCCGGCACCATCATAATAGGCGCTTCTCTATGTGTACCGATTTATTAATACATATAATGACATCAGTATTGTAATGTAGAGTATACAATAACAGGCGCGCGCGTCCCTCCAGGCAATTGTTCGTTAACCACAAACCTAATTTATCCCAGAACGTTCTTTATTGACTAAGGACTAAATAGTTATACAGTGCAACCGCGTCAGCCCACGTAGTGATATTTACGCGTGCTCATATTGCGGATGTCTCTGACGTACTCCAACTATAGATTATCTCTTAATAAGGTCGAGCGGAAAAAAAGAAATAGCAAGGTAAAATAACTCTACATCACTGACACACACCGTTGCTCAAGTTACTTAGTCTTTCCATTATTTGTGCCAAAATTGAACAGAACTGTGCCAAAAGTCCAACTGTCTGCCACGTCTGCTGCACCTACAGACGCATCAGACAGACAGACTGGCGGACAGATTGGGGTGATGACGGTTTGTATCTGATTTCAATGAAAATACGCCATTAATAACACAATTTCTTGCTACTTTACGTCTTGAGTTGGCAAACACATGATCATTCTCTACCAGTTGCAGTGGCTTATCAGGACGTCGGTGTCGTAGCAAGTCTGCGCACAAACACGTTATCTCAAGCTATATTAAGAACACCGACTGCGCTGATAAAACGACTCCTTTTATAGTTGCGAGCGGCCGCGAGGAGCGGTCACCGACGCGAGGAGCCGGGGACGTTATTAAACAACTCACAACCGTGCATACTGTGACTTTAGAATTAACGACCGCCGCGCCATCGCGCCATCGTTGAACAATCATCGCTAATGACAGCTGTGCTGTGCCTGTGACACAACATTACGATAATTTATTGGTCATTCAAAATTCTCAGATAGATTTCCAGTGAGCCACTTAAACCCTCTACGACCCCATGATAAATACTACCAATGTGTGGCGACAGGAAGACAAACTCGTGCAATAAAATTACAAGCCCTAAACACTGTTACCGAATGGGTAAATGTGTTTAGGGCCGCTGCAGCGATTAAGTCCGTATATGCCAGAAGTTTACCGCTTCGTTCCGTAATGTTCGCTTAGTATGCAGGGCCAGGCCTCATGGCGCTGGGCCCGGAGCGCTGGGCCTCGCCGTCACGGTAGTTTATGTAACCGCCACACAACATACAATACACACCATTTCCAAATTACAATAAGTGCTAATGGCAGCCACATTCCTGATGTAGTACTACTTGTCAAGTTGATATGGTACTTTGATGATACACAATATCATTGATGCTCATCGTGCATAGAAGGGAACAACGTAGATAGATTTCACGAAAGTTCATCCAAAGGTTGATTGCTGATCCAAAATCGCTTCTACTTTTACCATACTACTTGTCAAGTTGATATGGTACTTTGATGATACACAATATCATTGATGCTCATCGTGCATAGAAGGGAACAACGTAGATAGATTTCACGAAAGTTCATCCAAAGGTTGATTGCTGATCCAAAATCTCTTCTACTTTTACCAGACTGCCAAAGGCAAGGGAAGGGATATCGCTGGCTTGCTGCAACATAAATCGAGCGATTCCGCTTGCGATTTCGTCCGTGTGAGTTACGTACCTTCAAACTTTAGCATCACATCCATTCCTTCGTAGTTTTGAAAATAAAGCGTAGCCTACAAAACTCGGAGAAATTAAAGCTTTCTAACGGTAGAAGAATTTTTCAAATTGGTTCGTCATTTTTTGAGTTAAATCCTTACAAACAAACTAAATATCAAAGGTTTCCACTTAATAATATTGACCTTGAGATTTACAGCATTCATAAGTTTGCTTGTCAACAATTAACAAATTAAAATAGTATTGACAAGTGTCATCGGTACCTTTTCATGTCACTAGAGATCAGAAATGGGGTGAGAACTATCTTGACCAAAATAAGAATAAATAATAATAGCATCCATTGCAAATTGATTATTAGATGCACTGAGAAAGTAAAATGATAAGTATAAGCGACTGCTACAATCAAAGCACAATTAATAGATGCCAATGTTGAATGATGATCAATTATCGCCCGGCGAGAATAGAAAATAATAAAAGTAAATATCATTCGAATCGGTCAAGCCGTTGCGGAAAAGTTTTGTTACAAACACTGCGACACTAGATTTTTCTACATCAGAAAAAGAAAGATTATACAATATATGATTAGAAGATAAATGCACTAATCTCAGTCTAAGCTGCTTGATCGATTTATGTGCGACAGAACGATTGTGTTGGTATGTTGTAAGTAGCTCACTTCAACATTCCTGCGCCGGAATCTCCGATTAGAAAGACTATTCATTAACTGTAAACGATGTTTACAAACGGATCGCTATAGTTTATGACAGCCGCGATCAACGCACGGACAGACTCGCAGGACGAGCGCTCCATATATTACGGTCTAATAGCGTCCCGGACTTACAGATAGAGGCTGTCTCGTATTTTAGATAAACTCAAAGTATGCCGCCGAATGTCTTCGAATAGTTCAACTAGTGGTGACGCACGACGATTATGTAAAACATACTTACCTATATCTTACTATTTTGTGTGTAGTACTCAAAGAGCGTGTCATTGCGGTAACTGGCGTATAAGTCTTACGTAGGAACATCTACTTTCTCGCCGAGAATACTTTCACATAAAATGTAAATTATGGATGCACTCTGGCATTTCAGTCCCAAAGAAACATTAAATGCTGCGTGGCCTGCATACATGGAGTAGCACAGATTGAAGCTCCACGCGTGGCATACCATTCTGTTGAACACGTACTTAAACAAAAAGGTACAAATGGAAGTTCGACATTTTATAATAATTTAAAATGTAGAAGTTCCACTAATATGTATGACTGTATGTGGTACATACATTGCACGGGGCCTGTCTGTTCACATGAAGCGTGTGGGATGCGCGGCGCACTTTCACCTGCATACCGCGCACGCTCGGTCGGTACCTGCGCCTGCGCCTCGCCGATGACCTCCACGTTAATACCAAAGATAAGTGGTTTGTTTACCGACTTTTACGAAAAGCTGCGACCATTAGCGAACCGATCTCATTGCGTGACATGAATCATCAAAATAAAGACATAACGACGAGTCGCAGCCGCCGCCAAATGGGACACCGGCCGGCGACCTCGCGAACGTGTTTCAACACGCACTCGTATTTTCCGCACCATTTGCTTTCCCGATTTGGAAAACAATCAAGTAGTAGGTATTGACGAGGGCCTTCGTCAGTCATGAACACGTCTCAGATTATAAAATAGGAATCTGAATACTTAGCAACGAGGATCGATCGTCTAGTCTACTATGCGTAGCTCTTTAAGCTATAAACAGTTCTGCGTTAGATACAATCTTGCCGAAAGCTGTCAACGCTGATTGTGGTCTACGTCCGGGGGCCGGCCCTAGGGCTCGTAAGAATAAGCACTAAGTATGCTGTGGGCCGCGGATAACTGCGGCGAAAGCGGCGGCTGAAGTAAACTCAGAGAAAGTTTCCATCATCAGTACAGTTAGCACTTCGCGCAAACTTCGCACACGTAGCGTGAAGTAATTATTGTGACACACTTGAAATCCGGCCAAACGAATTTAAGACACGGTCGATATATGGTGACATACTTACAAAATGTTGCACAAAAGAAATAATGTCTGTGGGAAACGAAGAATGATCGGCTCCTGACAAGTTATTGTTTCAAAGCACGACATTTGCACAAAGCTGTGAAGCTTGAGTGCGATGCAGACGATGTTGTTTAGATTACAAGAACAGGCTTCGTGATTAAAGTTCTGTGCCTGGTCGCCGGCACAATGGCGGACAGCAGCTAATGCGATGCCACTTCAGAGCACCGTTGTCTCTACTGTAGGCCCTGCAAGGATGTTACCGTCATTTGTGACGTTGGTAACTATTGTCAATTAGAACAATAAAATAAGTACTTAAAACATTACGACGCGTCTATATTCCTGGTGAAAAGTAAAGTAAATGGTAAAGTGAATGGGAAAAGGCCTCGTGGACGCAGCCCAATACGTTGGTCCAACCCGATCCGCACCACTCTTGACTCTTCGGTATACGATGCCCTTCTCACCGCCAGAGACAGAAGCAAATGGAGGAACATCCTGAAGAAAAAGGTGTTGACGCAGGGAGGTCACGACCGTCAACATTGAGGAGTACGACGCAAGGAGGGGGGAGGGGGATATTCCTGGTTACCTACACGTGGAATGTATCTCGGTATTTTTTAAATTGCAGTTCGTGGAAGGCGTCTGTTGCGCAGCAGTCGCGCCTCCGCCGCGGGCGACACGTTGCCGCTGCCGACTGTACGCCCATAACAATAACCAGTTAATTGAGTTTCCTGGACAATAATAACCGTCTATTGATTGCTATGATTGTCCACAGTCCTCCAGCTCCAGCACTCGCGGCGACCTACTACACAGTTATTACATTTACTAACTTTCCTATTCTGCAATACGGGTTTTTATTTTTTACAAGGTAAGGTTTTGCATGCAGTTACTTTATTAAACAGATAGAGTTATCGCCTTCCTTCAATAAAACAAGCGCTGCTTCACATACGCGTGTTATGTA
This sequence comes from Euplexia lucipara, assembly GCA_921972225.1. Taxonomy (NCBI): domain Eukaryota; kingdom Metazoa; phylum Arthropoda; class Insecta; order Lepidoptera; family Noctuidae; genus Euplexia; species Euplexia lucipara. The sequence goes on from OV179149.1 coordinate 23,870,532, forward strand.
TGACATACGAGAGCCAACAGCATTTGCGTGCTACAGGCGCAGGCGCGATAGTGTAACGGCGAGAAGTAAACTTGTTGTGAGTGGCGACCTTGCACGCGTCCCTGTGACGTCACGGTTCAAGGACGCGCCGTGACGTCACCGCGCCCTCCAGCCTCGTTAGCATGCACCACTGCGCGCCGACCACACCGCGGGAGAAGGCGCAGAAGATCAACCACCAAGTCAACACCACCAGGACACTTACAAACTACAAACACTAGTGGAGACTTATTATACCTTTTTCCAGCAACTGCTCAATCGCAGCTTTAGCAATAACGGCCTTCAAAACCGCCATGATGCTTTTGCTGCGTTCTGTTTTTCATCAACCTTCTATAACTTTCTATTTCGCGACTAGAGTCTGAATGTCGGCTGTCAAGTGCCAAGAGCTTGCACTGAGAAAGGCAAACAACTCTTTGACAACAAGATATTAAACAAGGCGCTAACGATGTGATTACAAGCGCTCTCCCTTCCCATGGCGACGACACCACGTGAGCGTCCCCGACAAGTGCCACTTGAACCATGAGTGCATAGTTCATGGTTCAGAAATGACGTCAAGTGTTTCATCATCAGAGAAAGGATTCTACATTAATAGCTTGCCGTTTTCCTCAATCAAAACATATTGTATTGTCAATCCTTTTTACTCGTGAATCAACAAGGGAAATGACTTATCATTATCTTCCGTTTACCTGTTTCCGTTCCGGGTCATGTTTACCTAAACCTTTTCGAGATTATCGTGGTGACTCAGTGGTGGCTTCGCGACTCATGGACGAGGATGTGGATTCAAATTCGGGTCCTTCGGGGCACCTTTCAATGCAATATGTATTGTCTAAGTTTATAGACATTACTACTGGCATCGATGAAGCAAAACATCGAGGAAACCTGGGCTTGTTATGATACACGTCTGAAATGCCCACCCTGAATTAACCAAGCGTGGTGATTCATTTTCTAAGATTTTATAGCACTGTTTCTAAGCTTGGAACACATCCGTACTGATCCCTTGACGATGCAGCTTCCACAGTGCATGTAATCTTCGTATAAAGTGTGCTAATTCGATAACTTAGTAACGTTATATAAATTGGTGAGGCTTTAATAATAATAATGATAAAACTTTTATATCAGAATCAAGTTCCATAATTTGTTAGTACCATTATAAAATGCCTTATAACTAGTGTAAGTACCTAAATAAGAACATTGTCAAAGAAGTAGGCACATTGACTTCAAACCAAAATAGCTTGTACAAGGACAACGTTGTCTGAAACCGACAGATCAATAAGAACGTTTAACACTCGAGTTATTTATTGTAGACGATTCATTCCATGGAATAGTAGTAGTAGTAGGAGCGCCGCTCGCGGTGTCCTCCAACTCATTCGTCGCGCTCTACTGATCATCTGACACACGCTGACACGCGCATGTGGCTCGCCAACAATTTGCCGACTCTCGATATGTTACGGAAAAACTAACACATCTATTAGGATTAGGAGCTCTTAAGTTTACCGTTTATAAATACAACCGATGGATCAAAACAAGTTCATAATAAAACATTGATTATTTAAATTCCTTGCATATAAAATAAATGTAAGTTGCTGTTTATATTTGCATGTGTTTACGATGTCGATGTTGCTTCCGCAATTAAATGAGAAAATTCTGCATTCAAACTTTCGTGGCTGCAGTAAGTAACTCGCGGCTTAAAGAATAGGTTACACGTTCCCCAAATTAATACCTACGTGTGCACTTGTACAGCACATAAGTAAAAAGTACAAAAACATCACAATTCACCATCAGCTAGCTGCCTGCCTAACTCTAGCTGGTAGTCTCCCCGGCCACGTCCTTGACCTCGACTGCGGCATGAGATGTAACCGCATTCAGCTAGGTTAGCGCTGGTGTTTGACAAACAGACTCGGTCTATACGCACAGTGACCAGTGACCGGCACAGTGCACACTGCGCAGTGTGACCACCGACGTTTGAACAGAATATTATACAAATAGGTACGATATTAGGTTAAGTACTCTATGCAAACTTCACCAACTAACTGAGCGGGCTAATGGAACGACTACTTGGCTTTTCAGTTGACCCACATTAAGTCTGAAAAATAAGATCTGCGCTTCCACACTCTTTGCTTGAAACTGCTATTTGCTATGATATCAGATGTAAGCTATCAAATGTGTTAATTAATCTATGACCGGGTGACCTGTATTACAGGTGTTACTAGGTACCTACCACAGGCACCAGCGATCCACAGCCAAAAATTATTAGCTTTTTCTCGTGTGTAAATTTTGTTTGTATTTTTGGCTTGTGGTGAGAAAGAAACAAATTTTTTCGTCCGCACGTCGCCTCCCAACAGTGACACTAATGGTCAAATGCCGGCGTAGCACTAGCGCGGATTACCTCACAGTGACGGTGGGTCAGCGACCTTAGTCCTCACAGTGGCGAGTGGCGACCTTGCGCGCGCATTCCGTACACTTTATTCAAATGAGTAATCTTGTGATCTAGTCCGGTGTGCCTTGATTGAAACAAAACAATCCGGTAAATGACAATAGATTACAAATATTGACTAATCACTTCACAGAATTTTTAAGTCATTCAGAAAATTTATCGATTAGCTTTCTCGTAATTCATTAATTAGTATTAATTGTGAATCACATAAAGAAAGTATTTAATTTGGGCACCTTCAATTCCAAAGAGCATTACTTATCTGCGTCCAAAATACCTTTATTAAAAGGTTCCTAGGTATATTCCTTATTTTTCGAGATTATTAATGAATAAGTGATTGTTCGTGCTTACGCCGCCAGAGCTTTTTCCATTTTAAAAATTGTTTCGGTTCTACAAGATAATAAAATTATAAAATTTATTCAAGGTCTCATAATTTACCGAAAATAGACGTTACATTAATTCGGCCAATTAATGGTTAATTGCCATAATGCTAAACTTATACCTATATCATATAAAAATGAAATGACGTTAGTAAGTCTCACTAAAACTCAAAAGTGGCCATACCGATTTGGGTAATTTTGGTCTTGAAATATTTTTGGGAGTCTAAGCAAAGTTTATACGGTAAAAAAATATAAAAACGTGCGGAAAGTGCTAAAAATAACTATTTAAGTAGGTATAAATATATATAATACAAAACCATTTTGTTCGTCTCGTCGCCGTCGTCGTTACGGTATACCTACTCCTCTTAAATCAAGGAAAGTATTTAAATAAGGTTTTCGAATCGACAACTTAAAAGTGCATCATATTGGGATTATGGCGTATTTCGATTTAAAAAATACAAAAAGTTAAATATTGTCACCATGACAACGGATCAACATATTTTTGGTTATTACCTACGCGCGCGCGTATGTTCCGAAATTTATTTTGTTACAAAACTTAGAAGGAGGTTTTAAGCTGCATTTCAAAGCAAAAGTCTTATATTTCAGAAAACCATTCTCGTATTAAATAATGACAACGCAATAATATTTGAAAGTAGACCGGGATAACGAAGTAAATTGTATGTAACATCTAACAGCGCAGTAGTTCAGTTTAAAATTATGTATTTTGTATCTTTCATTTCAATAAGGTAGTTAGGTTAGGTAGTTAGGTTAGCTATAGGATAGGTATGGTAAGTTAGGTTAGGTTATATGTATATACATATATGTTGTCATTCTAATTATATCTAACACAAAATGTTGAAATCAGAACACATTAGAGACTCGCTAAATAATAATTACACTACCAACTAATAAATTGATCCTAAGTAAGATGGACCGAAGTTTGCCGGGACTTGATAATTTTGCCACATTGTTTACAGTTTCACACATGATACACTCGGCGGCTCTCAAGGGAGTGTTTTGATTACCTCCCAGTCTTATGTCAAACATTTACCTCCCCTCGCCTTGAGTCAAGTCTCCGCTGTACTGTGTAACAGGTAGGTAGTGTGCGAAGGCTTCGACTGGGCTACGAATTCATCAAAACTATTGTACAAAAGCCATAAAGGATGACGATCGCATCAGTTCAACTTCCTAATACGAGTATAGGGAATATGTTACTCGAACCGGAGAAATTGTTAACGGATAATAATTCTAGTCAGATTTTATATTACCTGCACAATTTGTATAGGTAGTACTTTTTTATAAACCTTTGATCGCGATGTTCATCAGTTAATAAACACATTTAATACTTAGGTACTATAGACGGGACATCATGCACAAAATGTTAATCCCATACATGTGTCCTAATGGACACAAGTCGATGAATCTAGTTTGGTACACTCAGTGCCGCTCTCAGATTGCTATATTATGCGAGATGGCGTTACTGAGACATGGGATCACACAGTTTTCTATGAAATTTCTTCGCGTGTTCCCTTTATAGTATCTTAAAATCTCTTAGCCAGCTACTTAAGCATTTCTCATGTGTGTGTATTTCTCCTGTGTGTGATAATGTCTTGGTAATTATCTGGCACGTAGAGCGTCGAAGGACAGTGTTACGTCCTCACGGGAGCTTCTCCTCACTCGGAGCCGCAGTGTTCATGCGAGAACTTACTGACAAGTCGAGTAGAGCACGGTAACCTTCGTCTTGCATATTGTCAACAGAGTTTACGAGGAACTTATCCTTATGTAAAGCCTTTATAATCGTCCCTGCCGCGGTATATGCTTTTCAATGGTAACATTGTATGTGATGCTATCTTGTCAGCAGTAGTCGGACGTGCTGTTAACGGTTTCTTTAATTGTAGGTAGGCTTGGAGATCCGTGATGGATACAGAAAGAAGGAATCCTTTGTTATGGAGTCGTATAGTTAATTCTAGAGATTCCATATGTGAATGGTGCTGGTGCTGGCAAACGAGCAGCCCACTTGAACAGTCGATTGCAGATACGTCTTCCTTTAGTCTATGACATAGGTGTTACGACGCAACAAATGGTCCACACACACTGACAGTATTGTGACCGCGCTCTGTGTTACGAATGTTACGATACTGAAGTGCACGCAACCTTACGTTCACGGTCATTGCTCACTGGAATGTGAGGCACACTCACACTTATGAGGAATTTTGTGTACTTACCCACACTCCATTCCACTTAATCATTACCCATTGGCATAGTTTTAACTCAGTTTTTAAAAAATAGAGTGACGTTTCATAAATTTCAATAATTAAAACAAATAATGTTCAAGTCGCAACTCCGCCATGTAGTCCCTCCCGAATGAAAGTGAAAAGCCACAAGTCACACCTTACTGGTGTTTTATTATTTCTTATATGACATATAGGAAGTACAATATAAATGTACAGAGGCCAGCACACCAAGCTACCACAATGTGTTTCTCCTTGATAGTTCTTAAACTGTATAACAAACAGAATAATTATGGTTTATGTTCAATTGGGAAAGATTTAGAGTTTGGGGTTGCTTGATGTGCTGGCGTCTGTACACAGATTTGTAGGTTGCATCGACTGGGTAGGTTGCAACACGGTGCGTGACACAACCGTGGTGTTACTTCGATCTGCTGGTCTAAAGCGCGGCAGACAGGCGCCCTATGCCCACGATACTCACTGGAAAAACACTGCGACACGCTAAATGATCAGAGCACGCGACTCACATCACATGGTAACCACGCAATTATCTCAACACTGGGACCACGTACTACACCGCACTTACATCTGGCTCGTGGCGCCAATAACGCTATAAATGTTTATTTACAAGAACATGGATGTGATCGGAAAAGTCCACTCGTAAATTAAAGAAATATTTAAGCATGTACACCTCGTGCATGGCTGAGTGTGGTGTATGAACATATCTCACCTTCTTTAGCTTCATTCCGCGGTTTCATAATAGAATTTTCGCGACAAAGGATTTTATTAAAATGGCCACATAGTTCTCCGCCAAGGAATTTGTGGCCCACTTATACCTCACTGTGGTGGGATTAAAACATAACACTAATAGTTGTTGGTATATTTACACTGAGAGAAGGGTACCTACTACATACTACATGGCACAGATGTAGATTGAAATTATGATCATACTTTCTCTACTAATTTTAATTTTTATTGGAGTGCAGCACTTACAATCTTTTTTAGCATTTTTTTTATTATCATAAAAACATAATATAGAAAGCTGTAGTCCTACTTATTTGAAAATAAGGTACGGTTTCATATTACTTATCTATACATATAATAAGACTGTAAAAAAACTGTGTCTGTACATTGAATATATTTAAAAAATAATAATTGAGGGGGGTTTAGAAACAGTAATAGAGCACGAATCCAAAAAAAAAAGTCTGTCTGTTTGTCTGTTTGTCTGTTTGTCTGTTTGTCTGTTTGTCTGTTTGTCTGTTTGTCTGTTTGTCTGTTTGTCTGTTTGTTTGCACACGCTAATCTTCGGAACTACTGGACGGATTTGAATGTTTTTTTTTTTGTTGTATAGATATTAAGGCTGGTCAACACATAGGCTATAATTTATCTTGGAAACTGGAACACCTGATGCAGAACCGCAACAGACCAGCTAAACTATAGGCGATACAAAAATGGTCCCATAGCAAAAATTGTTCCACGTGATGAGCATTTTCTGCTGAGAGAATAAATTTGAAGATCCGGAACACCTGATGCAGAACCGCAACAGACCAGCTAAACTATAGGCGTTACAAAAATGGCCCCATAGCAAAAATTGTTCCACGTGATGAGCATTTTCTGCTGAGAGAATTAATTTGAAGATCCGGAACACCTGATGCAGAACCGCAACAGACCAGCTAAACTATAGGAGATACAAAAATGGTCCCATAGCAAAAATTGTTCCACGTGATGAGCATTTTCTGCTGAGAGAATAAATTTGAAGATCCGGAACACCTGATGCAGAACCGCAACAGACCATCTAAACTATAGGAGATACAAAAATGGTACCATAGCAAAAATTGTTCCACGTTATGAGCATTTTCTGCTGAGAGAATAAATTTGAAGATCCAGAACACCTGATGTGGAACTTCAAGAGCCCAGCTACACTATAACATATATTGGAATGACGTCTTAGCAAGAGTTGTTCAGCCTTATGAGCACTCGCTTTTGACGTATAAAAATCGAAGATCTGGAACACCTGTTGTGGAACTCCAAGAGCCCAGCTACACCATAACTCAAATAGGAATGACGTCTTAGCAAAAGTTGTTCGGTCTGATAGGCATTTCCTGTTGACTTATAAAAATCGAAGATCAGAAACATTTGATATAGAAATTAAAACTATCACTAATTTCATTGCATAATTATAAAATAACATAAGTAGGAGGTACTACGCGGTGAAGGCGGGAACAGTTCAGGACTGATTAGACTCTACTGGCTAAAACTCCCATTTTTTATCGTATGCCTTCGGGCTTATGTTATTTGAGTGTTTAATTTCCTTTTCCATTTATCTTCGTTACACGGTAGCTTACCCGGTAACGCAGGGGAGCAGCCACTTAGATTTTAATTGGTCAGGTATCATCACAATAAAACTATAACCATGCCTAGAAAGAGGTCAAATTTTTCCCAATGTTCCAAAGGTGCTAAATGATTAAAGACCATAAGATCCCAACAATCTACCGAAGAGCGTTAGGAGAGACTTGATGCTGTTCGAGAACATGAGGCTGCAACTCGCTCCGTGGAAACTTCTTGGGATCGCGAAGCACGCCTGCATTCTCAGCGTATTTACGCATCTACATCCAGGTCTCTAGAGACCAGTGAAGAATATGTGCGCGACTGACCGCTGATCGTGAACATCATGCACTGTCTCGCGAGTTGGAGACGTTCACGGAAAAAGCATGACGCTTGAGTTTTCAGCGTATATACGCATCGACTCTAGAGATAAGTGGGGGAAGGAGATGCGCGACTGACCGTTGATCGTGAACGTCACGCAACATATTATAGGCTATAATTTATTTTGGAAAATGGAACACCTAAAGTAAAAGAGATTTAAAAACGGTGCCATTGCAAAAACTATTCCACGTGAAGAGTGTTTTCTGCTGTGAGACTAAATATGAAGATCTGTTGCACCTGTAGGGGAACTCCAAAGCCCAAAGACAATATAACATATACATAATAGAAATGGCGTCTTAGCAAAAGTTGTTAAGTCTGATGGCATTTCCTGTTGACCAACAAAAATAAAATATCTGGAACATCTTGAATCGTCTCGCGCATCCCATTGGTTTCCCGTCCCCGGGCTTTTAGAATTCGACATCAGATGTTTCAGATCTTCGATTTTGACGACCCCGTTGTCGCTGGCATAAGCAACAGGATCCGCGTACGAAGTCGCGGGCAGAAGCTAGTACTAAATAAAACACGCTTTTACATGCTATGATTACCTTTACCTTTATAAGAATTAAATAATAGTGATGGTCACAGATAGAATCCTGTCAAAATTAGCCCTGGCTGGACTAATTTTCATAGATTTCGAAACAAAACCTCAAACAAAATGACAAAAAGACAAACTATTTAAAAAATACAAAACTCTGATCAAAGCGGCAGCATTGACGTGCTACCACTGTACATAACCTACTTATTTATTTATCTATGAAAGTAACTCGTTATTCATGAATTAGTTAGAACAAGAATAAATATAAACTTATCCAGTTGAGTTTGTACTGAATTCACAAAATGTACTTGCAATGATCACTATTTAGTAGTATTCATGCATCACGCACGTCACACGGGCAGACAAACCCGTACAGTATAATGTCTAGAGAATCTTCGATCAGTATAGTAAAAGTAATAGTATTAGGAGTTACTATTAATGATCGATGTAGAGAATGTACAAACACAGCTACTATCGTTTGTTCACATAACGCGCGGGGTCAACAACTTCTTTTGTATCTAATTCAAATATTAACTAATGATTAGCCGCAAATTCGAATAATTATTTTGATGTTTTTCTTGTAGTTGTGTTTCTTTTTGATCGCAGTGAACACCAGTAGTATGTTAATAGAAATAATTAATTTTAATCGTGCTTCTTCTAGTCTGCTCAGGGTGTTTTTTAAAATCAATGGCGAAATTATCACAGGATATACTACCCAAAATCAGCTGTAGCATACATGTTGGTCGAGTAAGTATTAAACTTTTGGATGTAGCAGCTGATTTTTTTGTCGTGATTTTCAAGTTGGGTCCCCTAATGAATGTTTGGTACGAACAGCCAGTGAATATTTTGCAAAACATCCTGTATTTCTCGCTTCACTCGTACAAAGTGATGAAGAAGTAGATCGAACTGTCAAGAACAGAATTAAAATAGGGTGGATAAAATTGCGGCAGGAAACGGGCAAGATGAAAAGCATGCAGCTGAGATGAGAATGCTGAGAGGGATGTCATGTATATCTTATTTATTTATTAAGTAAAGGGAAGGCTGTTAGTGGAGCCTGTGACCTTCGCCTGTGACCGACCACTTGTAGAAATTAGTTTGTCACGGTGCGGTGTGATTGTGCGGAAGTAGGAGGATTATGTTGTGAAAAAGGACAGAAAAACCAAAGAAAAGATTGATGAGCTTTATAAAAGATGACATGTCTAGGAAGGAGGAGACTATGGTGATGATAGCAAATAGAGCTGCACGGAATAGGTAGAGATGTTGCGCCGACCACAAAAAAAGAAAAGCTCGATTAAATAAACAAATAAATAAATAAATGAATAAAAAAATATCCTTATCCTCATTATGAAGTTCATTGCCTATTTAAGTAGTAGCCAACTAGAACCTTTTGTAGAGATATCGCTTCAAGACTACTCTTATAAGCCGCTAGGTCCGGGGTTGCGGAATTTGTTCGAAAAAGTCACCGCGGCCCTGGAACGCAAAACGCATTAGGAGGAACACGGATGGGTTTTAGTCAGTAACAATCTGACACTCAGTTCGGTTTCACCCAGAGCGAGAGGAGTCAATTGATGATTTCCTATCTTTAAAAAAAAGGGTTAGAAGGCGCTACACCAACGCTCTACTACCGCTACGCTTTTGTTACGATAACGTAACGCAATATTGCTAGGCACGTCGACTAAATCACAGCTACGCGCCTTCAAACTGCTACGCATGCAACGCCGCATCGCCGCCGCCGCCGCTACGATACCTTGTTATACCAGAGACATACTCCATCAAAAATTTTTTACAGGCTCCACTATTGCACGTCGGTAAAGTCGCCATCACTACGACATCGCCGCGCCGCCGCTGCGCGTCGAGTCGATACTACCCGCGCGCACGTCTGCTCCCTGTTTGCTAATAATTAATTAACATGAACTTGTTAGTTGGACAGAACTGCTTACACTAAATGCCACACTGTTTGGATCTTTCAACGGCTAAACTTTTTACTGGCTGTCTTAACATTTCAGCCTTGAGCCTGCACCATGTCAGATAAATCAGGGCCTGAAAGTTTAAACATTATTTAATCTAGCTAAGATTACTAGATGTTTTTTACGCAATAGTTTCTAGCTATAAGTTTCTCGGGCTGCATCAAAACAAACTGTTTGCAGCTATACATAGCGATGGTGTCGACAATAGCTCCTCGAGTGCTGAGCAGTGCATGGTAGAGGTTCGCAGCTGCGAGTAGGCGCCCGAGTCGCACAGATAACGAATGGCCTCGCATTCCGCGATAGTCGATACTATGTGTGAATCTACTACACACGTACAGCGGGTACACGCCGGGCTAGGTTTCCTCTTAATAAATCTACGAGATAACGCCGTACAAGATCGCTATCTACACACAATACGATGTTGTTTGAAATACCTAGTGAAGCATAGTTTCGAGTCCAAGCAAGTAATAAAACTCGGATAAAATTTATAGCCTGGATCATTAATTAATCGAATTAGTAAAACATACAGTTAAAATTAAAGCATTAATGGTTAATTTTAATGGTTTTGACTATTCGTTAATAAGTGATCCAGTAGGAGCATATCGACTAGTGTTTTGTCACAGACCAGAGTGCCTAGTGCGAGTTTGTTTTACGTTAACGCGATCGACACGTTCATGACGTTCGGCGCTCCGATTGGCCCGCTCCAAGCTTTTAACCAATCACAGAGCCAAACGCGGTGAACATTTCGATCGCGTTAACGTAAAAACAACTCGCACTTAGGACACAGGTATAAGAAGGAGGCACTGGCGCAGCAACTGCCGGGATTAATATACGTCGCGACAAGATTGATTGCCGAAGGTGTCTGAACTCAGTGAGATTAATAGTGTCTCTTCATCAGTTCTATCTATGTACCGTATTTGCAAACGTATTTTCCTAAAGCCGGATGTCTCTCCAAGCCTTCTATTGCTCATTTACCCACCGCCCCATAGCTCCATACGACTAAGTCGATTAGTCGAAGCTTTGCGCTGCATTCCTGCTCATTGTACTTACACCCCTCGTCTCCCACTCGCTACGTTTAGAAGATTACAAAACTTTATTTAATAAAACCTGGAAGTTTAATTAATCTGCGGAAGGTCAAACTTTCACTGAAGAATTGCGGACATTTTTGTAGGTTGTCAGTCTGTATTACGTCGACCCTTATCTAAAAGCTTTCTGGTATTTTGGGATGCTCTTAAATAAGTGTTATTGCAAGTTACACGCAGTCGACTTGATTTTTATCTAGACTAGTCGCTTGCCCAGAAAGATTCCAAAAGTCATAAATTGTATGAATAACTGTAGCCTGACTGTCGGTCAATTAATGTCTTTTGACACACGTACGTTTCGTAACAGCAGCACGTTTATTTGAACGTTTACAACAAATAATTAAACTGCTAGACTTTCCTAGAGAAAACTGCTTCATTTGAACTGTAAAGCCTAAAACCCAACGGCGCGAGGGACTTCGAAAATCTTGAATCACTTAGCATAGCGTTACTACGCACCGGTTATGCAAACGAGGGCTAAGCGCTCAGGACTCGCGTGCTAATGGTGCGGGCCTGATGGCTGCACCTCCGCAATACTTCACGGTAAATATTCGCTACAGGGCTGCCAACCATATAGATAGTGAGGCATTTCAACCGGTAAATTTCCGAATGCACGCGTGACACTTTTGTTTTTTTTTTGTTTTTTGATAGAGGGCGTCTCGCAGTGCACCCCACTGGGGGGTGGCGCCGCTATCTGCTCAACCGGTCAAACCTGTGGACGACCTCAATACACAAGGCCTCCAGCCAGGAGCATTACGTCAGAATTTAAGTGACACTCGCTAAGGGCGCCCCCTGTGGGGCTCGGACCTCGGCTTAGGGTGTCACTGATCGAATAAAAAGGGGGACGGCTGGATCTGAGTTAGATTATTTAGGGACTGTTTAAAGCTAGCGGCTCAGCATCGCGGGCTGGCTCATGCAAGGGTCGGGGAGGGAGATTAACTATACTTCGCGACGGGCCACAGTAGGTAGTTATTGGGCATTCTATGCCACTGTCGGCAAGTAGCTCGGCCAGTGCGCCTCGCTACGCGCCAGTGGCATAGTATGCCCAATATTGAACGTTCGACTCGACCGCGTAGTATATTACTGTACTCACCTGCAGATCATGTGAGTTATACCACTGCTCGCTAGTAGCTGGGCCAGTAAGTTCGTAGAAAACCGAATAATGAACGATCGCCTCCATACCTATTACTACACTTATCTTTGGAGTCCGTAATCGCTCTATCGATCACTCTATCGCGAAAAAGACTGCGGTACTTTTTCAGTTTATAAATATTAACGTAAGAAACACATTTACTCATTGTCAATCAGTTTGTTTCCAAGTGTAATCATGAAGTTTGTGAAGCAACCACAATCACTGCAAGTTAATACAATCTGCGAAGATGTTCGCAAGACTAATTTTCGTCATGGAGAATTGTTACCTAACTCAGTTCGATGTATCATTTGCGGACCATCCAATTGTGGAAAAACGAATTTATTGATTGGTCTTCTCATACACGAAAATGGGTTAAGATTTGAAAATGTTTATGTTTATTCGAAAACTCTTTACCAACCCAAATACATGTTCTTAGAAAAAGTTTTACAACGAGTGCCAGGTATTTCACTCCAGAAATATCATGGAAATGAGGAAATCTTACGAGTTCAAGACGCTAAACCTAACTCTGTGATAATATTTGATGACGTTGCTTGCGAAAATCAAGATAGCATGCGTGATTTTTTCGCAATGGGAAGACACAAGTTCATCGATTGTTTTTATCTAAATCAAACTTACAGTAAAATCCCTAAGCAGTTAGTAAGAGACAACGCGAACTTAATCATACTTTTTAAACAAGATGACATTAATTTGCGTCATATTTATGAAGAACATGTCAACACTGATATGACATGGACTGAATTTCGTGAAATGTGTTCCAAAATATGGAATGAGCCTTTCAGTTATGTAGTAATTAATAAAGATTGTTTAAAAAATAATGGATGTTATAGAAACAAATTTGACACTTTTGTAGTCTTTGATTAAGAATATTGATATTTAAGTCCATTACCTTTGTAATATTATTATTCTTCTGACATCGCTTAATCAATCACTATCGGTTTATTTTTCTGCAATGGAAAAGTCGCTAAAAAGACAAATAGTAGTTGCTGTCGACGCTGTTAAGAAAAAAGTACGAAAAATGAGAGATGTTGAGATTAACAATCAGCAAACATTGGAATCAGTTTTCAAGCCTGTAACAGAACCACTCAACCAGATTGCTAGAGTCAGTAAACAGACTTCTTTCCTGTGTCCTACAAAAAATGAAGAACTTCCGTTTATTGATAAAACTTTGCAGAATGAAAAAATCAATGATAACAAAGACAATACAGACGAATATGAATCTGATATCGAAAGTGACTCTTCATATAAATCATTAGTTGAAAACAAACCAGATCGTGACACGTCATCCTGGTCAGTATCCTCAGAAGCACTGTCAGATATCCCATTCGGTGTCAGAGTAGAAAACGGGAAATTGATGCTAGGCTCTGCTCGTATAACAATCAGCGATGAGTATATCACTGTAGCTGGACGCAAATACCGAAATACGTCTGGTTTGAAACAGTTGTTACTGAAGAAGAACGTAGATTTAAGCATGGTTACAGACAGTGACATGCAGCATTATAAGTCAATGTTACTTGATACAAACGCACATCGCCGAGACTATGAGTCGGATAAACCAATAAAAAGTAATAAAGGTCAAAAGTATATGCAAGTTATTAAGCCTATTTTCAAACTACAAAGTAAAATACAGACCCCTCAATCTAAAGGAAAAGGGCTACCCTTGAGAAAAATGTGGAAGAAAAAGGTTGATTTTGTATATTGGGACGATCCAAATGAACTGGTGGATAGGTTAAAATTATTAATTGCATCTCGAGATGCTGGTAACACAGGGCTTGATAATGAAATTGTATCCATAATTGAAGAATTACGTGAAAGTAAAATTATAAATAAATAAACACCTGCGTATTTAAAAATGTGTGTTCATTTTATTAAAAACCTCACAAGACAATAGACCTTAAACATGAACGTAGATAAATTCGGACATTATATCCATAAGAGAATGCGATTATCAGAGTTATTTGAGATCAATGAAAATACATTATTAAAATCAGAAAACGGAGATTTTGATTTAAAAACATCAAGACTGACAGGAATTAAAAATCCAGTAGAAGCTACCGATGCAGTGAACAAGGATTATGTAGATCAATGGAGTGCTAATATGATAAAGGAATTTAATACACTTATTGGTACATTGCGCTCACAAAGTATTATAGACACACGGGAAACAGTTCAGGTTTCTTTAAAAGCCAAGATACCTGCGATTGTCAGTCATTTGCAAGATAAATTTTATACTAAAGCAGAGGTTGATAAATTACTTCAAAAAACTCAGTAATGGCAAAACAGCAAATTGTTAATGAAATACACAAAGCAGCAAGAAGAAATTTCCTTAGACGTCCTGTCATTCTAAAGGGAATCGATGACTTGTGGCAAGCTGATCTGATGGACATGCAAAACCTAAAGAAATATAATAAAGGTTACAATTACATTTTAGTGGTGATTGACTGCTTCTCAAAGTATGCTTGGACAGAGCCATTAAAAACAAAAAATAAACTGGATGTTACTCGTGCATTTCAACAAATATTGATTAACAGCAAACGTAAACCTGATAATTTACAAACGGATATGGGAAAAGAGTTTTATAACAACTCATTTCAGATGCTTATGAAGTCATGCAATATTAACCATTACTCATCATTTTCTACCAAAAAAGCTTCGATTGTTGAACGGCTGATTAAAACTATTAAAAATAAATTATATAAATATTTTAGTCTGAATGGAAACTATAAATGGTTAGATTTACCGTTACAAGAAACATTAAAGATATATAACAACACAAAACATCGAACAATTAGAGTTAAACCAAACGAAGTTAATAATGCCAATGTGTCAGTTATTAAAGAAAATATAAAAAAATCATTTAGACATGCACCTATTTGTAGAAAACCTAAGTTTAAGTTGGGTGATTTTGTTCGGATCAGTAAATACAAACACCAGTTTGAGAAAGGGTATACACCTAATTGGTCAACTGAAATATTTGTCATAAAAAAGATTAATTTTACCATTCCTGTAACATATCATTTAGAAGATCAGCGAAAGCAAGCTATATTAGGAACTTTTTACGAGCAAGAACTTCAAAAATCGAAATATCCTGGTGTTTATTTGATAGAAAAAGTTTTAAAAAGAAAAGGATCAAAAGTTTATGTGAAATGGTTGGGTCTAAACAATGAAGAAAACAGTTGGATTGACAAAACTGCAATCGTAGGTTAAAATAATATTAATATAAACATTACTTTTGCACTATTTCCATCATTACATTTCGGACAATGCAAGGTGGTGAACTGGTTAATACATTAATTAATAATCTACCGTTCGAACTTCATTTACCTGGTTATAATTATTGCGGACCAGGAACTAAACTAGAGAAACGATTACAGCGAGGTGATCGCGGTGTAAATAAGCTAGACGAAGCTTGTATGCATCACGATATTGCCTATGCAAACAGTACAGACTTACCCAATCGCCACAAAGCCGATTTACAACTACTAAATATGGCTAAACAAAGACTTAAGTCGAAAGATGCTGGAAAAGGTGAAAAACTGAGTTCATGGATAGTGAGCAAAGTTATGAAAGCTAAACTGAAATCTGGTTCTGGCGTGAAAACGTTTAAAAGCTTCGTGTCAAAAATAAGATCAACGATCAAGAAACTGAACCCAAGCGATAGCAAAACATTAATCAACGTTGCTTACGCAGCGGCAAAAAAAATATTTCCAAAAATCTCAAAAATACGAGTGCCGCGAGTGATACCGTTACCAAAGACTGGAGGAATTTTACCTTTGATTCCGATTTTTGCTGGTTTATCGGCTTTAGGTACTTTAGCTGGTGGTGCTGCGGGTATTGCGAAAACTGTTAACGATTACAAAGCTGGTCAGCAAAATTTGCAAGAAACAGTAAGACACAATAAGGCCATGGAGTCTTTAAAGTTAGGCAGGGGTTTATACATTAAGTCACATAAAAATGGTAAAGGTTTATTTATAAAATCTTCAAAAAACTAAGAAATAAGCTACCTAATCGTCCTTTAACTAATGTAGATATCCAAAAAAATGCACGTAACATTCCCTACTTTCGAGGAGTCTACATGAAGGATCAATTACCAAGGATACCAAAACGGATTGAATGTGGTGTTGTTAACTTGGATAATTATAAGAATACTGGGACACATTGGGTAGCTTATGTTAAAGTTAACAACTATTGTGAATATTTTGATAGCTTTGGGGATTTGAAACCTCCATTGGAACTATTGCGATATTTTAAGAAATGTAATGTTTTTTATAACTATACTAGATATCAGAAATTTAATACAGTAAACTGTGGACACTTATGTTTAGAATATCTAAGGACTTTTTGGAATAAAAACGTATAAAAAATATGATTTACTTTTATTTCAACCATTTGCAAGATGTCACTCACATTGTCAATAACTGGAAACTCGTCAACTTTATCTACGTACTATCCTAACACTCTGCAACTAAATGAACAGTATGAGTGTGCTTTATTGCATTTCTCAACATTTAATTCTATTCCAAACATTGACAAAACGAACAATAAGTTCTATTATGGCTCTAACGAAGTTATTGAAATACCAGAAGGCACCTACGAATTGCAAGATATTAGTGATTACTTAAAATCTAAAATTAAAGATGCATCAATCAAACTGCAGTGCAATAACAATACATTAAAAACTGCTGTATTCTGTACAAAACACATAAATTTTAGTAAAGAAGATACTATCAGAAATTTATTAGGTTTTAATAAACAGATCTTGGAACCAAATAAATGGCATGTGTCTCAGTTTCCAGTCAACATTTTACCTACGGCAGTGATCAGGATCGAATGTGATATCGTAAGCGGCTCGTACACAAACGGAAAACCAAGTCACATAATTCACGAATTTGCACTTAACGTGCCTCCTGGCTATAGGATTATAGAAATTCCAAAAAACGCAATATACTTTCCAATCAACCAAAACGACATAAGCTGCATACATATCCGGTTGATAGATATAAATAACCGCATAATAAATCTACGTGGTGAAGAAGTGCAGCTGTATTTGCATCTTAGAAGAAAAAAATGATTGATTACAATAAATATGTGCACCAACAAATTCAAAATGTCAGTCCTGCTCAAGCATCCAACCAAATAAGAGCTCACCGTAAGAAGAAAATAAAATTAACCAAAGACAACAAAGCATTTCTCAAAGTGATCGGTTTGCTAAAATGAATATCTTAGACGTTTTATCCGCTCCGACTTATGATACTACGGTTGAAGGAATTGAATTTCATTCTTACAAGCCCTATGTAACTAGTTTCAATAGAAACGATGAAATTCGCATACCTTTAACCAACAGGACTTGTACATCCTTCCATCAGCAAGTACCTTGTATTTGGAAGGATCCGTTATCGTTAGCAAAAAGGACATGAAAGATAAAGTCACTAGTGTTCAATTCACGAATAATGCTCTACTCTACTTATTTCAAGACATAAGGTACGAGCTAAATGGAGTGGAAATTGATAGAATAAAAAATGCTGGCGTAACTACCACCATGAAATCGTTAATATCAATGAATGAGAATGAATCAAAGACATCGAATTCATGGGGCTGGAATATCGATGGTACAAAAAACATTAACGGAGGTAATTTTTCTGCTTCTATACCACTCTGTAACATCATCGGTTTCGCAGAGGATTTCAGGAAAGTCGTGATAAATAGCAGGCACGAACTGATATTGCTACGAAGTAACACTAACTTGAATGCTGTAAAACTTAACACCGGTGAAATTGTAGAAGACGTTCAGATAAATAAAATAATTTGGCGCGTACCGCACGTTAAAGTATCTGACAAAGAGAAAATAAATTTGCTGAAACTATTAGAAAAAGATCGACCACTCCAGATGATATTCAGAAATTGGGATCTGTACGAATATCCGGCTTTACCTAAAACTACAAAACATACCTGGTCAATCAAAACATCCTCGCAAATAGAGAAACCAAGATACATTATTATGGGACTACAGACAAATAGAAAAAACAATGGCAGTTCTGATATGTCTCAGTTCGATCATTGTCATGTTCGTGATGTTAGAGTTTATCTCAACTCTACTTACTTCCCGTATGAAAACCTAAATGTAAGTTTCGCGAATAACAGAATCGCTTTATTATACGAGCAATACGTCAGATTTCAACAGTCTTATTACGGGCGTCGACCGGAGCCCTTATTAAGTGAAAAACAATTTAAAGATTTGGCACCACTATTTGTCATTGATTGCTCTAGACAAGCTGATAATGTAAAGACAGGACCTGTTGTGGACGTAAGAGTGGAAATTGAGAGTGATTCGGAAATACCAGATCAAACTTCTACGTATTGTCTTATATTGAACGACTGTATTATTGAATATAAACCTTTAAGTAATACTGTGAGGAAAATATCATGAATCCGAATACTGTCATAGTAGATGTTCAAGGATTTAAAGACCTGTACAATAATTTTATAATAAAAGAGTTAGCTTTTGCTTCCCGTGATTATACCCAAACATTTTTAGTAAAACCGCCATACTTGTTTAAACACTTAACAAGTGATGAAAAGAGGCAAGTTAAATGGCTGGAAAGAAACAGAGGTCTTTATTGGAACGAAGGTTATATCGACTATAGAGAATTTCGTCGTATAATCGTTCCGTATCTAGAAAATAAGGAAATCGTTGTTCATGGTTTGGAGAAAGTAAAGTGGATAAAGGAACTTTGTGAGAACTGTAAAGTATCAGATCTTGGTACCGAAAAATGTCCTAACTTCTTTAGTTTACATAAAAGATACTGTGATGGAAGAACTAATTTAAATTGTAATAAACATTTAAAGCATTGTGCTCTTAAAAATGTGTTATGTATAAGAAAGTATTTAGAGTTATAAATGTGTACCTACTTATAAGGTTTCATAAATAAAAAATAATTTGTATAATAAAACTGCTTTTATTTTGTTAAACACCCAACACATCTTCAAATAAAACAACGTAATAAGTACTACGAATTTACCTAAACAACTGCTTACGCAAACAGTTAGGTACTAATAATCACTATCTATTAAAGATTTAGATATCTTTTTAACTAAAGATTCAGTTTCGTCCATAACATTGTCGATAGCATCTTTAACAATGTATTGAGCACTTATAATGACGTTCTCACTGTCACTGTCACTGTCACTGGTTTGTGGATTGTTATTGCACAGATCTACCACTGATATTTTAATTAATTTGATCCCTCGTCGCTGTAATCGGCTCATCACAAAAGATTTAGTTGGATTATTCTTCTTCGACTTTTCCCTGCATCGTTGTTTTGACTTCTTTTCTTTCGTCACTTGTTTGCTGTGCTCGGGTTCGTTGTGAAGCGTTTCGGAGAATCCTTCGTAAGGATTTTGAGCGTACTGGCTAAATATAATATCTGATTCTGTAATCTGAAACAAAAATAGACACTCATTAAGTTTAAACTAAAACGTAGAAGTTGATATAGTGACGCATAAACGAATTGTATGCGGGTTAAAAATATTATCTGTAACCAAAATTGCTGCGAATTCAATTGCTAGTTAAGAAACAATATTAAATAAATTTGGAAACTTACCGATGACATGTCCGCAAAAAGTACGACGCTGTATGATTTGTACAAGTACTCAAGATGACTATTATTTCGTAAATGGTAAAAAATTATAAAACCATCGCAACAATTCAATGAAACGTTTGTTTATTATTATAATGTTAACTAAGCATTTGTTAGGGCAATGCACTGTTGTGTGTTTGAACAATCAGCGTTATGAAATTGAAGCAGGCTCTTCGAAATTTGTATAATCAGTCTTATTGTATTACGTACAAAATACATTTTACCTCTGACAAATAAACGATTCATGTTTTAACATGAACTTCATGTTGAAAATTGAATCTTGATCGGGTTTCATTTTATTTAACCAACAACAAAAAAGGAGGATAATGTTTTAAAATATAAATGAAACAAGTATTCATAATGATTCACATTTTATTTACATTTTTTACATTAACTTAAGTTTTAAAAACTATGAATTACATTTATCATACATTAAAAAGTTACCTAGGTATATTTTTAAGAACTATATTTATATTAAATTACATAGGTTACATAAATTATAATCGAACTCTATTACTAATTAGCTTAATCATAAAACTCAGTTTCGCTCTTTAGAATAAGTGAGTGACCCCAAGCTCGCGTTGATATTCCATCAACAGATATTGACCGTTTATCATCATTTCGAGATAAGGCAATTTTGTTGACGCTCTTAGTAAAAATTTCGTGCTTAATAGATTTAAACATAATATTTTTTCTACGAATAATTCCTCCATTTAATAAAATACTTTCATAATCTGTTATATTTAAGTCTCTTACTACACTTGATTTTACTCCTTTTGCTTTTTTGATGACTTTATCGACTGTTTTTATTGAGTAAAGTTTTGATCTCAAACCAACAAAATCTGAAATATATTTTCCTCCCATTTCGTCTTTAAACAAACCCGGAACTTTTTTGTTCATAATTGGTATGTTAAAATCATTTTTATCATCATAGTTACTCGTGTCAAAGTATTGCAAAAAATTATACTTCAAGTCACGATAAAAATCATACGTAAATATTTTATAGACAAACGAATCGGTATCTGTATAACACAGCTGCACTCGGTCTTCATAAAAAGGTTTTACAATATTGTAATGAAAGTCATACATGTGTGTCTTAGAAAGTTCTAATACAGTGAATCCAATATAAATAGGCTTATCTAAAATAATTTGGTCAGGTTTCATTTGTATTGCCACTAAGTTTTCAGTTAAAATAGAAGCGCTATGGAAATAGGGGTTGGCTATAAGTCTCTCGGAGGATATAAATTTCTTAGTTCGGTTAGATTGATCGCACCATTGATTAACTAAATGAACGGTTACTCTATTTTCAGTATTTTCTAATGTCTTACCAAAAACACTGTTGTTCAACAACTTAAAAAAGTCTTGTTCGAAAGAACTTTTTGCCTTTTGCCTTAATCGAGTGTTTAATTCTATGTACTGCTTTAAATAGGGACTTTGTCTGAAAGTAATAGCTTTATGAACTTTACGTAATATTAAACCATGTTCTAAACACTTTTTTAAATGAACGTAATGTATTACGTAGTTGTACTTATTGTGCAAATTTGCAACTAGTTTCTTTGTTTTACCTCCTGGAGGTATACATTTCTCAGGACAAAATGGTAAATCGTTGTGGTGTTTGTGTAAATGTTCAGGATAAAAAAGATCGACTTCTAATATAAAGCCCCACTCAGAGTTATCTTCGACATTTTCAACACGAAACTTAGTTAATTCATTATCATTAAGAAATCTGAAACTAGAATATGGTAAATACTGACACATGCTAAAGCCGTATAGGTTATTACAGTCTAGATATACTATGAAACTCTGAGGCTGTGATGCATTATGTTCCGGCATGTATTTGTGATTTGCTTTAGCATACCGATGGGAACACATGCACAAACCCCCTCGTATACCGCTTTGAATCATTCTGACGATAGCTAAATCCGAAATCAATTCTAACTGAACACCTGTTTTTAGCAACATTGCGTCGAACGATAAACTAGGTGCAGTTATGTAAAAGGCTGGATCGAGTTTGTAATATTGTTTACATGTTTTCCGAAACTTTTGAAATATGTCTGTCAACAAAAGCACGTCTGTTTTTAAGTATAGATCTGTATACTCGCCTAGGTCATTAATATTGAATTCAGTCCAAACATTCTGAGCATGATTATAATCTTCATCGCTAATACCTTCGTTAGTCAAAGAATTATGGAAATAATATTTAGATGGTAATGACTTTTGATCATAACATTTCCAATCTTTCATATAATCATACGGGTATACACCTTTACGTGTCAGCAAACTAAATTGTGTTTCATTAATTACAAATGATTTAAGGTTGACAAAATCGTCTACTTGCAATGTTTTCGCAAGTTTGTCTAAACTAGCCCCTAAAAAGTTGAAGGAATCTAAAAACCTTATTTGTATAAACTCGTTATCAGCAATAGGAATAAACTTTGTAAACGCTATATATTTTTCCTTTGTCTTGGGTATTATTTTAATTTGTCCTGGAATTTCGCCTAACTTTTTAATAAATAAATGACAATCGTATCCAGATAAGTTATGAAAAAATACTGGGATGAATTTTGGTACTTTGTGTTGTAGGTTGCAGTGTCGATGTGCTGCACCTCGGTACCGGCCTGTAATATGACAGTGATCCCTTACTCTATCGGTCAACAATAAATTTTCACAAAGGTAGCACTTAACAGCACGTTTGAAATCAAGAGCATCTAGTTCTGTAAATATCATAGGCTCGCTTTTAGTTAGAATTTTGTGTATTGCTTTAGCATCTTCAGTCAGTAAATGTATAAATTTTGAAACACAATCTTTTCCGCGATAACTTCTATAGCCGCCAGCCCTATCGTTAAATGATGACACTACATTATAGGCGAACGCGGCCGCTACGTGACGATGTGAATATGACGTGTTAGCGGTGTTAAATTCATCGCCGGAAATCGGTTCGAGTAAAGTTTCGAAATCGGCATAAATGACGAAAGGAATGTTTTGTTTTCTATCATAATTTTTGAATTTTAAAAATGTTCCTTTTTCTGGTAATACTGTAGCAATCCCTCCACACAGATGAGATTCAATTCGGCTGCGCGTTGGAAAAAACAATAAGCACGTTTCGCAAAAGTACAGTTTGCCATGATGTTTGGTTATTTGATTTCTGACTAGACGAGGCAAATCATTGATAAGACAATAATGAGTATTAGTATTATTTTCTAAAAACAATAGATGGATGCTCTTAGATTTATGATTCGATGTTGAATACAAAGGCCCAATGATAGTTTTATCATTTTTTAAACCATAGACGTAAATGTTCAAAAATGAATTATTCTTCTCAAAGACAGCTATGTCCGAAAATGTTATCGGAAATGTCAAACCATCAACATTTAAAACATCCTGAAAGTAGGGATAAGATGAAACTCTGTCGGGATGTTGGTTGGTGGGGTACAGAGCTGCTACTACGCACCATAAAAAGCAATACTCATCATTGTTACGAATATTCAAACAAGCTTTTTTATTTTTTATACATTTTGGTAAGGTTATAAATTTAGATCCGCCGAGAGGTTGATATTTATTAATGTTTATTTCTACATGGGAATTGCTCAAAAATGTCCAACCACTATCTCTCTCCTGAAACTCTTCAATTTTCTTTAACAGTAAATCAACCGTTGCTTTATAAATTGAATCAAAATCGTAATTAAAATTAATAATAATGTTTTTTGTAGCAAAGGATTTTATTTCTTTTTGATCATTTTTCAACAAAAGAAAAAAAGAAAATAGTTCAAAATTTATTTTTACAGCTGCATGTTTCAATAATGATTGGTTTATTAGAGTTTTAACTTGTTCACTAATATTAATGAGAAACATTTCAGGAAAATTATTTATTTGTTCGCCAGTTGCTGTGATCTTGTAACTAATTATTCGTTTTTTAAACGCAGAATTAATAATTGCCACATTGTCAAAAACAGTGCTCGCACTATTATTTTTATGCACATTACTACGTAAATGGCCTGACCAATGACGATTATCTACAAATAAGTTGCAAACCGAACAGTGAGGCATTATTTTACCAATTCAAATTAACTATCTCCCTATAAAGACGCTAAACACGCAATGAAACGATCTTACCCACGTATACTGACTAATGAACAATCGAAGTAAGTTGTTTAATCTGTACCAGGTCTGCATACGTCTTCAAGTTTGATTCAATAATTTGGTATCAAATCTGGTTAGGTATCAATGTGTTTCTGAAATAAAGAAAGATCGGTTAGTACTTAATTTTAGTGAAAATCAACAGCATTTTAAACGAAAATACGAAACAAAATATTCAATAATTACCTTCTTGCAAATTACTTAATGTTGTACATACATAAATGTCCCAATTTTATGTAAGTAAATGAACAATCGAAGTAAGTGTATGTGTGTCCGAATTATTAAATTGTTTAAACTGGACCAGGTCTGCTCTGCATACGTTGTCAAGTTTAGTATCAAATCTGGTCAGGTATCAATGAGTTTCTGAGAAAAAGAAAGATCTGTTAGTAGGTAACTATTTTTAGTGAAAATCAACAACATTTTAACGAAAATACGAGACATAATCAATATTTACCTTTTTGAATTGCAAATTACTTAATGTTGTACATAAATGTTCCAACTTTATGCAGTTCAAAAGTGAGGGTGTATTCAGATCACAATACTGAACTTCAGGTACTACTAGCTGCTTCGGCCATTAATGATAATGTTAAAATTATTTTTTAGTTTTTTAACTTGTAAACGTTACTAACTGTCGAAGTATTCGTTATTGACTGCCTATACGATCAATTCCCGAAATATCAATAAAATAATATTTGGTTGAAATAATTGTTATTGCGTAAAATATTACACGTGTAACCTTGTTTCTTTTTTCTCGTCAGCTAAGTTGCATTCGCAACAGTAAGCTATTTTAGTCAAGGTTGCTACGCATACATAGTAGGTTATGAATAACTATCAGAAACTAGGTACATAATCACGAAATAAAATAAATGTAGTAAGTATATAGGTATCTAAACTTAAGAAAATAATTAAAAATTAAATTCTTTTAAAGTTTGTTACCATTACAAGTACACTTTACTTGACCATAAAAGTAACACAACATGTAAAACTTAGATATACATATAGCACGATAATTCTATTCTTATGATTGTGTCTAGATTGACAAATAATTAAATTACTTGCAAGAATATTCCGCGTATAGCGTTGTTCTTAACTTATCTACTGGTTAACGTTTTGTCAACCCTAAGTCGTTTCGCAGTGTTGTCAATCGATGCTACCTGAAACATCCTTAGTATGCACTTTTTGATCAAGTATTATCCATCTAAGTAAAAAAGTTGTTTTACACTACATTATATGAACGGTTGCAGTCATTTTTAACATAGTGGATTATCCTTCGTTTTCCAATTTATAAGCTACATGTTTTGAAGTACTCGGTACAAGTTAACTGAAGTCTACAAGTGTGGAAGTAATCTTCAAGAAGTGTTCTGCAATCCTGCTGCGTTATCCTATCAATATCAGTGTTGATAAGTAACCGCTGCCTGCTGCCGTCAGTCTTACGCCTGCCAGCCTGCCATATCGATTGGACATAATTGGAAAATGTAAGTATAAAACATTCCACCCAGTACATAGTTCAGAGATCTGACCCGATGTACTAATTGTAATGTTTGAAAATTATATTGTTGTATCTTTATTTCAGGTCTGAGTCTGAGTCCGAGTACTTTCAACAAGCTTCAAACACCGATCAGAAAACCAAACCCGACCGCAAACCGTCTGCAGACAACATTAAGAAACGCAAGTCGCACCCACCATCAACGAATTCAATTCGTACGAGGTAAACAAACTATTTAATAATTTCGTTTCCCATACTAGTTTAAAATCCTCAGTCATTTTTATTAGTACGTCTCTCATGTTCTGAAAGTATCTATTTTGACGGAGTGTGTTTGTTTTCCCTGTATGTATCTTAACGGTAAATGTACCCTGTGTGTTTATGGTGAACTAATAGAAGCTTTTGTTGTTGTTTCAGTAAAAAAACCAATACTGATAATGATGTATTCGGTATTAGTAACAACAACGGGTCTGCCACCGTGTCAAAAGACGATTCAAGTCTATCATCATTCTTCGTTAACCGAATCGCTAACGGCTGTGAGCGGCGCGCAACGAGCCTCAGCGGAGAGTACTACATCGACTGCAAGGTGTTTAAGGCTAACGACGCACGCCACACCGACTCCCTAGAGCTGTGGAAGAAGGCGCTTGTGCGACTCAAGTTCCAGACCGACGCGGATTCAACACAGTGGCGTAAACTACAAGAGTTCATGCGCTCGGTAGATCATTTATTTCTAGAAAAACCAATGTTTTACGAAAATTAAACTAATTATAATGTGTACCTTGTTTATTATGCAGATCCACTTCAAAGCAGAGAGTTAACAAGTCATTTCAAAACTGAAATGCATGTCAAAACCACCAAGTCGTTTCTCACGAAGCGCATTACAAACCAAGTCGTTTCTAATACTGAAATGCATGTCAAAATCACCAAGTCGTTTCTCACGAAGCGCATTACAAACCAAGTCGTTTCTAATACTGAAATGCATGTCAAAATCACCAAGTCGTTTCTCACGAAGCGCATTACAAACCAAGTCGTTTCTAATACTGAAATGCATGTCAAAAACACCAAGTCGTTTCTTACGAAGCGCATTACAAACCAAGTCGTTTCTAATACTGAAATGCATGTCAAAAACACCAAGTCGTTTCTCACGAAGCGCATTACAAACCAAGTCGTTTCTAATACTGAAATGCATGTCAAAATTACCAAGTCGTTTCTCACGAAGCGCATTACAAACCAAGTCGTTTCTAATACTGAAATGCATGTCAAAAACACCAAGTCGTTTCTCACGAAGCGCATTACAAACCAAGTCGTTTCTAATACTGAAATGCATGTCAAAATAACAAGTCGTTTCTAACGAAGCGCATTACAAACCAAGTCGTTTCTAATACTGAAATGCATGTCAAAAACACCAAGTCGTTTCTCACGAAGCGCATTACAAACCAAGTCGTTTCTAATACTGAAATGCATGTCAAAACAACAAGTCGTTTCTAACGAAGCGCATTACAAACCAAGTCGTTTCTAATACTGAAATGCATGTCAAAAACAACAAGTCGTTTCTAACGAAGCGCATTACAAAACCAAGTCGTTTCTAATGCTGAAATGTATGACCAAATCAGCAAGTCATTTCCACCGTTGAAGCGCATATCAAAAATCATAAAGTTGTTTCTAACCACGAAAAGTATTTCAGAATGACTAAATTAAATCTTAATCATTGATCGTGCGCTTAGTTGTCAGCACTGTCCAAAGCGAAGCAAACTCGCCTAGCTACTGGCGGCCAGTCGTATAACTCGCATGATATTTGTATGAGTATAGTAATACCAGTCGATTTTAATACTGAACTTGCTAAATTCAACAAGTCGTTTCTATTGCTGAAGCACATAATACTAATCATCAAGTCCTTTCTTACAACGAAACGCATGTCAAAACGATCCTTATCATCGCCCACAGCGAATTAAACTCGCCCAGCTACTAGCAACCAGTGGTATAACTCACATGATCTGCAGGTGAGTACAGTAATATACTACGCGGTCGAGTCGAACGTTCAATATTGGGCATACTATGCCACTGGCGCGTAGCGAGGCGCACTGGCCGAGCTACTTGCCGACAGTGGCATAGAATGCCCAATAACTACCTACTGGCCACGACGGCGGGGCCGGAAGGCGTTCGGTTTGTAACTGTAATGTTTCTTGACTGTGCTAGTTTCCCTACGACTTTCCTGGAACAGGGTGATGAGGTCGTCGGGGTTAGTAAGGGCATGCCTGGGACGGCGAAGCTTATTAATTCGTGAAGGGGTGTAACTGACTGCAGCAGTTATAAGTGGGTTTGGGTGTTTGGAGGCACATTCAAAATAGCGCTTGGAAAGGCGCTTCATGAACTGTTGAATAGTCGGAATTCTAAGGTCAACGTGTAGCACGCGTGACACTGTTAGTGCTGCCATAGATATACAAAGCCGCGACAGTAGAGTTACACATGAGTTGATGAGTCTACCAGCTTTTGTTTTTGAATTCATTCGGATTTTGTTTCTCTTTAATGTCCATAAAACTTTATCTTTTTTTTTATTTCTGAAACTTTTTTTCGTGTTCACAAATACTAACAATTGATGCGAGGCATCCTTACGCCTAGACGCACAGCTCGCGGCTGACTGGGT
Source organism: Euplexia lucipara (assembly GCA_921972225.1). NCBI lineage: Eukaryota > Metazoa > Arthropoda > Insecta > Lepidoptera > Noctuidae > Euplexia > Euplexia lucipara. The sequence goes on from OV179149.1 coordinate 23,898,945, forward strand.
GCCACACTGACAGGCGACGCCATTAGCCGGGTTATTGAATCATTTGCGTCACTGCACGAGGGGTCCCTGGAACCTGGAAACCTGGAACATATTAACTTAAAAACCTGATTGAACGGCAAGGAATTTTTTAACCAGCAATCGCTACAAAATTTTCATTGACAAATGGGTACATATTCCTACTCGTATTTTATGACTTCTGTTAATACAGACATGAGTACCTTGTTAACTTATTGTATGCCTAAAAGATAGGACACAGTTGGTCACTCTGTCATAGGTAAAATACTTGTGTACCTACCACAGCAATGTATCTCAGAAAGGTTCTCTGTCTTTTGGCCGGAAATTGTTTGCCAGATTATCACTTGCTAACCAACGTTTCGCAGAATTTTATTTCGCCGAATAATCATTTGCCAACTTATCATATGTATAATTTTGTTTTATTTCCTAACCTCACAGTTTTACCAACTGTACGTTTGGTCTGCTTTTCATAAAGACACTTTTTAAAATGCCAACTATAAAGTAATAGTCATTTAGTTGTTTATTGTTTACCAAATCTAGTTGATGGTTGGTGTTGGGTTCTTTTGTTTGTGCACTAATAAAGACAAACACAAATATGTATATGATTGTTAAATAAAACATATACCTATGTAAAAATTTGTTTATTTTTTATTATATCAATGTATGAAAAGGGAACTGTTACACTGACAAAACGTCAATCGTCCAATAGTTGTGTGGCCTAGTGACATGGTTGACAAATGATAAATGTCCCAAACGTTTTGTTTCATTATAATAATCAGCTTAACAAAAATTCTACCAAATGAAACATTGTCATACAAAAGTTTGCTTATCGTTAGTTGTCAAAGTGAAACATCGGCGAAACGATGGTTGGCAAGTGATAATCTGGCAAACAATTTTCTGCGAAAAGGCAGGACACCATCTTCAAAAGCTAACTCTTTCGGTTGAAAGGGAGAGATAACCCTCTCTCGGAAAATATGTAAGTATTGTTGTCTCGGTCGGCAGTTCGGCACACAGGACTGGCTCTTCTGGTGTAGATACTATCAGTGTAGTGACATCATCAGTGCGCCTTCACCTGCAACGGAACAGTTCTATTAACTACACTAATAACAGCTCGCAGCCTAACAACGCGGGGGCGAGGTACGGGGTGGAACCAGTCGCAGATAAGCGCATTTGTGCGCCATTCACCGCGACGTGACACTGTTAGTGCACCGCATTGTTTTGTGCACCAGACGGCTCCGGCTGCGGATGAGCAGAATGGAAGCTTTTGTCGCCTCATTAACGCAAGCTTGCATAATGAATAAGCTTGTGTGAAAGCGAATGTTTATGAAGAGGTAACTCAGGTAACCCAAATATGGGTTGATTCATTAAAAGCTTTGAATCACTGCGAGTCATACAAGCCGGCGCGCACCAGGCACCAGGCAGGGTACACCTCGCACGTGTTGTCTACAGATTAAACTAATCTCACCCGCCACGTTTTCGCCGCCGTCGCACCGCTGTACAGAATCGATACAGAAGGCAGACTCTGTAAAATGAACGAAAATGCACGCAGACAAGACCCACGTCGATATTATGATGTAGGTACATCGAGTGCAAAACAGGCGCACTCACGGTCCGCACTGGCTTAAAGCTGAAAGTTACTGGTTTTTACGCGTTACAAACCTAGTACTTTCTGCACACCTTTTTGACCTATCTTTTTATTTTAGTTGTCTTTCTCTCTTGGGGTGGGCGCTAATAAATGCGACACAGTTAATAAACTAACGCAGTATTAACGTGCACAAAAACTATTTACATGTTTTGTTCCAATAAAATATTTGAATATTGGAATTTGAATTGAATATTGTCGCCCGGTCAATAGTTGCCCATTGCTTGATATTCCAGTTAGGTACTTCACTAAAGACTCTCACCTTGTATCGTTGACAAACGTGGTTTTTGCGCAAAGTTTTTAATTAGCAAAAAGCCTGAACATTGTTAAAGTTATTCTCTGAAAACGCGCAACCGCAGTTCACTACTATGTGTTCACAAAATCCCTGACTCCGTAAACACATCCAGTGATCATCATTATACCGGATGATAATAGCATGAAGCACAATCACGAAGACGCAAGCGTTGTGCTGATGTAAACAATCTCTACTTAGGTACAAGTAATGGCTTCAGTCGGTTTGCGGAGAAAGGCCGGTGTTCTGTGACGGTGCACACAAGTCTGGGAGCGCATTTGATCGAGGACTGCTATTACTATACTTTCACTGCGCTATCTACATCTGCGGTAAAAGTGCCGTAAATCAGCTGTCGTCATAACGCAAACCAGTTGTTCGCAAGTTTATCGATATCATCTAATTGAGAGCCCACAGACCGATTGTCGGTACATTGTTTAGAAAGTTCAGAAAGCTGCTTGATTACGTTTAATAAATACAATTCTGATATACATATTTAGATTCATTTAAAATATTGTTGGTTTCTTATCGGTCAGTTAACGTTGAGTATTCGAGATTGCCGTGGAATGTCTCGTTCGTGAAACTTTTAAAGTGAATGGAAACACTTGCAAAACATCTCGTGGTCCGCTCGGTGTGGCACATTCCTTTCCGGGGTCGTTGCGCTTTGCAGAAACAAACGCGCCAAATCTGCATATAAAATGTACTGGAATGAATTTAAGAGTCGACCCTCAACTTAACTCTCCCCTAACCACCACCGCCTTACCCCTTGCCTCTCGCCTCTGTGCCCTGTCCCCCTGCGTCTGCACACGTATCAAATTATATTAGTGTAATGTTTATTAAAGGTCCGCCAAACTGCAGTGTGGCATTGTGCGAGAACCCTTAACTTATTAATTATTTTCACACAAGAGATTGCAAACTTGCCGAGATGGGGCTCATTGGGGCGGGGGTGATGGCTACAGGTCCCGTGGGACCCACAGCTACACTATCGGGGATTTATTAATGTATTGTTAACGTCGCCCGCTCCGACGTAGTAATACAATTCTATAAAATATACAAAGTCACACAAACAGATTTATGCGTAATCAAATGTTTTATGTTTACGAGATACACGTTGATACGGAGCAAAAACTATTTTTACAAAAAATACAAAATAGGTACTTCATAAAAGCACTAAAAGGCGTAAATAACTCTAGATTCGGAAGTCGATGGCAAATAATTAATGAAACAAAATTATTTCATACATTTAAGTGCTTTTTAATTAATTTACTAGTTTTTTGTTAGTAAGTAATAATGTATGATTTACCTTTTTCAGTTGTTTTGATATTTAAACCTAATCTATTTAAGCGATTTTGTAAAAAATCATAAGGATCACACAAACAAAAAACAAATCGATGTCCATAAACGACAGAGTCTAAGGTAACGCTGAATTGTTTGTAAAACTACAAAGGCGCGTTTCGCGTCCAGCGCGTTCAACAACGAGCTGCTCGACTCTCATAATACAATGTTTTTAAATAACAAACGTACATTTTATGTTAAATGGCAGCACCAGTGTGGGAAAGATCTCCAAATACTAATCAGGGATGTGCGTTTTATTTTATTTAATAAATCAGCCTATAACATAGTTAATTAACGTGTTTCTGTAGTGATTATATACATAAGACGTGTTACAATTAATAACGAAAGTTATATAAAAAGTTAAACGTATAGTTTGTACGCACCCGACTAAAATGTTGTGCAAATTAAATTAAATTAAAATATTCCGCAACTCTTCACACAACGCCATCTAGTCCCAAGCTAAGCTAAGAGCTTGTGTTATGGGTATTAAACAGCTGATAAACATACTTATATATTTCTAAATACATACATATCATAGATAAATTACACCCAGACACAGAACAAATGATCGTGCTCATCACACAAACATTTGTCCTGGGTGGGAATCGAACCCACGACCTCCGGCATAGCAGTCAGGGTCACTAACTACTAGTCCAACAGGGCAGTCAATTATGTTAATTTAATGTTTCATAAAATGATTTATTTTTTGTCTTTGATCACTAAACATAATATATTAATGAGGGGCTCGTGGTTAGATAATATGTATAGGGATGGGTGACCATTCATAAGAATAGATAATTAAATTCGTGCCTCAGAAATCACGTTAAGCGTTGGTCCCGGCTGTCATTTAGAGATCTTTGACGGTGACAACCAGTTTAACCAATGTTTAAGTTTAAGTTTAAGTTTAAGAAATATTTACTATTCCGATTCTATTCTTTTAACTGTTTGGCGACTTGGAGTCAGTGTCGCCCTTCTCAAAGGCACAGCAGCAGGAAGATAAACACATCCATCCATACATTCTTTTGTGTCTATTCCAATTAACTGTTGATTTGATTAATTTATTGCAATAGCCGCACTCGGGAGTGAAAACATTGTGCAGTGCGGCTGAAATGAGCGAGAAGAGCGCTCCGCGTCCCGGTTCCGTCTATCAGTTAATCAATCTATTCAATCACGTCAAGCCGATAGCCACCGCTAGTGGCGCTACTAACCACTACACTTTCTGACTCCACTCTATTTATTTTCCCAGTGGAATGCAATTTACAAACTTAGATCCGATACAAAGACGAATTGAAGAAATCGTTCAACCGTTTTTAACACGTTTTGTGGTTTTATTACTTTTTTGTAGACTAAATACTTAAAAGAGTATATTCCACAAATTTTTCACACAACGCCATTGAGTCCCATGTTAAGCTTGAGAGCTTGTGTTATGGGTACTAAACAGCTGATAAACATACTTATATATTTCTAAATACATACAAATTATAGATAAATTACACCCAGACACAGAACAAATGATCGTGCTCATCACACAAACATTTGTCCTGGGTGGGAATCGAACCCACAACCTCCGGCATAGCAATCAGGGTCACTAACTACTAGACCAACAGGCCAGTCGCGACTTGTACCTACAATGTACCTACATGCCTAAATATAATTTATTTTCATTGAGTCTTTATATAATTTTGTAAGGAATAGGCATTAATTTGGTTTTTCGATTACATTTCAATGGTAAATATGTATTATCAGTATTGTTTAGTAAACCAGAAGAGGCATGCGCGGACACCGCAGACGGCGCACGCGCAGTTCTGTGACAATGTCTACTCGATGACGGACGTGACGCACGGACGCGCGTGTCGACCCCGTGTCACTCACGGAAATAATATTAATATATATGTAAGTAACAAGATAAGCAGTCGTCGGCGTTCGGCGCCAATAAAAGCAAATTTAATCATACTCAAATGTGTTTGTACTCCATTGGCGTCCGGATCTATTCAAAGGGAGCGAACAATAATATTATTTGAGGGCAAGCACCAAATAGTAGAATACCGAGTGCTACAATAATCTAAACATGTATACAGTGTTTACTTCAGTATTGACATTCAGTACTTCAATAAGTAATGCTGCAATATAATGTAATACCTACTGCAAGTCATTTAGAGTGGATGTCAATGGTCCCTCCATAACGCGTAATGGGCACTTTTGTGCAGTAATTGGGTGAGAGTGAGCCGGAGAGTCGGCGGCGGCGCGGTGACGACGTCAAACGAAATTGCTTACACAGCCACCGAGCTTAGAGGAAAGCACAGTAAACCCATTCAAAACGGAATTCCTCGTAGTACATATTTTACGAGCTTGAGTAAAAAGGGGGTACCTCACTGTACATAACATGGACCTAAGAGTTAAATATAGGAGATTGGTCGGATTGGTAATGCCACTTCGTGTACGTTTTATTAGTCTAAAGCCATTTCACCGGAAGAACCAAACCGTTTCAAAATGAATACAATTGACAATCATGGCGATTATGATATGATTTTTGGCATCGACGTTATGCACAAGCAATAACGCACAACATACAGAAATAGTAGTTAAGTAGAAACTTAAGCGCTGATTTGTAGGATTTCTGAATATGTCTACATAGTGGTATAAAGCTAATCGAGTTAGGGCTCACGAGACTTTCTCGGACCGCTTTGTGGAAAGTTCGACGGAGCGCTGCGCGGTCGCTCGCGGTCCGCCGCGGTCACACAGCGCGGTTGGTGCGCCGTTGCCCGTTCACTGCACGGAACGACTAATCGCGGACTATGAAATACTCAAATATGGAATTTTAGTAGTGAGTATACTCGTACTAACATATTTCACACATAGGTACAAACATTGTTCTCTACTAACTGTACCGGTCTACAGTTATTGGCCTCAGGCTTTTACTCGGAAACTGCAATAACTATATTACAGTTATTATACATAGGTACTTTATTTATATGTTCATGGCTGTAAGTATGCGTAGGTTGGCAGGTAACCACTTAAAATCTTTAGTTTTGGCCTAGGAGTTAGAAAATGAAGTGAAACGTTAATGGACTTTTTCACAGCGGTTTGATGTGAAGCTATAGTTTTTTTTTTTTTTTTTTTTTTATTACTGATAGGCACGCGTTTGACCACTATCTCACCTGATGGTAAGCGATGATGTGGTCGACGATGAAGCACGCTTGCCTAGAAGCAACCTGTTCACTCTTGACTTGAAGACCCCTAGGTTGTAGCTATCAGGAAACACCGACACCGGCAGGGAATTCCACTCTTTGGCTGTTCGCACAATGAATGTGTTTCCATAACGTTTAGTACGTATGGTTGGGATATCTACCATGTACCGGTGGCGCAGTGCTGAACGCCTGGTGGTCCGATGATGGAAAGGGCTTGGTGGAATTAAATCGTGCAATTCCGATGCACACTCTCCGAAATATAACCGATAGAAAACCGACAGGCTAGCAACTCGGCGTCGATGCTCAAGACTTTGAAGTTTTGACACAACGAGTGCATCATTGCCGATGATCTTCTTGGCTCGTTTCTCAATAGACTCAAGCGCATCAAGCTGGTATTTGGCGGATCCGTCCCAAAGATGAGAGCAGTACTCCATACACGACCGAACTTGCGCTTGATAGAGGTTGAGCAGCTGTTCCGGCGTGAAGTAACGTCTCACCTTTGCTAAGATACCTAACTTTTTTGCAGCTATTTGAGCCTTTGCCTCGATGTAAGAGCTAAAATTGAGAGTGGATGACAACGTTACACCAAGAAGATCAAGATGGTCGGTTATCGGCACGGTTACACCTCGGAAAGATGGAGCCGGGTGGAATAGGCTCCGCTTGGCGGAAAACAGACACGCCTGGGTTTTCGCAGCATTGAACTTGACCAAGTTGGCATCACCCCACTCGGCGATTGCCTTCAAGGACAAGTTCAAGCGCTCGACCATAGCTTCTCGGAGAGACTGGATCTGTGACCCACTAGCCCGTGCGTCAGACATGTAGCTCTCGACAACAGTGCTGTCGTCTGCATACCCAAAGGTACCGGGCTTAAGCAGTTCATTAATATGCAGCAAGAATAATGTTGCCGAGAGTACCGACCCCTGAGGGACCCCGGCATTGATGTCTAACTGACCGGATGAGCAGCCATCAATTACAACTCGGATGGACCGACCACTCAGGAAGTCAGCAATCCAGTCACATAGACCAGTGGGCAGACCGAAAGAAGGAAGCTTACCAATGAGACTTTTGTGCCAGACCCTGTCAAAAGCCTTCGAGATATCGAGGGAGACGGCAAGCGCTTCCCCATGCTTCTCGATGGCCTTACTCCAGATGTGAATGGCATACGCTAGAAGATCCCCTGTAGACCGATTTCGACGAAAGCCGTATTGCCGATCACTGAGGATGTCATTAGCTTCTAGGTATGCCAGGAGCTTAGTGTTAAGCACCCGTTCCATACTCTTACAGAGGATGGACGTTACAGAGATGGGTCTGTAGTTAGCCGGGTCAGCTCGACTGCCCTTCTTGGGCACGGGCTGCACGTTAGCTTGCTTCCAATCAATCGGCACTTTTCCAGTCTCATACGAGAGACGAAATAGGCGTGTCAAGATCGGAGACAATTCAGGCGCACAAGTTCTAAGAACAATTGCCGGTATCCCGTCAGGGCCACTAGCTTTATTCACGTCAAGGTTGCGCAGTACCCTGCGGACGTCCTTCTGATGGATGCGAATATCCGACATACTCGTCTCGCATCCATCAAGAGATGCAGGGGGCCGCGCGTCCCCAGAATCCAGACGCGAAGATTCCGCAAAAAGAGAAGCAAATAAGTTCGCTTTCTCTTCAGCGGTGTGAGCCAGCGACCCATCGGGTTTCAGCAGTGGTGGTAGTGAAGGGCGGCAGAAGTTTGATTCAACCGACTTAGCCAGGGACCAAAATGCTCTACTACCAGCAGGGTGAGAAGCTAATTTGTTCCCAATTCGGCTGATGTGGTCAAACCGAGACCTCTGCAACACCTTTTTGCAAGACTTGGCAGCCCTGTTAAAGGCTTTCTTCTTCTGACTGACGTCATTTGCTTTACGCATGCGAGCATCAACCCAAGCTCTGTATGCCGCGTGTTTAAGCGCCTCAGCGCGGTTACACTCGGCCCCAAACCATGGTCGAGCTGCGCCTGACGTTGCTACATCAGAGAACGGAATGAAGTATTCCATCCCCTGCCGCAACACTTCCGTAATGGCAGCTGCGCACGAGGAAGCGTCATCCGAAGAAAAGCAAGTAGGCTGCCAAGGATAACATGAGAAGAAAGATCGCATGCCATCCCAGTCTGCTGACCTGTATCGCCAAACCCGCCGGGTGCCTTTTGGGCTGGGATCGGGCGGGGAGTAAACGGACACAGACTTCACCAGACAGTGGTCGGAACTACCTAAAGGTGAAGATATCGACACCGAGTAGTGGTCTGGATCTGTTGTCAGCAGAAGGTCCAAGCAATTGGCTGTGTGCGACTCAACGTCCGGCACCCTTGTTGCCCCCCGGACCAGCTGGGTGAGATTTAACGCTAGCGCTAGCTTACGCGTCTCTCGTCCAGCATGATCTGTGCACTGATACATACATATATTAGGCATTTTGAAACAGTTTGATTCGACCTAAGTGCAACGGGCGTTAAAGGCTGTTTTCGTATTGTGTTACACATTTTTTAAACTATTTTGAACACAATACATGTAGCTCCCAACGGAACTAACTCAAGGAAAATAATTTTGTCACACTTAGTATCGTACCCATGTCCGTGTAGTATAACTGGGAGGCAACTTAAACAAATAAAAACAACATTATATATTTAATTAAATAGTATCTAATCAAAATAAATAAATATTCAAAAATCACTAATAAAATTAAGTAATTACGTTCACTTTTAAACAGTGTCAGAGCTTTCGTAATTAATGGCCGCAACAGTACTGGACTAAGTACCTATAAGAATTAATTCTGTTACTGCACTTGAACAAAACATCACTAGTAATTGTTGGTTAACGTTTATAAACTTGTGGTTCAAGTCACAAAATATACATAACATGCAATAAACCTGCAGAGATCCAATGAGATATGACATAAGTAGTAAGTATTATGAATAACCGATGTGCCGCCCAACACGGGACCGGTGTGGTGGACACGAGTGCAATGATAATGGACAATCGTAATGTGAACACAGATGTTAGTCTGTTGGCACCCCACTATCTGTGTTTATTATCTTAATTCTATACAATTAAGTTGCAGGGGCTTCCCAGAAAGTAATCCGAAGATACTTGTGATGGGATAAACCTCGCTCTTCCTCGTTTATTTACAATGTTTCGTTGTGCTAATTAGGTAGGTATAAGTTACACATTTTTTATAAAAAAGAAATGAAAATAAAAAAGGATATTGTTTTATGGCAGTGTGTGAAAACTAGAGTGTGTTTTGTATACACGTGTGTTTATACATGTGTTTATGAGTGTGTGAATGTGTATTTTGTGTGTTTATGTGTGTGCATGAGTGAGTGTGTGCGTGTGGGTGGGAGTGTGTACGTGTGAGTGAGTGTGGAGGTGTGTTGGAGTGTGTGTGTGTGTGTGTGTGTGTGTGTGTGTGTGTGTGTGTGTGTGTGTGAGCTGGAGTGTGTATGTGTGTGTGTGTCTGTATGACCTTTAACTCTGAGTCGCCAAAATGCCTTCCACGGCATCGTAATGAAGTGTGAGGAGCCATTCCGACAATGTCTTCTTACATTCGTACAGCTGCATAGGGTAAAAGTTCATTCAACATTTTGGCGACTAGCAACAATTGAACGTGCTGAGTATGTGGGGGCTACTATATCACATCGTCTTTTTTTAAGTTTGGCATGGCCAAAGGGTAAAATTTTGTGATATCTTAGTACCATGTGTAGTATGTGGAGTTTTCTAACGGAAAGCAGCTTAGAGCTTGCGTATAGAGTTTCAGTAGGGAACCTGTAGGGCTAACTAAACTCTAATGAATAAAAGCGGTAGCGCAAAGACTGAGCTATTATGGTAAACTAAACAGTTCTAGTTTATACAGTATGTTCCAGTTGTAAATAGCTTGCGCATGATTAGAGTAAATATCCTGTAGCTCTAAACTGTACCGTTTAGAACTTGTGGGTAACAGAAAGCACGCGCATGAGAGTTCTTCTACGTATGTAAATACTCAGACACACGACAACAACTGAAAATAATCCGTAATCTACACAACGCATAAGTAATGCAATCACCAAAGGGTTAGGCTGAGCTGTACCTACCTGTAATACGAGCAGAGCTATTCGAATTCGTAATTTAGCTAATATTATTATGATAGTAGCTAAATGTAGTTCGAAAAAGGTTAAAGGAACCATCCCACTAAACCTTATGTGTACTACAATAATGTAATATAATAGCGCCCTCTGACATCACCAACCTATCAAATAGCTACAACCTTAATTATTATTTAAGTACATTCAATATCGCTCACAAATAAAAAACATACTTAGGTAGTACCTACTCAGTCTCCCCTATCACAGGCATGAGACTTTATAGTTGTATTTGATACTAGCACTTTGCCCGCGACTTCGTTCGCGTAGCTTTCGAAAATGTAGTCCATGAGTATTACTCGATATATTGACGTCACGCAGTTTCACCCGCGTTCCCGTTCCCGTGGGAATACGGGGATGAAAAGTAGCCTATGTCATCCGGGAATAGTGTAGCTTTCCACCAGTACAATAATTTTTAAAATTGGATCATTAGTTCCGAAGATTACCCCTACATACAAACTTACAAACTTACAAAGAAACAAATTTTACCTCTTTATAATATTAGTATAGATAAATGTTTGTGCAAGTAATAACTTAGAACTCGGCTAACTAACTAGGCTCGTAACTCCTCGACAGCGCAAACATTTGTCTGGACTAGCTCGATACGTTAACACTAGCCAGATATACTGCAGAACTAGACTAAGTAGTTCAGTGATACTCAAACTACACGCTGCCACACCTACTTACTCACGTTATGTACAGACGCCAGCACATCAAGTTACCCCAATGTGTCAAATTTCTTTGATCGTTTTTCAACTTTATGTCAAACAGAATAAAGTTCATATAAGTCAATTGGGAAAATTTGACACATTGGGGTAACTTGATGTGCTGGCGTCTGTACATGTCAGGCGACCGTTCACCGCTACGCTTTCTGTGTCCTGACTTCCTGACAGCTGTAAGTAATCGCGGCCACATGCAGTTAGTTTGCCAACGGTGTGCTACATTAAAAGTTTCGCTTTTTAGCATTTTTTTATCTAATCAATATCGCGCTAACACGAGGAAGTTAAGTCAACTATAGCTGCTTGTAACTACGATTGATTATTAATCAACATCACATTCCACGAAAAATTGCAGTTTAGTAGTTATCTAGTTGATTCAATTAAAAATAATAATACCTAAATGGTTTGTTTTTAATTTAGAACGTATTACTTATATAGGTACTTAAATAATAAACAGGTTTTAAATGGCTTACATATCCTTATTGACTTGACTGTAATAAAAGATTGAACACCATTGTTTCTACTCGGGCCCGTCCGCCCCTGTCCGGTTCCATCCGCTCCCGTCCGCACCCGGGCGGGAGCGGACGGCGACGGCACTGCTCGCTCATGACACTACACAGGTGGCTAAACATTCTGCATGTGCACAACACTTCCCTCGACACCTCGCCCAGGCTAGAGCAGCTGTGCGCGCCACGCCAACAACAAGATGTCATCCACAAACAATCTTTTCCTGCTATATTAATTTGAAGATAATCATGATGCATAGGACCGGTTGTTGTGGTGACTCTAGGGGACACCTAAGTCCAAAAATGGACGCCTAACGACTGATATGATGGTGACGTCATTGAAACAACCACATTTTTCACCTCAGCCTTCTACCGACCCTAACTTCACAAATTCTACATATCAGTAAAAATTTACCGCTTCGCCGTTTTGCTAACGTCGCCGCGTCGTGGAGGTGTTGCGAATATTTAGTTTCTGAAATAAGAAACGAAACCAAGCTTTGTTTTTGAATTGTTGCCAAGCCATACATTTTTACTGATATGTAGAATTTGTGAAGCTAGGGTCGTCCGCGTCGGTAGAGTGAGGCCGTGTAGATTCAGAAGCTTGGCTCTACATGAGATCTGGGGCTCGAGTCTGCTATTGCAATTGTGTCTTAATGACCGGTCATTGATCGAGTATTTGACAACTTTGACAGTTTTTGTATGGGAAATGTGTCATAAGTTTGACGTTATACGTCAAAAATCGATCATTGACCGACAATATTATATTCAATTGAGACTGTATGTTTAATTAGTATATTATTGACATCATATCCTGAGAGTATGAACTATCTGGTACCTTGGAAACCAACTCTATGAGGGTTCAAAAACGACGAAACACTTCGAGAAAAGGTAGGTAGTGCCCTTGCGCTTCGCTTGGCTCGTCGTGAAGGGGCACTACCATGCCCCCAGATTGTTTAAGCAAACTTAAAGAATTAAACTATTTTTATTTTATTATTACGCTCTCCCGAAATCACAAAACCAAATTATTAAGTACTAAAAAAGGTGTAAATGTGAGCTGCAAGTTCCAGTATTCTCAAGGTTCTCATATCACGCAGCCCGCAGTCCAGTAGATGTCGGCTGAAAGCTACTCAAGGAATGACGTAACGTGTATGCGCTGCTCTATCGCATCAATGCTCCCGTGAAATATTTTATAGCCGCCTCTTCATTACACTGTTTCCGTGCGCCGGCGCAAGCGGCTCACGTACCTAGATCATCAACAAGAGCACTTCTACTGTTAGACTTCCTACTGAGGCTTACTGCTACCTGTAACAGTAAAGTAAAGTATTGCAGTAGCCGCCATACTCTCCGTAAATCACTCGGAGAAAACAGCTCAATACGCGAAGAATAATTAATTAGTGTACACAAACTGTTACTTAAGTTTATTGTCTCTAGCTTTCCACGAATTCGGCATAAAACATTGTTTAATGACGTATTAATCAACGCTGTGTATTTGTTTATGCGCACAATTATCGTAAACCGGCGCGCGGCGACGGATCAAACAGAACTACAGAAGCGAAGAACGGGACGCGTGCGGGACAGGTGCAGGACGGGAGCGGCACGGCACGGCACGGCACGGCACGGCACGGCACGGCACGGCACGGCACGGCACGGCACGGCACGGCACTGCACTGAATTACGGGCACTCGTCTCTATATCGTTAAAATTTTATGACGACAGTGGCCGCCGCCGCCTCACGGCCGCGCCATTCACTCTCGCTCGCACCAGGGTCACAACAGGACTAACTGGTTTTTCATACCATCTGAGATCAAATCCTCAGGTCTAGAAATCCAGACTTATCGAAAACACTGAGTAAAATATCGAAGTTATTGACTACAGTTCAGTTGAAAGATAGAATGTTCGAGCTAGATTCAAAGCGAAGTAGATTATTGAATCGCTCTGTGTATTAAGTGGCCGATCTTTTGGACCGTGTTCGCGCTGTACGCTTCAAACAGCAATTTTACATGTACATACTTGCAATTTACGACACAAGCTCATTACATTGCACGTCCATAATTAATCAGAATGAGAAATAATTGCTGTAATTAACTGCCGCCATAAACCTTCCTACTATCGTCAAAAAGTAGGAGTGAACATAAAGAATGATCTCCTCGAGGTTGAAAAGCTACAAAAATCGAGTTTACTAAGTTCGATGTGTCCACCTTGCAACATCATCGTCAACTCCCCGCCTAGTATTCCCATCAAGAACAAAACAAGCACTAGACTAGAACATTCCAATACGTCCGCCGAGCTCTTGCAGTGTGGATCTGAGCTCGGAGCGCGCGCTGCCCGCACAAGGCTGCACACTGTCGCAGCTTATTTATTAAATAGTCGTCCATTGTCCTGTGCCACTGCGCTCACTGCATTCACTGCATTGTCCTTTTTCCGCATTAACTTTCAAAAATAGCCGCATTGCGAACACTGAGGTGACCATGAATGCAATAAGCCGGAAATTTTGTATTGCATGGAGTTCCGCTTGTAGGGTAGATTCCAAATATAAGAAGCAAAAGTCAAAAGGCAAAAGTTATATGAGGCTTTTAGATGTAGCCAAAAGATTAACGAACCGGATGAAACTGTAGGTATTAAACATGACGGTACTGCTTATGTGGCAACCAGCACAACCACAACTTACAACCCAGTTACTGGGTAATTCGTTACCTTTCTACCGTCATCTACCGTCAGACTTTCGGGGTTTTGTCCCGTACGCGTCCGTCAAAGCTCTACAAATTGCAGCCGAAACCACATGTTTTTGAGGCTCGCAGAGTTTGCGATATGTAGTGGATGGTCCACCGTGATAATTCTCGGCAAGTCTAGCTTGCAATATACCTTAATACTTGAACATTTAGAACTAAGGTTCAAATTTACTTCTAATGAATCGCATAATTAAGTAGGTGATAAAACGTTTATTTTCGTAAATTCATTAACCCATTGCCCTTAGACAAATGATTTTTATGAATTGAAATCGATTGTCACAGATATAATGTGTACTTATACTATTACAATAAGGATTATTATAAAAAGTGGAAAGTATTTCGGCTCTCGTTTGAAGTTAAGTGACTTGCGCGGTCTCTAGCTTAATGTAGGTACCCATGATCTCACTAAATAAGCTCAAAAACGTTTTCCTTTTCTGCAAATCTAAATAAGCAGATAACTTTTTTTCGGACCATTTTTCGAGTAAAAGTAGGTAAATTGTACAAGTTACAGCTACCTAAAGAATAAGTGGAAAAAAAAATATCCTGTATTCTGCTGATGTTGAAAAAAAGCATAGTGTCCGTAGCGTTGGTCCTGTAAGTTGGAAGCGAGCGGCACGTCCTCGCACTCGCGCCGTCCTCAGCGCGCTATGCGCTCAACGCTAGTCAAGCGGCGAGGGAGCATAGGGGTGCAGGAGGGTAGAACGGCGGGAGGGGGGCACCACACAATAGACAGGTACAAAAGGCCCAGTCTTTACTGCACTGCTCCAACTCCACAATGCGCTCGCAATCTGCGACTATTCTGTATCTGGCGCAGTCATGCGAACCTTCTGAACCTACATGTATACCTCATGTTGTGGCTCCGCTTGGCGGCTGTCACCAGGACCCCAGTCTCCAGCTGCCGTCCTGTCGTCCTGGCCCGCACCGCAGTTATTTATTGTCCAACCGCTTTGAATTCAACTGATTTAACTAGCACCAGGCACGTTCAAATAATAAGCTCTTCACTTCACATTGAATGGCTACATTATAAAACAATACAATTGATGTTAACTAAGTACGTATGTACTCGAAGACATGTTAGAAATAGAATACCTAGGTATATGTACCTACACCTACTTTACAATGAAGTTAATTTATCAATCGAAGTCCCAATTTAATTCACAACAATGTGTAACGCCAGTTTAGATAATAAAGTTGCTACATTAGGTAGGTACCATTCAGTAACGCTGTGTCAATGGAATAGTAAGTCGGTCGAGTGATCCTGCGGCCCACGTCCGCTGCGTGGTCTGAGTGATGAACGATCCGTCAGGGAATGGTGTCGATTTGTGCTTCGCGTCACACTCATGGCATTCGATGGCGTGCGGACGTCATGAAACATTCATAGTGCGTAATGTTATACGACACAGACGTAATAATATCGCCTCCATGGAGTTATTAACTGTGAACAATAAAAAAATGAAAACGAACTTTAAGGCTAGATATTTAAGTCTGATCAAAATCATTTTTTCGTGATTGGTGAAACTGCAGCAAGTAATGAAGCGCTTTATCAAACGAAAGGGAAAAAAAAATCATAGTACGACTTAATCTACTGAAAAGTTCAGCTTTTATTTCAAGAATCTACTTATTCGTCGTTGTTAAAAAATGCGACAAATGTTTAATAAAATAAACCCAACACGCTACAGTAATTTTATTCTAGAACCTAGTTTAGTCTTTTGGTTGTCAATTGGCGGACAATGTACGAATCGGTGCAAGTCGCCAGCTCAGCGCTAACGAGCTCTGATTGGGTCCAGCGGCGGCGCGTGAGCACTTCTCTGTCATATCAACACACTTATTGCAATCAAAATGATTATTTAGCCCGGTGCGGCGCGCGGCGCCCCAATAATTATACAACACGAATTCATGTAAAGAATTGCAGTGCCAATGATCACTACCTACTTACAAAATAATAGAAAGGTCTCTTGTTATAAGGAGAAGGCGCGAGCATTGCTCACCGCGCTTGCTTAAGGCGGATAAGAGATTTCAGACTTTTATTAACTATGAGTCCAGGTATCCTTACAATGTTTTACTTCACCGATGTTGTAACTTGCCCCGATTCGAACCATAACTTCGTGCATGATAGATAGCTTAGGCGTCTTAGCCAATGAGCCATCACCGCACAATAAAATTAATATCGAAAAAGTTTTTAAGAAGGAATAGTACTTAAATACAATACGATTATTGTTATGTTTGTAATAAAATATAAGTACTTTGAATTGTGATGTTATCTCTTTCTAACAATTCCCTGACTTTTACTTAAATTATACAACTCTACCTAAGGTTTTTCATTCTGACTGTACAAAATTTGCTTAAAAAAAAGTATAGTCCGAAACACCACTCAAAAATATTAATAATAATGAAATTCCTGTCTCGGCCGGATCGGACGAGACTCAGCGGTCGAGTCGCCTAAGCCACACTAGCAAAACGTCAGGTTTGGTACGAACACCGAACACCTTCGAGCCATACCCACAGTATGATGAAATGTGCATGTTGTGGTACAACTTGCCTGCTGCGGTCTTCCCGTCCGATTAAAACCTAGGTGCCTTCAAGAGTAGAGTGAATACCTAGGCGATTCACCATCATTGATTACATCACTGCTTACCATCAGGTGGGATTGCAGTCAGGCACTAGTTCATAATATTAAAATAAAATAAAAAACAGGACGACGAGGTATTCGACAGTTGTTTCCTCGCAGGCTGTCGGAGTGAGCCTTGTGTGTGACTCTTGGGAGGAGGTGTGACCAAGTCAAGTCCCACTTGACGTGAAAAACAACGTTAGGGTTGGGTTGGGTTTTTTAACTGTTGTTTAAAGATCAAACTGAACACCTTTTAAAAGAAATGACTGAAGTTTCTCTATTTTGTTGTCAATGTTGCTATTTTGTTCAACGAACGAGGTAACAGCTAAGCGGGAAGCTATGTTTTCATTCAATTTAATAAAACAGCATTGTTCAGTGTCTGTCGATTGGTGTCAAATTGTGTAATTTGGATCGGCCAATTCCGGTACTGCCTCAACTTCGTGCGGACGCCGCCGCGCCGCGCGAATACTTGATGGTGCAATACATGTAGCTCCCCCCTCCCTCCACACACAGACGACGCCCGGTAATAATAGATGCGTTTGTTAGAACATCATCAAAGTGCATTCCAGTGTTAGTTATGTGGACCCGTGATCTATAGGGCTGCCTCACGCGCGGGTAAAACTGTGTACGGTCCTACATCATTAGTTCTGTCTAGTAAAGCTTGCAGTAGGTACGTTCGACACAAAACTTATCATTTGTACTTATGTACTTTATTATTAAACTTTCTTTTTTTTGTGAGTAAGTGGAACATCACCGCGTCTCCGAAAGCACGTTTCGCTAAGCTGTTGGTCCTGGTTATCTTTTGTAGATCTTTGAAGTCTTCATGGATAGTCAAAAATCCGAAAGTCAGACGACTAGTCTTACCAAATGGTTTCTTGTTATACACTCCACAACTCAGTAACGTGGTTGTGGACATTAAATAGGCAGTCGTTTTATGTAAAATACTGGTATTTATCCGGTTAAACTAGAAGCGGGACCCGAAGAGGTTAGGCACGTGATGGCGAAACTTTTTGCAACCAGGATGGTACACAGACAACAGCCAGCTCACAATGGTCCTAGTCTATGCTAATATTATAAAGAAGAAATGTTTGATTGTTTGTTTGCATTGAATAGGTTTCGAAACTACTGGACCGATTAGAAAAATTATTTTACCGTTGGAAAGCTGCACTATCCCCGGGTGACAAAGGCTACTTTTTATCCCTGTATTCCCACGGGAATGGGAACTACGCGGGTGAAACCGCGTGACGTCTGCTAGTCTATACTAATATTATAAAGAGGAAAAGTTTGATTGTTTGTTTGCATTGAATGGGCTCCGAATCTGCTGGACCGATTTGGAAAATTCCAGTACCGTTGGGAAGCTACGTCATCCCCGAGTGACATAGGCTACTTTTTATCCCTATATTCCCACGGGGACGGGAACTACGCGGAACCGCGTGAAGTCCGCTAGTGTATTATATGTATAGCAGTGCTGTAGATGTAGGTACGTATTGTGAGACGTTTGGTGATGCTTTGTTGTTTATACGAAGGAATCGCCGGTTCCTACGATATCGTGACGGTGTCGACTGTCACCATTGAATTACGTCTCACACTGTCGCGATTTACGAGGGATATAATACTCGTTATTTACGAATTTGAACTTGCGCGTGCCCTGGTATTAATCATTAGTAAATAATAATTTAATATCTTATTTAACAATTTTCATTCTTAATTGCCTATAAAGGCGAACGGTGCGTGGCGCGGGACGCGGAGCGGAGAAATAAATAGAGTGTTCGTGAGAGAATGCGCGCGCGCCGCGATGAGAAAGCAAACGAGACGCAGCACAGCACGTAGCGAGCGACCGACCAGCGCGCAGACGTGGAGTGGAGCCTGCGCGGACTACTGCAGTGGGCAACTGGTAAGGCACACAGTAACACGAAGCAGCTGCTACCAGGGAGATCTAACTGAGAAACTGATCCTGAACTCCCGACTGTCAGGCCGCACTGATACATAAATACAACACTGGGCCATTCGTCGCTGCTTAGTACCTACAGACAACATGTATTTCTTCAACTTTGCGTGGTAGTAAGGCCGCTTTTCAAAATATTATAAGTTTGTAATGGATTTTAGTGTTGCACATTAAATACTAGTTGCCCCGGTGAACTTCGTTCCGCCTTAAAATCAATTTATTTTATTATCTTCTCAGTTTTAGCTTAAGACTTGTCAAATGTCACCTTGTCACCTGGGAAGAAACATGTCACCTGTCATCACTGTCATGTCTCTCGACTGCTCGCCATATTACAGGACTCCATCAGACAGCTCACGAGGACTTGAATCATTTCCACAATGATTTAGACTAGAAATAAGACAGTTTCAAAAAAACGAAAACGATCGTTATGTCGAGGAATTTACTATGTTTACCTACCTACTGATGTAGGTACAACTCGGTACAAGACACGTAGGATAACAAACATGTTGGATGTTAGTTTGATTGCCTGTACTCTAGGTACCTCTACTACGCCTTCTTCTAAGAAACAAACACACTATACCTATCTGATGTTGTTTTTTTTTATTTTTATGCCACGTTTTCCCCGAGTTAGCGGCAAAGAACTTGTCGCCAAAGGTCGCCAGTTCCAAAATAGATGAGTCTGTATAAATAAATAATTCTTCAAAGTGTAAGTCAAGGGCGGCGCGGGCGCGGGTCGCTGCGGATCATAAATCTGAACACGTCTTCGTTAACAGTATACCTACATAGTTTAATTTTCGTCTAATGTAACACGCGTTTTATTCGTTTATATGATGATAGTAAATCATTTGCGACACATGCACGATGGGTGGCACTAAGGAAGCGTGTCAAGTATCTACCGACGCGCGACGAGTGGATCTGGCCAATGGATCTTCTGAGATTGAACCATGCAACGTACACTAATAAATCGAGGGTCGCAGGTCCAGCCAAGTGTCGCGAGACTAACTAGACTTAACGGCGCGCGTGTGGTCCGTAACAGTAATCCCAGTCAGTTAAGTAGTTCGATTGTATGCTTCTACTGTGGGTGCCTGCCGTTGCGCAGGTTGCGCTTGCGCTGGGAAATCTGTTTCGATTTCAGTCCGACTGTAGGAAGGAAGAAATTAATCAATGTACAAAGTTGCTTCGCGGGTCGTCCTGTGCGGAGTTAAGTAAGACAACTCAAAATTGGAAAATATTAAATCTATGTAGGTATGTGGGTCAAAGTAAAACATAGCAATACGTATTGCGTACAGAAGTACCATCAGACTCGCTCGTCGCCAATGTAGTAATTAGTAATAATGAAGAACGGCGGGTAACCCGACACGACCTCGCGACAGCTACCTGTCCCGTGAGTCCGTGACGTCACGCGCCTATCGCCGTCTGGACCGAATATATCCGCGTCGATACTCTCCACTCGAGGAGGTACTTACAGATTTATTTATTTTTGTCGCGAATACAAATGCTCTGAGCAAAATACAACAGAGAAATACAAGCAAAACATCTTATGAACTGAATTGTTAACAAGCTCCAAATATTAAAAACCTTCAGATAGTTGTCTGATTTGGGAATGAAGGAAAACTCACAGGTAACAGACGGAAATGGCTCCATTGTGTAAGTGGCAGGCCTGGGGACCGGGGACAGGGGACAGGAGAGAGGGGGGAGGTAGCGCATCGCTTGAATATTTAAGCTCCGTAATGTGTTGTGTGAGTGCGTGATATGTGCCACACCGACCTCCAGCCTAGTGGGACCATCCTGACAGTCGCGCCTGACGGCAGCACAAAGGTTTATATCGGATGCCAATGCTGATTCTTTGGGCAAAGAATAAGCCAGCCCTCTGGTCACGCGAAGTGTCGACCAGTCCGCGAGAAATCTTCTTGAATAGGAGAGCCACTGGCCTGTTCCCGATGTTGTTGTGAGCTGTTATACCGCGCAATGAAACTCCATTATAAAAAAGAATGAGGATAGCCACTCATTTTTAGTTTGTTCTACTTGCTCACGAAGTCACGACGACTTGCCCGCGGGACAGTTGTCGGCGCGCTCGGCGGCAGACCAGACCATTATTTGTTAACATGCCTGCCCCCGCCCATGCCCTACCACCCCCGCCCGCCCACAACTTCCAACAAGTAGCGGAAACTTACGAGCTGTAAAACTTTGTAAAGACATACTTTCCAGCAGACGCTACTGCAAAAAGCTATTTAGCCGGTTCATTGGCAGTATTGGCACAGACACTCAGATACTCTTACCCAGGTACAAGTCTTTCCGCAAATATTTGTGCCAACTTACCTGATGTGGGAGCACTATAGGCTGCGCAAACGGTGCGGGTGCCGTTCCACTACTGTCTCTGTAACAGCGTACCATAAAAGAGTCATTCACCAAATCTTTCTTCGACTTGATTTTCATACAAATGAGCTGAACATTTTATAATTAATACATTTTGGCAGTTGAAATCCGTCGCGTTCCACACTGGCGAACATTCCGACTAATTAGGAATAACAGTCCGCGACTGTTAGGAAGACAAACGAAGTCTTTTTTTTTTTTTATTACTGATAGGCACGCGTTTGACCACTATCTCACCACTACCCACCACCCTATCTCACTATCTCTCTCTCTCTTAGTCAGCAGTTCTTACACAAGTTCCTTATCAAATGAGTAACGAGATAAAAACCCGAACTTTATTCTAAAACTTTATTTGCCTTCTTATCATCGGCTACCGCCATCTGAAGTGGTGGTAACTTTTACAATTTCTACTCCTCTTAGCCAACACGTATATACTTCAGAATGCAAGCTTAGAAAGTGTACATAATAGTGAAATGATAACGGTGTTAACTGTGTTAAGTAATCATTGCGTCCCCCGCTTTCTACCGCGTCCGCTAAGTTGTTAGCGTCGCGAAATGTATCGGCGCGGGGTCACGAGACCGCGCGTCCTTGTGACAACTTGAAAGATCACGTTGATCACTCGTTTGTTGGGTTCGCTGACTCACGCGCCAGTGACGTAACTCATTACGTATGTGTACCTACCTATGTGTGTGTGGTTCATGTTCTTGTAGCTGCTAAAACAGTCACTGGCCGCATCTCGAACGTCACTCAGCGACCACGGAAATAGTTATCTATGTAGGTATAATTATCCTAGTTCATGGACTAAACGGCGTTGTGTGAAAGTTGTGGAATATTTATTTATTTATTTATGAAAGTATGTACGTCCGTCCGTCCGTCCGTCGTGTAGTGTGTATGTCCTTTGCTTTTCCGGAATTAAAGTTGTACCTACTACCTACCTAATCCTATGCTTTGACCTTAACTATCTTTTAGTGTAGCTACCTACTTACTCTCTACTCGAGAGAGTAGACTTCCATTTTCTTCTATCCTCAGCTATCATTCATGTAACATTACGTTCCCGTCGACCGCCCATATCAGGTTTAATTCCTTCCTTAAGTTCCTTTTCTAGCAATTACAATTACACATACCGGTTTAGACTATGACCGGATACTTCGTCCTAATCCAGTTCACTCAGACAGACAGCACAATGCAATTTAATTGACTAAATGAAAGGTACAGTTGGCAAGAAACAAGCAGCGCCTTAGAGAGCTCACTCGCTGAAGCAGACAATCAAGTGGCGAATAAAGGAGCGCGTCTAATGAGAGCCGAGCTGCGCTGTGCTCCGAGTTCCGAGCAGGCTGCACGACAAACTACGGAAACGGATATTGCGGCGCAGAGTGCAGGCGATGGGGCGCGGCATGCGGCGTGACTGTGGGGTGGCTCATGCAGACTGCATTAGGTACCTGCCCTACCCCTGCCTCACCCGTTCATAATTTAGGTGATCACCATTTAGAATAAAAGGATATGAAAGGATCCCGAATTTCCGACAGATGATATAAATTGTTAAAAAGTTAATACGAGTAACATACTTACGGGTATTGTATTGCATAAATAAGAAAAAAGAAAAAGGAAGAATAGAAAAGGAAGAATAGGTTTAACTTTTTCTCTGATTTGTTTACTAACCCAATTTGGATGTTGCTAATCAATCTTAAATAAAGATTATTATTATTCTTTTAAGGCCTTTTAGTGAGCTTACACCACTCATCTTCGAATCAAAAATACAAGAAATGAAGAAAGTAAGTAGGTATTAAAAAAAGAACAGGCGTTTTGGAGAACTGTATTCCAAGTACTTAATTGCTTTTTCCATTGCTTACGTTAAAAAGCAGCCAATTCTCAGCATAAGTTAATTTTCATTAAGATTTGGTCAACTGTTACCAGCATCCAGTTTTGGATAATCTGGCATGTCATGCGTACCGCAGGTAGCTAGCGTCGACCTGCACCACCCCGTCCTCCGGACACTCGCAGCTTGAGTGCAGCTACCTTAAGTAGATCCAGATTGGCTGCGCGACCAGACAGCACGGTCGGTCGGACGGCACGCTCGGACGGTCGGCACGGTATGCTCGCCACACTTCCCGGTGGACTATTATTACCAGGAGTGCACATTAGTGCGCTGCGGGAGCGCTGCACTGCGCTATCTTAATATAAATAGCTTACCTTCGTGACGTATGTGTCACTGCGATGAAACTGCTGACCAACACCACTACTTACAGAAATAAATAATTATCATCATTTCATCATCATCATCAACTATCAGGGATCTAGGATAACGCCGCATGTGGCTGCGCTATCGTTGATCTTTAATCCCTGACTCACTCGGGTTTGATTTCGCGCGGAACACGGGAGTCGGGTACTGGCGATACTGCAGCGATGGTCACTACAATGAACCTAAGACATCTTTCTCAAATAAATGACTATAGAGTTTATAAGATCTATAATTAACTCGGAACACATCTCTAAATGTGCTCTTAATGTCATATTTAGAAGTAGGTACCTATTTAAAAGTTGACAGTCCACGGAAAGAGCCTGACACACCTGTGGTGACTTGCCTTGCATAGTCTTACAATTATCGTAAGACAGCCTTGTATTAACCATAAGTAAAACAAAATGTCGGACACCGCACCCGTGTCAGCCTATGTGGCTAAATTTTGTACACATCGTAGTAGTGTAGCTAGCGCATTAAGCACACGGTGAGCAAACACGCGCCGTGCCGCACCCTCTACATCTAGCGAAATGATAACAATCGTAGTAAGTGTATCAAGTACCTACAAACTTGTTTATAAATAGGTGTTATATGTCCGACTGTCGGTGCACCCCGATGTGTTAAATAACACAAGTCAGTCAACTTGCTAAATAAATTCAACAGACATTACATTAGACGCTTGCATATTTGCGCGACTGGCTAAAAGACACAAGAGGTCGAAGACTATTGAGATGAGATTGAGTGATAACCTTATCTATACCGTAGTACACAAGTTGAAGTCCTACGGCGCGGAGAGGACGGCTTAGTAGGCGACTCGGACGCTGAGTCTCGTCCGATCCGGCCGAGACAGGAATTTTATTATAATAAATATTTTTGAGTGGTGTTTCGGACGATACTTTTTTTTAAGCAAATTTTGTACAGTCAGAATGAAAAACCTTATGTAGAGTTTTATTACTTAAGTAAAAGTCAGGGAATTGTTAGAAAGAGATAAAGTTTAATATACAATTACAACAATCAACAGTAAACATGATAAATCACAATAACCAAAATGCAACAAATTGAACCCCCCATATTTATGGCCGAAATTCAATAGTTTTCGAGATATTTGAATTTTAAGGGTTTTTCGATATTTAACCAAAATTTTCCAAATAAAAAAACAATATTTGAATGGGTACCATTAAGAATAATGTTGTAGCTGGCACTTTAATTTGACTATGGACATATTTCAAACTACTTAATAAGAATAATCTCATATCGCTCATTATTTTAATTATTTTGTTTTGAGTTTATTATCTTACCAATATTTTCATTTTACAATTCAAAAATGTTGCTTCGTCACAAAAAATTCTATGACATTAATCGTACAAATAAATAAAACAACTTGCCTATTCTGTAAGTTTTCCAAAAAGGTATAAAAGTTAATTTTAAAATACATAATCGTGGCATGGCATGTGTCTGAATCGGCGCGGGGAGATAAAAGGTCATTTGTGTACCTTATGTCTACCAACTAGAAGTTTTTATGTCTCAATGTGCGTGCAAAATGCCAAAAGTCAAAAACTAACCGACTCGTGAGAGATCAGAATTTAGAATTAGAATTTATTTAATTATATTAAGAATGTAGTTTTACATAGTATGCTATTAATATTTTTTTAAGTTCTATAAACTCTACCATAACATATGGTGTACACATATTGAAATGACATTCTTATATAGCTAAGTACAATTAATTATATGATTCTATGATTGACAATAAGTCCAATATGGATCATTTTAATTAGGTAGTCGTTACTTTAAAATCAATGTCAAAATTAAGTACATGTCGTCTTGGATTTTTACAATATTCCACCATTACCACCATTTATTTATTTTCACATAATTATGTCTAATCATGTCATAATTATGTCTATTATTAAGGATATGTATGTATGTATTTTAGTTTAATATTGTATAACTTGGTATTTATTATTTGCACCAACAACAGCCCCATTTTATATCGTGATAAATCACTGTCCATCCTAAGGTTGCCTGGAAGAGATCGCGGAAAGCGATAAGGCCGCCCATTGTATGTTTTGTAGTGTATATGTCTTCTTTTGTTATGTATTTTTGTGGTGTACAATAAAGTATATATAAATATAAATATAAATATGTCATAAAACAACGATTCAATAACCAACTTGTCCGTAGGGATGTATCCTATACCGATACCGATGCTGATATATCGGCAATACTCGAAGTTTGCTGTTAAATCGGCATCGGCGATATTTTTATGGCCGATTTAACGAAACTTATTAAATTTCGCGCTTTGAAAATGTAAAATAAACGCGCGTGTTGTCTCGTCTACTTTGTTTTTGATACAAAAATCTCATCAATGTTAATTTTAATTACTAAAACTATTAACTAATCTCAACCTGTCTATAGTTTCAAATGATTTTGTTTAGTTTGTCCTGTTATTATTGTTTTTATATTATTAAAAAAATAACCTGTCTTGTTACGGTATCAGTATCGCAGATATTTTTTATAAGAGCCGATGCTCTTATATCAAAATAGGATACGGTACTGATACCGATGTATCGGTATCGTATTAAAGCAAGAGTGAGCTGACAAGTAGGGATACTTGTCATCTCATCACTCGTTAATAAAAAATACAAAAAAATCTTTTTTTTCAGGCGTCGACGGCCCATAGCGTGTTAGTATTCAGTACAAAAATAACTTAAAAACTATGTTAGTAGTAACATCTAGACACACACAAGAACACAAATTATACACAGCAAAATAAACAGCTCCCAACTCGAGATGGATTCATCAAGACCCATGTCTGACATGCAGCTTGATAAACCTATCCATCGTAGTTCCTTCCAATCTTTCTGAAAATACCTTCAGAACGCTATTGCTGCTTCCCCTCACTCTGCTTCCCTATCACTGATGCCACTTTTTTTCGCAAAATGTGCAATGTGTTTTAATGTTTATTTTATTTGTAATTAATAATTTATCCATAGCCACAAAGTAAAATATGTATTATTGAATTGTGTGTCTGACGGTACTTTGCCTCTAAAAAAGGATGCGTCCGAAACACCACTCAAAAATATTAATAATAATGAAATTCCTGTCTCGACCGCATCGGACGAGATTCAGCGTCCGAGTCGCCTACTGAGCCGAGAGGACTCTGGTCGCTAAACCGTATGCTCGGGGAACATTGTATAATTATTTAAAGTCAACGCTATTGTTAGGTATACCTGTAGTTTCTAGTTTTCTACACATTCCATAATACCTACGTATAAAACATTTCACCATTTCACTAACTATAACAAAAAAGGAGGACGTTCCAAAGACGTATTATGGAGGTTCCCAATTCTGCTGTATTTTTTATGTGTGTTGTCTCATAACTCCGACTTTATTGGCCGATTTGGAAAATATAGTAGGTACCTACTAGACTACTAGACAACGGTTTTGTAATTTGGTTTTAATACCCACCAATAAAACTGAAAATCTTCCTGTTAGGTATCTAAATACCTACTTATACAACAAAATTTAAAATTGCAAAATAACGTAGATCAAAATAATACTTAACTTTTTATAAAAGAAACCAACTGACTTCATTGAAAAACACTAAAAGGTGTACCGCGGATATCTATGGAAACTTCTGTGAATATCTCCACTCATTAACCGACTTCAGGAGGAGGTTCTCAATTCGATCAGTTTGTTTTTTTTTTATGGATGTACCTACATCGATTACTCCGAGATTAATGATCCGATTTACGTGATTCTTGTTTCGTTCGATGCGGAATAGTTGCCATTTGGTTCCATAAAAAATTAATATAGTTTGGCTTGGTAGTTTTCCTTTTATAAACATTTTTATGAACATTTAATTTATCTTTGAACATTTTTTTGTATGTATGTGCACCGATTACGCTGATATTTATGTACTGATTTACTTACGAGATTCTTTTTAGTTTGATGAGGAATACCTAGTTGCTTTTTGGTCTCATAAAAAAATAACATATTCCTATAGTTTGGCCTGGTAGTTTCATTTTATAAACATTTTTATTCGTGAATATTTCTTTTTGATTTAATTGAAATCTGTTTATTTGTTTGATTGTAATATTAAAAGAAATGGAAAATAATGAATCAGCTACATAAAAATAAAAAACTAAAAATTGTAAAATAAAACTCTTTTACAAAAAATACAACCGACTTAAAAAAAACACTAACCGGTGTAAAATAACTCTAAATTCGGAAGTCGGTGGCCAATCATGAATAAGACAAAACCACCAAAGCCACAGACTTCCTAATTTAGAGTTACTTTACACCGATTAGTGTTTTTTTTTTGACGTCGCCGCGTCGGTTGTATTTTTTGAACATCAATTTGCTTTTTATTATTATAATCACAGAATTGACAGAATGTTCCATGGTCCCTCTGCCCTGTAGGTATTTCGGAACAGTATGAACCATACAATTTTATAGAAGGTAGATACCTAGGTAGGTACCTAGTTTCTCATTCGATTTCTTAGTCATGATGAACAGCATCATACAATAATAATTATCGATGTGAATACATACAGTACCTACCTAATGTAGTTTTCATGTTATTTTCACGTAGCTGATATACCTACGTGTAGGAGTCGCCAAATATACTTAAATATACCTACTTGTCTTCAGATAATGGCAGAGGCATCGTGGGAGGTTTAGAAATGAGCTATTAAATAACTTAGTGTAAGTAGGATGTATACTTACAGGTGAATATAACGCGTGAGGTCCTTTAGAACACAAACTGATAGATTAGATGCTTTGCTTCCCACTGTTTACCTAAAAGTCGTGCCTACAGCCCACGGATAAATAAGTCTCAAAACTCGCAAAAAGAACGAAGGTTAATGTCGAATTGCAAAATGTGTGCTGCGTATTAATTAGTAACACATTATGTTCTATGGAGTGGTTGGGTGTAGTGTGTAAGGAACGGCTAAGTATTTTCCTGAATCGTCCTCATTAACTACATTGTCCGATAAATCCCCGGAGCGCGAACGGCAAGCACGCCGGAGAGCGGCGGGGGACGGCGGGTGTGGAGGAAATCACCCCTGAAATATGTCAATACCCATTACATCCGATACTAGAACGTAGTAGGTATATTAACTATTAACTTCTGAGAGGAGAGTAGGTACTGTAACGAACAGGCAACGTGACGTGACAAGTGTAATAAATAAATAATAAATAAATAATAATAAATAAATAATTCTTTTACTTGGCGGAATGGTCCCGGAAAGCCCTATAAAGAGAAGTGGAAACAAAGTAGGTATGAAGGTATTTTCTGCACTGAAAAAGTCCAGGCTAGTCATAATAGGTACTGAAAGATATACCTACCTACTCTCAGTACAAATATCTGTGCGGTTTTGGTGCAGGACTGCAAGCAAGGCCTTACTTCAGCGTGTGGCTAGTGGAGGTGGTTCACCTGTTATCTTAGATTACTGTAATGACATCGTCGGCGGCACGTCGCGAGCCGGAGATTATCCGAGTGGGGCGGAGCGGGTCCCGCCGCGGGTGGTCCAGTGCTCCGCGGCCGTGGTCGCCACTCCACCAGGTGGTGCCAGTCTCCGTGGAACCCGCAGGCAGGCCGGTGCGTCGGGGTGTCCCGCCTCAGTAGCCACGCGCCGGACGACAACCCGCGACCGAAATCCGCCGCCACCGCACGCTCATCTAGCTATAAGTGTACCTCACTAGAGCTAGCTAACAATATACCTACATCTAGATCGCAAATAATATATTAAGCGCTCTCTATTCTCACGCTTCTATTTCAATATTTATATGCCTGAGATACCTACATGTTTGGTCACGTGTTCTTGGAACTTTTACAGTGACCGCACTGCTGCACTGATTCAAGCAGTCCACAACAGCAAAATAATCGGTAAAAATGAAGAAGCCCAATTGATTAGTTGGATAAGGGGAATTATAAAACGAGCGATTAAAAAAAAGCTTTGCGACTGATGAATGTCATCATCAGTCGCAAAGCTTTTTTTTAATCGCTGTATTAATAACTTGAGCGGTATGAATTTGGGTAAGCGAAAAATTAACTAAACTAACGACGAATATTGATTAATAATAAAATCCAGAACAAGCTTACAAAAAGTGGATTGTGATAAATCCATTTCATATATTAAAATTTTATCCGAGCGACTACATTACTAAGTGAGCGACTGGAAATACAGAGAGGGCAACTTCAATATTAAGATAGAACAAAACAGTTACTCAAAATGGAAACGGCTAGGTTAGGTTAGGTTAGAACTATGACCACGGCCAGATGCCCCTTTTTTGCAATGCAGTCGCTCAAATATTATGAAGCTGCTCATTTTGTATTTTAAGTAACTCAAATGAATGTTTGTAAGATACTATTCTGTTGATTTTTCGTCACTTACAGTCGGTCGCTCACTTAGTGATTATATAATCCAAGTTAATTAATTTTTACACTTAAAATTGTAATTTACAGTCACTCGTTTTATTGCTACCCGTTTGATAACAATAAACTTATTCTGAGACATGTGAATCACAAAAAATTGTGCTATAAATCTACAAGTTTACAGGAGTGGTTGACAACCCGCGCCCCGCGGTGGGCGGACGTCAACGTCCAATCAAATCTAATTAAAAGTACTTAGGTATACCTAAAAGTGTTGGCTTGGACGTTTTTATAACTCACATCTCGTGGACCCAAGCCCTCAACACACACACAACACTGCACTGCATTTAAATCGCGAAAGCTAATTTCACTGTTGCTTCGTGGAAACTACACTGCACGGAGTGCTCTCGGTCTCATTCATGATGTGGCTGACGTGATTCGTGTTAGAATACGACGGCGATGATGTTGAATTATAATTTTATTGAAACACACATAAATAAATTAGTGCAAATGAGTGAGGCGACGGACACGGCTTCAAGTCCAGCCGCCGCCGCGCCGCACAGCACTGGGTGACTGACCTGCCTCAACGCACGACACTTGCAGATAACGTGATGGATGCGGCGGCGGCGCGACCCGAGCGCGCTGTGACGTCAACTACCACACATGGCCCACAGGATCTCATCTCTCATACAGCTAGCACTTTGCCGCGCGTCCATGCTTGCAGCAGTCCCTTCCCTACTGCATTGACGTTACCGCACACTAGGCAGTGCCACACACACTATGCATCTGAAATCGTTTCTACATTCTAGGTACCTACTTGACATTCATGTAACTTACACATTTGCGATAATTAACACATTAAAACAACATTGTTGGTCGAGTGGTCATAGGACCTACTGGACTACTGCTGAGCATATTATGTTGTCTTTCTAATTCCATCGAACACAAAATGTTTTAATAAGCGCACATTAGAGACTCGCTAAATAAAAAGTAGTACCTAGTGGTTATTAGTGTTATGGATCTATTTGTTGTCATGTTATCAAAAGTATGTAAGTATACAATGATTTAATATGTAAAATTCTCGTGTCACAGGGTTTGTAACAAAACTTTTCCGAAACGGCTTGACCCATTCGTATAAAATGTTGTGCGTATATTCCAATAGGTCTAAGAGTAGGATGTAAAAAAACTAATACGAACAAAATAACACTATATATAGAGAGCAGGTTCCGCCCACACAACACTAGACAGATACCGGCACTCACCACCCCATCAAACGAAATACGAAAACTGTGCCACATAAACCTTCTGGATATCTATATCTAATTAAAAAAGCATAAAAAGAGTTAAAATCAACTTACTCAGAGGAAGCTCACATTGCGATTCAACTTATCGCTTCATATTTTTTATTGTTTGTCTTGTAAAGTGTTTTTTCACACAACTTTATCATTTATGTCATGTGCAGCTTGCATAAGCGAAGACGATTTAGTGACGCTTTAACTATGTGCAACATTTTGAAAAATAGCATTGACTGCCCTAGGCTGCTTGCACTTTGTAACTTCCGAGCTCCCTCAGGAATACAACGCAGCTCCATCACTCCACTTTGTCCTCCATTTCGACGAACTGTTTTGGGCTCTAACTCTCCATATTATTATTATATGCCAGATTCTGGCAGACCATAAACTGTTGAAGTGACATAATTGACTTACTGACTTCACCACGATTCCCTCTGTGATTTTATCACAGAATAAAATAGTGGCATCATGAATATAAGGAGACATTCCCCTTGTTTATTATATTTTTCATTAATAGTTCGAGTGCCTATATTGATTATTTTATTTTTTTAATTGAATACGTGTGCACTGACATCAATTACAACCAACAATGCGGGAAAGCCAGCTTGTATCACAGAGAGCGCTGCGCTCGCTCTACTTACCTATATGAAAATCATCCAACAAAACTTGTACAAAAAAAACAACCGACTTCTTAAAAAAAACTAACGGGTGAAAAATAACTCCAGTTTCGGAAGTCTGTGGCATTGGTGGTTTTGTTTTGTTCATTATTGGCCACCGACTTCCGAAACTGGAGTTATTTTTCACCCGTTAGTTTTTTTTAAGAAGTCGGTTGTTTTTTTTTTTTTAAATGTTTTTATTTTGTAATTTTTAGTTTCTTTGTATGTAAAGAAAGTCTTTCGAACTTGAAAAAAACATTGAAATCGGATAACAATTGCTAAAGAAGTTCTATCTAAACATTAATCTGTACATCTCTGCCGCGCCCCTTTTTAATTAGAATGGCGTAATGTTATGTTGTGGAAATACAAAAGCTCAGCATAGACATATGACTATAGCAATCGCGAATATTATTTGCTGTTATGCGTTTAAGAGTTCCGTTGCTGTCTTCTTCATCAGTCTTTCTTCACCAAATGATACTTTCTAAATGAAATTGCTTAATTTGTTACTAAAAATGTTAAAACCGGTGCGTGTGTGCGTATATTTTTTGAGGAGTTCCCTCAATTCCTCGAAGATCATTCATCAAATATGAGTTTTGATATAAATGGGACCAAACTGTTAGTATACCCTATCAAATAAAAAAAGGAATTTAGAAAATCGGTCCATAAATGACGGAGTACTGAGGTAACTAACCCTAAAAAAAAAAGAAAAAAAAAATTACAACCGAATTAAGAACCTCCTCCTTTTTTTGAAGTCGGTTAAAAACCGTAAAGGAAGTACTTACCTAAATTAATTTAGTTAATATGATGTCATACTATAGGTACATTCTATGAGTGTGTAAAATCTTTATAATTTGCAGATTTTACTAATAAAATTATTATTCCAACATCAGCAAGCCCGCGTTTGTAACGAGCCGACTTGCGACACTCCGACATATATTACAGAAACGAATCTTGTAATGAAGTTAGCAGCGCCGAGTCCTGATTAGCGAGAACTTCCATTACGTTAATGAACGTGTCTAGTTATGATCTCTGTCAGCCGACCAGCCGGGCAGCCAGCCGAACTCATTGTATGTACAACTTTAAATTTACTTGGTAGGTACATATTGTGTTATTATCAACCTCTAAAAACATTTTATGTAAAGTTGGTTTTCAATATATTTTATAACTTCATAAAACTTTTACTGTTACAAAGATATGAGATCCGTGGTAGAGCTAAACCCCTAGTTGACTTTGAAGAGCAGTTCAGCAGCCCCGACTCTTGAATGGCCTGTTGCTCTAGTAGTTAGTTAGTGGCCCTGACTGCTATGCCGGAGGTCGTGGGTTCGATTCCCACCCAGGACAAATGTATGTGTGATGAGCACGATCATTTGTTCTGTCTCTGGGTGTTATTTATCTATAATATGTATGTTTTCAGAAATATATAACTATGTTTATCAGCTGTATAGTACCCATAACACAAGCTCTGCTTAGCTTGGGACCAGATGGCGTTGTGTGAAAGTTGTGGAATATTTATTTATATATTTTATTTATTTGAGCCTCATTTGTGCAGCACATCATAGTTAATAGAGCACGGGGTTCGTACCAAGTCTATAAAATAGTGTGCTCTTTTCTCAGAGACCACTTCAGACGCTAATGCATGGTTCTCACAATGATCTGGACAAAAAAATGTCTTAGTCTATAAATGACGTGTAGAAGTGTTTTTAAAAATGTATTAATTATTATTTAAGTAGGTATGTCATCTAGGTAACAGTTCCACGGAGATGAAACGGCCAAGCCATGTTTGACAAGAATATTTATCTACTTATACTTTTGTGGGGACAGGATATATTATTGCCAGAGACTTTCAGAACTTTACAATATTTTTTTCATCATAATATCATTGATGTAGATTACTTTTGCATAACATTTATTTTTTCATGTCAGCCTTTTAAGTCTTCCATCTATGGGTTTTGATAATCGTCATTCATCAGCGCGTGAGTTGAGTAAGTGAGTTTTTAAGGTTTCAAAATACAATGGAATTATTAGAGAAACGATAAGTACTGTTAGGTAGGGTCAGAATACTTGTACATAACAATGAGACAGTAGCTGGCGTGCACACTGCCTGCGCTCGCGCTGCCTGCGCAGTGTGCGCAGCCCCGAATTCACCTGAGCTCTCCAGTTGGGCTGTGCATAGCGCACAAGTCTTGCACCGCTTACACGCAATACCTACCTAAATCATACTCCAGAAAAAAAAACCTAAAACCTAACCTATCTCCTAAATGATAGCTGCCAGACCGGACTTTCCCTTCCAAAAACACTGGGTGGAGAGGCATAGGTTAATTTCATATTAATTTATATTCTGTCAAAACTAACAATACTAACTTACTTATTTAAGCATCTTATACTCTACTCAGTTTTAGATATACTAATAATTATTAGTAAGTAAAACGAAAACACGTGAACACAATGACTAAATTAAAAATTAATAATTAAAATAAAACCCCAACGCCAAAAAGTAAAGCTCACAATTAAAAAGGTAAAAATTACATTTTCCTGTCGTTCCTTAATTACGTAAGCGGTACCTGATGCGATATAAAACTACATGTTACCTTTTTAATTGTGAGCAATACTTTTTGGCGTTGGGGTTTTTTTTTAATTTTCAATTTAATTTTTATTAAAAAAAATATTACTTTTTTTAAATAAAATGAGTCACACATTATGTTTGTAAGTAAAGTTACACAAAAGATAATATTGAAACGACTGAACCGATTTTGATGAATCATGTCTAAGAACCATCGCAAAAAACCCTTCCAATCCTCAATTAAAAAACCGCATTAAAATCGGTTCACCCGTTTAAGCGCTACGGTGCCACAGACAGACAGAAAGACAGACACGCACATCTACATGTGCGTGTCTGTCTGTCGGTCAAACTTATAACACCCTTCTTTTGCGTCGAGGCAG
The DNA here is from genome assembly GCA_921972225.1 of Euplexia lucipara. NCBI lineage: Eukaryota > Metazoa > Arthropoda > Insecta > Lepidoptera > Noctuidae > Euplexia > Euplexia lucipara. The sequence goes on from OV179149.1 coordinate 23,933,932, forward strand.
TGGCACGCGTCCACAAATTCACGAACCGATTTAGATGCGGTTTTTATTATTTGAAAGTAGGCGGGGGACGCAATGATTACTTAACACAGTTAACACCGTTATCATTTTTAACCCCCGACGCAAAAAGAGGGGTGATATAAGTTTTTACGCTATGTGTGTGTGTCTGTCTGTCTGTCTGTCTGTCCGTCTGTCTGTCTGTCTGTCTGTCTGTCTGTCTGTCTGTCTGTCTGTCTGTCTGTCTGTCTGTCTGTGGCACCGTAGCGCCCAAACGGTTGAACCGATTTAGATGCGGTTTTTTTTATTTGAAAGCAGGGTTTCTTGCGATGGTTCTTAGACATGATTCATCAAAATCGGTTCAGCTATTTCAAGGTTATCAGCTCTTTTGTGTTAGCTACCGATGCGATTTTAGACGTCTATGGGTATTAACTTTACTTACAAACATATTTGTGGCTTAAAATTTCAAAGACCCATGTGTGTTATATTAATAATAAGATTAAGGTATATTTGGCTGATGCAGCCATGATATCTAGCACACTAATACATTCTTGGGAAAATAAGAGCAGATATGTCGTGTTTGGATTCATTTTTAACCCCCGACGCAAAAAGAGGGGTGTTATAAGTTTTAACCGGCATTTGATTCTGCACACAATGCACTGATGGCAACAGGATGAGCTGATGCTGCAGCCAGGCTATCCAGCACACCAGTAGGTAGATTCTTGACAAAATAATAGCAGATGTGTCGTGTTTGGATTCATTTTAACCAGCATTTGATTCTGCACACAATGCACTTAAAAATTCTCGTAACTGTAAACTGTATAAAACAAAATTAATGCGTTTAAAAAAAAAATAAAATAAAAGTTAAATTAAAAATTTGAAAACCCCCACCGCAATTAAAGTAAAACATTCAAAAAGTTAAAAATAACACTTTCCTATCGTTGAACCAGTAAACTTTACGTAACGTCGGGGTACCGCTTAAGTTCGTAAGGAATGCACCTAATACTCGTAGGTACCCCGACGACGTTACGTAAAATTTAATGGTTTAACGATAGGAAAGTGTTATTTTTAACTTTTTGAATGTTTTTGCGGTGGGGGTTTTTTAAATTTTATATTTTCCGTGAATAACTTCGACATCGTCGTTATGAGACAATATTTCATAACGTAAACATTATGATTCCGCGAATCACAAAAACAGAATAACTTCCTGTTTGTCAACACTACAAACATTAATAAACTGTATATTTAGAGACTGGATTTATAAAAATGTTTTATATGATATCTTTCGCCCACGCTAAGTGGTCGCTCACGTTCTGTGGACATAATTATAAAATAATGCTGTGTAGATAATGAGGGACAGTCAATAAACTGTAACCAGCTACTAATTGATGGCACACGACAACGCGTAGCTGCGCAGGCGCAGTTATTGGTTTCGGTGGCGAAGGCGGCGAGAGACATAAGTAGGTACATCATGATTCTATTAAATTTTAGGGTTGAGCTAATTTTTCTTCGTTCTATCCTTCAAGTTATGCTTACAGCATACAGCGAGGTTGTCGAATACTGTAGAATATATAGAATATCCACCCGAAGACGCGACGGCGCGCGCGGCGGCGCTCGGCGTCAAGGGCGCGAGACTCGGCGACGCGCGCACCCAAATCCAGCGGTATGCGGTAGTCCTTTATAGTAGATTATTAACCAAGGGCTGTATGACATCAATTGCATACGAGGTTTTTGGCGCCTGAGCGAAGCGAAGGCGCTAATTAACCCGAGTATGCAATTGATGCTTACGCCCGAGATAAATACTCTGCTTTACATATTGATTGTGAGGTAAGTAAACAACAAGACAGCAGGTTTCAATTAACATTTATTAAGAAGAAAAAAATGTGTATTTAATTAAAATTAATTATTTTCGCGATGCTTTCGCGCCTACTAGTAGACTGCCTTTTTTTTTTCACGCACGCAAGCGCGTCAAATCTGGCTGGCCAGTTTGATTTTTAAATCGATTCCATCTAACATACGATGTGGAAACAAATAGTTCCATATTTAAAATAAAATCTTTAAAAAATAAATTGTCTAGATTCCGATTCGAGTAATTAATCGATACCGAGAAAAAAAAATTAACTTTTTAAAAATATTCTTCGTGCAGTATGAGTATGACAGTTCTTTTTTCAAATTCCAAAACCTATGCTGTAATGATAGTCATACACCCCGGCATTCAGGGGTGTAAGGGTGTACTTACAGAGCAAGAGATATGTAATAGTAGATTATTAACCAAGGGCTGTATGACATCAATTGCATACGAGGTTTTTGGCGCCTGAGCGAAGCGAAGGCGCTAATTAACCCGAGTATGCAATTGATGCTTACGCCCGAGATAAATACTCTGCTTTACATATCGATTGTGAGGTAAGTAAACAACAAGACAGCAGGTTTCAATGAACATTTATTAAGAAGAAAAAAATGTGTATTTAATTAAAATTAATTATTTTCGCGATGCTTTCGCGCCTACTAGTAGACTGCCTTTTTTTTCACGCACGCAAGCGCGTCAAATCTTGCTGGCCAGTTTGATTTTTAAATCGATTCCATCTAACATACGATGTGGAAACAAATAGTTCCATATTTAAAATAAAATCTTTATAAAATAAATTGTTCAGATTCCGATTCGAGTAATTAATCGATACCGAGAAAAAAAAAATAGGGTGTACTTACAGAGCAAGAGATATGTAAAATCCTTTACATATCTCTTGCTCTGTAAGTACACCCTTACACCCCTGAATGCCGGGGTGTATGACTATCATTACAGCATAGGTTTTGGAATTTGAAAAAAGAACTGTCATACTCATACTGCACGAAGAATATTTTTAAAAAGTTAATTTTTTTTTTCTCGGTATCGATTAATTACTCGAATCGGAATCTAGACAATTTATTTTTTAAAGATTTTATTTTAAATATGGAACTATTTGTTTCCACATCGTATGTTAGATGGAATCGATTTAAAAATCAAACTGGCCAGCAAGATTTGACGCGCTTGCGTGCGTGAAAAAAAAAAGGCAGTCTACTAGTAGGCGCGAAAGCATCGCGAAAATAATTAATTTTAATTAAATACACATTTTTTTCTTCTTAATAAATGTTCATTGAAACCTGCTGTCTTGTTGTTTACTTACCTCACAATCAATATGTAAAGCAGAGTATTTATCTCGGGCGTAAGCATCAATTGCATACTCGGGTTAATTAGCGCCTTCGCTTCGCTCAGGCGCCAAAAACCTCGTATGCAATTGATGTCATACAGCCCTTGGTTAATAATCTACTATTACATATCTCTTGCTCTGTAAGTACACCCTTACACCCCTGAATGCCGGGGTGTATGACTATCATTACAGCATAGGTTTTGGAATTTGAAAAAAGAACTGTCATACTCATACTGCAGGAAGAATATTTTTAAAAAGTTATTTTTTTTTTCTCGGTATCGATTAATTACTCGAATCGGAATCTGAACAATTTATTTTATAAAGATTTTATTTTAAATATGGAACTATTTGTTTCCACATCGTATGTTAGATGGAATCGATTTAAAAATCAAACTGGCCAGCAAGATTTGACGCGCTTGCGTGCGTGAAAAAAAAAGGCAGTCTACTAGTAGGCGCGAAAGCATCGCGAAAATAATTAATTTTAATTAAATACACATTTTTTTCTTCTTAATAAATGTTCATTGAAACCTGCTGTCTTGTTGTTTACTTACCTCACAATCGATATGTAAAGCAGAGTATTTATCTCGGGCGTAAGCATCAATTGCATACTCGGGTTAATTAGCGCCTTCGCTTCGCTCAGGCGCCAAAAACCTCGTATGCAATTGATGTCATACAGCCCTTGGTTAATAATCTACTATTACCTTACCTTAACATTACTTTACAGTGAGCCGAGAAAGTTACCCCATTGTATTCTGATTCATTGTAGTCGGTTGGTAGGCAACTAGGCAGCCGCGTGAGCACGCAAACACCAACACAACGAGCCCGTGGCGACTGCGGGCTGACGGTCTAATAAATGAAATGGCTTAGTTCATAGTTGCAAAGCGTCTCTTTCGCAAAATGTCTTCTTGTCGTAAACCGCTTCTCTTCGCAAAATGTCTACCGGTCGTAAAATGTCTCTTTCTCAAAATGTCACTTTCCCACAATGCCTATTTTACAAAATGTCACTTACCCACAATGCCTCTTTTTAACCGACTTCAAAAAAAGGAGGAGGTTCTCAATTCGGTTGTATTTTTTTTTTTTAGGGTTTGTTACCTCAGTACTCCGTCATTTATGGACCGATTTTCAAAATTCTTTTTTTGTTTGATAGGGTATACTAACAGATTGATCCCATTTGTATCAAAACTCATATCTGATGAAGGATCTTTGAGGAATTGAGGGAACTCCTCAAAAAATATAGGCACACATGTACCGATTTCAACATTTTTAGTAACAAATCAAGCATTTTCATTTAGAAAGTATCATTTGGTGAAGAAAAACTGATGAAGAAGACAGGGAACGGAACTCTTCAACGCATAACAGCAAATTATTCGCGATTGCTATAGTCAGATGTCTATGCTGAGCTTTTGTATTTCCACAACATAACATTACGCTATTCTATTTTAAAAGGGGCCGGCAGATATGTACAGATTAATGTTTAGAGATAAAACTTCTCTAGCAATTGTTATCCAATTTCAATGATTCTTTCAAGTTTTGAAAGACTTTCTTTACATACAAAGAAACTAAAAATTACAAAATAAAAACTTTTTTACAAAAAAAACAACCGACTTCTTAAAAAAAAACTAACAGGTGAAAAATAACTCCAGTTTCGGAAGTCGGTGGCCAATAATGAACAAAACAAAACCACCAAAGCCACAGACTTCCGAAACTGGAGTTATTTTTCACCTGTTAGTTTTTTTTTAAGAAGTCGGTTGTTTTTTTTTGTAAAAAAGTTTTACAAGATGTCTCTTTCGCAAAATATCGTGTAAGTAATCTAGAATAATCTAGAATTATTTTAAAACTAGCTTCTGCCCGCGACTTCGTACGCGGATCCTGTTGCTTATGCCAGCGACAACGGGGTCGTCAAAATCGAAGATCTGAAACATCTGGTGTCGAATTCTATAAGCCCGGGGACGGGAAATCAATGGGACGCGCGAGACGATTCAAGATGTTCCAGATTTTTTATTTTTGTTGGTCAACAGGAAATGCCATCAGACTTAACAACTTTTGCTAAGACGCCATTTCTTTTATGTATATGTTATATTGTCTCTGGGCTTTGGAGTTCCCCTACAGGTGCTCCAGATCTTCTAATTTAGTCTCACAGCAGAAAACACTCTTCACGTGGAATAGTTTTTGCAATGGCACCATTTTTATATCTCTTTTACTTTAGGTGTTCCATTTTCCAAAATAAATTATAGCCTATAATATGTTGCGTGACGTTCACGATCAGCGGTCAGTCGCGCATCTCCTTCCCCCACTTATCTCTAGAGTCGATGCGTATATACGCTGAAAACTCAAGCGTCATGCTTTTTCCGTGAACGTCTCCAACTCGCGAGACAGTGCATGATGTTCACGATCAGCGGTCAGTCGCGCACATATTCTTCACTGGTCTCTAGAGACCTGGATAGGACCTGGTAGATGCGTAAATACGCTGAGAATGCAGGCGTGCTTCGCGATCCCAAGAAGTTTCCACGGAGCGAGTTGCAGCCTCATGTTCTCGAACAGCATCAAGTCCCTCCTAACGCTCTTTGGTAGATTGTTGGGATCTTATGGTCTTTAATCATTTAGCACCTTTGGAACATTGGGAAAAATTTGACCTCTTTCTAGGTATGGTTATAGTTTTATTGTGATGATACCTGATCAATTAAAATCTAAGTGGCTGCTCCCCTGCGTTACCGGGTAAGCTACCGTGTAACGAAGATAAATGGAAAAGGAAATTAAACACTCAAATAACATAAGCCCGAAGGCATACGATAAAAAAATGGGAGTTTTACCCAGTAGAGTCTAATTTTCAACGATATACCATCGTCATCGAAAATCAGTCCTGAACTGTTCCCGCCTTTACCGCGTAGTACCTCCTACTTATGTTATTTTATAATTATGCAATGAAATTAGTGATAGTTTTAATTTCTATATCAAATGTTTCTGATCTTCGATTTTTATAAGTCAACAGGAAATGCCTATCAGACCGAACAACTTTTGCTAAGACGTCATTCCTATTTGAGTTATGGTGTAGCTGGGCTCTTGGAGTTCCACAACAGGTGTTCCAGATCTTCGATTTTTATACGTCAACAGCGAGTGCTCATAAGGCTGAACAACTCTTGCTAAGACGTCATTCCAATATATGTTATAGTGTAGCTGGGCTCTTGAAGTTCCACATCAGGTGTTCCGGATCTTCAAATTTATTCTCTCAGCAGAAAATGCTCATAACGTGGAACAATTTTTGCTATGGTACCATTTTTTTATCTCCTATAGTTTAGATGGTCTGTTGCGGTTCTGCATCAGGTGTTCCGGATCTTCAAATTTATTCTCTCAGCAGAAAATGCTCATCACGTGGAACAATTTTTGCTATGGGGCCATTTTTGTATCGCCTATAGTTTAGCTGGTCTGTTGCGGTTCTGCATCAGGTGTTCCAGTTTCCAAGATAAATTATAGCCTATGTGTTGACCAGACTTAATATCTATACAACAAAAAAAAAACATTCAAATCCGTTCAGTAGTTCCGAAGATTAGCGTGTGCAAACAAACAGACAAACAGACAAACAGACAAACAGACAAACAGACTATCTATATAATAAGACTGTAAAAAAACTGTGTCTGTACATTGAATATATTTAAAAAATAATAATTGAGGGGGGTTTAGAAACAGTAATAGAGTACGAATCCAAAAAAAAAAGTCTGTCTGTTTGTCTGTTTGTCTCTTTGTTTGTACACGCTAATCTTTGGAACTGCTACTTGGATTTTTATATTGTTACTAGCTGTACCCTGCCATGCTTCGCTGTGGCACATTGTGATTGAATGGTTAAAAAAAAAAGAGAAAATGACGTGTGGCACTCGGAGACTGCCGCGGTAAAGCTATTGCATAGCATTTTTTATCAACTCCTCTCCCCCTCCCCTCCCCCCACTCCCTCCCTCTCCCCCACACATCCCTCTCCCCTCACCCCTCCCTCACATTCCCCTGCCTCCCCCACCCGGCTCCTGCCTCTTTCCCTCCCCCTTTCCCTTCCCCTCTCACCTCCCCCTTCCCCTAACCCTCCCCTCTCCTCCCCCTCTCATTCCTTCCTTCTCCACCCCCTCCCTTTGTCCTAACCTCCCTGCTCTCCCACTCCCCATCCCTCCCCCACTCCTCTACCCATCCCTCCCCCACTCCCCTCCCCATCCCTCCCGCTGCCCTTGCCCCTGCCCTCCCCCACACATAATCTCCCCCTCCCCCTCACACTATCTCCCCCCTCCCCTCTTACAATCTCCCCTCCCTCTTCCCTCTCCTCGTGATATTTCAAAAAGTCATTAAAGTTCTGCTATGCCTAATAAAAAGCAAGGGTTGGTGATAAAAAAGTGCAAATTTAGAGTAGTGTGTATTTTTTGATGCCACATAATAAAAAAATAAAAACATAAAAATTATTAAAAAAATTAAAAAAAAAAATTGGGGTGAACAGCCCTTATCACTTAGAGGTTTTAAAAATAGATAGTAGCCGATTCTCAGGCTTACTGAATATGCATAAAAAATTTCATGAGAATCGGTCAAGCCGTTTCGGAGGAGTTTGGGAACGAACATTGTGACACGAGAATTTTATATATAAGAAGATATAGATATTAAGTCTGGGCAACACATAGGCTATAATTTATCTTGGAAACTGGAACACCTGATGCAGAACCGCAACAGACCAGCTAAACTATTGGAGATACAAAAATGGTACCATAGCAAAAATTGTTCCATGTGATGAGCATTTTCTGCTGAGAGAATAAATTTGAAGATCCGGAACACCTGATGTGGAACTTCAAGAGCCCAGCTACACTATAACATATATAGGAATGACGTCTTAGCATGAGTTGTTCAGCTTTATGAGCACTCGCTGTTGACGTATAAAAATCGAAGATCTGGAACACCTGTTGTGAAACTCCAAGAGCCCAGCTACACCATAACTCACATAGGAATGACGTCTTAGCAAAAGTTGTTCAGTCTGATAGGCATTTCCTGTTGACTTATAAAAATCGAAGATCAGAAACATTTGATATAGAAATTAAAGCTATCACTAATTTCATTGCATAATTATAAAATGACATAAGTAACTCCACGCGGCGAAGGCGGGAACAGTTCAGGACTGATTTTCGATGACGATGGTATATCATTGAAAATTAGACTCTACTGGCCAAAACTTCTATTTTTTTTTATCGTATTAATATGCCTTCGGGCTTATGTTATTTGAGTGTTTAATTTCCTTTTCCATTTATCTTCGTTACACGGTAGCCTACCCGGTAACGCAGGGGAGCAAACACTTAGATTTTAATTGATCATGTATCATCACAATAAAAATATAACCATGCCTAGAAAGAGGTCAAATCTTTCCCAATGTTCCAAAGGTGATTGATGATTAAAGATCATAAGATCCTAACAATCTACCGAAGAGCGTTAGGAGAGACTTGATGCTGTTCGAGAACATGAGACTGCAACTCGCTCCGTGGAAACTTCTTGGGATCGCGAAGCACGCCTGCATTCTCAGCGTATTTACGCATCTACATTAAGGTCTCTAGACACCCGTGAAGAATATGTTCGCGACTGACCGCTGATCGTGAACATCATGCACTGTCTCGCGAGTTGGAGACGTTCACGGAAAAAGCATGACGCTTGAGTTTTCAGCGTATATAAGCATCGACTCTAGAGATAAGTGGGGGAAGGAGATGCTGATCGTGAACGTCACGCAACATACAGGGTATAATTTAATTTTGGAAAATGGAACACCTAAAGTAAAAGAGATATAAAAATGGTGCCATTGCAAAAACTATTCCACGTGAAGAGTGTTTTCTGCTGTGAGACTAAATTTGAAGACCTGGAGCACCTGTAGTGGAACTCCAAAGCGCAGCGACAATATAGCATATATTTATAGAAATGGCGTCTTAGCAAAAGTTGTTAAGTCTGATGGCATTTCCTGTTGACCAACAAAAATAAAAAATCTGGAACGTCTTGAATCGTGTCGCGCATCTCATTGTTTTCCCGTCCCCGTGCTTTTAGAATTCGACATCAGACGTTTCAGATCTTCAATTTTGACGACCCCGTTGTCGCTGGCATAAGCAACAGGATCTGCGTACGAAGTCGCGGGCAGAAGCTAGTCATGAATAAGACAAAACCACCAAAGCCACAAACTTCCTAATTTAAGGTCATGGCACATTATAACATGGTAATTGTATCTGTTGGCTAATGAAACTCTATATTGTAATTTGTGGTGAGATAATAAAATCTATTCTATTCTATTCTATTCTATTCTATAACGGCACTGCAACTGCACAGCTGCCGCACGGGGCGTCGTCGTCGCCTCGAATTTAGGCTACGGCTAGCTGCCAGCGCGCTAACTACGCATTGTCGACTAGTAAGCATGCGATCGGCGTGCTGTAAGCCTGCGGTCGATGCGCTGAAAGCACATGGTCCGCTCGCTATCGGCACGCGGGCTGCGAGTCGAGTTGTGTGCTAGTGGCAAGCACGCTGACTGCTCGCCGTTGCCTTTCTTTTATTGACATTCTGAAATAAACTATACTTCACAAGATTTAATGCTCTAAATTGAATGACAAGTCAATTGCTGGTTTGGAGTGGTGCCGGTGCCGTGCCGGTATAATGTGCCATGACCTTGAGTTATTTTACACAAATTAGTGTTTTTTTTAAGTCGGTTTTATTTTTTCCAAAAAAGTTTTCTTATTTGTACTTTTGATCACAGAGAAAAAATGACTGAAACCCTATTTTTCACAAAACTTACATGTACAGACGCCAGCACGTCAAGTTACCCCAATGTGTCAAATATCTTTGATCGTTTTTCAACTTTATGGCAGACATAATAAGGTTCATATTCAATTGCGAAAATTTGACACATTGGGGTAACTTGATGTGCTGGCGTCTGTACATGGTTTTGTGATGGCATCTCTTGGAAGTGTTAGGTACTCAACAACACGTTTTAAGTAGCGATTTATTGTTAAATAATTATTTTTAAACCAAACTTCATGTTTCTAATTTCACAATTCCTTGTCCGTGTTTTTAATTTATTTGGATTCAATGTTTTTCGTTTGCGTAGTAAAAACAAGTTCAGAATGATTTCCACCTCGTACCTATTTAAGAAACCTGGGTGTATGACGAGTGGGCGGCGGCCGGTGGCGGCCGGCGGCGGCTCGGTGCTCAAAGTCATCAGACTTGAATGCTGCTAATTTAATATCAATAAATCATTGATTTATTGATATTAAATTAGCAGCATTCAAGTCTGATGGAAAAGTAGCTTTTCCGTAAATCGTCAGGTAACAATGTGCGCACAACTCGTTTCGCTGTGGTATGCAATTATCTCGTCGGCAGCGGCGCTGCTGAAACAAAGGGCGCCCGTCCCGAAGGAGTGCAATCAATGTGTCAATAATTGTAGCGTATTACAGAACACAGCGCATAGTACACATAGCACAACATAGCACACACGCTTACCACGGAAGGAAGGTAATTGAAATTCCGGCGTCAGAGCTATTATTTCGAGAACACCTGGGCCCTGGATAGTAAAGTGTACATACTACACACATACACATTCAAGTTCCTCCGAATAGCTCAGTGTACGTAACAGCTGTACAAGGAACAAAATTCAGGGTTTGTGATGGTTCTGGTTCAGCAGCCGCCAGTTTAATGCTGGAGCACTTAACGTGATGTGGGCTTTCTTTGGCTTTGTTGCAATATTTAACTGCGGATGACAGATCAGTGCAGCGCAACAGAACGCGGTAAGATTCACTTACTTCAACCGGAAAGCACAACTCAATTCCAAAATAAACACTATGTAATTGCGTAACTTGAACCAAACTATTGCCTCCTCGAGTTGTGTAATATGATACTGTACTGTAAAAGCCGATTGTACAACAACCACCTCACTCACGTTAACCACAGAAGCAGGTGCGCTTCGCCGACTTCGGTGGTGAGCTAAAATCAGTCTGCGGTGCCTTGTCTGGACTGTGCTGGACACCCGAACAGGCGCAGCTCCCTTCGGGTGAAAATGATGAAAATGATGTAATGTACAGATACTTTAGCTAATCTGAAAAAGGTTGAGCCATTTTATCTTTATTTCTAGAATTTTGAATTTTTTTTGAAGTCGGTTTTATTTTTTGTAAAAAAGTTTTTTATTTTTCCATTTTTAGTTGTTCCCATACAAACATTTGCCATTAATTCATTTTATATTGTTAATTGTTAACAATACATGTCAATATAATAGGGTTATCCACCTAACCCTAATAAATGAAACTTAACATACCTAACTGTCGAAATCTAGGTATATTGAACACATCTGCCTACCCCTCTGAGCATACAGGCTTGATGATACGTTATGATGTTGTATAAACAATAAACATCCAAGCAATTCCAGCAATCACGATAGATTTGCCGTCTATTTTTGAAGAGTTCCGTTGTATATCTCCGAAGATCATGGAAGATGGAATTTTTATTAAAGTGACGTAACATTTGATTTAGCATTAACTTTTCAAACACCTTACTGAGAACTGGCAGAATTGACACAGGTCTATAGTTGTTGGGGTCTTTACTATCACCGGATTTAAACAACGGAACAACTTTACCATGTTTCATGAGATCCGAGAAAACTCCTTCGTCTACACTGATATTAAACATGAACGCTAAATAGGGTGCAATAGTAGAATTTTTTTGAATATTTAGCAACATGCTGATGAAAGTTTGTATTATTCCCATGTTGCCTCAGGCCATAAAGTTCAAAAAGTTTTTCCCTGCTTTCAAATTGAAAAACCTTAAAATTAGTACATTATAACATATATTGGAAACTTCGAATTGAGCTGTAGGCTGTAGGTCACTGGCCTTCGCCTCACGAGAGCGACACAATCTTGACAGTAGGTAAACTAATTTGACAACTTAAGTCAGCGCGCATGCAGCGCCTCTCAGCACCTTAAGTCTGCTAGCGAGCTACTCTGCTACTAAAAAAATCGTACATCATACTAATCAGACCCCGAGCTCTGCCTCTGTCTTGGACTCTGACTCAAAATATAAATACTCAACAAGACAGGGCTTTTGAATAATTTTATTTGTACACTTTAGTGTGATACCCAAGCGGCCAAGGAACGATGTCCACCTCGTCGAGATAACTTAAAACGCATTCAATAATTAGTTATCAACAAAACGACCGCACGTCTATTAGCATAGTTCGGTAATGTCTGTCTCTTTATCTGTCTTTTGTGTGCACACAAACTAGCGAACGCTTGCTTTGGAGACTATCGCTGCTAATGACAGAGCCGAGTGCGCCCGCGCCGCGCCGTGTTACCGCGTGGCCTATTTGTGGCTACTTACTGCGTGATGGATAATGCAGGCCCGTGTCAGATGCACGAAATCCCTGAACAGGATGATGTTTAAAATTTTGTGTTACACTGCAAACATCCATGTACCCTCGTTGGCCTGGCTTAAAAATATTAACAACTTTCGACAACCGGTTACAAGTTCGTCGCACTCCCTAAGATGTTACTGGTTGCGGTAGTGTCGGGGGTGGGGTAATGGGGTTATCTCCGTACCAGGAGGCTTCTATTGACTTATTCAGTTATTTGTAGATTTTATTTGATTTTAGAAGTCAATGTAAATGTAAATGTAAATAAGTGTGAGCTAGCTACCTATGATTAGATAAATTAATATAGGTATTGTTATACATTTAGAGTACACACTGAAAGGGGATGCCCAAAAATTTTATAGTAATAATTTTTTTTTTTTTTACGACATTACGTGTCAGGGATTTGATTTTTGAACCCGGAATTTAATTTAAAGTATAAAAGTATGAACAATGTTTTTAATTCCTTTACATGGGGTTCACACAACCGGTTATAGGGATGTAAGTAGTGCATTATTAGAAACAATATGATGACTCGACTAAACAGTCGTTCCAATCGTTATTTAATCATTATTTTCGTATTGCGAGTTGAGAAGTAGAAATTGTTTATATTTTGTGAATTTTTTTCTGTGTATATGATTGTGCAAATATGTCGAGTCGTGGGATCACCCGGCAAAACAGATACACATGTATCAATTGTTCATATTTGATACCCCGAAACCAACGTACACATTCTTTAGAACAAGTGTCTACTCCAATGACTTGTTACAATCGTGGATAACTCCTACTCAGGTAAGCTGGCTTTACTCTTTGAATAAGTTAGGTTTTGAGGTTATTTTCGATTTCATAAAATTACTCCGAAAACCCAGTTTGTTTACAAAAACATCTTTTATAGGAGTTAATATGATAAGTACCTATATACTATAAAAAACCAAGTTTGATTTTGACGCAGCTTGGTACGGGATTCTATATATCCATGAACATTGTCCTTTGAACTCAATGTAGGTATAGCTACTACATTTAGACGGACACAGGTTTTCCGGTACCACCACAAGCAGGTCCAGGATTCGGACCAACAAACAAAGCAATGATTTTTTATTTTTATTTAAGGGCGATATTATTCAATAGACCTTATTAAAATCAGAAATATAGATGCAGACGTGCAGTGATATCTACAATGGGTAGGTATCTATACGCTAAATGTGACATCGGAAACCAACTCTATGAGGGTTCAAAAAAACGACAAAACACTTCGAGAAAAGGTAGGTATAGTGCCCTTGCGCTTCGCTTGGCTCGTCTTGGCGGCGGCACTCCCGTGCCCCCAGATTACGAAACGCACATGTTTTTCAAATATAACTTATTTAAAAACATATCTGTCACGTAATCACGTCAGCGCGGGTGTTACCGTTACCGGGGAGCATTTTAAGCTTCAGTGAGTGTTTCAGAATAACCACACATGCCGATCGACTCAGTCAAAGCCACTTCGTGAAAATATGAGTGAAGTGACCTGTCATTGTAGAATTAGTAAGGAATCACAGTACATTTTATTCGCCTTCACGTGATTTATATTTTCACAGGGAAAATTTTACAGCATAGCACTGCTGAACATCCATGGCAACATTCCTATAACACCCATGTAGACAAGACGCTGATGAAGAAAGAATCCAAACTCAATGCTCTCCTGATTGCTTTTGAAAACTGGTTTAGTACGAACAACTTGAAACTTGAAACTGAAGTATTATTAAGATTCAAGGTAGATACAGATTAGAAGAAGACTAGAAGGCACAGGCAACCTTGCTTGCGACTTCTAGTCTCGGACCCAATTTAAACGACAGTTTAACAATCTGTCGGTCCACCACATAGCTAGAGTAATGCAGTCAACTCGTACCGGGGGTTGTGTGTGTGTGCGCGTGTTCTCCGCCACCCGCCGCCGCTCTAGCAGGACAATTTAATTTCCTGCCACGCGCCGCGCACGCTTTTCATTACAAAAATAATCGTTTCACTCCGCCGCCACTGCAATACGCCCGAGCCGAACATTTCGATTTAATTAAATCGCATCCACCGCGTCACAAACTGTGCCATTGACATTGTGCTTGCACTGAGCAATCACTGCTGAGTGCTGACACACAGGCGTGGACACAAGACGGCGCCGTTATGCGCGGGACACCGGCACACCACCGCAGGAAAGCTCCGTAGTAGCGTAGCGAACACGCTAGGTCCCCCGCAATGCGCGCGACTCTCACGTCTCGTGGAGTAAAGACAACACGTCAAGTCTATTAGACTTTGTGACGATTGTGTCACGGTAATAGTATCAAACAGTATTCCAACTTCATACAAACGGACGAAGCGCGAGTTATACCTGCGCGCCTCGAGCTCGGCATACGCTCGGCAATCAGACAGTCGCGACTGTGCCGCAGCTCGCAGTGACGTACGATGTGTTGTTTTTTTAACAATAACCGCGCGATGTTTTCACTAAAAAAAAGTTTAAGTACCTACATATTTAATATGACGAGTAGGATATATGTATTTTGCTGTTTTTGGTTGCATGAATTCGTCAATAATGCATCCAGCGACAACTTTTACTAATACAATTTTATGTTTGGAATTTAAAAAACAACCGACTTCTTAAAAAAAAACTAACAGGTGAAAAAATAAATAACTCCAGTTTCGGAAGTCTGTGGCTTTGGTAGTTTTGTTTTGTTCATTATTGGCCACCGACTTCCGAAACTGGAGTTATTTGTTACCTGTTAGTTTTTTTTTTAAAAGTCGGTTGTTTTTTTTTTTGTAAAAAGTTTTTATTTTGTAATTTTTAGTTTCTTTGTATGTAAAGAAAGTCTTTCAAAACTTGAAAGAATCATTGGAATTGGATAACAATTGCTAAAGAAGTTCTATCTAAACATTAATCTGTCATCACTGCTGGCCCCTTTTAAAATAGAATGGCGTAATGTTATGTTGTGGAAATACAAAAGCTCAGCATAGACATCTGACTATAGCAATCGCGAATAATTTGCTGTTATGCGTTTAAGAGTTCCGTTGCCTTTCTTTTTCATCAGTTTTTCTTCACCAAATGATACTTTCTAAACGAAAATGCTTGATTTGTTACTCAAAATGTTAAAATCGGTGCGTGTGTGCCTATATTTTTTGAGGAGTTCCCTCAATGCCTCGAAGATCTCTCATCAGATATGAGTTTTGATACAAATGGGACCAATCTATTAGTATACTCTATCAAACAAAAAAATAATTATGAAAAATCGGTCCATAAATGACGGAGTACCTACGGAGGTAACAAACCCTAAAAAAAAAAAAAAAAAAAAAAAAAACAAAAAAAAACATACTTTTTTTTAAGTCGGTTAAAAAGAGACCATGGGCCCTGAGTTTCTTTCATCATTTCTTTTCAGGGATCATTCATGTTGTCATATTTCACGTTAACCAACTGTATTATGTACTTGGTACACCTTGTCATGATCCACCATAAAGACTCATTTAATTTAATTTGATCTTGACTTTGTCGAATTACCTACTTTGAATGAAAAACGAAATGATGACCAGTTGATTTTTTGTCAAAGTTTCTTTCATTATTGTTACCTGTTCACAGTAAGACGTTCACGGCTGTATGCAGTACGAGTGAGCATTGCATGTCAAGCGCTTATGTGCTGATAATGTCGGTGTTCGCCACCAAAAATAAAGCTAAATGGCACGTCACGTAGCTCTGTCGTAGGTACATCGAGTCGTTTACTTGACAGTGACTTGCATCGTAGAAGAAAGGAAATCGGTTGTTTTTATACCTACCGGAGCGACGCACGTGCGACGGGCGAGGTGCGATGCGACGCGAGCGGTGGAGCCTGTGTCAGGCGGTTCGTGACCGTTACGAGCACACGAAGCTGCCCGACTTTGTTTTTCATGTAGGTATGTAGGTACACCCGACCGATTACTCCGAGATTATTGATCCAATTTACGAGATTTTTTTTAGTTAGATGTGGAATAGTTGCTATTTGGTCCGATAAAAATAAATGTAATATAGTTTGGCCCGGTAGTTTTCATTTTAAGAACATTTAATTTATTTTTGAACATTTTTTGTATGTAGGTATGTGCACCGATTACGCTGAAATGTGTGTACCGATTAACGTGATTCTTTTTTAGTTTGATGCGGAATAGTTGCTTATGGGTCTCATAAAAAATAACATAGTTTGGCCTGGTAGTTTTCATTTTATGAACATTTTTGTTCATGAACTATTCTTTTTGATTCATAGAAATCTGTTTATTTGTTGGACTGTAATATTAAAAGAAAAGGAAAATAATGAATCATCTACATAAACATAAAAACTAAAAATTGTAAAATAAAAACTTTTTTACAAAAAATACAACCGACTTCATAAAACAGTAACCGGTGTAAAATAACTCTGAATTCGGAAGTCGGTGGCCAATCATGAATGAGACAAAACCACCAAAGCCACAGACTTCCTAATTTAGAGTTATTTTACACTGGTTGGTGTTTTTATGAAGTCGGTTGTTGCAGCTACAATGTCACAGACAAACACACATATGCACAGTATGCACACCCACTGATAACGTTCTTAACGTACCTACGAAACATCACTTCTAATCTAAATATTAACGTGTTTAGTAAAACTGGTCAACCTAAAAGTTTAACGTAGGTATTTATATGAGTATAAACATACTCATATTAGTGATACTCGCATTTAAATCCATGGTAGAGTTAAGGGGCCGTTCATAAAATTCGCTCGCTGGAGTTTAGGTAACATCAATGCGATGCTATATTTGTGTGTACAGTTCACGAACACACGCGTAAAGCTCGAGCGTAGTGATCGCTTAAACTGTTTTAATATTTTATATCATATTTTGAGTTTCTAAGTAAATTAAGAGGGTTGAGAAATAAATCTCCGGAATTTTTGTGTATACATATTTGTTTACTATGTTGGTACACATGTTAAAGTAGGAGTTAAAAAATAGTACGAATATAAAATAAACTGAGGATTAATATGTTACTTTTAAAATTTCTTAAAAGTGATTCAAACAATAGAAAAAAAAATACTGACTAGTCTTGAAATTTCCGGAAAGTAACGACATTGAATTTTTTTTTCCGTGTGTTGTAGTAAAAATTAAAAAAGTGGTTCCCTCACGTGCAAGTTGACTATATACTGGTATTGGTAAGATTTTTTAATTTTCAAAAACTATTTCAGTTTCTTGTGACTAAATGATTAAACGTCAGTCTCGCGTCATTTTTTGGAAAACATGTGGGTGAATTTTAGTGATTTTCCATGAATAAGAAATTTATTTCCAAAATTTAATTCCTCAACATGCAAAACAAGGAACTCGTCTTTTCAAATCATAAATAGGATTGTATAAATTCTTCTTCTCTTTCTCACAAATAATGATTAAAATTGATCAAAATCAGTCGATTTCAGGCACGGCGCCTTAACGAGAACTAAGCCGACGATAAAAAAATAAAAATCGATGACATGGTTCCTCAGAACAGATCTTCTTATGTCTTATAGTTTCAAACTTTCCCATACTGACCGATTTGAATGAGACAGCCTGTATTTTAAAAATTTATATTGGAGGATGATTGGTGATCGATACTGATGCCAAAAATGCAATCAGTGAATTTTTTGTCCGTCTGTCTGTTGCACACGCATAGTTCAAAAACTACTAAAGGGATTTTAACCAAACTTGGTACGATTGTAATCAATAAGCCTGGCAGGTTGATCTTAGTCTCAGTTGTTTATCACATAGTCAGTTGTACGTCGCTCTTTTCCGGGTCAGTAGTTCCAGAAATCTTTGTGCTTATATAGGGTGACTGGTAATTAGTGACCGATACCTTAACACGTGATTGTATTCATGATTTCAATAAACTTTCCCAAAGTAACTTTTTTTTCAATCACAATAACTTATAACACAATAAAATAACAAAAACGCTGTTTGAAATTTCCGCGCGCGCGCCTGTGATTAGGGCTTCCAAAATTACGGAAATGTCAATTACGTAACTAATTACGCAACTTTTTTCTCCAATTCCGTAATTACGTAATTACGGAATTTTTCCTATTTTTTTTTATCGGCTATGTTTTTGGTAAATATTGTAGATAGAGTATCTACAATTTTTACAATTGTCATTTACTATCTTATATTCAAGGAATTATCAAAATGAACACAATATTTAAACAAAAAAAAAATATTCAGGAACTTATCAGATAAGTGAAAATCAAACCATATTTTTTTCGTCCCGAATATAATCTTTCTTCTTGAAAATGTGATCTCTTAAATAACAAAGCATTTAAAGTTTTGTCACTCAGGTAACTTCATAAAGTTTATTACAAAAATATCCGGCTGATAATGCTTGATTTACTAATTATTTTGTATGAATTATGCATGCTCCAGGGGGTTTTTTATACCCTTTTAATGCTAAAAGACTAATCAAGCCTTTGGTTTAAGTAGGTACTTACATCTTTTAAGAGATTTCACACATACAAAGTCACCCACGAAAAAGATACAATTGCTACAATTTTTTAATATTTGCGCACATTAACCACCAACTTTCAATTAAGTAATCAAGTGTCAACTGTGTCCAGAGTCTAGCGATGCGAACTGAACAACATTTTAGTTAAGAAAGTAAAGAGCATAGGTAGCTCCCAGTGGTCGTAGGGACTTTTCGCCGGGGACTCCCCGGCCCCACCTACTCGCCGAGTTGATAAATGTGAACTCAATAGGGTATATGCAAGTATTTTTTTTATATTTTTAATTCACTATTTACGACGTTTTAACATAGTAAAAAATATAAACATATTAAAAAATGCAGTACTTAATGAAGCTTAAAAACAAATTTAAAATACAGAATAAATTTGAGCTGTTTAAACGCCGCCATTTCGATTACGTCATTTACTATGATCCTGCTACTATTACTTAGGGTGTTTTCATTCTTCTAACCATTTCACCATGGAAAAAGCTCAAAAACCAGTTTACCGGTATTGCTTGTACCCGAATGCAATAAACATTATCAGATTATGCTTTTACAAAACCACTTTCAGTAATTTTTCTTTAATGTTAAATAACCTCACTATGAAGCTAAAATTACACTTGAACATTAAATTAGTTCACAACACACACGGCAATAATTATGTTTTCGAATAAAAAGTCCATTCTAATACTTAATGTCATACTTACACATTGTATGTTTTGTAGACGTTGAGTTGTTGTCGTAGTATTTGACGTCATTTTTCGTTATAACCAATGGTGATGCGTTTCACTAATTTGAATTTCCCGCGCTTAATTCGCACTTTTATAAATTATTTAAAAAAACTGTGACGCTATTAAAAAGTAAAATAATGATTTAGTTAATTTTTCCTGCCGTTAAAGTTTCGGAAAAAAAATATTCGAACCATATTTAAATTACATGCATATTCCCTATTCTGTACGTCTTAAAACTATTTTTTTGAAAGATTTGATGAACGATAAAATAAACTGCGGAGAATCCCCCGTTTGTATGTTTCGATGTACAAACATAATTTCCCAATTGAATATGAACCTTATTCTTTTTGCCATAAAGTTGAAAAACGATCAAAGAAATATGACACATTGGGGTAACTTGACGTGCTGGCGTCTGTACTTATATCGTATAGTGTATCCACACTATTAATTATATTATAACTTTAATATGGTATATCTTAATACTTTTTTATTGGTTGACTATTTTGATTGATTTATGATACCAATAATTACGTAAGTACGGAATTGACATCTTCAGTTACGGAATTGAAAATACTTTAAAATGAGTTCGTAATTACGTAATTGCGTAATTACGTAATTACGATTGATAAATAGTGATACCTGTGATCGATCACAGTAGCCACAAATCGGCACGATCTATCAGCTGATAGTCTGATCTCGGGAAGAGCAAAATCTACTAGAAGTAGTTGCGTCACACGCTCCCCCGCCACCCCCACCGCTCCCGTTGTGTAGTGCTGACGTAAAATTGAATTAATTGAAAGTTTTGTTTTTTTTTGTTTTTTTTGGGAAAGTTATTCGTATTCATGAGTACAATTACATGTTTAAGTATCGGTCACTAATTACCAGTCACCCTATACATATACCGGAAGGGTAAATTTTGAATATTGTCTTTCCGGAAGCTTTATGCTAAAAGTTATAAACGCACAGTCCAAACCGCTGGTATTAGAGACATGAAACTCGAAGGGGTGTTCTTTGTGAAGAGTAAGTAGAATCCGCTAAAAACGATTTTTGGAAATGAAAAAATAGGGGACGGAAGTTCGACATCCACGCGGGCGAAGCCGCGGGCAAAAGCTAGTAAGTAAGCAATAAGTATGTACAGTTTAAGTATTCCCAGAACTGCCCAGAAGTTACACCAATTTGGAACCAATTGATCGACCGATCGATCTTTATGTATACAATCGTCTACGCGGTGTCTACGCATACGTGTGACTATCGCTAACTCAGAACAAATACTCAAACCGATTTTATCCTCTAACTAAAGACTATAGAAGTGTGCTCACTTTTGCGTGGGGTCACACATTCCTATGTGAGGGCGACGAGAACTTTGCACGGCTCACTGGGCTCAGCAAGAAACTAGAATAGAATAAAATTTATAAAAGTAGCGGTCGACTCAGACAATTTTTGAGCAAATCAACATTGTAGGTAAACAAAATATTTGGTTTAGTTCAACAACATTATGCTTATGCTGATTAATTGTGGTGGCAGTGTTGTTCTTATGTTTGTGCTTGTGTTGCGATCACATCATATTAAGCAAAACACTCAGCACTAATAAGTGGGTACCTATAATATATAGGTACGTTCGCACTGACCTCGGTCACTAATTTGTTCTTGATTACACAGATTATTGTTGTATTATAACTTTGAGTACGGGCACACTGTGATACTGCGATTGTGTGTTCCCGTGAGTCGACCAAGCATTTTTGTGAGATGCGAGATGAGAGGTCAAGTACGTTCATTATCTGCACCTACTTACTACGCACACAATACGAGCTACTGTGGCTGTAGCAACGGGCGGCTGGCGGCGGCGTGTCGTCGGCTCAGGCGCAGCATTGTGCGCCAATCAATGCTCCTCTCATTCGGTTTCGGCGACATCCTGTGCCATAAATGCCCGACCCGATTCCTTTTCCCTTCTTACTCACGTTGTACAAAGTCAATACAAATCTCCTGTACCTATGTAACTAGTGCCACTATTTAGCTTTCCCTGCCCGTCGTTCCATAGTATGAAGCTAGCTTCAGGAAATCTTAAACACTTTTATTACACAATCACACAAGTAAGCTAGCTACTGGAAATTGAATTTACTTAATTTTATAATTACTTCGCCATGTTATCGCTTATGTAGTACGAATCGACTGGACAGCGGGACAGGTGGCGCGGGCATTGGGTGACGGACTATTGCCTGTGTGGAATGTTCAGGCCGATAGTCACTCACACGGGAATGCAATATACTTGCGAAACGATAAGAGGAAGTAGGAATATCTGTATGTAGATACGGTAACTTGGCCTCTCAAATAAGTGTCCGTGATGCGCCGACGACGCTCCATCGCCGATCGATACCGCAAGCAATCAGCTCGATGAGCGTTTGGGTGGCGATGGCGGCCGTGACGTGATGTCGTAATCAACTGAACCGTGGACTAGCCGCTTGCCGTAGTCTGTCAAGAGCACACTCGTCAACATCACTAATATTTTTCTTGTAAAGACCACGTCGCCACAATCTCTTTTTACCCGACTGCCAAGAAGGAGGGTTATGTTTTTCGCGCGTATCTTGTATATGTATGAATGTATGTAAGTATGTACCTATGTACTATTCTTTATAACACATATGCTCGTAAAGGGTCTCTTATTCCACCAAATTCAATATCGTAATGTATCTCATTACGCACTTGTGCGTTATGGTAATGTAAAACGCACGGTTTTACATTACCAAGATGCTCCGAATAAAACGAACGGTAGGTACTTTTTTTAAATCTTAGCAAAGAGTTTTTATGTCAGAAAAGTGGTCAACATTTTATCAAATTAAAGCTCTCATCATGAGGGCTTCAAAATACTATATCATGACTATTTTAAAAAACAATACAATAAGAAATCTGTTACTTATTGTTTAAGTATACAAACTTATAGTCCGGTCTATTTAGACATTCGAAGTTACATAAAGTCCCAACAAGCTGAATTTCTGTGAAGTTGTTCAAAACATAATTATAAACAATGTCTAGAAGTTCCCCATCATTTTTTTCTTACGAGCCACCGTTTCTGAGATATAACGATTCAAAAAGTTATAAAAGTCGTTATCGTCATAATATGCACGTTTCCACGCCACCTATGAGGT
Organism: Euplexia lucipara; assembly: GCA_921972225.1. Lineage (NCBI taxonomy): Eukaryota > Metazoa > Arthropoda > Insecta > Lepidoptera > Noctuidae > Euplexia > Euplexia lucipara. The sequence continues at coordinate 23,956,836 of OV179149.1, forward strand.
AGTGTACTTAGCGCGTTTTTTTTAACGTGGTTTCCCCAGTAGGCCTCCACGGGTCAGTTGTGATCCTGTTTAATGTAAAACTATTGCAAAATAACGGAAATTTTCAAAGATTGGGAAAGATAAAAGCGATGTAAATGAAAAAAAAGTGTTGAAGTTTATTCGTCTTAAAGAACAAGACAGTCCGACTTTTTTGCAACCACATAAATTTAGCACGGCATCCCTTTTTGCAGTTGCAAAAAATAGTGTTCAGCAGTTTTTCCGGCGCAGGTGGAAGTAAAGTTTGAACTGGCTCTAATATATTGTTGACCAACTTCCAACCCCAGTCTGTAGGGTCTAGCTGATAACCAAGCCACACTTGAACTTGGTAAAATATACTCGAAAAAGATGTTGGTGAGCAGCAACTGAGGTTGGAGGAAGACAAGCTAATTGAACTTGTTTTTTATTTTTAGTATTTTTAACGAAACATTCATATCGATGCTTATCTAAACAGGTAGTTTTTTTAGGAGCTCCGTACATAGAAAGAAGAAAGCGGATGCCGTTGGTAATAACTTCTTGTTGAGTTGAATTACTCTTTTTAAAAACTTCAGCACATTGAATTAAATCTTGTTTTTCAAACATTTTGAAAACTGCTGTTTTACCCCTCCTGTAAAATGCAGATGTCGTATCACAGCCAGTTATTGCGTGTAAAATAGTACATGATCTTTACACTTTACTAAAGTAAATAAACTTTTTGATGAATATATATCTGATGGAGCTTTTCCTGGTTTTAAGAAAAAAATAGTTTTTTCAGTTGGCGTTCGAGCAGTGAGTAATACAAGTAAGTTAACATACATATATATATTATACTAGCAGACGTCACGCAATTTCACCCGCGTAGTTTCGGTTCCCGTGGGAATACGGGGATAAAAAGTAGCCTATGTCCACCGGGAATAGTGTAGCTTTCCACCAGTACAATAATTTTTAAAATTGGATCATTAGTTGCGAAGATTACCCCCTACATACAAACTTACAAACATACAAACTTACAAATTTTACCTCTTTATAATATTAGTATAGATATAGATAAAATATTACAACTCTAGATGTATATATACGTGGCGTACTCATGCATATTATGACGATAACAACTTTTAACTTTTTGAATCGTTATATCTCAGAAACGGTGGCTCGTAAGAAAAAAAGTATTAATCGATTTTTTATAGATAATTTTATGATCTACAATTTTTATCTGAGGTACTTTTATGATAAAACTTACCGTTTTGCTGAAAATCGCGAAAAACTCATTTTTTTGACCTTTGACCTTGAATTATTTTTTTTCCTTACAGGGGAATGATGGGGAACTTCTAGACATTGTTTATAATTATATTATGAACAATTTCACAGAAATTCAGCTTGTTGGGACTTTATGTAACTTCACTCTCATTTTTTGGTCTAAATAGACCGGACTATTATACGCGTTTACGGAATTTGTGACGTAACTAAAGAGTTTAAAATGGTAAAAATAAAAAAAAAAACCCGACTGCGTAAAAAATACTTAAAAAAGAAAAGACAAGTTCAATCAAGAAGTGTGGAAACCATGTTTTTGCTACTTACTTATAACATTAAAATATTTAAGTTCATCTAAAGACTACTTTTTGTTCCTCGCAGTGTAAGCTAATATAGGAATTTGGGTGCAATAGTAGTAAGTTCCAAAGAGCAATTGATATTGATATCCCAAACCCTAGGTAGGTACTTATTTAGTTTTCATAAATATCAATATGAATGTTGATCAATATTGTAATATTTTATAATTACTTAATTTATTTGAAACCCTAGTTACATCAAAACTTGGCCTTGTTTTTAATAATACCTGCTTAATCAATTTTGAGCAAATTAGTTTGATAAATATCTTAAAAAATTAAAAATGACTACCCGTACAAAGTAATCAGCCTGTATAGTAGCGCTCGGGTTCGAGGCTGGCCGATATTACAATCTTTAATATTTCTAGAGTCGGCCCCCTATTTCTATGCCTTATTTCTCAAGATTTAACTAATAACACCCGGCCGGTATTTGGCGATTACATGTGAATTAAATTTATTTACTTATAAGTCAATTCCTTTGGCTTAATAGGAGAATTTGCGAAATTCTGCGTTTTACTTAAAGTCGGCCCCGGTCGAGATTCCGGCTTCAAACCAAAACTGATATTCTAATGGCGGCCCCCTATTTTCTCTTTAATCAATACGCAAAACGTTAAAAAGACTATCTCAAAATATAGTAAAACTAACCTTTTATTGATAACAAAGCAAAGAAAAATGTCTTACCGTTGTAATACCAATCCCCGAGGTCTTCACAGATTTTAAGCTTGGTACTTTTACTACGAACTTACGCTTCAACGTCGGCATCGCTTAGGACGCTCAGTGTGCGAAAAGCGAGGGACGTAACCGAATAACAGTTTTTACGTCTAGAGTATGAACTAAAGATGCAGTTCGAGCAGCAAAATTGTCACTTATTGACCTTTTCAATGAACGCAAGTTAAAAATGTGCAGACTGCCGACCTTTGGGGGGTGGCCGATGTTGGCGTATTTACCGGATTATAAATCTCAGCGTAATCACGATAAACGGATTATAAATCTCAGCGTACCTAATCGGTATACCTATATCATATATAAAAAACATACTATCGAATTGAGAACCTCCTCCTGAAGTCGGTTAAAACGCATTTCCAAAGTTTATACATAAAATGAAATGACATTTATTAGTCTCACTAAGACTAGAAAAAGAATAAGTTAATTGTATGTGACATAGAGACACACAGCGCAGTAGTTCAGTTGAAAATAATTATGTAAGTAGGTACCTATTTTGTATCTTACAAAATCAATGCATTTCAGTAAGGTAGTTAGGTTAGCTATTTAATATATATGATAAGTTAGGTTAGGTTATAGGAGTAGGTACTTTAACAATGTATGTTGTAAGTAATAAGTACCTATCTACGTATCTACTAATTCCACCTAACACAAAATGTTTTAATAACAGCACATGTGAGAGACTCGCTTAATAAAAGGTAGTAGTAGTAGCAGTAATTATTGTCATGGATCTATTTGTTGTCTTATTAAAAGTATGTAAATCTAATAAATACCTACAATTCTCGTGTTTGTAACAAAACTCCTCAAATACCTACGGCTAGACCGATTCTTGTAAAATTCATATTTAGTAGGCCAGACCTATTTCTTAGGAATCGGTCGAATAGGATGTGATAAATTGATTCTAAGGCGGAATTAGGTTACCGGGGCAGCTGGTACATTAATATTTAACTTCTATAGATATACCTACCTACTTACATACAAATCTCGAGAGCGCTACATCAGTAGATGACTAGATGCGGGTCGCTGTGCTGCAGCAGCGGAGGCGCGCCGCAATTACTACCTACTAGGTTCCTAATTGTTATGTTCCGAGTAAGGCTCGGCGGCGCCGGCGACGCGGACGGGAAGGCTCGGCGTCAGGTAAACCCGGCAAGCGATACGTTCTCAAAACAATGAACCAAGGAATGTTAGATATCTGTAGGTACTTACTTGTAGGTAAGGAGCTTTCAAGTCGGCGCGGCGGTGCAATGTGAATGTGTCGCATTCTCGGAATAGCGCACTGCGCCTGCGCAGCGCTCGCCCGATTCGAGTATTTCGGAGAAAGCGGAGTCGCCCAGCCCCTCGCCCCGCACCCGCACTCTGCTCACACCACCTAGCTCGCCGGCTCCGGCGCGAGGCTCAACCCTCGCGCTACTCGCTAGTCGCTAGGCACTGGTTTACAATATGTACTTTCAATTCAACAGTAGGTACCTACTTACCTACTTCGCATGAGCAATGCATACTGGAAACACAATTCTCATTTCTTTTCAAAGATTAAACCAGTTTTCCTACTTAAAATCAGCGTTCGAGGAATGGAACGCTGTCGTTGTGTCGATAACAATGGAGTTTACCCTATACGACCGCCCATTTTTAATACGACTGATATGCTCAGCAGGCGACATTATTGTTGGTATGGCCGTCTTTCATCAATAATTCATCATACCTGGCTGGCTGCATTATCAAATGCTAACCGGACCCAAATAATGAATGTAGCAGATTATTTATTGTGACTTAACTTACTTTCATCTTTCTGATCGTATCTCCGCTCAACAATAGCTCCCCTGCGCCGCTACTGTGCAGCGATCTGCGCACTTATGAACACCATTCATTAAATTATTATGTTGTGCAACTATGACTAATAGCAGTAGGTAATATCTGTCTATTTACACCAAACTACGACTATTAATGATACATCATAATTCTGTTATCGTCCGTACCACGTAAAACAATAGGGGTTTATGTAAACACTACCACTTCTGTATGTAGATAGCTGCAAGGGCGCGGGCGAATTGCGACGGGGGGCAGCGATAACCCACACACACACACACATACACAGACACACACACACACACACACACACACACACACACACAAACACACACACACACACACACACACACACACACACACACACCTCCTTTTGAGTCGGGGGTTAAATAGTTATTTGTGCAACAAGAGAGAAAAGTAATTTTTTGCTGCTAGTGCTGATTTAGAATCCTGAGCAAGCGAAGGATTCAACGATTGAATCACGAGCGCAGCGAGTGTTTCTCAAGTTTAATCCTGAGTGTGGCGAGGGATTCAAAGGCATGAGATGCAAAAAACTTTGCTCTCGTGTAACACACGTAACTTTTCACTTCAGCAGCGAGAACACTTTTTTGAACTAGAAATTAATATTTACAAGATTAAATATCAGTTTTATTTGCAGTATCATTACTTATTTTCGTTTAAATACAATAATAAGTTATTAATTCAATACATTTCATTAAAAGACATAATTATCTTTTTGCTAAATTTCTTTAGTTACTTAGTTTGAAATTCCGAACGTGTTTCGTCTTTGAGGTCGAATTCAAAATCGGAACTTCGAAAGGGCTGGTCTTTGTCTCTCTCTCTCTCTTTCTAAAAAAGTTACTTTGTCTTTATCTTAGTTATATTATATATCTAGTTTCAAAAAGTGTTCTCGCTGCTGAAGTGAAAAGTTAATTACGTGTGTTACACGAGAGCAAAGTTTTTTGCATCTCGTGCCCTCCCCCGTGAATCCCTCGCCTCACTCAGGGAGAAACTTTAGAATCACTCGCTACGCTCGTGATTCAATTGTTGAATCCTTCGCTTGCTCAGGTTTCAAAATCAGCACTCGCAACAAAAACTGACTTTGCTCTCTTGTTGCACAAATAACTACTCGCATTAGGCTGACCCCACATGTGGCGTGCGCGATCCTCGGGCGTTCGAATGGCGCGAGCGCCGCGCGCTCGTTGCACGCGCGCTGCAGTGTGACGTGTGTGTCGCATGCGCGCGGCGTTCGCCTTGGCGTTTAACCTGGGGGCCTAGACAAAATCCCTTTTCTGTAAGCGTTAACGCCAACAGAAAAATCAAATTGTATGGAATTGACACTTGCTAACCAGATGTCACGTGATTGTTGCTAAATTGGTAGACAAAGTCATTATTCCTCGTGCGGAAAGGAACGTTGAAGTGAGCGTGACACGTTAACGACAAAAATGTTCATCAAAATGGTAGACAAGCGGCACTTTTGACAAACGCTAGTGATATTTTGACGTTTGCGTGACACGCTATATTAGCGGGAGATCGGACTCTGACGCTAACCGATAAGAAGGAGCAAATAGTGACACCTTTGTGCGTGTTTAATTGAAATTTATTAGTGAAAATGCATACTTTGAGATTACCATTTGTCAGCTGTTTTGTTAACAACACCAAAACACAATCGTTCACTCTGTACCTTTCCTTGTAGTACAGTTTAAGGCCTTGAAATATCACCATGGTTAAAAATAGAATTCATAAGATTAGGGTCTAGCGAGAATATGAGCCAGTTAATGTAAAGTTTCTAATAAGTACCACATCTAATAAACACGTGTTAAGGTATGGAATCAAGTTCATCTTTATTGGAATAACAAAGTGTAATCATATAAGTCAAACACTGTGAGGTTGTTTACATTACGCATTCCATAATCTCAAGTAGGTCCAATACTAGTTCAAATGGGAATAAAAAATTGAAATAAACAAAAAAAAATATCGAATAAACCTGCCTTTCGATAAGCTCCATTAGCAAACTAAATTGTTCGGGACTCTCACGAAGAATAATAATATTAAATACTCATCGCAATAAAACTATTTTTTCTATTAACATTCAATGTTTTCAAAGATACTAGCTAGATCACAGTTCGTACATTAACTTGAATTAGTATTTAAAGCTGTGTTTACTTAATTTCTTTGTAATAAAACACTCTTTAATTACTTCCAAGCAACAGTTCAACACACACAACACTTTTGAATATCGCGCGAATGTTGAGTTTGACATTGACAGGGACACTTAAACTGTCTTTGTGACACTTACTACACACTATTCCATAAGCTAATCATAGAATGTTTCGGATAACGCTGCGGAATGAGCGTTCCGCGTTCCATTTGTAACTTGACTACCATTTTCGTCACGCTAACGTCAAGTCCTTAGCGTGAACGGAAAACGCAAGTGCGGAAAACGCTTGGATTTTGTCTAGGCCCCCTGCTTCAGATCTGCGCGCTGCGCGTACGCTGCACGCACGTCACACGTCGGTAAAACCCGACGCAAACGGCGCGCGCGCTACTCGCGCGCCCGAGGATCGCGCACGCCAAATGTGGGGTCAGCCTTACATGAGAATCAGCGCCACTGTCGTAACTGCCCGCCAGCACAAGGTCTGATGACCGCTGCACACTCGTATTAAGGCGTTTGTGTGCGCACTGCGCAGTGGCTATTCAATTTGACAAATTGCCAAGTTTATTTCATACATTTTCTGATATGTACTGATCGATAGTGGGATCAGTCACGATGAGTTATTATTCCGTAACGACTGACGATATAATAATAGGTATAACTTACAGAAGCGTATCTTTAAGAATGTTCACATTGTTCACGTCCCATTCTATTTCTGCTGTTGACTGTGGCTGACAATAGATTGCAAGGTTTTAAAATACGGGGATTAGCTCTGCCATACCAAACTTTAATCATTATTAATTTCACGTCGTTATAACGCAGTAGTTGGCGTAGATGCCTGCGCGGCAATGATGAGAGAATCTGACGTCGCCGCGTCGGGGAGCGACGCGGCAACAAAAGATATCAACGCGCGACGCACTACAGAGTGCACCGTGCAAAGTGAAACAATATGACATGGTTTTAATGTTTATTTTTTGTTCAACAGCCAATCTAACAGGGCAAGATTTTACCGTAGCTATTAAAAGCTTCCATCGTTCGATTCAGTTGACGGAACATACAATATGTATGCCGTAATCATAATATAAACACGTATACAATACACATCAGGCACAGTTCTCGGTCCGTCATCAGGAGTCAATCATACGACAACACCGATCGTAATCGTTACGGGAATACAAAATAATACTGAAGAATAAATATTCACTATGACTAAGTACGTTCAAGTACATTAAAGCTCGAGCCTCTGTGGGCAAAGTTTTCACGTCACTACACTCGGCAGTCCGACACGCGGCACGCGGCACTGCGCCCGCGTCCTCAGCACACGGTCTCCATGGGGATGCGCGGCGCGGACGCGGACGCGGCGGCGGGCGCGGGCGCGGGCGCGGCCGGCGCCGGCGTGGTGTGCGTCAGCGACTCGCCGCACGACGGCAGGTGCGTGGACGAGTGCGTGTTGCGCGCACCGCCGCCCCCGCCCGCGCCCCCGCGCGCGCAGCACGCCGCCGCCGCGCGCTTGAGCGCGGCCCACGCGTGCGGTTGGCAGCCCACCACCAGGAAGATGAACACGCCCTGCAGCGCGTTCAGCAGGTCGGTTGCGTACCACACGTAGTCTGGCCCGCCCGCCGCCCACGACACCACGTCTGCGCCCCACGTCACGCCCATCACCACCACCAGCTTGGCACACACGCGACCGAGAGCCGCCCTGCAAGTATACAAACTGTCAAACGACGCTCGACGGTCTTACGGGAGATTCAGCACTTTGTAACCCGAAGATGTCATGCTACTTACCGTTCGGAAGTGGACTTGACCTCGTCGCGCCGCCAGAGGCCGCAAGTGAGCTGGCGGGTGGTGGAGATGAAGAGCGCTAGGTTGACGAGCAGCAGCACGCCCACTGGGCCGAAGAAGTACACGAGGATCTCCATGTCGCCGTAGAACCAGCAGCGCTGCACGGCGAAGCGCGGGCGCAGGAAGGGCGCGGCGGCGTCGGGCGGCAGCGCGTCCAGCGCCGCGGCCGCGCCCGCCAGCAGCAGCGGCCCGCCCCACGCGTACACCATGTACACGCGCAGGCGCCACAGCTCCTGGCCGCGCTCCAGCGACGTGGGCCGGAAGTCCCTGCATCACCACATCGTTGCTCAGTTCGTTGAAAACGGCAGTTTACTTGTTTGTTTACATTGAATGTTCTTAATAAAACCATATTTAACATTGAATTTTCTTAATAAAATCATACAGGTACCTAAACAAATGATTGCGCATGGCACCCGTTTAGTAAGTATTTTACCTTCATCGACGGTTTTCACGATTTCTTTAACAAAACATGAATGGGGAATACAACCAAGATTCACGAACAATTAGACGCTGCCATGGAAGGGACGGCTCGGCAGCTGAATTATAGACGATGTTGTCTTGTCTATAACTCGGCTGCCGAGTTCCAGAGAGGGTCCAAGACACAAGAGACGCGGGTGTCCGTGCGGGAAAAGCGCGGAGTGCGTGAACCAGACGTTGCGGATGAGCTCACGGTGCGCAGAAACGTCAATTAGGTACCAGACACAATGTTCACCGTGATGGGAGGGAAACAATGCGATTGTTAATCAAACACAATTCACATAAGTAATACTATTTGGAAAGCTACATTCCGTGGTTTGGCTACATTCATAACAATTCAAACCCATGGAATCTGATTATTATACAAGTAACACTAAGAAATGTTTACATAACGAGTAATGTAGTGCGAACGAGGCAATTAATAACTTAGAGAAGGCACGTGTGCGTAGAACACGTTCGTCTTCCAGCCTTCCTATGCGCTAATGCGCTGCATAAACACGAGAATGGACTGACTTGTTGGTGTAGCAGTCAGGGCCTGACTGCTATGCCGGAGGTCGTGGGATCGATTTCCACCCAAGACAAATGTTTGTGCTATGTTCACGATCATTAATATGCTCTGCGAATGGGTGTAATTTATCTGATCTATAAGACTATAATATGTGTGTATTTAGAAATATATTTTTATCAGCGTTTAGTACCTACCCACAACACAGGCTGTGCTCAGCTTGGAACTAAACGGCGGCGATGAGTATGTTATATTATACTCATTGCAATATTTGTTTAACCTATTAATAATAAACCACACCTGCGAGCGGCGGCGGATTGAGGATTACTTTAAAATTATATAAGACAGTCCCCCAAAACGCCCGCCCTTCGCAACTTACTAGAGCTGCAAGCAAACCCACTAAAATGCGCCTGTCCACTCAACCAATCAATCGATAGCGTCAATCATAAGAATGAAACGAGAGGAAATCCATTGAATTCCGTTCTTTTGTAAAGAAATTCATAATTATAAAATATTTGCGGAAGTTAAGTATTATTTTTGTGGTTTTTTATTTATAAATTTTAATCTAACTATCATAGAGTAAATGTGTTGTTTTAGTAAGTTAAAAAATGTGTGTAACTGGTAAATGAACAGTACATATAATACCTATATATATATATATATACCTAATTTAACTTATCGTTTTATTGGCCCACCTTCCCCGACCAGCTTAATCCTAACAATTACAGTAATTAATAATACGTTCCTTTTACTATTTAATTAACAGAAAAAGAAAGAACATTTTCATCGCGGTAAGTACCTATCTAACGTAGGTAGGTAGGTGTACGGTTCGTACACTTGCAAAGTGCCTAGTAGTTGTTGTTGTTGGAGTGTGGAGAGAAAAGATCACGAGGTTGATGGCACTTAAATAAGTTTAATGCACACAAGTTACCTATGTACAATAATGCACAGTTGGCGATTCCTTTCTCTAGGTTGTTTACTCAATTATTAGAGCCTATATCACACTATGACTTAAATACCTAAGCAAACTGACGCGCGTTCGTATCAATCGCAGCGTCAGCAAAATGTTATGAACAGTTTAAGACTGTACAAGTTAGGCTACTTTTTATCCCTTTTAAGGGATAAAAAGTAGACCGTACCTTGTACAGTCTTAAACTTTAAAACTTTAAAAACTTTAAAAAGTAAAAGTACCTCTTCCGCCTACACGAGGTGACACTCATAGGCGACACATCTGGCTAAATAATTAGGGAGGTGACAATATTAGTAGATAGGTACCTACCTATTATTAAAACTAATATCTAAACAGCTAAGTTGCGATTTTTTTTTATTTAAAAGTTATTCGCGAGCATAACAAATATGGCGGGTTTTTTTTAAATTATAGTTTCAAATGTTGAACAACTTAGGTTAGTTATCTGTAATTATTATAATAGGTACTTCTTTATTCAGATCATAAAATCCATACTTAATTAAATTTAAATAAATAAAAACAAAATTAATCAATATCATAATCAAAATTATCATCAAAACATAAACGGAAATGAAAAATCAAAAACAAAAATCAAAAGAACTAAAATTACTCAATCTATTTTTATTTATATTATTACTATTATTATTTCCTACCTGCCCCAAGCTCTAAATATGGGTGATTGCAAGTCACCCAGTGCAGCATGAAAGGCCCGTCTAACCTACTGGCAACAACGCTAAGAAGACTGTTACCGCTGCCCCGCACTCTGACCGCCATCGAGGTTCCCTCTTACGCATGCTAGCATAAAAACAGCGAACGCTTGCAAAGTTGCAAACATTCCCGAAATCCCGACGCGCCGTAGAAGCGAGGCAGCCGCAGCAGCGCTCTCAGCGCGTATTGAACACAGAGAGCGTTGTAGGATTTCTGCAAATATGACTGACACCCACAGGCCACTCGTATAAAAAGATGTGCAATAGGCTCGAAACAAGGTGAGCTTTACATCCTTGGAGCAACGAGTTAACCTTCGGGCAACCATATTCGCCCTCACCGACCAGCGCCCTCCTTTCTCGCTCAATATCGATGCGCTCAATAATGTTGTTGTCGTTGTTGTGCATATAATTTTAAAAATGAATTTTAAAAACGTTTAAATATAAATTTTATTTATTTTTAATGTACATTTATTTTTTTAAATGATGTGCCTAGTTAGGTATTTGCTTTTTGTAAATAAGTAAGTAAATGATAAAATAAATACCTAATTAAGAAATAATTGTTTTCCAGCCCATCCCCATAATTCATTTATGCTTACCATTTAGAGATCAGGAGGTAATCCAACCAACAGAGGACCCCTTTTCTTTTACCCTTTGGTAAGCAGCGAGGTCACTCGCTGCACTTATCTATCGGTCTGGGTCCCCGTTATCTTTGCTAGTTGGCTGTATGTGCTGACGACACGGCAATGTACCTACCTACTATACCGGTTTAAGACATGAGTTTATCGCATTATGTAGGTATTTTACGCAATTTTTGGAACTAAGCGGTTCCAAAACTAGACAAGCGAGGCAATCCCTATAAGAGTCAGTTCTCGCATCAGCGAGCTAATTTACCAAACTGTGTTGGTGGTTGTTGACCGCGACCTATTGTTCGATACCTAGATGGGTACATGACGAAGGAAGGGCGGCTCTCGCTCTTGGTAGGCTCACTAGTCTCCACTTCGTAGTGACTACATCAGCAAATTGTTACTGAAATACAAATAGAGAAGCCCGGTCATGTGCTCCGTCATGACATTTATTACCTATGCTTGCAACGCCGTTTTGGCTTCGCAAACGCTAAGCCCCTCTACCCATATTTAGCATAACCACCAAACCGGTTCCTACGATAGGTTAAGGTAGCCCCTTTTTATGTCCGCAATTAGAATCTATATCTAGTTCTTCTTAGATTTGGTGAAGGTCAAATTTGTGAACCGAGTTAGCTTTCTATACCTACTGTCACCGCTTCCGATGACCCTATAACCCTCCTCCAGAGTACCTAGTTCAATGGCCACAACTAGCTACCTAAACCTCTCAATATTTACATACCTATTTACGACAAGCTTAACACCTAATTTGTTTAAATCTCGGCTATAAAGTTAATCATCATTGGATAACATCAAAATATTAATAATTAAAGGATTTTTGTGAACGTCCTGCACGTATTATGGTAGCAGGTAGGAACCTACCTACCTACTTACTACAGACTACTTTTATTTTAGCTGTTTTTTCCTATAGTTTACAGTAGTTTTTGAGTGTGTATGTAATATTTACTTACCGGAAAGTCCACCAGATGTTGAAACACATCGTGTTGAGCCAAAAGAATGCCGACAGGAACAGGAAATGCATACACACCGCTGCACGGCACATGAAACAAACGAACATGTCAGCCACCAGCGCACATCACTCGCAACATCACATCAGTAGCAGCCGAGCTCACCGAGCGCACGACACAGCGCCTGCGGCACCACGTCGCCGGCCAGCTGCGTGGCGGCCAGCAGCACGTCGCCCAGCATGAGCGCCGCCACGTAGTGCGTCTGACAGCGCCAGTGCAGCGCGTGGTGCGCCGCCGGCAGCGCGAAGCCGGCCGCCAGGGTCGCCGCCAGGAACGCGGCGCCCACGGCCAGCCCCGCGCCGTACAGCAGGTGGCGCGACGCCTGCGCGCCTCGCGAGCGCGCCTGCGCCTCGCACGCCAGCACGCGCGCGCCCGCCTCGCCCCGCACCAGCTCCGCGCACCACACGCCGCCCGCCAGCTCCTCGCCGCCGCCGCCGGCCGCGTTCAGCACCAGCGCGCCGCGCGTGCCCAGCCGCGCGCCCGCCAGCACGCCCGCCACCGCGTAGCGCGAGTCCATGGGGCACGCCGGCCAGCCGAAGGAGATCGTGCTAGCGCTGCCGGGCTCGCTCCTGTTGATGAGCGCTCGCAGTTCGTCCAGTGCCTCATCCGGCGCGGGGGCCCCGTCCGCTTCCTTGTGTTCCACGCAATGCTTCCCATCCAAAGAGTGTCCCTCCGCACAGCACTTGGCCGGCTCCCACATCACGTCATCGGCGCACACGAGTGCAGCCTTCAGGTCCGTGCAGTACTGGCTGGGCCACAGGCTGGACTTCGGAGCAGCGCGCACCATCATGAACCCATCCATGCCGCGCAGAGCGTAAGGCGCCGCGTGTTCCGGTAATAATCGCAGCGCTTCACAAGCAGGTTTACCCGTTGTAATGTTCCAATGAGGGGGCTCTTCGTGAACGATTTTTTTCTTCAGGAACGAGACTATCCGCGTAGCCCGGGGGATATTTTCGACGAGGGGGCCGCATGCCGAGGCGACTGCTGCCGGAGACAGCACAGCGGCCCGCAGCGCGTCGTCGGTGAGCGCCTGGCCGTCCGGGCAACAGTGCAGCACGTTCACCTTTTTTGCCGCCACCGTCGCCATCCAGAGCACGCTCCATACTGCCAAGAAACTAACGAGGGATGACATCTCACAATGGGTTCACCGATCACACCGAGGATACGGCCGCTGGGCCTGCATGGCAGCCCTACGCACTTATTCGTATTTTTTAGAATAAACCGACACACAGCGTAATTTTAGTGAAAAACATCCAAACAGTTGCAAAACACCAGACAATGATAAGTTCCCGAACACGAAAACAAACACGTGTGAAAAGGTTCAGGTCGCAGCGAGCGTAACCTTCCGCCTTGAGAGCCGGCACGCTACTGGCGGGTGTCGGTCGCGGCCAGCTGATGAACCGACTGGCTCGCCGACGTCGCGGGGTGTTCGCCCCCCGCGTCTGTGCCGCCTCGGCCCCCGCCGCACATGCACGCTGTGCCACTGTACCAGTCTGCCCGTCCGTCGTCCGACACCACTGTCACGTCAGTCACTCACAACACAACACTACACACAGTACACACACTGTCGGTCGCGGTCAGCGGCAGCGCCACCACGTGCGAGTAGTGCGACGCTTGGAACATTGACGTTGACTCGATCGAAATTGTTATAATAATATAATTCCGGTAACAAGAGCAATAAATAAAACATAAAACAAAAATGAGTGAAGTGAACTGTCTATGTAGTACCTACCTACCTATATTCATATGCACAGCTCAGTTCGCTCTCACTCCACCTAGCCACCTACATTCTCACGCTCGGTGTTAGTTAACAGAATAGCAGCGCAGTACCTACTGGCTACTGGGCGATACCACAACCAGATTGTCAGTAGGTAGGTATCACTAATAAAGTGGAAAGATTTATTTGTTTGTTCGTAGGTACCGAGTGAGCTCCGAAACAACAGCTGGATGGCTGGATCGATGCGATGTTAACCATTTTGTTACCTATTGAAAGCGAAATTATCAGGAATTAGATAACATAGGATACCTATAATTTATTTTCAAAACCAGGTACCTACGAGGTGAAGGAGGTACCTAGTTACGTGAGCAAAGTACGAAAAGCACCTTGTCCTCTTCACGATTTCAAACTTTAACAGCCCATCATCCAGCACTCCTAATTTTGAAAATAAATCATACCCTTTAATAATAACACTCACCAATAAAAATAATGTGGGGTAAATACGCCAAACGTCGGCCACCCCCCAAAGGTCGGCCGTCTGCACATTTTTAACTTGCATTCATTGAAAAAGTAAATAAGTGACAATTTGGCTGCTGGAATTGGATCTTTAGTTCATACTTACTCTATAGGTAAAAACTGTTACTATTCGATTACGTCTCTCGCTTTTCGCACACTGAGCGTCCTTAGCGATGCCGACGATGAAGTGTCAAGTTCGTAGTAAAAATAGCTTACTTTCTGTGAATACCCATATTTTGGGGATTGATATTACAATGGTAAAACATTATTTTTTTTTGCTTTATGCTTTGGTATTAATAAAAGGTTAGTTTTACTATATTTTGAGTTAGTATTTTTAACGTTTTGCGCATTGATTTAAGAGAAAATAGGGGGCCGCCATAAGAATACCAGTTTTGGTTTAAAGCCGGAATCTCGACCGTGGCCGACTTTAAGTAGAATTCAGTCTGTTTTATAATCTGAAAATCTACCAATTCTTTTGGCTTACTAAGAGAATTTGCAAAGCTTATAAGTAAAAAAATCTATTTCACGTCTAATCGCCAAAAACCGGCCGGGGTGATTTTAGTTAAATCTTGAGAAATAAGGCATGAGAAGTAGGGGCCGACTTTACAAATATTAAAGATCGTAATATCAGCCAGCCTCAAATCCGAGCGCTACTATACAGGGTGATTACGTTGGACGGATAGTCAGTTTTATATTTTTAATATACCTACATATTAATTATCAAAATAATTTGCCAAAGTTGATTTATTAAGTTTTGATGTAACTAGGAGGTTCAAATTAATTATTTATAAAATATTACAAAATTGATCAACCATATTAATATAAAATTTATGAAAACTCAATAAGTAGGGTTCGGGATACAAATATCAATTTCTCTTTGGAACTTACTACCATTGAACTCATCTAGCTTAAACTGCGAGGAACAAAAAGTAGTCTTTAGATACTAAGCTCGTTTTTTACTTAAAACTTTTTTTAATAATCGTATTGGTAATGATTGTCACTGTCTTATTTTAAACCACCCTATATCCGGTCGACTTTTAGGAAAAACGCGACCGACTATGGGGCGTAAATGGCCGAGTTTAAGGTTTTTCGTTCTCGATGCATTTAAACCTTATTACTCTTTGCTTTTAGTAGATAAGTCAATCCTATGCCTATAAACATAAAATAGATTAATCAACCTATCTAAAACTACATCACAAGGCATGCTTCGTTGCAAACTGATGTAGCCAGAGCGATCCAAAGTTAGAAAATTCGTTAGGGGGCCGACATTTAGCGTATTTACCCTGGCTTTCTATCGGTAAAAGAGTTTTGGAAATCGTTTGAACATTATACAGAGATTAAACACCTCAACAACCTCACAAATTTTACCTTTTTATAGGTAATATGAGTCATCTGTCTGAACTCCACAAGCCAGTAATTGGGTTACACGATTCGTACCCCTTGCTCACTATTCGTCGTAAAGACTGTCACAGATCTACAAATGACAGCCGGGACCCAGTAGCGTAGCGAGGTTAGACGGGGCAGTGCCCCCGGCCGCATCAGACATCCTTCCCCTAACTTACCTGAGGTGGAGTGCAAAGAAAAATCAGAGTCGCGTTGCTTGCTCCTAACTCTTTTCAGTAATTAGTCTTACTTTACGCGGCTCCAGAAATATAAAACAAGATTTTAAATAATTGTGAGTCCTAATCAGTAAAAAATTGGTCGATAGTATCAAAGCTTGTGCAGTGTCAGTGTGTGGCTTCAGGAATACGGGGAAACCGGAATCCACGCCCATTACAACCAGTCCATAAAAGCACTTCTCCTAATCTATCTGAAGTGAAGTGTTAAACATTATAAAAAAAGACATCTTTGAACACTCACTACGTCACGCTCAAATTTTAAGTATACTTTTCAGCTAATAGGTAATTAGCTAGGTACCTTATCTGACGCGCTAGATTTAAGATGTTTCTTTTGCATTGTCAAAAATTCTCTACCAGCTCGTGTTACTTGCAAATTTTCCTAGAATGGGAGCCTTTCTAGGGTCAATTAACCCCTCTGAATATCTGACGCACCCGAAGACATTCAATACATAGGTACCTACTAAAATCTATTTCCATGGATGCAGCCGAGTACCTACCTACTCGGACGGGTAGAAAAAAATATAAAAGTACCTACCTAGGTACTTATATATTTTTTTGTACCCGTCCGTTTGGCCACCCCTACCGTGCAAGCTGGCAGTATAGCATACCTTTGTGATTAGATTGACGGTGCAGCGGTGGGACAAGCTGACACGCTTCTGTATATTTCAATGTTAGTACCTAGTTAGCTGGTAATTTTACATCTTTGAAAGACGTTTACATCTTTGTTTCCATTTTCAGTGGTGGGGGAAGCATCCAGATGCTTCCCCCACCACTGAAAACGGAAACATTAAATCATCTAATGTACAAAATCTAAAACGTCTCCACGACTCTCAAGTAGGGACTAACACATTCAGCATCATTGCCTCCCTTACTTAAATAGGTAAGTACCTAGTAAGGTATCATCATCTGCCTAGCCTATTCCCAACTATGTGAGGATCGGCTTCCAATCTAAGCGGATGCCGCCGAATAGCGACAGCTTATCTGACCTCCATAACCCAGTTACTGGGTAACACAATGTTAAACCTTCTGCTGAGAACTCGTAACAACATACAACAGTCAGAGAGCTCATAGGTACCTACTTAATAGACATAACACACAAGAAGAATGTAGAAAGCGCACATTAAATACCTAGGTGCCGATCCAAATATTATTTACAACTTTATGCAAGGAATAAAGGAGAAAATAATAATCCATTAATGTTTACAGTAAAAATAATAATTAAATAGGCAACAACATCAAGAAAATTATTTCTTTTCTTTTATGATTCAATACAGTGACGCCACCTTACGGATTATTCGAGTATGAGAGCGGGTCCGCAGACGTACTCTGTGTCCGCAGCCGAATACCACGCGCGAACCGCACAGATGAGTGTCTTAGAGAAGCGCAAGATGGCGTGCACCGTGCGCGATGGTGCCGCCATCTCTCTACCTACAAAGCTCGAAACGCGATAGATAGCTCTCTCATTCTCTTCAACACACAACCATGTGTAACAACATAGTACCTACATCGGATTGTATTTTTATAATGTGTTATTTATTATCCTTGTAAAAAAAAAAAAAAATCTTTCGTTCGTAAAACAAAAAAGCACAGACACTGTAAAACCTTGATTCCTAGTACACGAACTTTGTTGGAGAACCATCTGCGAACAAGGTCATAGAAGAGAAGAGGAGTGGAGAGTCGTACTCCAAGCTGTAGATTCGCTGAGCTTCAGGATGCGGTTGGGGCTGGCCAACACTCTGAGAACCGCAACGAGGCGATTTCTTTCTGATGATGGCATAAAGGTCATCAGCCTATGCATGGGTAATGAAATGCACTGCAGAAACGGGGCAGCACCTACCTACAACATCCTGAATCTATTAGTAAGTCTATTGGAACCATAGAAATCTAAAAATAGATAACATGTTGTAGGTTTCATGTTACGCTGGAATATGTTCCTTACTTTTTTTAATCGTGAAAGTGTTTTAAACTATATGTTGTTTTTAATGAGAATATATTTAAAATAAGACTTTCTTTATAATATAACTCACCTAGCTAACTAGGTAGTACGTACTAAAACCAAATGTGATTTTATCTTGTCATTTGAATCATTAGTTAGTTATAGGCATTAGTTCTAAGTAAAATAATACTTAAGTTATTAATTAATTAAGGCCCATTTACCGCATTGGTTAGCTGTAGGTAATGGTAAATGTAAGTTGATAAATAAATAAATAAAACTAAATTATAGAATACTTTATAGAATACTTTACCAAATACTTAATCAAAAAATGAAGACGGATGCTGTGGTTTATTTTGTGTAATCATTCTCTTTCTTAAATAGGTATTGAAGAATATTCAGCTATTTAGAACATTAAAAAAATATTTTTTGCAAAAAATAAAACCTACTTAAAAACACTAACCGGTGTAAGTACCTAAAATAACTTCGGAAGTCGGTGGCCCATCATGAATAAGATAAAACCACCAAAGCCACAGACTTCCTAATTTAGAGTTATTTTACACCGGTTAGTGTTTTTTATGTCGGTTTTATTTTTTGCAAAGTTTTTTTTTCCATTTTTAGTTGTTTCCATACAAACATTTGCCATTAATTTATTTTATATTGTTAATTGTTAACAATACATGTCATGGTAATGGGGATAACCCTATTACCATGGCATGTAGTGGATAACCACTTATCCCTAATAAATGAGTCTTAACATACCTAACTTTCGAAATCTAGGTATATTGTACACATCTGCATACCCCTCATACAGGCGTAATGATACGTCATGATGTTGTATAAACAATAAACATCCAAGTGATTCCAGCAATCACGACAGATTTGCCGTCTATTTTTGAAGAGTTCCATTGTATATCTCCGAAGATCAGCACCAGATCTTCACCAAATTAAAATGGGACCACCTCAGGAGTCTACTCTTTCAAATAAAAAAAGAATTTTGAGAATCGTTCCACAAATGGCGGAGAAATCAGGTAACCCTCCCTCCTCCTTTTTTGAAGTCGGTTAATGACGACCACCGACTTCATTTGCTATCAAACACTTAGGGCGGCGGTAAAAACAACGCTTTGGTACAACGCGGGGGTTACTGAAGTGCAAATGGAGTTGATCGTCGTCATTTTCGACATTCGAAACGCTCTTTAAGTACAGACACCAGCACATCAAGTTACCCCAATTTGGCAAATTTTCCCAATTGAAAATGAACCTTATTCTTTGAAAGTTGAAAAACGATCAAAGAAATTTGACACATTGGGGTAACTTGATGTGCTGGCGTCTGTACAAATAAATAAATCTCATTTATTCACATCATTTTGTCATTTAAATACCTTAGAGCATTAGTTATCCTGACACAATATCTGCCTTTGTACTTTCCATGAAAAACACCAATAGGTACTTATCTAGGTACTAAAAGAGTAGGTAGATATCGGCACGTAAATAATCATTAACATTAAAAAAATCCCCCTTGCTCACTTCTAGACTTTTGTCTTCTATTGATTTAAATATCTACAGTTGTTCGTATTAGTATCACCAATACGCGGATTTTCGTCCATTATAGAAACGCCTTAACCTTTTGAACGCCAGAGCAAAAACGCATGAACTTGCCCTCAACGCCAGGCCACAAATTCACCGCAAATACCTACGAAAAAATAGGGATTCCAAAACTTCATCGATAATCAATTTTATTTTCATTTTCGTCTTTAATTTCGAAATATAATGTCCTTATAACATTGAAATTTAATTCAACATTACATTTCTTCCTATTAAAGTAATAGTTATACACTATTTACAGACTTGTATAATACCGTAATAACAGATATGAGACTACAATATATTTAAATATAATAACTGTAGGTACAACACTATTCTTGATCTGCTGTCTTCATATTGTGACCATGGCGTGGACGGCCCGCCATTTTAATAACTACTTCGCTTCCGAAATAAGGATGTGGCAACGTAATATCTCGTTTATCGATGTTCTAGTACAATATTATTTTATAATAAATGAAACACGTTTTTTAAATCAGATTTATAATTCCGAATGTAACAGGTACTTAAAAATATATGATTGAAATAGGTTAAGAAGGTAAATAAAAACTATGAAAAAATAGAAAATTTTAATAAGTTCTATAAACCTGGCATAAAAAGTAACAAATTAAAACAATTAACGATTATGTTCGGAACAATATTTGCAACCGAACAGCTCAGCGCTTTTGCCTCCGTGCATTTCCATAAATGCATGTGTCGCAAGTAGGTATTACCGAGTGAGTGTATGTGCGGACACCAATCGCGTAACTCCACCAAAACCACGTCAAACCATCTTAGTGCTAATTTAGCCTAAATATACCATTTATAACCAATTTCAATATAACTTTTAAACCAAATAATTTCGTATAATTTAACCAGTGATCATAAACTAATCAACCAATATCAACCAACCCAGAATTAACGCTAAACCAGATCGGCGCTAAATTCTACATGGTCCTTCGAGCATTAAGGGCCTCGGTTCGCGAAGTACAGTGAAGTGTTTGTGCACCGGGACCTTGAAACCAGTGTTTTATGAATTATCAGTTTGTAGGGAAAGTAGATAGGGAGTGAAATCAACTTGGAAGAAATCGGACAGCTGTCGTGTAAGAAGCATATAAGGTCAGACCAAACCATTTTACATACTTTATTTTACTTACGTACTTAGTTAACCGTGAGAATAATGGAAGAGTTAGCAGTCAGTCAAACGGAGATTTACGATTCTCTGGTTAAGCTTCTAACTAACATCAAGAAAGACGGAGCTGAGCGTAAAACTATAGATTATTGCAAGCGGAAATTGGAGATATTAGAAAATTATTGGAGAGAATATCAGCGTAACCATAGAAAATGCTGTGAAGTTGCAACATTTAACCATGTGTATTTCACACAAAACTGTTTTGATAAGGCGGAGGAAGTCTATACGTCAATCAAGCAGCTAATTACCAGAGCCATGGAGAACTTGTTGGCAAAACAGCAAGAACCTCGACAACCGTCGGGACAGGCAGGCACATCGAAGCAACCAGAGGAATTAACTCCTTCACAGCAGCAACATAGAGATACCATCGGAGGCAGTAAATTAGAAGAAATGATAAAGAAGCAGACTATCCAATTCAGAGCCTTCATGAGAACCGTATCAACCATTGAAATCGATCAACTACAGAACAAGTGGGAGTTCGACGACGCATTGAAAACTCTGCAAAGTCGGTGGGCTATTATAGATAGCCTACACTGGGAAATAGAAAGTGGAAACGGGGATGAGGTTGTGTGGTACCAAGACGAATTCAACCGATATGAGAAAATGTATAACGATTTAAAGAAAACCATAAACTCTAAAATGTGGTCTGTATCTCATCGCGACAAATCTACTCCACAGATGGATATTCCCACATTCCAAGGGAACTACCACCATTGGACATCGTTTAAAGATTTATTCACAGAAACCATCCATAGAAACCCATCGTTATCAAACTCACAAAAAATGCAATTTCTAAAAAGCAAAGTTGCAGGAGAAGCTGAGCGTCTGATCCACCATCTTCAGATTAGTTCAGATAATTACGCGGTTTGCTGGGAAATACTAAACCACAGATATGGCAACAACAGACTTATTTTCACGTCTCACGTCAACATATTATTGAACATTCCTAATATGCAGCAACAATCCATAGGGGCGATCAAAAAACTGCATGACGTAACCAAAGAATGCCTCCACGCTATTCAGAACCTAGGGATAGATATCACCACTTGGGATCCGCTGTTAGTACTTCTGCTGTCCCAGAAACTTGACAGCGAGCTATTCGCCGAATATATTGAGTCGGTAAAGAATCCCAGGGAAGTACCAGTACTTCAAGAATTCTTAGACTTCTTGGAAAGCAAGTTTACCGCCTTAGAAGCATCGCGGCGTAAACAAGAACCACAAAACCAAAATTATCAAGCAAACCAGAAAAAATATTATAATTCTAATAATAATCAACAATCATCATGCAGAGGCCATTCAAACAACCTGAAAAACCATACTAAGTCGTTACACGTGTCGCGGTCGATCACCTGCGCATTGTGTAATGCTGACCACGGGTTATGGATGTGTACCCAATTTTTGCAAATGTCGGATGAGCAAAAACTAAAAACTGTCCACCATTTAAACTGTTGCACGAATTGCCTATTCAACCATTTAAATAAACCTTGCAATTCTAATAAAACATGTCGCAAATGCAATGCTAAACATAACTCATTATTGCATGACGCAATCACAACCAAAACCAGGCCGAACACATCGGCAAAAACAAACCATAAGGCCGGAAACACACACATGACACTACGCGTGACTAATGATGAACAAGCAGCAGCTTCAACCCATGCATCTTGGGATGACATGTCCGAGACACTCTTAGCTACGGCCTTAGTGGAAGTCCCAGGATACGATGGCGCATACCATACCATGAGGGCACTGATAGACCAGGGATCTCAAATCTCTTTAATAAGTGAGAAGGTAGCTCAAGTTTTAAAACTTCAAAGACACTCTTGCAAAGGAACCATATTCGGCGTAGGTGAAAAGGAAAACAGCTGTAAGGGTGTAATGAACATCCGTATAAAATCAATTTATAGTGAGTTTGCCATAGAAGGTGAGGTACTTATAATGAACAACCTAATCAAAAATTTACCAAATAAATCGTTCATAAAACCAACTTGGCCTCACATACAAAACATTAATTTGGCAGACCCCGACTTTAATACCAGTCGACCGGTGGACCTATTGCTAGGAGCAGATGTGTACTGCAAGATTGCTTTAGGTGGCCTTTTGAGAGGCGACGGCGAGAATCAACCAATAGCCCAACAAACGCAATTAGGATGGTTGCTTTGTGGGACAATGACACCACAATACAGATGTAACGTCGTTCTACATAATACTGACGACTTACGCAGATTTTGGGAAAATGAAGACATCAACCAACAGGCCGAAATGTCCACCGAAGATCATGAATGTATGCAATATTTCCTATCAACAACAGAGAGACTAGAAAATAAGAAGTACCAAGTCCGACTGCCATTTAAACCAGAAACCAAGGAACAACTAGGGTCCACTAAACCATTAGCACTGGCACAATTTCGTAACTTAGAGAAAAAGTTACAGAAAGATCCAGAATTGAAAACAGAATACACAAAGTTTATGAATGAGTATTCAAATTTAAAACATATGATACCGTCAACAACAGGTACGAAACCCGAGTGCTACCTACCACATCACTGCGTCACTCGTGCTGAGTCAACCACTACAAAGTTGCGCGTTGTGTTTAACGCGTCGACTAGATCATTATCAGGACTAAGCTTGAATGACGTCATGTATCGAGGTCCTAACCTACAACAAGATCTACAGGAGCTAATTCTGAAATGGAGACAGTATCAGTTCGTATACACTGCAGATATCGAGAAAATGTACCGACAAATAATGGTACATCCTGAAGATCAGCCGTACCAGAAGATATTGTGGAGGGACTCACCTTACCAACCCATCCAGACATATCAACTAACAACCATAACTTATGGCACAAAGCCTGCACCATTTTTGGCTATGATGTGCTTAAAACAACTTGCTGCCGAGGAAAAACCAAATTTCCCAGCGGCAGCAAAAGCGTTAGAAGAGTGTTTCTACATGGACGACTACTGTGGTGGAGCAAATTCAATGGATGAAGCAAAACAGTTACAAACAGACCTAATTAAGCTACTCAGTAAGGGTGGGTTTAATCTACGAAAATGGGCTACAAACGAACCAAAATTACTCGCTGACTTAGAAAAAGATTTGTGGAACCAGCAAATCTACGAGTTCAAACAGTCGGACGCAACAAAAACATTAGGGCTTGGATGGAACCCGCAACAGGACAAATTCATCTTTGACTCAAAACTGGAGCCAGTTTTATTACCAAAACCAACCAAAAGGTCACTTCTCTCCGACATATCAAAAATATTTGACCCATTAGGCTGGCTCACACCATTAACTATAACCATGAAGATGTTATTTCAAAGTGTGTGGTCATCAAATCTTAACTGGGATGACGCGCTACCAGAAGATATCAATCACAAGTGGCTGAACTTAAGGGGAGAATTAAAAGATATTAATACCATAGAAGTAAAACGATGGCTTGGAATAAAGGAAAACCATAACTTGCAATTACACGGATTTTGTGATGCGTCAAACAAGGCGTATGCCGCCGTGATATATTGCAAAGTCAGCAATGAAAATAACTCTAATGAGGTAACACTGGTCGCAGGAAAAGCCAGATTAGTGCCTGTCAGTAAAGACATATCTATACCAAGGCTGGAGTTAATGGGTGCCCAACTATTATCACAGCTGATGCAAAAAGTGCAAACTTGCCTAAAGTCTTATAAACAAGAAATATATTGCTGGAGCGATTCAACAGCAGTGTTAGGATGGATTCAAGGAGATCCAGCGAGATGGAAACCATTCGTCTCAAACCGCGTGAAAGCTATTACCAAAATAATATCAAAAGAAAAATGGAGTTATGTCAAAACCATTGAAAATCCAGCAGACTGTGCCAGCCGTGGATTGAAAACCAAACAATTAAAAAACCATTATCTCTGGTGGCAAGGGCCATCATGGATTCAATCATTTAAAAACCATGACATATCTCAAATTACCTATGAAACCAGTTTAGAGATAAGACAGTCTAACGCAGTAGTTGTGCAAAATCACCAGAATACAACCATGACCATACCAACCATAACCCACCATTTGTTAAACAAATTAAATTCCTTCGTAAAAATCGTGCGCATTTTTGCATGGATACTACGGCTGACGACTGCAAAAGCAGGCCGTCAACCTTATCTCACATTACATGAGCTCCGTCGCGCAAAACTGCTGATTATTAAAACTGTGCAACATATGGAGTTCGCCAGTGACGTCAGTTGTTTATTTAAGAATGGAAAAGTGCATTCAAAAAGTAAACTTTTACCACTTCACCCTATCATAGACCAAGACGGTATCCTGCGAGTAGGAGGCAGATTACGAAACGCCCAAATAAGCTCAGAAATGAAACACCCAATTATATTACCACACAACCATCGAATTACCTCGCTAATAATTCAATACGCTCATGAGCTAACCTACCACGGTGGGGCACGCCTCACTTTGTCAAATACTCGACAAAATTATTGGATTATCAGCGGATATTCAGCTACAAAGAAAGTCATACGTCAGTGTGTTACATGCAAGAAGCAAGAGCCCATACAACAGTATCAGCTCATGGGAGATCTACCAGCATACAGAGTAAACCCTGAAAGCGCTTTCTACCATTGCGGCGTCGATTACACAGGCTTTGTGGATGTGAAAGCAAACAAAGGACGAGGCATAAAAACTACCAAAGGTTACATAGCGCTTTTCATATGTATGGTGACGAAAGCTGTGCATCTAGAACTAGTTTCCGACTTAACTAGCTCAGCTATGATAGCCGCTATAACCAGAATGGCAGCACGACGCGGAGCTCCTCGTCACATTTATAGCGACAACGGAACCAATTTCGTTGGAGCCAACAGAATTCTGCAAGAAGAATACGACCATCTTCAAAATATTTTCAATAAGTCATTTTATAAAGAGATAACAGAATTAGAAATCGAATGGCATTTCAACGCACCTTCTTGGCCTCAGGCGGGAGGACTTTGGGAAAGAGCCGTGCGAAGTCTCAAGCACCACCTCAAACGCGTGATTGGACAACAAAAACTTACATTTGAAGAATATATCACCCTGTTGTCAAAACTAGAAGCCTGCTTGAATTCACGACCACTTTGTGCGTTATCAGAAGACTCAGAAGATTTAAATTACCTTTCACCAGCCCATTTCCTATCAGCACGACCAGGTTTGACCATCATCGAAACAGCTAATGACGCCAGAACTAGATGGCATCTAGTGTCAAAACTATTTGAAGATTTATGGAAGAGATGGAAGGTAGAGTACTTAACTCAGCTATCAACCAGAAATAAATGGTTAAAATACCAAAAGAACGTCAAAGTAGGCGATCTAGTAATGATACATGACGACAATTTACCAGCAGGGAAATGGCCAATGGGCCGTGTGACGGAAGTACATCCAGGAAGAGACGAACTCGTCAGAGTAGTGACTCTGAAAACCAAAAACGGCTACATGAAGCGCCCTGTAGTTAAACTATCAGTTTTACCAATAAACCAGGAAGAAGCAATTATACCAGAAAAACCAGAAGGTAAAGAACCAGTACAACCGATAAGGCCAGAAAATAAACCACGTAACCACTTGCAACCAAAAACCAAAACATACAAGACTTATCCCAAGATCGCAAACCTTGCACTAGCTTTATTATTCTTCTTAAGTATAATACTGCCTACAACAGCATTATATAATATTACGCCATTTGACACTAGTAAAACTTTGTACTTTGACGCTGTGGGGAAAGTACAATTGATTCGGGATAAGTGGAAATTAGTAACATACTACAATATGTCCCCGTACTGGCAAGGAGATAAAGCTATTCAAGACTTTACAAGCTATCTCGATAAAACATGCGAAACAATTATAGAATCCAGCCACTGTCATATGATACTCCAACAAATACGTCACGATTACAATGAACTGCAATACTACGACCAGCTGTTGCTTAGCCAGCATTACGGCGAGCGTTCACGAACACGACGCGGCCTTATCAACGCTGTCGGCTCAATTGCAAACTCATTGTTCGGGGTATTAGACGAAAATTTCGCAGAAAAATACAGACAGGACATTGAACTTATACACGTAAACCAACACCATCAAGGTCAGTTATGGAAAAACTTGACATCTATCGTCGAAGCGGAACACAATGTACTGCAAAGAACTGAAGATATAATAGCGAAACAACACAAAACCATAAACAAACATTTAAACGCCTTGGACAAGGCCAACAGTGGACTGCAAAAAGAAATTGATGTGATAACCACACAACAAGACTTCACATTAGTCTCTATAGCTACCATTAATATGATGCAAAACTTGAAACAGATACAGAGCACTTTGATAGATACAATATCGGAGATTTACCACGGCCAAATCAGTCTGCATCTACTCACACCAGCGCAGCTCAAACGAGAGCTACAAATTATCTATGGCCAAATGCCTCAAGATTTAAGCCTGCCAATAGCAAACATAGAGACAGACCTTCAGCATATTTACAAGCTGCTTAGAACAAAGGCGCGGGTCACAGAAAAATATATTATTTTCGAAATTACATTCCCACTCATAGCACGGGAAACTTTTCAATTATTCAGGATCATACCAATTCCGCGTCAAACCAATTACAGTATGACCAGCATAATACCAATATCAGAGTACGTCGCAGTGAACCTAAAAAAGGATGCTTATCTTGTACCCACCAGACATGAACTTGACACATGCTTGTATCAAGGGGAATCTCTCATGTGTGAGCTCTTTAAACCAATACTGAACCTGGAAAATGACCAAAACTTTTGTGAAACAAGCCCAATAAACCAAAGGTGCAAGACAGAAAGAAGAGTGTGCAAAAACAAATGGGTAGAATTACACTCTACATCACAATACCTCTATTTTTGCTGTGACACATATACAATTAAAATCATATGTGACGATCAAGTAACAGTTCATCAGCTGACTCAAGCAGGGATCATTAGCATGACTCAGAAATGCTTTGTTAAAAGTAAAGATTTTACATTGTACTCCTTACAACACCAATCCAACCAATTAATATTTTCACCAGAATTGGTCGTACCAGAGCTAGACCAAATAAATCATATCGTGAACGTAAAAATACCAACTGAAATTGAGCTACCAGAAGACATGAGTCTAAATAGATCTCTATTTATTCTTGGAGAACAAATAAAAAATCTAAAATCCACCAAAGCAGAGGTCGACAACATATCAGTCCATGACATTCACCAGTACACCGTCGTCTACATACTGCTGGGAGTTGTCCTGTGCGCGGCAGTAGTCTGGGCCTGGACAAAAGTGAGATGCTGCTCGTATTCTACGGCCAGTCGCGCGGAGCGTCACCACAGACAAGAGTCTGTGGCAACCACATCGGAGTCAACCACAGTGCAAAGTGATGTGAAACCGCGAAAGCAGAGTATTGCTGACCGTCAGCAAAGTGAAAGTGAACACATAGGCTTAAGTGCATATTTCGCCAGGCGGTGGCCCAGTGCTATGCGTAGTGCGGGAAAAAAGGAAAGGGCTACGTTGCCTAAAGTGCGAAAAGATTGTGTGCGTACAGTAGACGATACATTAGTGTAGAGTAATTTTAATAGAAATATATTTTTTACTTTGTTTACCATTATATTATTAGACTTAACTCTTATTTTACATGTAAACTAAGATGATTTGATCAATTTATCTTTTAATCTCATCTTGTGCTCGGGAATATGTTCGGAACAATATTTGCAACCGAACAGCTCAGCGCTTTTGCCTCCGTGCATTTCCATAAATGCATGTGTCGCAAGTATTACCGAGTGAGTGTATGTGCGGACACCAATCGCGTAACTCCACCAAAACCACGTCAAACCATCTTAGTGCTAATTTAGCCTAAATATACCATTTATAACCAATTTCAATATAACTTTTAAACCAAATAATTTCGTATAATTTAACCAGTGATCATAAACTAATCAACCAATATCAACCAACCCAGAATTAACGCTAAACCAGATCGGCGCTAAATTCTACAGATTATATATAATTATCACAGTTACCAATCAGTCTTATGCTAATAAATCTTTAGAATAATAGAACAACATTATACAAAATCTGCATTGTATTATCTTATCATCTAATAGTAAGCCATATGTAAATAAAATCTAATAAAAAACTTCAAATCTTTGATTTGAAATAATGATATTATCCAACATGCGCTACATCACTAGCGGTCACGCAGTTATGACTCTGGCGTGTGAGGACATTCTTTTTTCAGAGTTTATTTCTTTCTTTTTAACGTAAAAATTCTCAATATTTATAATGCAATTTAATTAGTTTTATGAAAATAAATAAATTTTGGACCTTCTATTTTTCAGGTATATAAATAAATAGGCATTAAAGTAATGTTTAAATAGTTTATTTCGTGTTTTAATGTACCGCTGTTTTTGTCACATATTTGTGTCGTTGGCGCTCAGGGACAGTTTTCGCTTGTCACGTATTTGTGACCCTGGCGCTCAAAAGGTTAATTATACATAGTCCTACATAAAACCTACAATATTGTTAACCCTACTGCTGGGTTTGCATGGCAAAATTTAAATGATCAATGTCTTTGAAACTCCGCAAAGTTTCTTCGTCACAATTTCAGGTTATCATTATCGTCTGTCACAAAATTTTGAACACATTTTGAAGGTCGTAGATCATCAGGCAGCGGAGATACATGTGCCCAGCCAGCTTGAATCCAGGCTGGCTGGACATTAAGTTTTTAATGATTTCTCGTAAACCCTTACATGTGACGCCATAGATCAAACGTTATTACTGTCACACATTGCGTCTGTAAATGTTAGTAAAGGAACCATATTCGAAAACGCTGCCAGAGCCAGCCAAAAGTTTTCTACGTAAATTCAAGCTGGCCGGACACAGATTTTCGTATTTTCTACTAAACCACTGTACCTATCACAAAACTTTTAGCTCGACGCCTGTCACAAATTTATGTGACGCCCGTTGATATGCAAAAAGTCGTCAAAATCACTTCCGTTACCGAGATTGAGAGACCAGCGAAAAGTGGTTTTTCAAGCTGGCTGGACACGTTTTCGATCGATTATCTAAGATTCAGTAGCGGCACAAATTCTGAAATAAGGGTCTTTAGCCGTCACATAAAGTGCCCTATTGACCTAGTTAAATGCGAGCTATTTTGAAGATTTGCCTAGCAAATCTGAGACACATGACAACATTCGTAAGTACAGACATGACCTATCAACTAACCTATCTTTTCTTCGCATTCTCAGTCTAGCCCCAAAGGCTCGTAAATATAGCAGTCAAAATAAGTAGCACTGACACAGAGTGAAAAACGTTTTTTTACGTCAAAAATTATGGGTTTCCGATAAACTAAGAAAAGTAGGTAAGTAAACAGAATCGTTTTAGGTAAATGTATTATATTTTTTTCTTTTACAATAGGTATGTCCATAATTAACAATACACGACACTAATATTCCCGCACAAAAGAACTAGTGCGGCAGCCATCGCGCCAGTGCGCTCGGCGAGCTCGAAATAAAATACTATGTGTTGGTGTTATCATTTATTGCGTGTGTCGGGCGGCTAGGGCGGCCGGCGCCGAGTGCACGGCAGCTAGGGCAGCCGGCGCCGAGTGCGCAGCGTCTAGAGCGGCCGTCGCCGAGTGCGCGGCTAGGGCGGCCGGCGCCGAGTGCACGGCAGCTCGGGCAGCGCGCGTTGAGTGCGCGACGGCTAGGACGGCCGGCGCCGTGTGCACGGCAGCTAGGGCAGCCGGCGCCGAGTGCGCAGCGTCTAGAGCGGCCGTCGCCGAGTGCGCGGCTAGGGCGGCCGGCGCCGAGTGCACGGCAGCTCGGGCAGCGCGCGTTGAGTGCGCGACGGCTAGGACGGCCGGCGCCGTGTGCGCGGTTAGGGCGGCCGGCGCCGAGACCGCGGCTAGGGCGGTCGGTGCCGAGACCGCGGCTAGGGCGGCCGGTGCCGAGTGCGCGGCTAGGGCGGCCGGCGCCGAGAGCGCGGCTAGGGCGGCCGGCGCTCCGTGACGGCGTCGGCCGTGGCGTCGTAGCGCGGCGGGTTGGCCCACGGGTCGTAGCCCAGCACCGACAGCATGGGCGCCAGCTCAGCCATGTCGGCGCGCACGTCTGCCGGGATCTGCCCCACCCACTTGTCGAGCGCGTCCAGGTTCACCGGCCGCACAACCTGGTCCGACGACCGCTCCACACTGTAGAATACAAAGTCCACGTATAGCACTCACGTCTGTGGTACAAACCCCAGTACAAGCTAGCCTCATAACATAATCTTTCAATGTCATGTCACGTGTGACAATCGATGAGTTTGATGATTGTTCTCGTATGCATACATTCCCGGACGCATAAATCGCTCCACAGTGCATTTTAATGTATACCTAAATGCCTAAACCATTAAAATGATAAGTCAAAGGAAAAGCTTTTTATGTAGATTCGATTATTAACCGACTTCAGGAGGAGGTTCACAATGCGATCGGTATTTTTTTTTTACTTTTTTTTTTTTATGTATGTACACCGATTACTCCGAGATTTATGATCCGATTTACGGGATTCTTTTTTAGTTCGATGCAGAATAGCTGCCATTTGGTCTCACAAAAATTTTGCATACTTTGACCCGTTAGTTTTCATTTTATGATCATTTTTATGAACATTTAATTTTTTTTTTTGATTTTTTTTTGTATGTATGTGCACCGATTACGCTGAGATTTTTATACCGATTTACGTGATTCTTTTTTAGTTTGATGCGGAATAGTTGTTTTTTGGTTTCATAAAAAAATTACATAGTTTGACCTGGTAGTTTTCATTTTATGAACATTTTTTGTTCATGATTTTTTCTTTTTGATTTCATCGAATTCTGTTTATTCGTTCGATTGTAATATTAAAAGAAATGGAAAATAATGAATTAACTATATGAAAAATATAAAAACTAAAAATTGTAAAATAAAAACTTTTTGACAAAAAAAACAACCGACTTCAAAAAAAACACTAACCGGTGTAAAATAACTCTAAATTCGGAAGTCGGTGGCCAATCATGAATGAGACAAAACCACCAAAGCCACAGACTTCCTAATTAAGAGTTATTTTGGTTAGTGTTTTTTTTGAAGTCGGTTTTTTTTTTTTAAGCTAATATGTTAGACCGTTTTCAGTATATACCTAATCATTATAGAGTACAAAAAAAAAAACTATTACTAAGTATTATATTATCAATTCAATTTATTTACATTATAAAATGAAAATTAATTTAGGTATTTGCCGCCATCGGGGTCCCCGGGCACGCGCACTTGAGTTTAAACCCAGTGCCCCAAAGGGGGCTGTCCAGCTTGTGGCTGAGCACGTTCAGGATAGTGTTGGTGCTCCCACGCGTACAGAACATCAGCGAGGCGATGCGGCGCCGTAGCACGGTGTAAAAGCCGTCTGTGTGCGCGTGTGCAAACATCGCAGACGCACTACACAGCGTGGGAGCCCAACCAGCACCCTGAACGCGTTATTACACTGTACTCGGAGAGCGTTGATGGCCCGCTGCGTGTAGTTGACCCACAGATTGCAGGTGTAGAGAGCTTGGCAGAATGCTTTAAACAGAGTGGTGTTTACCCTAAACTACAAGTCGCAAATCTGCGTGCCAACATCCCTCCTATCTCTTTCTATATCCCTTTGATCTCTTAAATCCTCGGTAACCACATGGCCGAGGTATTTAAATTCACTCACTCTTCGAAGCTGTGTTACAGCTTGGCAAAAAAGAGTGTGGAATAAATGATGTCGCTAGTATCGCGCATGTGGCCACCCTGAATACAACGACTTAACAGGTTTGATACTTGTTATTTTTTGGTACTTATATAATCCCAAAGTTAAGTGGGTGGTTCTGTCTGTCGGATGCTACGCCATGGAAGGCTTCAATGTCCAGTATTAACACTATTAACAGTGGGCAAATGTACACATTTTTACATGTTGTTATACATAACAACATGTAAAAATGTATACGAAGCAAAAAAAGTATGTAAGAATGCATATGCATATGCTACGATTCTTACATACCTACTTCTTTTGCTTCGTATTCGCTCTCTAGTTTCTGCCTACCAGCGTGGGAAAGAGGCGTGAGTTAATATACCTATGTATGTTATAGTGGGCACTGAAGCCTTGCACGAAAGTGATGCATTAGGTATACACAGACAGATATAATCATGCCCTCGAGAGCAGTCTAACCGTAAGATTGTTAGGAATTAACGACAATAGTTTGTTTACAGGGATAATGAAAGAACACGTTTTTTTAAGTTTTATTTTAATACCAAAAATTTAATCAGACGAATCGAACACACTACCATCAAATATTCGATCCCGGAAAAGCTCACATGTTGGCTAGAGCTTCCTGCAACTTCTGAAACACTAGTATTTTCTAATTCTGATAAATCACTGCTACTGTCATCTGTGAGATTTATTACTGTCATGATATTATTTTTCTATTTTCATTACAATATCCTTGCATGATTTTTTCCAATCTTAGTAATGTTTGCAAATGCTTGTTCAGCAGCCACCTTTAAAAACAAAAAATAATCATAAACAATGGTTCTAACATAGCAAATTTAAATATGTATAAACTAGGCTACATACCTTTATATCAATGGATCCAACATTGATTGAAGCAATTTAATGTTTTGCAATGCCCCATATTAATTCAATTAGATTCACGTCACAAAGATAAGGTGGTAACTTTCTTCAAGCGACCTTTGAAGTTTTCCCGGTGTTTAAAAATAATTATGTTATTCTTTACCTTCCTTAAACATTTTTCTTACTGTGTTGACAGATTTACCTAAAACAAAAAGATGCGGGACTTTATTATTAATTCCCTATTCTTTATCTTCAAGTATCAAATATGGGTATACGAGGCTCTTTAAACTACAAAACATAACCTTAAATTTCAATTTCTGTAAACAAGACAAATAGTTACTTAAATCTGTATATCAACAAAACTACGCATTGAAAACATTTAGAAAAACTTATTTAATGTACAATGATTTAATTAGGGTAGATAAATACCTGTCCTAGCGGCAGTTCTTCGATAAACATTCCCGATATCGGACAAAACTTGTCCCGCTTCAGATTTGGCCAAACACCACAAAAAGACGAGGTAAATCACTGCTCTGATACAACTACGAATGGTTTTATTAACTTTTAATTGTTAATTTTGCAACGAAACTTAATAATTTTGTTGAATCTATGAAAAACGACGAGGATTTACGCACTTTTGACACATGATGTACTAGCACTAGACAAATAAATCAATGTTGCCACAATCATCCACTTTTAGTGTCAACTGTCACCGCGTCAGACTCTTTTTTGCCAAGCTGTAACTGCTCGAATGTCCTTACGAGCCCCCGGTGGATCGTAAGCCATACAAACAATGTTCGACGACATGCGACGGGTAGTAGCACTGACAGGTGTCACATCCCCCATTTTACGACCCGTGTCTTGGAACACCATGAGCTCGCTTTTCTGCTCATTGTACTGGAGACCGTGTGCTCTCGCATACTCCTAACACACGCCTATCAGCTTTCAGAGCGCGGCCATTGATGGGCTGAGCAAAACCATATAATATGCGTAGCTAACACTGTAGATACAGTGACTATCAATCGAGCATCCCATTATCCCACCCCGATGTTGCTTAACTCAACAATCAGCCCGTTCACGCATAAGTTGAAGAGTGAAGGTTATGTTAACGCGCCCTGTCCCACTCCACACTCCAACCCGTACTCATCAGAAATATCACCAAGCCATTTGACCTGGTTAGTTTGGTGATCATACCAATATTTAAACATATTTATTAGCTCACCCGGCACACCTGTACACTTCAATTTACGCTAGAGAATATCAAACCTAACCAGGTCAAAAGCCTTGGAGAGATCAATAAAGGCTGCATTCAACACAGGCGTGCTCATGTCTGTATAATACCTGACAGTCTGCTTGATAGAGATAACTGCGCATTCTGTCGAAAGTCCTGGTCTGAAACCGACCTGTGCGTCGTTTAAATTTAGGTGTTTCTTAAGCTGTCTCTCAAGCATGCCATCAAGCACCTTGGCTGTGGTTGTAACCAATGATATCGGGCGGTAGTTGCACTTATCAGAATTATCTCCAGTCTTGCTTTTAATTATAGCCACTACAGTGGTAGTGTACCTGCCAAATGAGCTGATGAACACAGTGGTGTTCATCAGCTCATTTGGCAGGTAGGAATACCTAATACAGGGCGAGAATAACCGCCGCAGGAGCCTCGGGAGATGTGGCCCCGCATGCTAAAACTGTTCGATACTGAAGCCGTCGTATCCGGGCGACTTCCCTCGAGTAATGCCCTTTATTATTACAGCAACTTGTTTTGCTGTGACACACACAGGCACAAGGATTTACATATTCTATTTATTTTTAATGAATAACTTAACTTTAGGTAAATATGCATCAGATTATCCCATATCTAGTTACAAGTATTTAATTATGTACTTACTTAATGAATATATGTGTATGTGTTACACTGACTTTTATTAATTTACCTCATTCAATATTATTGCTGACGACATGGTGCTGCTGAGCGCTTCGGTCGGTGGCTTGAGGAAGCTAATGCAAGTCTGTGTGGAGTACGCCAGTGGACACGGCCTCAAGTATAATGTGACCAAAAGTCAGTGCATGGTCTTTGAGACGAGTAGTGCGAAATGCCCACAAAGTATACCACCAGTTTATCTCGATGGTGTTCCCCTAGACTGGGTGAAACAATTTAAATACTTGGGGCATTTAGTCACGGCTGACCTCAGAGATCATGCTGACATCGAACGGGAGCGGAGGGCATTGTCAAAGAGGGCGAATATGTTGGCACGCAGGTTCGCACGCTGTTCTGATCAAGTTAAGATCACACTTTTTAAAGCATACTGCACATCGTTGTAGACGTGCAGCCTGTGGGCTAACTATACACAGGCCAGTTACAGTGCCCTCCGCGTACAGTACAACAACGCGTTCAGGGCTGTATTGGGGCTGCCCCGCTTTTGCAGTGCCTCGGGCATGCTTGCGGAAGTGCACACCGACTGTTTCCACGGCACCATGCGCAAGCGGTGCGCGTCCTTGGTGCGCAGGGTGCGGGCCAGCTCCAATGCTGTCCTAGTGATGATCGCTGGACGTTTGGACTGCCCTTATATTAGGAAGTGCTGCAGTAGGCATATAGCCAGGGCATGTTAGCGACGCCGACGAATTTGTTATTATTGCTGAGCTTTAATTAATTACAGGTATTATATTTTATCCTAACAAGATTTGCAGTAACGTAATGCGCCACTCGGAATATTTACTTGAAAAACAATATCTTTTATTTTTCTTACAAAGCGTATTCACGTTTTGACAGGCAGGCGTCCCACACAAGACGTGTGCCTTCTGTTCGATCGAACCAAAGAGATTTAGAATACTATACATAGAGCGGGCATGTCAAGGAAATGTCATAGAAAAACTTTGATCCCATGTCTCAGTAACGCCATCTAGAATAATGTATGAATATTGGAGCGGCAGTGAAGCGTACTAAACAAAACTCATAGACTTGTGTCCGGTAGGACACACTTTTGTTTACAAATTTTGTTTGTGATGTCCGGTCTATAGGTATTGAATGTCTTTGGATCGAACACAAGTTTCGGATGAAAATTTTGGTCGTGATGTCCCGTCTATAAATATTGTATTCTTTTCTCTTCTATTCTAAGGTTTATTGAATGTCTTTATGTGTAACGCAGGATGGCCGTGTCGCAGATGTTGATAGTATGAACCGAAAAACCGTTAAACGAAATTCAACTTATCAACTCGCAACTCGCGGGTGCCTTCCATTCTATGTAATAAATAAATAAGGTAAATTGCATAGTCAGTAACTGTAACACAAACATCCATTATCCTTTACCGCTGGTGGTTGTTCTATTTCATGACTATTTTCCTTAATAAGCGCTGTATATAGCTGTATTTGGTATTTATTGATGTGAGTAGACTTTCCGATAAAAATAATGTTTTAATTTTATGCAATGTATAGAGTTTAGTGTGATTGGTGCTCTAGGAAGCTAGAATATTCCAAAAGTATTTCTCAGTGCCAAGGTGCGAGAATATAAACGCCGGTAAAGTTATACTTATTTGGCATTTGCAGACGTCGAGGCCTCCCTGGCTGGAGTGGGAAGAGTTGCTTTTCAAAATTGAAATTAACGTATGTTTCAAAAGAAGGCACCAGCGAGTGAGTGTGTGCGAGTGTGTGCGAGTACATACTTGGAGAGCGCCACGCCGTTGGGCTGGTTGATGTAGCGCTCGTGGTGCAGCACGGCGTCGTGCCACGGCAGCTGCAGGAAGGCCAGCACGCGCCGCATGGTGGCGTGCGGCCGCAGCACCAGCGAGTGAGTGTGTGCGAGTGTGTGCGAGTACATACTTGGAGAGCGCCACGCCGTTGGGCTGGTTGATGTAGCGCTCGTGGTGCAGCACGGCGTCGTGCCACGGCAGCTGCAGGAAGGCCAGCACGCGCCGCATGGTGGCGTGCGGCCGCAGCACCAGCGAGTGAGTGTGTGCGAGTGTGTGCGAGTACATACTTGGAGAGCGCCACGCCGTTGGGCTGGTTGATGTAGCGCTCGTGGTGCAGCACGGCGTCGTGCCACGGCAGCTGCAGGAAGGCCAGCACGCGCCGCATGGTGGCGTGCGGCCGCAGCACCAGCGAGTGAGTGTGTGCGAGTGTGTGCGAGTACATACTTGGAGAGCGCCACGCCGTTGGGCTGGTTGATGTAGCGCTCGTGGTGCAGCACGGCGTCGTGCCACGGCAGCTGCAGGAAGGCCAGCACGCGCCGCATGGTGGCGTGCGGCCGCAGCACCAGCGAGTGAGTGTGTGCGAGTGTGTGCGAGTACATACTTGGAGAGCGCCACGCCGTTGGGCTGGTTGATGTAGCGCTCGTGGTGCAGCACGGCGTCGTGCCACGGCAGCTGCAGGAAGGCCAGCACGCGCCGCATGGTGGCGTGCGGCCGCAGCACCAGCGAGTGAGTGTGTGCGAGTGTGTGCGAGTACATACTTGGAGAGCGCCACGCCGTTGGGCTGGTTGATGTAGCGCTCGTGGTGCAGCACGGCGTCGTGCCACGGCAGCTGCAGGAAGGCCAGCACGCGCCGCATGGTGGCGTGCGGCCGCAGCACCAGCGAGTGAGTGTGTGCGAGTGTGTGCGAGTACATACTTGGAGAGCGCCACGCCGTTGGGCTGGTTGATGTAGCGCTCGTGGTGCAGCACGGCGTCGTGCCACGGCAGCTGCAGGAAGGCCAGCACGCGCCGCATGGTGGCGTGCGGCCGCAGCACCAGCGAGTGAGTGTGTGCGAGTGTGTGCGAGTACATACTTGGAGAGCGCCACGCCGTTGGGCTGGTTGATGTAGCGCTCGTGGTGCAGCACGGCGTCGTGCCACGGCAGCTGCAGGAAGGCCAGCACGCGCCGCATGGTGGCGTGCGGCCGCAGCACCAGCGAGTGAGTGTGTGCGAGTACATACTTGGAGAGCGCCACGCCGTTGGGCTGGTTGATGTAGCGCTCGTGGTGCAGCACGGCGTCGTGCCACGGCAGCTGCAGGAAGGCCAGCACGCGCCGCATGGTGGCGTGCGGCCGCAGCACCAGCGAGTGAGTGTGTGCGAGTGTGTGCGAGTACATACTTGGAGAGCGCCACGCCGTTGGGCTGGTTGATGTAGCGCTCGTGGTGCAGCACGGCGTCGTGCCACGGCAGCTGCAGGAAGGCCAGCACGCGCCGCATGGTGGCGTGCGGCCGCAGCACCAGCGAGTGAGTGTGTGCGAGTGTGTGCGAGTACATACTTGGAGAGCGCCACGCCGTTGGGCTGGTTGATGTAGCGCTCGTGGTGCAGCACGGCGTCGTGCCACGGCAGCTGCAGGAAGGCCAGCACGCGCCGCATGGTGGCGTGCGGCCGCAGCACCAGCGAGTGAGTGTGTGCGAGTGTGTGCGAGTACATACTTGGAGAGCGCCACGCCGTTGGGCTGGTTGATGTAGCGCTCGTGGTGCAGCACGGCGTCGTGCCACGGCAGCTGCAGGAAGGCCAGCACGCGCCGCATGGTAGCGTCCGGCCGCAGCACCAGCGCCTCGTAGCGCACCACTAGGCACTTGTCCGGGCCCATCGTCTTGCACTGCTGGTACATCAGCTCCACTGCGTGGTTCCACTTGGTTAGGCACTGCCGGTAGCTCGTTAGGTCGAACCCCGTTATCGTCACCTGCGAATAGTAGGCACGTGCCAGATAGCTAAGCAAAATTTCAACAATCAAATTATGAGGAGCTAGGTATTTTATTTAGGTTTACTTGTACTAGTTACACTAGAATTAATTTCTTACAGTTAGTCTTCGAACACCGGTACATTTGGAACAATAACGTGTTAACTTTTATTTTTATTTCCATCTTTAAGGGTAGATTTACTTAACTTTACTACATGAGTAGGTAATTGGCTATAGATTAGTTTATGTATGATGCTCGCATGACTTATGTGAATAAAATTTAAAAAAAAAACAAATATATAATATGTCATGTATAATAGCGACGCGAACTACAGTTGCTTAGTTACGTAGGTACGCGCCCTGGTTTCGTACGATTTCTGACGGGGAAAAAGGGAGTTTGTTTTATGAGAAAAATGTAGGACCTATAAAGTAACCGCTATATAAGAATATCCCTAACATTCCGCCCAGGTCTTGGCGCGCTCGCGCTGTGTCGTCACGCGCACTCTGCTGACGTGCGTGCGACAGTGCTAATGGCCGCGCCGCTTGTCGACAGTCTCAGAGAATGTAGAACCGTCGCCTTTGTATTGAAGTGCCTACCCTCGCCAATTGTGACAATATTTCAATTAAATTGAACATACGCGATACGAGTGGCAAATCAATAGCTTTGATACGCCAACTTGTTGGTTTGATTACGTGTAAAGTTAGGCAACTCCCTCAAATTGAGAACTATAGGTAGGTACTATAACAACATTTTGTCGCTATTAAATGAAAGGGCTTGACTAGTAGAAATTAATATCATATTATTTCAAATCCAAGATGGCCGCTACCACAAAATGGCGAATTACATATTTTTTTATAAATTGAAAATCAAAGTACCTATAGGTACAGCCTGACACTGAACGACTAATTGCAACAAAAACACAAGAAAATTTAAATGTAGCGGGCTACCCTGGCGCGCCCTTTTTTTTGTTTATATCTTGCGATCAGTCTTTCAGACTATAAGCAGATGAGATGCCTCTTCTAGCGTTTGGGGCGCTACTTCCATTGAAGTATACCCTATCTTTATATACTTAGTCAGTTTTCGTATTGACTAAGTATTTTGGTCGTCTCTAAAATGTCTCGCCTCTTTTTTAGTCGGCGAATACTTTCTAGAATAGTGACCTGCCCCGCAAGCTGATTCGGATGCTTGAGTAGCCGGGCTTTGTAGTTATCGCCATGTAAGTATACTTATTTCCTCCCTAACCATAGGAATATTAAGGATTTCATGGATCTCTGTTCTGCGCATCCACCTTAAATACATTATACCTACCTAACAATACATCTGGCCTTTCATCATTTGATTTTATTTCATTTATAATAATTGAATTCATTATAAACACTTTTTTTCACAAATGCTTGAAACTGATTTATCAGTGAAACCATTATTTCTATCTTCGCGATATAATGTCCTGTAACGCATACGCGAAGATAGAAATAATGTTTTCTGTATATTTGTATCAAATAGATCTTTGTTTTATAGGGCCGTACCGTAGCTTAGGTGTCCTATTGTACCAGCTAACCTGCAAGCATCGACGACACCACCACTCGCAACGCACGCGCATCGGGCACTGAGGCGAGGCGCCCGCGCTAGACGTAGTGATGGATTAATTAGCATTCGCATTCATTTTTAACATGCGAATGCTCATTTAGCATTTAGCAAATGAAATGTAGTTGCGAAATTCTGTGAAGTGCGAAGTGAATTCATTACTTCGTATTTCGTTCATGCTGATGCAGCGGCACTCAGCGGCAGCGTGCGCTCTCCGTCGCACCCACGGGAATACTAAATCTATCTGTTTCACGTTACACTGACTTTTAGCAAATAGCAGGTGCATGTGATGCGAAGAATGACGTTATACAATTATTATCTTTAAATTGCTCGTACACAGGGGCGTAAATTGTATGAATGCGTCTGATCGTTTAATTCGTTAAATTATTAGCAGGGTGCGAAAAATGAGATTGAGCAATTTATTACCTTATGATCTTTGATTTGCTCGTATTTAACGTCGTATATTGAATAAATTATAAATTGTCGTTATTTTAGCAAATAGTTTAGCAATAGCAATTAACATGCTAAGACTGAAGAATTCACATGCTAATGAAATTTATGCGAAATCGCATTAATTGCCATCACTAGCTAGACGTATGGTATTTACGTGTCGCATCGCCGCGCGCCGCGCCGCCGTGGTTCGGGGGTCCGCAGGCAAATGAGCTTGCTCGTGATTGGTTCGCAATCATTTATATAATGTGGTAACCAAACCACTAGTGCCTCCCAAAATGTAAATATAGGTCATTTTGATAATAAATTGAGTTTTGTGAGTTACTATACTAACGCTATTTTATTTACCACTAACCTAGTAAATTGGTGACCCCGAACGACGTTAACCAGCAAAATGACATCAGAAACCAGTAGCAAGTTCGTCATGCTCCCTTAGACGTCACTGCTTGCAGTAGCGTCGAGGATCAGGTTACCTCCTTCCCTCAAATATGGCTAGGGGGGTAATGGCTGATCTTTGCGTTATGCTCGTGAACGATTGCTGCTTGTGGTGACTGGTCGAATTGCTTACCAATGGTTTTTTTGGTATAATAGTTAACTGCTTATTGGTTTCACTTCGATGGTCCTAGATTATCATTTAAAAGGTAGAGTCACAGCCTTATGAATATAAGCCAGCATTGCACATGTAAGCGGGTAGGTACGCCGTTTAGGTATAGGTACCTGGAGGCTGTTATTTTTCTGTTTTGTAGTCGTTTTGCTTGAGTTTAGATTTCAAAGTTAATATGAATATTTTTATTTAAGTACTTTTTTTCTCCTTGGTATTGGAGTGTGCTAGCTAACACGTGACAATCATTCTGAAATGTTATGTAGAAAAGTACCTATATAACCTTAGTGCTATTTATTGAGCCTTCATTGTATAGATTCTTTGTATACTTCTTCAAACGAATCAGACAGATGCGTTGGTGGGGAGTTTGTTCCGCCACTTCTACTTCCCAGTAAAAACACTAGGAAGTGGCGAAGGGTGGGGCGTTTTTGGGAAACTGTCTTATGTGTTTTTTTGATGTTCAAAAAGTGGTGATTCTCAGCCTAGTTTGAATTAAGACTTTTGATTTTGATTTTTTTTAACGAGACATTATTTTGTCTTTGCGACCGAGAAGCCGTTTATTTTAATTTTTTACCCACATTAAATCCCTCGATAAGTCGAAACAGCAGGCACAGCAATGCGAGCACATCTCTGCGAGTGCGCATGACGTCATCTTATATGCACTCTGACGATAACCAATTGATACGAAACTAGCTGTTTGACACTTAAGGGCTTATTACACCTATGTTCGATTTGTAGGATCCTAACTAAGAAATCGGAAGATGTAATCGCAGTTAGCACAGCTTGGGTCTGATTTTTGGTAC
Organism: Euplexia lucipara; assembly: GCA_921972225.1. Lineage (NCBI taxonomy): Eukaryota > Metazoa > Arthropoda > Insecta > Lepidoptera > Noctuidae > Euplexia > Euplexia lucipara. The sequence continues at coordinate 23,999,515 of OV179149.1, forward strand.
CGACCGCTTGGTTGCTTTGCTTCCTTACTAGGATCCTAATTAGCATCGTACAAATCAAATCGAATAATGTAATAAGCCCTTTAGTCGTTGAACACTTTGCCCAGTGATCATCATTATGAACTATCGGAGATGTGCAATAGCCCTGCATGCAGGGATGCAGGGCTATTGCACATCTCCGCTGATAGTTCCCAAATCCCAGACACGGAGGATTCGATCACTGATAAAAGCATTTACAAATCCCAGACACGGACGGATTCGATCACTGATAAAAGCATTTACAAATCCCAGACACAGAGGATTCGATCACTGATAAAAGCATTTACAAATCCGACACACGGACGGATTCGATCACTGAAAAAAGCATTTACAAATCCCAGACACGGAGGGTTCGATCACTGATAAAAGCATTTACAAATCCCAGACACGGAGGAGTCGATCACTGATAAAAGCATTTACAAATCCCAGACACGGACGGATTCGATCACTGATAAAAGATTATTGCTTACATTTAATTTGTTTTGGATGCTGTGAAAGTTGAAAGTTTTTAAAATGTAGTCTGATAACCAGCTTTACGATTTTTACGGCATTCCCAGGAGTTGTAAGAGTGAGTGAGCTAGATGCAGACCGCTTGCGGTGAGTGTCACATACCTTACGCGTGATGATCGAGTGCACGGTGGCGCGGCCGTCGCGCACCATGAACAAGAACTTGGCATTGGGGAACAGCTCCAGCACGTAGGTGCCCATCTTCAGCACCAGCGGGTCTTTGTTACAGAGTCGCGGCGCCGTGTCTCCGTGGCGCACGATCACCTCCAGGCAAAACGCGGCGATGGCGTTGTCCAGCACAGCCTTGGACACGCCCGCTTGCTCTAGCCGCACGCTTTCCTTCTGCGATCGCATCCAATGCTGGCGCATCTGTAGGATGCGCGGTACCACGCGCGTTTCCTGTCCGCAGCGCACGTCGGGGTGCGCGTCCAGCATGGCGCGCATGAGCGTGGTGCCGGAGCGCGGCACGCCGCCGATGAAGATAAGCGGCAGCTCGCGGCCCTCCACCGGCGCGTCCAGCTCGCGGCGCCGCTGGGCGCCTGCGGACCGCGCGCCGCCGCGCCACAGCCACACCAGCAGCGCGCCCGCCAGCAGCGCCGCCGCCACGCGCCACCGGGTGCCGCGCCCCATCACTACGCGCCTCCTGCGCCTGCACATCACACACGTACCCCGTACACACACTAGCAGTGCACCCGCCAGCGGTGCACCCGCTCTCCACACCCTATCACTACGCGCCTCCTGCACCCGCTCGCCACACCCTATCTCTACGCGCCTCCTGCGCCTGCACATCACACACGTACCCCGTACACACACTAGCAGTGCACCCGCCAGCGGTGCACCCGCTCGCCACACCCTATCACTACGCGCCTCCTGCGCCTGCACATCACACACGTACCCCGTACACACACTAGCAGTGCACCCGCCAGCGGTGCACCCGCTCGCCACACCCTATCACTACGCGCCTCCTGCGCCTGCACATCACACACGTACCCCGTACACACACTAGCAGTGCACCCGCCAGCGGTGCACCCGCTCGCCACACCCTATCACTACGCGCCTCCTGCGCCTGCACATCACACACGTACCCCGTACACACACTAGCAGTGCACCCGCCAGCGGTGCACCCGCTCGCCACACCCTATCACTACGCGCCTCCTGCGCCTGCACATCACACACGTACCCCGTACACACACTAGCAGTGCACCCGCCAGCGGTGCACCCGCTCGCCACACCCTATCACTACGCGCCTCCTGCGCCTGCACATCACACACGTACCCCGTACACACACTAGCAGTGCACCGGCCAGCGGTGCACCCGCTCGCCACACCCTATCACTACGCGCCTCCTGCGCCTGCACATCACACACGTACCCCGTACACACACTAGCAGTGCACCCGCCAGCGGTGCACCTAGGGAATGCAATCTCGTCTCGCCGAGATCCCGATCTCGCGAGATCTCGGCCATATTTTACGAGATTGTATCTCGTCAAATTTCGTACGAGATCTCGCGAGATAACGAGATCGACAAATGCAGCGTGACGATGTGTATTTCATAGCGTGGCTGCGCGCGAACTGAATCCTGGCCGGCCGTGCGGCCGCGCCTGGCGCATCTGACAGACGACTTCTGATTTTGCATGCCAAATACCCTGCAAAATCAGAAGTCGTCTGTCAGATGATACTCTCGACATGATGTGATTTTTGAGAAGCCATTTTCAGACAAACTAACTTGCCTTTCCGTACCTTGATAACTTCATCTGACTTCTACTTTAAACTTCTTTTATTTGATTAATACGATCTCGCGACATTTATTTAAGAACTTGTGAAGTTAAGTTTTTGTTTTGTTGTATTTATTTACCAGAAGTAATGTTCCTATTACTGTTAATTATTGAAACTAAAGTAATAATTTACAAAAGACTAAATATAGATAATTATTGTTATGTTACCAATATTGTAAGAATTTGATTACTATATAATACTGATTAGCTACAGTAGGTATAATAATTATAGACATAAACAAATGTTATTAGAGTTAGAGACAAAATAATAAGTACTCTGTTGATTTTTAAAATAAAACTTACATTATTTTCATAACTAAGCAACGCAGTTTCTATTTAATTACATATCATGTCAATTACTAGTTCTTAAAACAAGCATTTGCATATGTTTTAATTGCGATTCTCCCAATCTCGCGAGATCCCGTAATTTGCGAGATCTCGCGAGACTGGGTTTTGAGTCTCGCGAGATCTCGCTAGGCGGAAATCTCGTACGAGATTGCATTCCCTAGGTGCACCCGCTCGCCACACCCTATCACTACGCGCCTCCTGCGCCTGCACATCACACACGTACCCCGTACACACACTAGCAGTGCACCCGCCAGCGGTGCACCCGCTCGCCACACCCTATCACTACGCGCCTCCTGCGCCTGCACATCACACACGTACCCCGTACACACACTAGCAGTGCACCCGCCAGCGGTGCACCCGCTCGCCACACCCTATCACTACGCGCCTCCTGCGCCTGCACATCACACACGTACCCCGTACACACACTAGCAGTGCACCCGACAGCGGTGCATCCGCTCGCCACATCCTATCACTACGCGCCTCCTGCGCCTGCACACACGTTACAAAAATCATTTGTATGTTTTGCTGGAGAAATACTTTGAAATAGGTATGTAAGTGTGTGTTAATATGAATATTGATCCCAACTATGCGGTTCCAAAGTCTTGATGAATATTCACAGGGTGTGATCAGAGTTCAGTCGGTTCAAAATAATTACAATTTCGATTGTTGACTCTCTTTGTAAATGTGCTCCAAATTGTCCAGCTAGCTAGCTATGTAACTCTAGTTTGTAAGATTTCAAAATCATGCGTTTTATACCCCGCAAAACGGGTCCAGTCACCTAAGACTACCCACTGACCCCAGTTCCACACATTCATAGATTGCTTGAACAAGCTTAATACATTCCCTCATTTTTTGAAAATAAATAGTGCAAGGTCATCAATTTATTTGTTGTTCACCACAATATACATGTAGAATGTTATACTACTGTTCCATGAGATATTCACCATTTTCCTCTACTACATATCATAGGTCCATCCTATTACCATCCTCAGATCAACCATTCAACCATGTATTTACAGACAAAGGGAAATGTTTTCTTTGCCAGTTGGTTTTGGGGTCAAAAATGCTATTATATTTGACTATTGTCATGCACCAACATCATCAAATGAAAGGAGAACAGTTAAAGAAAAAAATATATTTGAACTTAAAGAGTTGCTCCAGTCGACAGTTACGATGAGAGTAGGGGAGGGGGCGAGTGTCGTGCCTCAAGTAACTATAAATTACAAGGTTGACTTACGATTAGTTTTAGCAGTTCCTGTTATGATTTTTAAACAGACCCTGCAACAATTTACAGGTAACTTTGTTTTAGAGTGTGTCACTTGTGGTATGTGTGCCACCTAGTTCACATTATGTCCTTGTTTGTGAATGGTAACTGTAAATGCATTGATAGATGGAACAACATATATTATTTTGTCAAGAAAAAATTACTATGATAGGGCCAGTCATAAAATACTACACAATCGTAAAATTGCCTTATCAAAATGTGTTTATCGCATGTACAAGTAAGAAACACTTTCGAGGCTTTTACTGCTTATTCCAAACACCTTACAAGTTTCATTATTAGCTGATAATGAGAAAAGTTGTAATTTAATGTTAATAATGTTGTCATTGGTTGTCTTATCAAATAGAAAAGTTTGGCAGCAGTTGGTACTATTAAAAAGAATAGGAGGCAGGCAATACCTGTGCCGCAAATATTATCGGGAAACAATCTTAAGTTTATAGGTACTTACCTGTGAGTCTTTTATCTAGCAATAGTAGCAATGTGTTAAATGTGTTGGTGGCATTTTTACACTTACCTACATCAATATGACTGTGATTTAAAGACAGGTTAATATACTTCGTTCGTGCCAACTCATCTGTTTACACAAAATATCAAAAATGAAATTTCTAACTAACCAACGATCGACAAGCTCTACAGTGAACTGTATAATTTGTTGTACAAATTAATACAAGATCACTTTACGTAATACTACAAACGTTGCTTAGGGGCAGAATTGAAATTGAATGTCATCAAAATAATATTTTGACTTTATAATGTTTAATATTTATTTTCGTTTCCCAATAATGATTGAAATCAGACTATTCTGAGTTCCGGATTACTGAACTTCTAATAATTTTAGGTGACGTTAAACGTCAAATAGGTACCTCTGACAACGTGACATAATTTTTTGACTTTGGATATGAGACTTTTAAGATTTTACTAAAATTCACTAAAGATTTATTAAAACTTAACTGTCCTACACTTAATTCCGCTTAATTCATTTCTATAGCGTGCACTTCTCAATGTGTCGTAATTTTTTAAATCGCGTTTTATCATTACTGCTGCTTCATAAATATAAAGTGAAGGTATTGTATAGTCAACCGAATTGGCTATCATTTAAAATATCAAATCTAAAAATTTATTGATTCGTGTTGCCATTACTTTTTCAAAAACTTTTGATATGGTTGGCAATAGTGCAATAGGCCTATAATTACATACTTGGAGTCGTAATCACACAAAAATTGGTTGAGTTGACTGAAATATTCTATGATTGCGGGACTCCACATTTACCTATAAGCCAGCACTGGCTCACATGATGCTTATTGCTCGCGGAAGCTTAATGCCAACTACAGGGATATCGGGCAACCGTTACCGGTGACCGTCTCGCAAGGGCTTCAAGTCGCAGAAATGTTTTGATGGGTAATATAATCTGATTATGTAATATTGTAAAATCCATTTTGAGTGGTGTATCTTGGACATTCTTCTCCATATGAAACCTTTTAGAATGTGCTACTAGAATCATTCTCTTTATTTATTTAATTTGCGAGTCTGACGTTCAAAAATGTCTTCTATGGCTTTAATTTATTGTAATAAATGATTTGACTTAGACTTTACGCTAGAAAACAACCTTCTACTATAACGCAAACGTGGCGGCGACCACAAGTACAGCTTATTTTAATTTTTGCACCAAAACGGACATTTTAAGGCGGCCGATCGGTAAATAGTGTTTGCAAAAATGGTTTACGAAAATTGGCCAATGTGTAAACCCGATATAAAACTATGGTCACAGATTGCAAATTGCAAACGTCCTATTAAAGCAAAAAAAACTGAAGCAAATATTGCAACACTAGTTACGCTAGCAACACTAGTTATACAAATTTGGCGAATTACTGTATTTTAAAATATGAAATACAACTTTTACGTAATTCTTTCACAAATAGTGAATCAAGAAATATGTTCGATATATTATGATGTTGTTTCAGTGTAGTAATAATTAGGGATTCCGTTTTGGCTTTTGTACAGGACGCGTTAGGTACGGATTGATTTTATCCAATATGGCGGCTTTATTATATTTTTCAAATGTTGTTTACCAGGGTGTTAGTGGCCGTAGTGTTTCGTATTGAAATAGGCTCACAAATATTTTTAATAAAATAGTGTTACTTTTGAAGGATTATGTCGAGTGCGTTTTGTGAATGTTCAAATGAAAAGGAACCTTACATTTCAGAAAATTGCACTCGTTATTTCAAGTGTTTTCGGTGTCGCAGACAGTGGAATTGAGTGCTGTTTTCAGTATACGTTATATATCGTGAAGACATTACGTCAGTAGCGAACTTGCCCGCGATGTCACAATATGAGCGGTCGCGATGAGTCCGCCGCGCCATCCGCCCTCGGCATCGCGCTGCAACTCATGGTAAGTTCAGCTCTTATTTTTACACTGCTATTCCTTCGATGTAGATACTAGTAGGTTGTATATTGCATGAATAAGTTTTCAATATTACTTCATAAAACAGTTTCAATTACTTGTAAGTTTAACTGTTTTGATTTCCGTTTGTCAGTGATATAGGTATTTATTATAAATTTCCTTTTCTATTCTACCATGGTTATTATTTTTGGTCGTTAGATGGACAGAGGTGCATACTGGTTAAACTGGTTTTGCTTAGCTCAAATTATTCAGGATCTAAATTCTGCCATTTTTTTTCCATACTAGACTAGACTATTTTTGGTTTACAGTCCACAGGGAATAATATTTTGTTTGGTCAGAGAATCAACATTGGGAATGGTTTAAACCCTAAGTATCTTAAATTCATTAAATCACAAAATTCACATTAACATAAAAAATGTGTAAGTACATTTTTGTCTACTAATAAAAAACTTTTTTGCAAAAAATAGAACCCACTTCACCGACTTCCAAATTTAGAGTCATTTTACACCGGTTCGTGTTTCTTTTGAGGTGGGTTTTATTTTTTGCAAAAAAGTTTTTTATTTTTCCATTTTTAGTTGTTCCCATACAATAAATATTTGCCATGAATTTATTTTATAATGTTAACTGTTAACAATACATATCTCGGTAATAGGATTTGACATTTAGTATCGAAAATTCTACTATCGTAATGTGGTGTCAGGGTAAGCGCTCAGTGTCAGCGAACATGTTAATGAATTATTGCTTCAGTTAAAATTTTTTAGGTTTAGTGTTTGGAGCCTCCTTTTAGGCAAATAATGCCTCAGTTAGGAGACTCCTCTCTCCATATTATAGCAATAATTACTAACACTAGAATTTTATTACAAGTAGATGCAATAACAAATAATAATAAAAATTATGTTGCGAGTATGTATATCTGTGTGTTGAACTGTGGGGGTAGTGGGAGAGTGAATGTAATAACTGCCTCGTTGGTCTAGTGGACTCAAGCGCTCTCAGTTAGTTTATTTTTCATTCAAAACTTTTACAAACATTGTAAGCTGCAATCTGACTAATATAGGCTTAAAGAGCATAATTATTTCGCTTTTTTCGAGCATTGAATATAAAAAGACACGACAATTCATGTCACATTTGGAATAGCTATCTATATTGCATGGAAACCAATAAATAAAATCAATGTGCATTTTGTTTTTCCTAAAACTTTTACTTCAGAACACCTTCTTACAAAAAAAGTGTACTGAAAAAATCATATTGAGTCTTGATTGTGTAGCTTATTAAATAAGTTTTGTAACATGGTGTCACATTTGTGTTTAAATTTCTTTGGAATAATAGCCCATTGTTGACTGTCTCCTTTATTGAACTAATGTGCAAAATGCTCATCACAAGAGAAACAGAAAGATGTGAGACCTAAGGTTCTTGGCAGTGTCTCACTTGCTTTGAATACACTCTTTGTGCTAAGATTTAACCTCATAACAGAATTGCGGCAGATTTTAAAATCTCAAAATTTTTCGTTTTTTAATAAATTTTCAATATTATACTGAAAAATCTAGATACTCATTAGATCTAGATTTTTCAGTTTTTTTTTCTTATTTTAAATTTATAATCAACATCATTCATGTGGTATAACACTTCGTGAGCAAGCAGGTTTGAAAAAAAAAAACACTTGTTTTTAAACATTTTATAAGTACTGTTTGTACTTATAAAATGTTTAAAAACAAGTGTTTTTTTTTAATGTTTACCTTTACCTTTAGGACTTGTAATTGGCTTTCTGGTGACTATTACTTTCTTATTTGTTGTGTTTTTGTTAGCTGTAAGTCCTCCATGTACTAAATAAATAAATAAATTTATGGATCAATTTTTCAAATCAATTAGGTATAGCGAATAATAAAATAATCAATATCTTAATTATTTCCTAATTCACATTAGTTAAAAATAACAGAACGATAAATATTTACATTTTGTTGCATATCTCAGTATCTGTAATCTAATTGTTAAAATATATTATTATTATTAATCAATACAAAACACTTAACATAGACCTTGTATGTAGTGTAGTTAAGTAAAGAACTAGAGAGAGAGCGGGGAATACCCACTAATCCAGTGAATTATTTTCTTTCGATGGCCGACATAGGGACTTTCCCTGCGGGATTTACTAGCGGGCAGTTACCTATGCAGTATATAAATACCACAGCCTGTCTGTCTAATATTTCATTAAAGGACATGTTTCATTTTTGTATGGGCCTCCGGCCATAACGAGTACGTCGTCAGCGAAGCTGCAAAACTTACCCCTGAATAGAATAAAGTTACATTTTTTACATAATATGGTTTTTATGTACAAAATTAAAATTGAAAAAGTTTGACGTTTGTCCTAAGGGTTATTGACAGCCATCCATGACAGGTTGTAGAAATGACGTTTATTTATTTATTTATTTATTTAAGCCTTAAACCTATACATAATAAAAACTTATTTCATATCTTATAAACTTATTTGTTAGTTTTATTAGTATCTATCCTTATTAGTAAGTTAGTTGTATTAGTTTCTTCTTTTTTGTATAGTCCCTTTAAATTTAGAAATGACGTTTACTTAACCTATAATATAATTGTTTAGGTTTGTTCATCAAACAAATAAATCATTAATAGTATAAGATCATAATTACTGTGATCTTTCATAAAAAATATTAGACAAAAGTGGTTCACTAAAGCAAGATCAAGAATCATTTCTTTAGGGAGTATTGGCTTATCATATAAAAGTTAAAACCTACTGTGTTCAATCCCTGCTGGATGCATTTATTTCAATACATTTCCTTCAGCTAACCTCTCCCTCTCTCATTTGTCTAATTTTATACAGAATATGCTATAATGATGCTGTAATTATTGAATAGATTGGTATGGTACGAGTAAGATTGAAATTAAAAATGTAAGTAGGTACATAATTGGAGAACGAGGGACCGGCCGACCCCAAAACCATTGGAGAAAGGGTCATTGCTTTTTGGGTCGGCTTCCAGTTAAGCTGGATGCCGCAGAATATAAAGAGTGCGGTAACTGGGTAACGGTAACATGGTACCTACCATCTGTAAATACTGGTATCAGATTTACCTAAGTACTGACTTTTATCTATCCATAACAACTGTCAAATATCTTCAAATGACGATGGAGATCAATAAATAAGCCATTGGGCTTAACATGCTTTCTGAGGGATGTTAAACCTTTGGTGAACTACAGAAGGAGTGTAGGGACTCTCCAAAAAAAATAAATAAAAGAACAAATCAGGATTTAAAACTTTATTCTTCTTCTCTTACTCATACATCATCAAGTACACAGGCACTATGTGTCATTCTAGGTTTGTACAACCTGATACAAAACAACTCGAACTAGATATACCAACTTTTTTGTATGAGTTTAATTATATGTAATAGGGCAAAACCTGTGGAGGTTAGTTTGGATTAGAGTCAGCTTCGACGATAGGTGGTTCATATTCTAAACAAACAGCACTTCTAGCCCAAGTCCAACAAACATTGCACACCAATGAATGATAACTGACCTGTAAAAACAATACAGAATAAACTCACACATTCACAGATCAATACATAGTAGTCATAGTATTTTATTGATAAGGAATTCTTACAAGTCATACATACATATTGCCATGCCTGTAATCCCCGAAGGGCTAGGCAGAGGTGTACCTGGTAGTACACCCACATTTCGCCATTATGTTTCAAGTCCCAATTCTTACAAGTCATATACAGATAAATACCACATACTACATAGATTTACAGTTAACTATTTTAGACACCTGTCTAGGTTATATTCTTCTAGAAATGACATCTCTTTCTGGACCATTCAGGAACAAATGTGTGCGACGTCTCAATGTTGATGTTGAACATACAGCACAAACATTCCTACTATTCAGGTGAAGATTGGCTGCATGCTGTACATTTCTTCTAGCAGATACCCAGCATGAATAACATACTCTGCCTCCAGAGGGTATCTAAAAATAATACATTTGTTTGGATTTTTACCAAGCTTGATAAAACATTTTCATAGTTTTATTATATATTTTTCCCATACAATTGACAATCATTACTTTCTTATCGCATGAATCAGTCTATTGCAGGAGAATTGTAAGTGTAATCTTAACATATATAAAAATCATACATAACACATATACAACGTGGCGCTACAATGGTGACATTAATTTAACACACGGGTAGGGCTAGTGGCCATTAACCACATAAATTATGATTGGTTAAAATAATTGGTAATTTGAACAAAAACATTTTTCAAACAAACTAAATAATAAAAAAGTGACTACAATTGGGATCACTCTGTGCAAAAATTCATTCATGAAATTACTTACCTAGATGCACGTTACTCGTTTACGTTTACTCAGAGCGGCAACGCGTCGCTTCGCGCGCTGGCAACCGCGCCTTGTACTCCTGCGATCCTTTGACGGCATTCTATCAAAGACCTACCTACAGCGGAGCTGTTTAGTCAAACACTTATCATATCACGCTCTCTTATTACTATGAGTTATTACCACTATCATCACTAATCACTAGGTACTTTTATTTAATTGTCTTTATTTTAAATTTTCTTATTTTCAATGAGTCCACCTTGTTGACGAATACAAAGGGCCGAACGGCGTTTCATATTTTCCCGCACATTTGAAAATAAATTGTCACTTACAGCCATTCCTCTCAATTCGGATGTGTACCTATTTGCCATCACAAATTCACAAATAATAACGTCCTTAATCGTAGAACACGTAGGTACTATGTAGATCGGAAAACTGACGAAAACAAAGCAAAGCGTCTTTATCGCAGTACTATAATCTATTTACTATTCTAATTACACAAAACTAAATAAATAAAACAATAAGTAAGCGTCTTTTTCGCGAAACATTCACAAAACAACGACGAAATTATGCGCACGACACGAGCGTAAAGATGTGTGTCAAGGTAACGGGTCCCGCTAGCACTAGTGAAAAGAGATGGGTGCTTCTGGGATTCGGGTGAGGCGGGCGGGGGTGCGTGGAAGGGAGAACGCGCGCGCCGACAAAAGGATTGAGGTATTGCTTATTCGTTTCAATTTCTTTGACGCGATGTTATGATCCGTGACCCCGGCAAATGACCGCTGCACTATGATTATTTTTGTACAGGATGCTTATTTCTATATTTTTTTATTTTTTTAAATTAATCAGTAAATAATGACGTTTTATGGAAATAAAATTACTTCTTAAAACGAAACTGGGATAACGTATACGTGTGTTAAGTTAATGTCACCATGGTAGCGCCACGTTGTATACAGTAGGTAACAGACCTGTTGTGGAGTTATCTAGGCTGTGATTTCATCTCTCTCAGGACCATGCGGAATACTGTGTGATCTTCTCAATCAAATTAGATATTGCATCTCTCTGAGGCCACTCGTTAAATTATGCGACCTCCTTGAGATTAAAGATAAAAGGCACCACATACATTATGACACAGACACATACATATGGTTCATATGTTTCACTGATGGGTCCTATTCCATTATCCTGCGTTACTTTAGTACTACTATGAGTACTCTCAAGAAGATTATTAATTGAGTTACAACATGCCTTGCATAATGCAGCATCAATCTGAAAACATACTTATATATACTCTGAAAACAAGTACATAATACCTAGTTAACATATTAAGAACTGTTTATAGTCATTTGACAGTTGAAAGGATGAAACTCAAACTCAAAATCTTTATTGCATTCATGTGTTTGTATTTAACATTTGTTTTTACATCTAATATAAGTTCCACATGAAACCCAGTGATACCTATTATATGTTGAGTCGCACATGTTTGAAACTGTTTGTTTAAAAATTATATTCTTGCCTCTTGAGCCATGTCTTGTTAAAAAATTAAACAAAAACTCTGGACCTAAATCTGCTGCAATATAATGACTTCATCACTGAGTATCCCTTTATTGCACACACAAGCCATTTTCCAACAAGCCAAAGGATCTGCAAAAAACAATGAGGTAAACCTTGTGTTTCCAACTTAATCCAACTGATTTATAAATATTTTTCAATAATTTACCTTAAATGTAAGTAAAAACAGAAGATTTCCAATGGGCAGACGAATCCAAATCGCAGATTTCTGAGTTCGAGTACTGCTAAACAAAGCCAAAGTCAATCCAAGAATGAGCAGATATCACAAAACCGAAGTTGTAGTAGTATAAAATTGAGAAAATGCAAAATAACACTGAAAACCACAAAAGCCAAAATCAAACCGAGTCGAACGAAATTGTTAATGACAACTTGACAAGTGACAAGTTTTTTTAATTCGTTCAGAAACACAGTTCAAAAATGGAGACTAAAGATTTTTGAAACGATGAAATCATCACACTTAATTATATTTACCCAAAATATGTACAAGAGAATAATAGTATTTTATTTTTAACCATACAAGAATACACACATTTTTTTATTATTTTCTATGTTTAATGGATTTGATAAGACATGATTTCAGAACGAATGAAGTATGCAATCAAACGAGACGCCATGTTGAATAAAACATGGCAATAATTGAAAAACTATTATTTTTTGTACACAACAAATCAGACTCTAATTCACCAGATACCATTTTTCCCCAATTCGTGGTATTTTTTCCTTTTTTTTCGACAAACGTACATCTGATGGCCGAAAAAGAAACATCTCCTTTAATTATTAATTCTGTTAAGATGTCAGCTCCAGGCCGTAAAAAGCATGCAATTAAAGGTAGTTTTAGCAATTTAAGGTAGTTTTAAACAGTGTTTTTTCTTCATGTTGTAAACATCGTTTAAAACTTGTTTTAAAGGGTGTTTTAAAACACTTAATGAAAAACATAGTTTTATTTCAAACTGTTTTAATCATGCCAACCCTGTGAGTAAGTGATTTTTTCAGAGTGTTGAAGGACATTTGGGACAAAATCTCAGGACTTTTTTTTATGGAAACCAGACTACTTGTCAGCATTTTTCGGTTGTCATCTGGTAATCACACCTGCAATCCAATATGTTATAGTGATGAGATGCATGAATGTTGAGTTCTTTCATAGATGCTTGCATAGTATGTGAGTTCAATATGAATATGGTGTAAGTAATAGTGACATTGTGAACTCTCTGTGCAGGGTGTGGAGCGCGTCGCGGCTGCGGGTGGCGGCGGAGCGAGCGCGCTCAATGGAGGCACGCCGCCCGCCGCGCCCGCCGCGCCCGAGCGCCTCGACGAGCCGCCGCGCAAGCGCGCCAAGCTGCCCGACGACGCGCTGCGCCGCCGCATCCTCGACGCCGAGCTGCAGCGCCTGAGGAGCCTGCGCGAGCGCTTCACGGAGCAGCTGAGCGAGCTGTACTTCCTGCAGGCGGGCGGCAACATGATGGACTACGCGGTTTGGCGCAAGCGGCCGCCGGCGCCGGCGCTGGTGGCCTTCCTGGAGGCGCGCCGGCCGCCGCCCGTGGCCGCGCCCGCCTCGCCGCCGCGCGCGGCGCCGGCGCCGGCGGACGAGATGGTGGAGAAGGCCAAGCAGGAGGCCTACGTGGCGGGCCGCGTGGCCGAGCTGGCGCGCGCCGGCCTATGGGCCGAGCGGCGGCTTCCGCGCGTGCTGGAGCCGCCGCGCAGCAAGTCGCACTGGGACTACCTGCTGGAGGAGATGGCGTGGCTGGCGCAGGACTTCGCGCACGAGCGCAAGTGGAAGAAGCAGGCCGCTAAGAAGGTACTTAGCTTCCCCATTCTGGCTTTACGAAATACCCACAGAATTGAACGGCTAAATGCAACTGTGCTACCTGTTTCGGGTTCCATAAAACAAACATAAACAAAAATTGCTGTTATTGCCATATATGTAAAGATGTAAGTAAATGAAGTTTAGTTCATTTTAGAAGACATAGATTATGGCAGCAAGCTGAGATGAATGTCTGCCTGTGTCACATAAAATAATAATTCAAATTCTTTATTGCAAACTAAATGTACAGGAAAAATAGAATTTCGAGATGTTAACAATTTAGGTACTTAGTTCTTATAACTTAGTTGCCATGCAATTTAAATAGTTGTAACATAAAAAAATCAAATATAAGAAAACATTCAATGTCCCTTGTCCACACTTAATTAAATGATGTAATATTAAATTGTTTACAATGGTACCTACTTATTACAATTTTATTAGTATTAAACTTAAAAAAATATAAATAATTTAATTTCTTTTTGTAATTTTGTTAAAATTGCGAAATATATACTTTAGATGTTATTTTGTCCTTTCAGGTAATAGGTACATGCGTGTATTTTTTTAAATTTTTAATTCACTGTTTACAACGTTTTAACATAGTAAAAAAATATTTAAAATACAGAATAAATTTGAGCTGTTTAAACGCCGCCATTTCGATGACGTCATTTACTATGATCCTATTACTATTACTTTGGGTGTTTTCGTTATTCTAACCATTTCACCATAAAAAAAAGCTCAAAAACTAGTTTACAGGTATTACTTGTACCTTTTTATATTTACTTGGATGCAAAAACATCATTAGATTGTGCTTTTACAAAACCACTTTCAGTCATTTTTCTTAAATATTTTATAATCTCACTATGAAGCTAAAATTACACTTGAACATTAAATTAGTTCACAACACACACGGCAATAATTATGTTTTCCAATAAAAAGTCCATTCCAATACTGTTTTGTAGGCGTAACTTGTCTTGTACTCATAGTATTTGACGTCACGTTTCGTTATAACCAATGGTGATGCGTTTCACAAATTTGAATTTGAAAAGTAAAATATTGATTATATTTTCTGCCATTAAAGATTCGGTAAAAAAATAGTCAAACCAAATTTAAATTACATGCATATCCCTATTAACCGATTATGTTTTGATTTCTTATTTGAATTAATATTATCTTCGGAATAATTAATTTCTTTCTAATATTTGAAAGCCAGAATGTCTTCTACTCCTGAAACCGTGTGACTTTACACCAAGTTGCGTTTGTTACAGTGTGCTCGGGCCGTCCAGAAATATTTTCAAGATAAAGCACTAGCAGCACAAAAAGCAGAAAAAGCTCAAGAATTACAGTTGAAAAAAATTGCGGCCTTTGCCGCAAAAGAAATACGAACATTTTGGTCCAATGTGGAAAAGGTAAATGATTCATTTTACAAAAATATTGAAAAAATAACAAATCTGAGCGCACATTATGCATTCCACGTCACTTAACACTTCGCACTAGCGGTGCATTGCACTGGATCGGTGTCCGCAGTAGTTCGGACGGGCTCGACACGTCCCGAGAGCGTCATCACGTATCGACGTAATATAAATTAATAATAAAGTATCTCCGCAGTTGGTGGAGTGGAAACGTGTTCGGCGAGTGGAGCGCGCGCGCAAGGAGGCGCTGGACGAGCAGCTCAGCTACATCGTGGACAAGACCGAGCGCTACTCGCGCCAGCTCGCCGCCAACCTGCACGCGCCGCCCGCCGACGACGACGCCGAGTTCACGCCGCGCGGCTGCTCCGACGACGACGAGGAGACCATCGCCGCCGCCGAGCGCGACGAGCCGCGCCGCGACCATCGCGACGAGCTGGAGGCGCTGCGCCGCGACCTGCGCGCGCCCCTCGGCGACCTGCTGCCGCCCGGCTACCTGCCCGCGCACTCGCCGCCGCCCTCCGACTACGGGCCCGGCGAGGACTCGGCCGACGACGAGCGCACCATCGCCGAGCAGGAGCGCGCCGAGCCCACGGACGCCGCCGCCGAGCTGGCCGCGCTGCACCGCGACGCCGACCTCGGCCTGGACGAGCTGCGCCGCCGCTACGCGCGCCCGCCCGACGACTCCTCCGCCGCGTCGGACTGCAGCGAGTCGGCCGACTCGGACGACTCGGTCGGCTCGGCCGACTCCGGCGACTCCAGCGCGGCGTCCGAGGCGCTGGAGGCGCTGATGGAGGAGCGGGCGGCGGACGCGGCGGACGCGGCGGACGGCTCGGAGCGGCGCGTGGAGGCGGCGGCCGTGCTGGCGGCCTCGCTGCAGCCCACGGGCACCACGCTGTCGGAGACGGCCGTGGGCACGCCGGTGCCGCGCCTGCTGCGCCACGTGCTGCGCGAGTACCAGCACGTGGGGCTGCACTGGCTGGCCACGATGTACGCGCGCGGCCTGAACGGCATCCTGGCGGACGAGATGGGGCTGGGCAAGACGGTGCAGACCATCGCGCTGCTGGCGCACCTGGCGCTGGAGCGGCGCGACTGGGGCCCGCACCTGGTGGTGGCGCCCACGTCCGTGGTGCTCAACTGGGAGATGGAGTTCAAGAAGTGGTGTCCCGCCTTCAAGATCCTCACCTACTATGGCACCATCAAGGAGCGTAAAATGAAACGTGTCGGGTGGACTAAAGCTAACTCTTTCCATGTGTGTATAACCTCGTATAAACTCGTAGTGCAAGACCATCAAAGTTTCCGAAGAAAACGATGGAAATATCTTATTCTCGACGAGGCGCAGAACATTAAAAACTTCAAATCTCAAAGGTGGCAGATGCTATTAAATTTTCAAACAGAGAGGTGAGTGATCTTTGTGTACTTTTATATAACGAGCGTCTCACTGACGCAATCGAGCATTGCGCGGCAGCTGGCTTTCTGTCCCTGCATCGACTTGCTGCATGTACTCACACTGTCTGAATATATGGGTACTTTATGTGGACTCGAACGCTGTGTCGGGTCGCTAACGTGTTGCGTGTCGCAGGCGCTTGCTGCTGACCGGCACGCCGCTACAGAACAGTCTGCTGGAGCTGTGGTCGCTCATGCACTTCCTCATGCCCGACGTGTTCGCGTCGCATTCCGAGTTCCGCGAGTGGTTCAGCGAGGTGGCCGGCATCGCCGACGGCTCCAACCGGTACAACGAGGCGCTGGTGCGGCGCCTGCACGAGGTGCTGCGGCCCTTCCTGCTGCGGCGCCTCAAGGCCGACGTGGAGCGCCAGATGCCGCGCAAGTACGAGCACGTGCTGCTGTGCCGCCTGTCCAAGCGCCAGCGCTTCCTCTACGACGACTTCATGTCGCGCGCCAAGTGAGTAGCGAGCCTCGCCCCACTCATCCCCGTCCCACTCCGCCCCACGCCGCCCCGCCCATTCCGCCCCACTCTGCCCCATCCGGCTCACGCCCGCCTCGGCTGTCGCAGGACCAAGGAGAGCCTGGCGTCGGGCCATCTGCTCAGCGTCATCAACGTGCTCATGCAGCTGCGCAAGGTGTGCAACCACCCCGACCTGTTCGAGCCGCGCCCCGTGTCCTCGCCGCTGCAGCTGCCGGGCCTGCGCCTCACCGCGCCCGCTCTCGCGCTGGCCGTCGGCCTGGTGGAGCGCGCCGAGCTGGCCGCGCGCCTCGGGGGCGACCTCGCCTCTCTCGAGGCCAGCGGTGCCGGCGCCTTCACCGCGCACCGCGCGCGCCACTTGGCGCCACCGCGCCGACTCGTGGAAGAGCTGGGCGCCACGCCCTCGCGCCCCCCGGCCCCTCGGCCCCCGCCTGCCGGACTGCGCCTGCACCTGCGTCTCGTGCCGCGCGCCGCACCGACGGACTCGGCGCCCGCGCTCGCGCCGGCCGCCGTGTCGCTGGCCCCCCGCGGCCGACCCGCGCCTGCGCCGGCGCCCGCGCCTCCGCCGCCGGGCGCCGGCGCGCGGCTGGAGGCGCGGCGGCGCGCGTGCCTGCGGCGCCTGGCGGCGTGCAACGAGCGGCGCTGCTGGCGCCTGCCGCTGTACGGCGCGGACCTGCGCGCGGCGGTGCAGGCGGGCGGCCCGGCGCTGGCGCCGCGCGACGTGGCCGACGTGCTGACGGAGCTGCGGCCGATCATCGACAGGTGAGTGCTCGCCCCTCGGCGGTGCGGCGCCACCGCAGCCTGCTACACGTTCGCTCGCGCAGGTTCTGCGTGTGCTGGGCCAGCGCGCGCGCGGCGGCGGCCGGGCTGGCGGCGGGCGGCGGCGCGGCGGCGCGGGCGTGGCGGGCGCGTGCGGCGCGGCTGCACGAGGCGGCGGCGCCGGGCGCGCGGCGCCTGCTGCAGCTGTTCCACGCGCCCGCGTCGCGCCAGGCCGTGGCCTTCCCACATCCGTCGCTGCTGCAGTACGATTGTGGTGAGAGCATCATCGTTTTATTCACTATTTAAATTGTCAAAATGCTACGTAGCAGCCGTATGTTCTGTAGTTGAGTACAAGTATATAGACAAAAAATACAGAAAACGTATGAAAAAAATATTACGAAGGAACTATAATATTAAAAACTATAATGAACTGAACTTATTAAATAAAAGCTTTAAATAACTAGGATATATAAAAGTAAACGTACAGAGGCACACCAAACATTGAAACCCTGGTCTCTAAACTAGGTGACCCTGTTTCTTATAAATCAGTGTCCCACAGCAAACAATGTTAAAAGCCACTACATTAAAGACTTAAACTACAATTAGTTACTTTACACCATACTATTATACATTCAAGTAAATTGTAGAAATTTGATTACTCACTAAATATAGCAACTAGTGTAATAGTACCAAGAAAAACAAAACGTTGGAATGTTGCGCAGGCAAGCTGCAGACGCTGGACGGGCTGCTGCGGCGCCTGAAGGCCGGCGGGCACCGCGTGCTGATCTTCACGCAGATGACGCGCGTGCTGGACGTGCTGGAGGCCTTCCTGTCCATGCACGGCCACGCCTACCTGCGGCTGGACGGCGCCACGCGCGTGGACCGGCGCCAGCCGCTCGTGGACCGCTTCAACGCCGACGCGCGCGTGTTCGCCTTCATCCTGTCCACGCGCAGCGGCGGCGTGGGCCTCAACCTCACCGGCGCCGACGCCGTGGTGTTCTACGACTCCGACTGGAACCCCACCATGGACGCGCAGGCGCAGGACCGCTGCCACCGCATCGGCCAGACGCGCGACGTGCACGTGTACCGCCTCGTCACGCACGCCACGGTGGAGGAGAACATCCTGCGCAAGGCCGAGCAGAAGCGCGCGCTGGGCCAGCTGGCCATCGAGGGCGGCCACTTCACCACGTCCTACCTGCGCGGGGTAACCACTGCGCTACTCTAACATTTCAACGAGGTTTATGCTCGTATGCAACGAGTGCTCTGCAGTCTGAGTGCTCTCTGTAACGTATCCATTTTATCGGTGCAGGCGAACATTAAGGAGTTATTCGGCTCGGAAGCGGAAAACACAGAGGACGGAGAGGCGGAGCCCGCCGCCGGCGGAGAGCTCGAGTCCGCGCTCGCCGCCGCCGAGGACGAGGCCGACGCCGCCGCCGCCACCGCCGCGCGCGCCGAGGCACAAGGCGACCTCGCCGAGTTCGACGAGACGCTTCCGCTCGACGACGAGCCGCGCGCCGCCGCGCCGCGCGCCGACCCCGACGACCTCGCCACGCTCATGAACCAGGTGAGGCGCGCCCCGCCCGGCCCCGCCCCGCCCCGCCCGCCCGCACGCCTCACCGCCCGCCCTCTGTCCGCAGCTCACGCCCATCGAGAAGTACGCCATGCGCCTGGTGGAGAGCAGCGAGGCGGCCACCTCGGCGGAGCGCGCCGCGCTGGACGAGATGCGGCGCCAGCTGCGCGAGTGGGAGGAGGCGCGCCGCCAGCTGCGCAGCCAGAGCGCCGAGCGCGCGCCGGAGCCCGAGCGCGACGAGCTCACCTACAGCCGCGCCGACGCGCGCGCCAAGGTGCGTGCCCGCCGCCGCCGGCCCGCGCCCGCGCGCCGCCCCGCGCCCCCGCCGCCGCCCTCGCCGCCGCCCTCGCCGCCCGCGCCCGCGCCCGCGCCCACGCCCGCGCCCGCGCCGCCGGCCCGCACGCGCTCGCGCGGCACGGTGCACATCAACCTGTGGACGCTGGACCAGGGCGCGGAGGGCGCGGCGGGCGCGGGGGGCGGCGCGGGCGTGGCGCGGCGCCGGCCGCTGCGCAACGGGACGCTGGACGCGTGGCTCGCCAACGCGCCCGACGCCGACCGCAAAGATAACGATAATAAATGATTTTGACATACTGCTCGTGCGTTTTATATTTCTGACGTTCGACGTTCGGTGCCGCTCGATGTTCGTCCGTAAATGCTTGAACTGTCCCCGAGACGGCGGTGTTTCCTCGCGGTAGCGGCACCGATCAGAACGTCAGGGATGTACTCGTACAAGCATTTACGGCCGAACCGAGTCGGCCCGCGCCGCCTCGGTGTTGACCCATCGTCCCTTCGATAACACTCTCATTTTTAAAGCTGGACAATGTAACTGTTTCATTGTCAGATGCAACCACAGTATTCCATTCTCTCATTGCCATAGTTACACATAGTAATAGCCGACTGCCTTACACCTTAATTTGAGCACAAAGTCAACAAATGCAGATGTAACGAGCGGTATTTGGTAGTCTCTACACTCAAAGATAACAGTGGTCGTGGGTTTCATAATAACGAACGTTGTCGCAAACCAACGATTTTCGAAGATTCGATTTATACACAAAGTATTTTGATGATTGTCGATGTGAACTTCTTAAATTGTCACAACATTAAATAGAATGATGAGCTATCTAAACCACTTACTAAAAGTATCAAATCTGCTTCAAGGTAGCTACACAATTCGGTACGTTCTAATGACAAAACAAAACCCTAATAGGATCACGCCCATATGTTTCCACAACCCAGTGACTAGGTAACAAGATACCGATAGAACATACCATAAATAAGATATCATGAATTACGTCACTCGTAGAGGGAACTAGAAGCCTACAATATGCGACATTGTGTGACAAAAGACGGGGCTGAAAGCTATGTGACGTCACATTTTAAATCTTAAATACTAAAACGCAAGAAATATCTTATTCATAATAATAAAGTTATAAGTAACTTGGTAACTCAATAATCAAACGAAAAAAACTAAAGAATGAACTGTGTGCCAGTGTTTGACTGTATGGGTAGATATGGGAGTGTCTAAGTGTGTGGTGTAGTGATTCGATGGTGTGTGAGAGTGAGTTTGAGGTGTACATAATTTTACATGTTTAAAAAACTTTTTGACCAAAAATACAACCAACTTCAAAAATAACACTAACTGGTGTAAAATAACTCTAAATTTGGAAGTCTGTGGCTTTGTAGGTTTTGTCTCATTCATGATTGGCCACCGACTTCCGAATTTAGAGTTATTTAACACCGGTTAGTGTTATTTTTGAAGTCAGTTGTATTTTTTGTTTTACAATTTGTATTTTTATTTTACAATTTGTATTTTTATGTAGTTGGTTCATTATTTTACATTTATTTTAATATTACAACCAAGAAATAAAAAGATTTCGATGAAAACAAAAAGGGAAATTCATGAACAAAAATGTTCATAAAATGAAAATTACCAGGTCAAACTATGTTAATTTTTGATGCAACCAAAAAACAACTATTCCGCATCAAACTAAAAAAGAATCACGTAAATCGGTAGGTACACAAATCTCAGCGTTATCGGTGCAATACATACAAAAAATGTTCAAAAATAAATTAAGTGTTCATAAAATGAAAAGTTACGGGTCAAACTATGCGAATTTTTATGTAATATTCATTTCTATGCGCACTGCGATGCGGCCACCCGGACGGTTGCTACACGTTGCTATAACGGGCAGCCGCATACGCAACCGTAACGTGCGGGCAGCCGCATAGTGCGTATACAGCTTTAGAGTTAAAAATACGCAGTTTTTTAATAGATGTAGTGATTCACGAGGAAAGGAAGGAAGGTTTATATGTATAACACATTGTAATAAAGTTTTTGAATAGGACAGAAAATCCAATATTTCGTGATCAAGTCGTCAAAATATGATTTGCGCGTTACAAAATAATTGTACAAGCGCACTTCTTTTTTTGTTCTAAATTGGTGCCGAGCGAAATTGGGGCTATAAACTTTTTAAAATAAAGCGTAATATATCTGTTTGTTTAAGACAGATTTAACATTTGTGCCCACAACGATAGATCCTTGTGAGAACTGTCGTTGTGGGCACTATGGGCATGCCCATTGTGGTCAGACAGGATGAATGATCGGGCTCATCACTAGAGATGGGCTATAACCCAGTTATCACCCGTTTCATTCCACCCACTGGGTGGTTTGGCTGGGTGAAAACTAAATATTTCTGATTCTTAAATATTTACGCATGTAGGGCGTGTATAGGATTTCCGTACTATGAAGGTCAGCGTAAACTGGAGCTTGATGTGTAGTCATGTGTACATGAGAAAAAAAAAAAACAAAGTAATTTATTCAAACTAGCCTAAAAATCTGCATTTTTGAATGTCAAAATTACATAAGACAGTCCCTCAAAAAGCCCGCCCTTCGCCACTTCCTGGAAAAAAGGAGTAGCTTAACAGACTCCCCAGCAACACGTTTGACTAATAAGTTAGATGAACTTAAATTTATACAGTACAATTAGTTATCACTATAAATCAATCAAGTTTAAATATTTACTACATGTTAGCTACCTTACTTCAATATTCAGAATACTAGTAATATTTATAGCTACCGACATTAACACTACCTAAACTCCAAGCAAATGTAAACTTATTAAAAAATAACCTCCCGGTAGGTATACAGAGCGTGCCTGCTTACACGTGCAGTGTTGGATTATATCCATAAGTCTGCGACACAATGTCGCAAAGTGATAAACTAGGACCATCGAAGTTAAATAAATCAATAAACAGCTAATAGTTAAAATAATAACAAAAGCAGCACCCGTTCACGAGCACAATGCAAAGATCAGCCACTACCCCTCTCGCCATATTTCAGGGAAGCTGGTAACCCGACCTTCGACGCTACATCAAGCAGTCACAATCAACATCTAAGGAAGCATGACAAACTTTCTACAGGTTATTTACGTAAAAATAACCAATAAATAGTCTAAGTTACTAGTTCTCCAAATAATGCAATACACTTATTGTGGAAACTATTTCTGTGTTTTCGATGCAAGTGATGATGTAAATTAAACCAATTTGTTGTTTTTTTTTTTTCAAGTAAATAATAAATGTGCCTGATTTTGTGTGCAGGCTTTTAGTTAAGACAAGCTAGTAGTGCGTGTAAGTAGTAGTACTTCTCACAATTAAAAACATATCAATATTCATTTCCACCCGGTCAAATGGGTGATAATGGGTTAAAACTGGGTGATTTGGGTTTTAACCCAGTTTTTACTCGGGCGGAATGAATGGAATGGGAAAACCCACTACCCATCTCTGCTCATCACACAAACAAAATAAGAATTGAGTTAAATTATCACCTCCTACTTCTACTACTTCAAATACTACTACCTACTCTAGTATTGAATGTAACATAGAGACACGCAGTGCAATACTTTAGTGTTTTTCATTAGTATCTTGTTTCCTACAAAATCAATGGTTAGGTAGTTAGGTTCGCTATAGGATAGGTATGGTAAGTTAGGTTAGGTTATACATAATATGTATAACCTGTGTGGTTATTCTCATTTTATCTAACACAAAAAGTTTAAAAAGTAC
This sequence comes from Euplexia lucipara, assembly GCA_921972225.1. Taxonomy (NCBI): domain Eukaryota; kingdom Metazoa; phylum Arthropoda; class Insecta; order Lepidoptera; family Noctuidae; genus Euplexia; species Euplexia lucipara. Next base: position 24,023,299 of record OV179149.1, read on the forward strand.
ATTAGAGACTCGGTGGCTTTGCCGTTTCGCTACCGTCGTGGAGGTGATGCGAATATTTCGTTTCTGAAGTAAGTAACGAAACAGCCAAACCATACATTTTTATTGATATGTAGAATTTGTGAAGTTAGGGTCGGTAGAGTTATGCCGTGTAGATTCAGAAGCTTGGCTGTACATGAGATCTGATATCTTTTTCACAGGGCAAACCTTATGTGGTCGTCTTGGCAGATCTCATGTGCAGATCACTATTTTCCTTGGTCATGGCAATATGCGTAAACGGCTGGACCAATTTCGCTATTTCTTTTTTTTGTTGTGTTTATTATTGTCAGGATAACGTTAATATGAAAGACAAAAAGAAAAGTTGTGCAGAACATTAGAAATTTAAGATAACTTAACAATATAACTAAACATTTTTAATAATAAAACATTTTTATAATGCAGCGCCATCTTTCATAACATGACAGCTATGACAAATGTCTTCCCAGTCCATTTTCAGGTGACAATTTGACATTTGCAAAGTCTGAAGATAAAACTAATAAAAAAAAATCTCCAGGTCATGACGGACTCAGCATTGAGCATCTCCGATTTGTTAGTTCGCATTTGCCAAGAGTGTTGGCTATGCTTTTCACTTTTTGTCTGGGTCATGTTTATACGAGCGACATGATAAAAACAACAGTGGTGCCCATCGTCAAGAATAAGACTGGTGACATGGGCGATAATTACGCGCATGGGCGTTGGGGTTGTGCATAATTACTGGCCAATATCTCTTGCCACAGTCATGTCGAAAGTGTTTGACGGTGTGCTTAACGCTCAAATTAGCAGTCATTTACACGTACACGATAATCAATTTGGTTTTATTTCTAAATAATTTACCGACCGCGCTATTTTGAATGTGAACTACACGGATCGCCACACTCCAGTTTATGCTTGCTTCCTTGATTTGAGCAGGGCTCTGACTTGGTTTCCTACGACATTTTATGGAGAAAGATGGATGAGGTAAATTTGCCCCCAGAGGTAAATACTCTGAAATACTGGTATGGAAACCAAGTCAATAGTGTGAAGTGGGCGGGCGAACTGTCTAGGCCAAATGGGTTTAGTGCGGGGTGAGGGAGGGGTGCTCGCCTACGCTATACGCTGTACAGTACAGAACTTATAGTATCTCTTCCACCTTGTACAGTCCATAAAAACAATCAATCAATCAAACATTTACATCGTTTCCCATACAAATACATGAATTTCATTTTGTGTCATTGTATAAGATTAGGGATCGTATGTACAATGCCCGCAATATGACCCATACTGCGAAATAATATGATTTTCGACATAATGTTTTATTTCTAGATATGGGTGAGCAGCAGCGCCGGAACTGTGGAACGTATGCCAGTAAGTAGTTACACCTCGCAGTCCGACAGGAACCCGGGCCCCAGTCCGACAGGAACCCGGGCCCCAGTCCGACAGGAACCCGGGCCCCAGTCCGACAGGAACCCGGGCCCCAGTCCGACAGGAACCCGGGCTCCAGTCCGACAGGAACCCGGGCCCCAGTCCGACAGGAACCCGGGCCCCAGTCCGACAGGAACCCGGGCCCCAGTCCGACAGGAACCCGGGCCCCAGTCCGACAGGAACCCGGGCCCCAGTCCGACAGGAACCCGGGCCCCGGCCTGTCGCACGCTGACGTCACTCCCTTGCAGATGTGGTGCCCGCCCACCCCGCCCTCCGGCGACGGCGACGTGTACTGCGACAGCTGGGCGCGGCCCCTCTACCGCCCGGGGCCCGCGCCCGACGCGCTGCTGCCAGCCGTGCATCGGCGCGAGCCGCGCGCCCGCGAGCCGCGCCGGGCCCGCGCCGCGCCGCGCCCCAGCCACGCGCCGCTCTCCCTGTTCGAGCGCGCCGGCCCGCGCCCGCGCCCGCGCGCCCGCGCCGCGCCCCACGCGCACCCGCACCCGCACCCGCACGCGCCGCAGCCCGACTGGGCGCCCAGCGAGGACGCCGCGCTGCGCCGCGCCCTGCGCCTGCAGCGCCTGCCCGCCGAGCCGCCCGCCGCGCTGGCGCCCAACTGGGAGTGGGTCGCCGAGCTCGTGGGCGCCGCCGCGCGCGCCTACCGCTCGCCGCGCGCCTGCCGCGACCGGCACGACGCGCTGGCCGACCCCGAGCGCGCGCGCCGCCGCCACCGCCGCCCGCCCGCCGCGCGCCGCCGCCTGGACGACGACGCGCCGCGCCCGCCGCTCGCGCGCCTCGACGCCATGCGCGACGCGGCCGAGCGGCGCCGCGCGCAGCCCAAGCGGCGCCACGACGAGCAGGCGGCGCACAACCCCAAGCATGCCGCGCTGCTGCACGAGCACGGCGTGGAGCTGGACGCGCCGCCCTCGCCCATGGAGGTGGCGTCGCGCCGCGCCGAGCGCATCGCCAAGGAGAAGCAGAAGGCCGGCGCCGCCCCGCCCGCGCCGGGGCCCAGCGCTGCGCCCGCGCCGGCGCCCGCGCCCGCGCACGCCGCGCGCATCGTGCTGGCGGCGCCGCAGGGCAAGGCGGACGCGGCGCGGCGCGTGCGGCCGGCCGCGGAGCCGGCGCGCCCCGCCGCCGCGCCCGCGCCGCCCGCCGGGGGGCCCGGCACGGCACAACTGCTCTATCGCCAGCAGACTTTCCCCGCGAGGCATCTTAAAATCCTTCACCAGACTGCCGCGACCCACGCTCAGGTGAGTACCACTACCCGCGACGCTGCGACGCTGCGACACGGTGCCGACTCAGAGCTACAGTGTGAGTGTGTTCAGCAGAGCGGCGCCGGCAGCAGCGCCGGGAGCGGCGAGCCCGCGCCCACGGTGCGCAAGCTGCAGCTGCAGCAGGTGGCCGTGCGGCGGCCGGCGGGCGCGGGGCCCGCGGGGCCGGGCGCGGCGGGCCCCGGGGCCGCGCCGGGCCCCCGCCTGCTGGCGACGCGCCACCCGCACTCGCACGTGGTGGTGGCACACCTGGCGGCTCCGCGCGCTCCGGATACGAGACAATAAATACTTCCACCGAAACACTTGACTATTATTTTGTACAACTCCTGCCATGAATGTAGCCCAGAATCGTAGGCCTTCTTATTATCGATCCAACATGCCGACAGCTCCTTACGGAAAGACCTATTTGCCTATGGCCATGTCGATAGGTAGTGGTTCAATTTTAACAACAAAACCGGAATAAAATTAAACTTTATTTATTTCGGACAGCAGTGAATTTAGGGCATGCAAAAACCGGGTTGATTAAGCAACTTGTTGTTGTTTGTTAAGCTACAAAACCGGGGTTCTAAATCAGTCGGTTATCCGGTTTTTTCGGTTATCCGGTTTGCATGCCCAGTTATCCATAATTTGTTTGTTAGGGCACCTTCAAATTAGCCGCCAGGTGCCGCACTGCAACCGTTAGGTTCGAGCATCATAGTGTTGTACATTTAGTTTCAACCTCATCGATAAATTGTTCAAGCTGATTTTCTTTCATGTCTGAATAAAAACACGTACGCATCATCACTAGTCGATTGATGAACCGATGCGCGGCCACAGCGCGGCTGTAGCGCTGCAACCGCGCTGCCGCCGCGCGGCTCCTGGTGGCTAATTTGAAGGCGCCCTTATACACACAGCTTAAATCTAAAATAAAACTTCTATTTTAGTTTATTTTATGTAGGTATATACTTGTAAATCCCGGCTTTTGCAGAATAGCTCAGATGGCCGTCTTTACATTTATTCTTACAAATGTTATAAACGCGGCACGCATAGCTACATGACATACGTCAGACCACGGCAGAGTGCACGTGCACGTCCACCAGACGCACGGCCGCCAGCAAGCGCGCCACCGGCTCCAGCGCGTCGCCCAGTGCGCCCGCTAGCGGCTGCAGCGCCGCGCGCACGCCCAGCGCCACGTTGCCGCAGAACACCAGCAGCGGCTGCAGCAGCGCGTTGAACGTCAGCGCCAGCGCCGGCTTCAGCGCATAGTCCGACGCCGTCTGGAGCAGCCCCGACGCGGCGCCGCGCAACACGAGCAGTCCGCAGCGCTGCACGTGCAGCAGCAGCGCGACCGGCAGCGCCAGCAGCAGCTGCGGCGCGGCCAGCAGCTCGGCCAGCAGCGCGCCGCCGGCCCGCGCGCCGCGCCGCGCCGCGCGCTCCACGTGCGTGAGGCGCGCGCCGGCGCACGCCGCCAGGCAGTCGCGCGACCCGTGCTCGAAGTAGTACAGCTCCACGCGGTCTGGCTCTAAAGGGCTTATTACACTATCCGATATGTAGGATCCTATATACTCCATTTATAATAGCATTACAAAAAAGAGACTCGTAAAATCGTTAAATAAATAAATTAAATAAATAAATAAAAGTGATAAGTGGGGAAATAGCACAGACGCTCCGTCATTACTTACCCTCCAAAAAAAAGCTTAAACGAATAATTACCAATATAGAACCAACAGATAATTGCAAACCTTACTTTCAGAAATACCATGCGTTTCAAATAAGAACAGGAACGTCAATGACCTACGTCTTCTGTCAAATGACGCTTAAAAGGTACGGCCTGCAACGAAACCTTAATCGCGTATCAATTATTTTCTTTTTTTTGTTTTACCGAGTCGAAGTTATTCAAAATTAAAAAACGTCTTAAATTAATTGGTCTCGTGGAATGCTTACGTTTTATTTGTTAATCCTGTTTGTTACACGGTTGTTTGTTGTTGTTGTTGATATTTGGTTTTGTTTACATCTTCCTGACTACTCGAAAATGTGTGAACGAGGCGCTGTTTTGCATGGGAGGGCTCGAGAGATTCTATTTTATTCTATTTTTTATTATGGCAAACAGAGCCGATGTCGACTATTCTGCCATTGTCTAAAGTGAATTGGACAGCAAGTGCGCAAAAAAAGGAAAATCTTCAAGACCGCATGATAGTAGGGTGGGGAGGGCTCGAGAGATTATCTCCAATGTAAACAAATACTTTGACAGTACAATTTAGAAATAATTCGTTCGTAATTCGTAAATAAATTATATTTAGAATAAACCTTGTTTTGCTGAACGATTTGATTTGATTTGAAACAATTTGATTCAAATTGTTTTATTTCAAATTTAGAAGAATAAAAGTGAAACGAAGAACGTGTCTATCACAGGATTCACAGGTGTCCTGTCCATATATTGTTCATCCCTGTTTCTTTTAGGATTTTATCATTGGCAGTGTGATTTTCAACTAAAATGAAATATTGAAATCCACATCATTACTTAAAATAAATTGTTGCAATGGTTACAACTAAGTGTGACAGCTGCTGTGAAAATGGATTCTAATAAATTCGCCGTCTATCGAAATTGTAACATTCCTACATAATTGTACTTTCGTTACTAAGTGTGCATTTAAAAAAAACCTTTTTTTTTTTAACCGACTTTCAAAAAAGGAGGAGGTTCTATGTTCGTGTGTATGTATTTTTTTTTTTTTTTTTTTTTTTTTTTTATGTATGTTACCTGATTTCTCCCCCATTTGTGGACCGATTCTCAAAATTCTTTTTTTATTTGAAAGAGTATACTCCCGAGGTGGTCCCATTTTAATTTGGTGAAGATCTGGTGCTGATCTTCGGAGATATACAATGGAACTCTTCAAAAATAGACGGCAACTCTGTCGTGATTGCTGGAATCGCTTGGATGTTTATTGTTTATACAACATCATGACGTATCATCACGCCTGTATACTCTGAGGGGTACGCAGATGTGTACAATATACCTAGATTTCGACAGTAAGGGATGTTAATTTTCATTTATTAGGGATAAGTGGATAACCCTATTATCATGGCATGTATTGTTAACAATTAACAATATAAAATAGATTCATGGCAAATTTTTGTATGGGAACCACTAAAAATGGAAAAATAAAAAACTTTTTTGCAAAAAAATTAAACCGACTTCAAAAAAAACACTAAACGGTGTAAAATAACTCTAAATTCGGAAGTCGGTGGCCCATCATGAATAAGACAAAACCACCAAAGCCACAGACTTCCTAATTTAGAGTTATTTTACACCGTTTAGTGTTTTTTTTGAAGTCGGTTTAATTTTTTTGCAAAAAAGTTTTTTACTTCTGTCTAATGCTATTGTAAATGGAGTATAGTTAGGAAGCAACCAAGCGGTCGGTACCATGAATCGGATCCACACTGTCCTAACTGCGATTACATCTTCCGATTTCCTAGTTAAGTTTCCTACAAATCGGCTAGTGTAAAAGCCCAAGGACTCACGACTCAACAATCTCTACTGACGAACAGGCTACTTTCTACTTATAGGTACTCGTAGTATACGATTCTACGATCTACGATTGAATAACTTTATTATGAAGTGACTGATGTGTGTATATATAGTGAAATGAACTGCCTCATTTTGTATTATCAGAATGATATTATTAGGCCTACCATTGTCGCACAATTTGTCTATGCCGATGTCTCGAAATAACTTCCAGGTTTTATGCTTTTTCTGTAAAATAATAAATGTCGTCAGTCAATGTGCATCATAGTAGGGGAGCCCACGATTATAAATGAGGATTTACTCGAGCGTCATAGAGACCTATTGGGTTGCAAAGCTTACAATTGATGATAAGAAGAAAAAAATGTTAATAATGTTTACCTTTATAACGGTAGGGGGAGCAGCTATACATTTTTAAATATGTAAAAAACTGTTGCATAGACATGGAATAAAGACGTTACGAGCCCCTAACTTTAATTTAATGCGCTTAATCTAAGTAGGTTTCCATCAATTAGAAACAGAAAAAAAATATTTGTGGGTAGGTACCTATATTATTTTTATAATCTAGCTGATGAGCAATTATATTTTGTTATTCATATTCTGTCAACATGCCTATTGATTAATTAATCATCATCTTTATCAGTAGAATCATCTTCTTCTGGCTCTTAATATTATCATGCCACGAACGAGTCTGTGTGATCAGCTGAGATGGCGTTATGGCAACAGAAACCAGAGTAAGGGACGGAATGAGAGAGTAATAGATAGAGAAAGAGTGAGAGATGAATAGAAACGCGGAGAGGGAAATATAGGCATCACGCAGGTGCACGCATTAAACTTGATCGACGATTATTTTTTATTTCGCCTTGTGGAAATCGTCAGATTATACAGGGTGTCCAAGAACCTGGCGTCCAACTGGATTCCCACGATGCCCCAAGTTCTAACAGTACTCAGAAAAATATTTTAAAAAATCCACCCCATGTACTTACAGAATTATACTGATTTCAAAAAAAAAGGGGAAATGAGCACCCTGTGACATACTTTTGAATGCTGTGACTGCTAATGCTGATAATTTCGATATTTCTTGGAGGTTTTGTAATCTAGGGTATTGCTGTGTCTAAATAGAATGTAAAAATAATGTACTTATTGTACCATTTTAAAATAAAATATTATTTTAACTAAAGGTGATATGGAAAACTATTGAATTTCGCAACTTTGACCGACTGTAGTGTAAAAAAAATGTACCAAAATAGTATGGCAAGTGACGTCAAATTTTGACGCGTTTATTCCTCTTTTTAAAAAGGTATAATACTTACACATTAATTTGAAAAAAAAAATTTTGATAATATTTTTACTCAACAACCCAATTTTTACGAAGTGCCTACCTACTAACGGTAACTGTCGGACCCTTTCTTATCTTAGAAACTGTTATGTTACTACTATTATTTACTTCGGTTCCAAGAGTGAGCAAGAAGGAAATACACACAGGTAGATGGGTTCCCAGTAGAATAAAAGCAAAGAATGTTAGTTTAAAGATATTTTATTACAATAAATGTTCAAAATGTTGACCACCCGCGGCAATACAAGCTCTCACTCTCCTTAAAAAGGACCGCTTTATGTTTCGCGAGTAACTTTTTTGACGTATCACCTGCACTGCTTGTGTTATCTTCTCACGAAGGTCAGCGATGTCATTAATGGGCTTCGCATAAACGAGCTCCTTCATAGTTCCCCAGAAAAAAAAATCCAGCGGATTTAAGTCAGGTGAGCGGGCTGGCCACGGGATTGTTCCTGATCGCCCAATCCACCTGTTCGGGTATTGCTCGTCCAAAAACTCTCTAACGGATACGCGAAAATGTGCTGGACAGCCGTCGTGTTGGAACCACATATCTGGTGGGGTCTCTTCTAGTAAGTTTGGCAAATCATTTTGAAGAAAATTTAAATATGATTCGCCAGTCAAATTCTCGGGCATCTCAAATGGACCAATAATATTCCCACAGAGAATACCGGTCCACATGTTCACTTTGAACCGGTACTGGGATCTATCTTCTCGCATCAAGTGCGGATTTTCCACATGCCACTCGTGCAAGTTGTGTAGGTTCATGTAGCCATCCTTCTTAAATGTTGATTCATCTGACCACAAAATTTTGTCGATAAAGTTTTCGTCTTCTCGATGTTTTTGTAGGATTGTTTCACAAAACGCGACTCGGCTCGGATAGTCTCGAGGTAAAAGACTTTGCACTCGCTGTACGTGGTACGGATGATATTCTTCTTTTTGGAGAATACTGTGTGCTGTGCTCTTTGGTATCCCCGTATCAGCTTCTATTCCTCGCACAGAGATGCTTGGATTTGCCGACACCGCCTCTAAAACTTCATCGCGTATGAAGTCATTTACGGGTCGTCCTTCACCAGCTACTTGATTGGGGAACCGCCCGTCACATAGTGATCTGTGCACATTAATGAAAACTCGATGGTCGGGATATCGCGTAGCCCTCGGATACCTTTCTCTGTAAAGTCTCGCTGCAGCTCGTCCATTACCTCTACATTCTCCATAAATGTAGTGCATATTTGCGTATTCTTGCGGAGTGTAGGTCGCCATGGTAGCACACACAAAACACAAACTGTCCAAACACAGGCAAAGGTCGTCGTAAAGAGTTCGTTTCAAAGTCCAGAGCACAAAGAGTAATCAATGGTAACAATAAGAGAGAGGTGCGTAGTAACGGCAGGAGGCAGTGACGCGTACTGACCGTACTGTTATCCTAAATAGCACGATCCCAGATAGCGTCACTATCTATCTCACTCGCACCTCTAACCTTTTTCTCCCTCACTCTTACCTGAATAATGGGGTACCATAAAGAAGAACCAGCAAATCGCAAAGATAGTTTCTGTCTTGCTCCCTCCTGTTGTAATAACGAATCACTATGGTGAGATGCATGCACATACCGTCCCTTACGGTCTAACCTGTTTTTTGAGAGGCCTGTTGTTATTTTTATGAGCATACAATAGTAATTCTTTAGAGGTTAGATTCAATTCGTCGTAAATTTTTCTTTCTAAGAATTCTGTAAGACATCGTAAAAATTGGGTTGTTGAGTAAAAATATTATCAAAATTTTTTTTTTTCAAATTAATGTGTAAGTATTATACCTTTTTAAAAAGAGGAATAAACGCGTCAAAATTTGACGTCACTTGCCATACTATTTTGGTACATTTTTTTTACACTACAGTCGGTCAAAGTTGCGAAATTCAATAGTTTTCCATATCACCTTTAGTTAAAATAATATTTTATTTTAAAATGGTACAATAAGTACTTTATTTTTACATTCTATGTAGACACAGCAATACCCTAGATTACAAAACCTCCAAGAAATATCGAAATTATCAGCATTAGCAGTCACAGCATTCAAAAGTATGTCACAGGGTGCTCATTTCCCCCTTTTTTTTGAAATCAGTATAATTCTGTAAGTACATGGGGTGGATTTTTTAAAATATTTTTCTGAGTACTGTTAGAACTTGGGGCATCGTGGGAATCCAGTTGGACGCCAGGTTCTTGGACACCCTGTATATTTTTCGTTATCCTTAAAATGAATGTCGAAATGACGTTTTTTTTACAACTTTGTAGCCCTCCCCTTTCTTTACGTCACTCTCAAATTGTCTGATTAGTGGAATATACCTACACTTTTTATCATGTAATTAACTTACACGACCTTAATCTGACGCGCTCGAGAATTTCTGATGACCAATTTTTGTTACTATTCTGATCCTTTATCCTTGACAGGCGGACTTTTATATCAGGCTCATATTTGGTGAATGTACTTAACCGGGTACAAGTATATCTGCCGCGCCCGAAATCCCCGTTTGGGCTCCCCTACCATAACATGAAGCGGCTCACGTAGTGGCGACAGCGGCGCACGTACCTGGCGGGCGGGCGGCGGCGGCGGCGCGGCGGGGGGCGTGGCGCGCGCGGCGGGGGGCGCGGCGCGCGCGGCGGGGGGCGAGGGGCTGCGCGTCTCGGCGTCCCGCAGCGCGCGCCTCCTGCACAGCGCAACTCGCACACTTACGCAACTCTTACTTTTTTTGTAAATCATTTTTCTTCTGTTTATTCTCTTAAGTTCAAAGAGTTTATTGAATGTCTTTGGTTGTCTCTATGTTTAACTGTCACGCTTAACCTCTCGAATGGCTGAACCAAAGCGGGCAGGGGGGCGGACGGCTGCTTCTCCCCTCCCCAGACTGCCACATGACGTTCTTTGTAGTCACTCTTTATCTGCGGTGGCGTGCTTAAAATTTTCGAGCTCGCTTTGCTCGCCCAAATTCTTGTCTCTATGCTGAAAAGGGCTTGGTGAAATTAAATCGTGCAATTCCGATGCACAGGGGCACACTTTCCATAATACAACCGACAGCAAACCGACAAGCTAGCAAAGCAACTCGGCGTCGATTCAAATTCTAACTCATTTACGCTCCGCGCTCCTGCAACTTGAATTACCTAGTGGAAGTCGCGACGTCCCCGTCAGGGGACGTGGCGAGCGGTCACGGGGCTACGCCCCCTTCCCGCGGAAGCTATACCGTGGCCCGCAAATGCGGGCCCGTCCCTATGTTGCCTGTTAGGCGTGGCGGCGTGGGACCTGCGGCAAATGTGATTTGCGCGGTCCCTACTTGAATTACGTATATACCTCGGTAGGTCATGAAAGCACGGAAAATCTTAACATCGACTTTTAAAAAAATAACGTCATTACGCAACGCCATCTATTGAACCATTTATGAACTGGTTTTTACCTTAACCGATTTTAATAATTCTTTTTTTGTTTCAAAAAAGATACGTTCAGGATAATAAAATCCAGAAATTATTTTGTACAACTTTTTGTCTTTTTTGTACAAAAACTGTATCCATCCAAGTTCAAAATAATTTTCCTAGAAAGTCCTTTAGTTCTACTTTTCATATTTTTTTCATATTTTCTAAACTTATGGCTCAGACCAATAAAAAAATTTATTGGTCTGAGACTTATGGTTCAAAAGTTAGAGGGGGGGACACATTGTTTTTTACTTTTGGAGCGATTATTTCCGAAATTATTGACATTATCAAAAAATGATTTTAGTAAACCCCTATTCATTTTTAAATACCTTTCCAACAATATATCACACGTTAGGATTGAAATAAAAAAAATATCACTTCCTACTTTACATATAGGGGGGCTACCCTAATGAAACATTTTTTTCCAATTTTTATTTTACCACTTTGTCGGCGTGATTGATACACATATTGGTACCAAATTTCAGCTTTCTAGTGCTATCGGTCACAGAGATTAAGCGAGGACCAAAGAGATTTAAAAGCTATTGAATGTCTTTGGCGAGGACGGACGGACGGAGGGATGGACAGACAGACATGGCGAAACTATAAGGGTTCCTAGTTGACTACGGAACCCCAAAAATTGGGCTGTATTCGTACCTGTTACTGATCATATTTGCGTAATCAAAAGTAAAAAAAAACGAAGTTCAATTTTTAATTATGCCACTATTTAGTTAAACATAAATAACGAAAACAGCTGTTGGAGGCGGGGCATGCTTGAGCGAGATCACGTAAACGTGAGCGAGAGATGACGATTAACGAATAGCCTGTAGGTACAGACGCCTGCACACCAAGTAACCCCAATGTGTAAAATTTCTTTGATCGTTTTTCAAGTTTATGTCAAATTACATTTATTAAAAAAATTTCAAGTTTATTAAAAAAATTGACACATTCCTTAATGTGTCAAATATAACATGATGTGCTGGCGCCTGTACAATATTTCCATAAATTGGGTGACTTTTTGGGAAATAAACAAACGCTAATAACTTTGCTGTTTATGAATATTACTTATTGATACCTACTTTACTTTATGTATTTGTACTAATTAAAAATTAGTGGTGTATAATGTTCATTTTTAATCATGGGTGTTTTACGTTAATCTGTAAGACTGTAAGACACGAATAAAACTATTGTGTAGCATTCTTGCGTTTTCTTTTTTCCGGGACTTTGACCAAAGTCTATTTCAGCGGAAACACGTGGGACACCGAGCGGCATGACACGACATGCGTAGATTAGTTCAAAGTGTCCAATGAACAGAATAATAATTTATAACCGTTTTCCCCCCAGAGGGAAGAAAACGAGTATTTCAGGTCTTGCCGAGGCTTGACCTTTCGGAGATAACTATCCCTACATTAGAGTACACACATGCTTACTACTTACCTACTTTAGTCCTTGAGTGAGCGATATCTGCTTGGAGGGCGTGACCTTGCGGACCGCGCATGCGCGGAGCGCGACGGCGGCGGCGGCAGGCGCGTGAGACGCGAGCGGGCTTATGTTAGTACCTAGCTCCGAAAGCCGGCAAGGACTTGCTCAGGTCAAGCCTCGGCAAGACCTGAAATACTCGTTTTCTTCCCTCTGGGGGGAAAACGGTTATATTTCAGTTCTGTGCCTTCGGCTTGACCTTTCGGAGAAGTGTTTATCTTCTGCCGGCGCCCTAAAGCGTACTGTGACAGGATAATGTTTGTCAAAATAAAACAAACGTATCTTGACAAAAGAAAAGGCAAGAAACTTATTGTCATAAGCGAAGCTGACAATTCTTTTATATTATGTAGCAAACTAAACTTAAAAACTATTCTTCTCTAAATTGACTTGACTTACAGCTGAACTTGTAATTTTTAATATAAGTTTAATGATGAGATCAAACAGTAATATTCAGCCTTAATTCGAATGACATACAAATCAACTAAATAGTAACAAGCACAACTACATCGTAAATGAACCACCAAGAGAGTTAACATTACTATTTCTAGGTTGGCCGACCGGCTTGCAATAATGCTTCAAGAAATGATCAGAGCCCCTCCAGTTCTCTCTTTTTAGAATGTCATCCAAAGGCATTTAATTTTTAAAATCATTTGAGGCCACAGCTGAACGAATCGAACCTGGACTAGTGGTTAATCCTAGTTCTTTTAACGGCACCTTTAACCAACCTGCGATCACTATCGCAGGCCTCAGCGGCCTCAGCGGCTCGTGAGGCCGCATTTACAACTTCATGTATAGTAATAAACAAACGTTGCAAATCAGTTTGTGCCATTCTTCTCTTACTTGATAAATCAATCAACCAATTTACCCATTTAATTAAACTTAAACTTGGATCTCCTGAACAGGTTAGCTGCCAACCTGATTGGCAAAATTTCGCGTCTCTGAGCCAAATCTAGGCCAGAAGGTTATTGTTGAACCGAATCCTTCACAGTGTCCATCGTCAATACTCAGAAAAGTAAGGTCGTAAATACGACGGCATGATGCCAGCAAAAGAAGTAAGGCTAAATGCCGAGAGACTTGATAAATACTGTTTTTATCAGGTACGTTATTTTTTAGCCACCGAATTAAATCCTGGACCTTTCAAATCTGTGACTTTAACGGCGTCGCTTTGCATTTTTTTTTTTTTTTTTTTTTTTTTTTTACTGTTAATTGCTTTTAGAATGGTTCCCACTATAGGATTATTAGCTAGTCGATACTCTTGAGTGGGGTCTGCTAAGGTAACTACTACTGATTTGCGCACTAGAATTGTAGCAGGGCTAACTTTCTGATGCGTGAGAGGCACCCTTTTAGGTTGCTACTTCCTGGGGTCGAGGACCGCTAGGTGTTATCCCATTTTGTCTCACCACGAGACCCATTGTTTCCACGCTGCCCCGTATGTTCGCCATGTGCAATCACGCCAAACAGACTAAATTAATTCAATATTCTTAGGTTCCAAGCCAGTTTGCTCCACTCCGTATCTTCCAGACCTCTAAGAACAACTCTGCTACTCTTGGTGGAGGTTGATTGGTTGACAAGTCCACTAGATTCCTGCTCAGGTTGAATATCTGGTTGGGAGCTTCTAATACTCTGCGTTTGAGGTCGTTTCTCCAGAACACTTTCTCCCAGCGAGGAACCACTACTAGATACGTCCCAGATGCTCTGTTGAGATAATGGAGCACCCTGGGTATGAGAGGAGGAGGGGGAAACACCCAAGCTAAATGGTATTCCCAAACTCGGCTGAATGCATCAATGTAAAGAGCCTGGGGATCCCTTGCTTCTTTTGAGACATACGTCGGAACTACTCTTGATTGACTTGTGGCCAGCATATCTACTTGAGGGGTGCCCCAATTCGAGAATATTTCGCGAGTGAATGCCTCCTTGAGATGTCAAATCGGTAAAGTCTTCTTTCTGGACAGGCTGTCGGCTACTGAATTGTAATATCCTGATAGATAAAATGTCTGGACAGTTACATTATGATGGCAAAGAATAGTATTTTCCTTGTCATTTCCATGAGCAGCACCGACCTTGTACTTCCCTGATTTCGCAGGTAAGATACTACTGCTCGATTGTCGGATTTTATCATAACAGATTGGTCTTTCAAGACATCCTGAAACTCTTGATTGAATGTTGGTCGACCTATTATTGGCGACTGTATAAGTCCGATACTTTTTACTATTATTATTATGTAATGCTGTATACAGAAGCTGTTGGTTTACCTTTAATAAATAAATAAATAAACTCGACTAGGGCTTTGTAAACAGTCTAAACAGTGAATATTTCTTTCTGTTTATGTGCCACTTCCTTTGTTCGTCTGTCCACGTTCCTGAGCGGTGGTAATCGCTCAGCTGTACTCCCCAGCCTTCGTTGAAGGCATCAATTCAATTCAATTTATTTATTCAATAACAATTTTTACATTGTGTTTGAATTCTTATAACTAAAATCAATTAAAGAAACAACGTGCACGCAATTGACATGCGATGCATGGAAATTGCATGCATGCATTTCATTTGCATCCGTGCTTATGAAAATCGTTGGTTCTGGCACAAAAATCTTGCTCGGAATTATGATGTTCTTCATCCACCAAGAACAATCGTCTAGTGCCAGCGACGTTATTGGGACCTTTTGATTTGGTCGATCCTGTGTCAATTTTCGACAAGCTCTTTCAAGGTGTCTAGTATGTAAACGGCCAAGCGGGGTTACCAGTGATGCAAAACCATGTCTTCCTGTCAGAGCTGTGCATGACCGCCAAGACCAACGCCTTGTTCTTAGTAGTAAACCTATATGTGGCTGTGATCGAACTATCTTTTCGCGTGGCAATCTATGTCGGCGTCCCAAACGTTTCCTAAAAACTCTGTTTGTTTCCTGGGATTTAGAACCGGCTTCTGTAAATTCACGCACCATCCTAAGATCTTGCAGAAGGTTTACTGCATATCTCATTAGACCTTTTACACGTCTGGTCCTGGAACAGAAAGTCGTCTAAGTACGACCACTCGAAATCCTCTCTCCCTCTGAAGGCTCGCTAACCACCTGCTGACTAGTGAGAACGCTAACGACGCGCTGGATAGTCCAAATGGAAGGGCCGTCATTTAATTTTGCAAGAGCTCGCCTGCATAAGGGAAGGCAAGGTATCTTCGATGACTTTTGTTTATGACGATATGAAAATATTTCTGACTGATATCCAGCTTTCCTGAATAATCGTTCTTCTGCAGAAAATTCGGGACGTTATTCTGGTTTATTAAGCGAAACTTCACAGGTTTCAGAGAAATAGTCATAGACATAGTCACAGCGTGCATTAGCTCATTTGAGGTTCTGTCGTAAATCTCTCTAAGTTTTCGTGTAACAGATGGCGGCTGGGTTACAAACAGTATTGTGTATCCGGTGGGATGTTCTTTGGAACTCCTAGCTTTTCCCATTGCCAAGGAGATTCCACAATTGCCCCCCATGAAACTGTCGATCCCTGCGCTTAGGTAAATTTTGATCCCTTCCAGATCGGTTTCGTTGCTTATTAGAAGGCCTTGAACTTCCCGACAACCAGCGCGCTGCTGACTGGGCTGATGCATTGTGTGATGACCTTGTAGGATGACCGCGCCAGGATTGCTGTCGTCTTCTGGATAGGTGAGAAGGTACAGTTGGTTTGCGAAAAGGTTCCGAAAACCACAGCATAAACAACAGTTTATGGTAGGAAAAAATCTGTGCTAGGCCACCGTTATCCCCCAAAAATGTTCCGGTGGGACGTAATGGTAGGATGCTGTGTAAAACAGCACCAAGCGATTCATTTTAAGATTTATACGCCCTTTGTCTTGCCTCTATAGCTTCTGCACGATGAGCACCAACAAACTGCAGCAAAACATCCGACAAGACCTTAAATTGGGAGTCATCAGCTAATAGCTTACGTAATTCCTCACCAGCACGATAACAAACAGCCTATCAGACAGTGCTTTCCTCTGTAGGAGCAAACCCATGGCTAATAGTGCCGAGCACACCCTCTTGTTTAAAACAGCCAGGAAAAGGGATGGATGATTTATAAGGCATCCAAGCTGTATATTAATCTTGAAAGCACTGAAATAGGGGCAGCCTGAAAGACTTCCTCCCTTGTATCTGATTCGATTCCAACCTTGAGAACCCAGTCTTTGACATTTGATGTCCTCTTTCTTAATCCGTTCAGTAAGCTCCGGTAAAAGCGACCTCTTTTATCCTGGGTCAAAATTCAATTTCATTGGATGACCACATATCTGGAGCGTTCGAAAAACTATCCATCTTAGGGGCATTCCAAGAGCAACCACCAGATGACTCAGAACCTGATTGATTCTCCGAATCTGAATAAATAATTCTCTTTGTCTGAGTCAGGCTCAAACCGTTGCTGACTTTGAGAAAACAAGCTGACTCCGAGAGGCTTCCCGACAGAGTCTTATCTGCCTCACAACGGTATGAAGTAAGGGTCGTATATCTTATACAGATTGTTTGAAAAGCTCAGAGCGAGCTGCTGACCCCCTAATGCGATTCGCAATCGAGGGTGGCCCTAGTATGAGAGCGCGTGCAAAGGCCCAATCTAGTAACGTGCACCTTATTCCCCATAGCCCTTGTCAGATGATCCGCTTCCGGGTCAAAGGCTCGAACTAAGCCTACTATGAGGAGGGTGAACATAAGTTTGTTTAAAACAGTCGGTTCAGGTTTGTCCCCGAAAACCTCCTCTTAAGGCTTTGATGACCTCCCACTGAGTCCAACCTTAGGTAGAGACGCTTGTGCCAAGAGCTTGACGTACTCCAAAATCACCTCACCTTGTAGAGTTTCTCCACTCTCGTTAAGTAGATCCCTAAACGTTGTGTTCAATGTTACCCTTGGACATTGACTCAGCACTCTGCCCGGCTGTGGCGCGGCCCAGATAAAATTATGATTAAGTTGCATCTTACACGCATAGGACACATATGTAATAGTGTGTGTTAAGAAAAAGTAGTATATAAGCTGTAACTTATTGTAAATAAATCAGATTTGAATTTTATATTCTTGTCTCATTACCCCTCACTGTGGTGGTGGTATATGGTAGGGTAGGGCTGAACGGCTTATAGGGCTGTTAGGCTTGTAGGTCTTAGTAGGTTCCTTAATTTTCCAATTATTATTATTATGTACTGTCGTACCCTTACAGTATTGCGGCCTTACGTGACATACTTAAGGGTAGCCGTACACGTTGTGTAGGCAACTCAACACATATATGCAATGTAATTTTAGTTTACTACCTGTATATTACTATATTTGTGTAGCTGTTTGTTTTCCCAAAATAAATAAATAAATAAACTCCCTGCGCCATTTTAAGCAAGCAACGAGATCGTTACCAAGCCGTCAAGCCAGTCAACGTTCGTGTCGAAGCCATAACCGACAGTAGCCGTAGACGCAGGCGTATCATTGGATGGTCTATAAGTTAGTTGCACTGCTCAACAATCAAGCTGCGTAACCCTACATTCGAGCCACACCGCTCAGTAATCGAGCCGCGCGGCTCAAAAAATCGAGCCGCGCGGCTCAACGAATCGAGCCGCGCCGCTCACCAAATCGAGCCGCGCGGCTCACCGAAACGAGCCGCGCGGCTCAAAAAATCGAGCCGCGCGGCTCAACAAATCGAGCCGCGCCGCTCACCAAATCGAGCCGCGCGGCTCACCGAATCGAGCCGCGCCTCTCAATATTTGCGCACCGGTCAGTCTACGAGGCATGCGGCTTGTCAGGAGCTTGCTGCGAGGCGAGTACCTGAGTTTTATGACAGTAGCAGTGCAGCTGACGTGTCGTAACTCGTATGGTACAGGTACCTTACGCACCTTGTGGATGGGATGTCCGACAGGGTGGTTAGCATTGGTTGCGATAACGAACGCCGCGT
Source organism: Euplexia lucipara (assembly GCA_921972225.1). Lineage (NCBI taxonomy): Eukaryota > Metazoa > Arthropoda > Insecta > Lepidoptera > Noctuidae > Euplexia > Euplexia lucipara. The sequence goes on from OV179149.1 coordinate 24,041,660, forward strand.
GCGTGCAGTTGACGTGTCGTATAGCATAGGTACCTTACGCACCTTGTGGATGGGATGTCCGACAGGGTGGTTAGCATTGGTTGCGATAGCGAACCGACATGAGTGCATGACGTATCGTATAGTACAGGTACCTTACCCACCTTGTGGATGAGATATCCGACAGGGTGCTCACCGCATTGGTTGCGAAAGCGAACCGACATGCGAACAAATATGCAACTTGGCCATGCGCAGCAAGTATAATTAGGTATATAAACACACAGCAGATTCCTTTAGAAAATTTAAATCACTCACACAAAGAATAAAATAAATATCTTAGAAACTTACCATTTCATTACATTTACTTGTAATCCACTGGAAAGTCACTTGACACTTCACAAACGTTACAACAACGTTACTCTTATCTCGTTTCGCGTATCTTATTACGTAAACAAAAACACACACAAATCACATGACTTGTATTTTGGGAGATATCAATCTACTTAGGCGACATCAAGTGGTCAACAGAGACTGGCTGTCCTCTAAATTACAACTGTGAAAAATCTAAATCACTGTTTAATTTGTTTCAGTCAACCACTATTAGTCAACTCAATCACATAGTAAACCAAAACGGTAGAATATTAGATTTGGTTATCACTAATTGCAAAGACATATCCACTTTAACATCCTCCACACCTATAAGTCGCCTTGACATGCATCATCCGCCATTTGAACTCCTAATCAACAGAAAAACTACATCATCCGCATTACACAGCTATCTCGAAAAAAAACTATGTTTACGTAAAACAGACTACGACAGTTGTAGACGAGATATATCACAATTAAATTGGACAGAACATGCCTTAACTATGAGTTGTGAAGACTTTACGCAGTTCTTTTACAATAACATATATTTGATCATCGAAAAGTACACTCCAAAATTTAGAGTCGGTAGTAATACATACCCGGTATGGTTCTCAAAAAGTTTAATAAGATTACTCGCATCTAAATCTAAAGCTCACTCTAAGTATAAACGGTTTGGGAATCCCAGAGATTATGATACCTTCTCTTTGCTGAGAGCAAGGGCCAAAATTGTCACAAATCACTGCTTTAAAGAATACATTAAGCGGATTGAAGAGGACCTCAAGGTTAATATAAAAGCCTTCTGGCGTTATACCAAGAACAAACGAGTGACAAATAACATCCCTAGCTGTATGCATTATAATGACGAGGTTGGCAACACGGGTAAAGAAATAGTTGATTTATTTGCAAGTTACTTCTCATCAGTATACTGCTCTAATAAAACTGATAACTATGCCCCCAATTTCCAGCCATCCAACTACTCAATTGGCAATCTATGTATATCAAAAAAAGAACTGCTGAAAAAGTTAGAAAATATTGATCTCTCAAAGAATGGTGGCTTTGACGGTATACCCCCTATTTTTATCCGGTTATGTGCTACTGCCCTGGTGACTCCCCTGCTCATTATATTCAATAAATCTCTACATGAAGGTACATTTCCAAGTTTATGGAAGATAGCAAAAGTCACACCTATCTACAAATCTGGAGATAGGAGTGACGTCACCAACTATAGACCAATCTGTATATTAAACTTATTTGCAAAAATATTTGAGGGTCTTGTTTATGAACACATGTACACTCACCTTAGGCATGTATTAGATACACGACAACACGGATTTATCACTGGTAGGTCAACGAACTCTAACTTATTGTGCTACACAACATATCTATGTGGTGCATTTAATAGTAAATGTCAGGTAGACTCAATATACACGGATTTCTCGAAAGCCTTTGATCGGGTAAATCACTTTATATTACTTACAAAGATGCATCATGTCGGAATACATGGGACTCTTTATAGATGGCTCTCATCCTATCTGTTAAATCGGACACAATTAGTTGCACTAGCCGGTTATGACTCTATACCGTTTGAAGCAACATCTGGAGTGCCCCAAGGTTCGAATCTGGGTCCGTTATTGTTTTTGGTATTCGTAAATGACTTGCTAAGTAAAATTAAAAGCGACTGCCTAGCTTACGCAGATGATATAAAAATTTTCAGGCGTATCTCAAATATTCATGACTGTGAGGCCCTTCAATCGGATATTAAAACAATTGTGGAATGGTGTGACGAAAACTTGATGTCACTAAACGCCAAAAAATGTCAGGTTATTACATTTTCAAAAAATAGTAAAAACATAATTACGTATGACTACAATATAAGAGGAGTATTAGTAGATAGGGTAAAAGTGGTACGTGACCTGGGCGTTATGTTTGACTCGGTTTTGTCATTTAGGCCACACTATGATCACATTTGCAATAAGGCAAACCGTTTACTGTCTTTCATATTGCGCAATGCCAAACCATTTAAACATCCGCAAACTTTGTTAATATTGTACTATTCCCTGGTAAGATCTATATTGGAGTACTGCTCGTCTGTGTGGTCTCCAATATATAACACTCACATTGATCGCATCGAATCTGTGCAGAGAAGATTTGTCAGGGTTTTAAGTGCGAAATATGGCCTCAGACGTAAACTACCCAATTACAATCAGCGACTTGACATTTTTTTAAAAGGTCTGTAGTGTTACGCAAGCACGCGTAAGCACAACCTGAAAAATGGCCATTGTTCTCATTATTTTGAACAACTTTATCGAACAAACGCTGAAATCACGACAGAAGAAAAGGAGAATGGCCAAAAATATATGGAGCTTGGTCCAAATGTCCACCACTAACGAAACCTAATAAAATAGTCTACCTACTTTAAATACTGAGTCACTAATTTAAGATGCCAAGTTCATTAAGGCACTTCCTTTTCCAAATCTATCTGAGATATAGGACCAGACTAGTATTCGTTTTAGGAGTGACTTAAATCATGTTAATGGCTTCCAATAAACCTTGTGAAGTTCAGAACTGCACCTCGCAACCCCATGTATCTAAATGCTACTGATTTGTAGATATACCTATTCGTATAAACATAACACTTAGTGCCTGTGGCTCTTGGTACCTATAATGGTCGAGGACCAACATGTTCCGAGCCACCCCGCAAACAAATAAAAGGCTGAAAAATATAATGCCCAAGGCGCCAAAATACCTACTATGGTTCGCAAAATTTTTGCTGATGAATCAGCCATGATACCGACATCAAGAAATAAGTAAATATTGGTCTATACCTAAGTTTGTATGTTATACAAAATACGATCAATATGAATAAAAAATTCAGCTGCACCCCCTGGATCAAAAACTGGGTAGGTACACCTATGGTGATAAACATGGTCGTGGATTTAGGAGCCCTTGCTTCGAGGGCAGATCACATATGGCAATTTTATTACTTCTGCCCTACCAGTAACAACGTTGCCATACCTCAAATTTGACTCTAGCTTTAACAGCCCTGTATACAGCTATAGTTATATTCGTGAAAGTTTTCATTAAGTGATTCTTCGATGATGATTTGAAGAATCAAATCATCATCGAAGAATTACTTAATGAGATGCCGGAGATCACAATTTAATACACATGAAAGAGGTTCGTAGAGTACTTTGTAGCCTGGATGTGAATAAGGCTAGTGGTCCTGACGGCATACCAGCAAGAGTCTTGAGGAGCTGCGCGCCTGAGTTGTCTTCTGTGTTGACACGCTTGTACCGCCTCTCTCATAAAACGAAAACGGTGCCGAGCTCATGGAAGGTTGCCAATGTACAGCCCGTCCCCAAGAAGGGTAATCGTACCGACCCCGGTAATTATCGTCCAATCGCTATCACCTCCATACTTTGTAAAATAATGGAAAGGGTTCTTAATGGGAAGCTGCTGGCGTACCTAGAAGCAAACGACTTACTAAGCGACCGTCAGTATGGTTTTCGCCGGGGACGGTCAACTGGTGATCTTCTACTTCTAGTGTATGCTACGCACTGCTGGGGCCAGGCCATCGAGAAACACGGCGAAGCTCTTGCCGTGTCGTTGGATATCTCGAAGGCCTTCGACAGGGTATGGCATGCTAGTCTGCTGGGCAAACTTCCTGCATATTACGGCATTCCCATTGACTTTTGCTGCTGGATATCTGATTTCCTGAGAGAACGGTCGATCCGAGTTGTCATAGATGGCTGCTCCTCTGACCTTTTGGGTATTGATGCCGGAGTTCCTCAGGGGTCTGTTCTCTCCGCGAGACTTTTCCTGCTACACATCAAGTATAGTATAACGGGCCGGTGTCCGCAACTCCACGTCAAAGCGCGTATTTTGCGTGCGGGTGGGAGACTATTCTAACCATCCCAATTCCCCGAGAAAGGCCAGCAGTGCCCCGATGTTGCTGGCTATCTCGCGGAGAGTACCTGGGTTACCTAAGTACTTTGCCCTGTATGTTGCAACCACTGGGCAGTGCAGAAGCACGTGGGCTGCTGTCTCGTCTTCCTCCATGCAGGCACGACACAGGGGGCTGTCTGTGACTCCTAAGACAAAGAGGTGTTTATTAAAAGAGCCATGTCCGGTAATAGCGGCTGTTACTGTGCGCAGCTGTGGTTTGGTCAACCGAAGCGCGCGTTTAGTGAGGCGGCCGTCGATAGCAGGAAGTGCTTCCTTGGCCTGCCTACACTCGCCGTGGTCTAGCCACAGCTTGTGGTGTTGTTCCCTAGTTCGTTTCCTTACCAGTGTGCGTAGGTATCCGAAAGGGAGTGGTACGATGGGTTCGGGTCCCACCGCTGCCATGCTCGATCCCCTTCTAGCGAGTTCGTCCGCAGCATCATTGCCCCGGGAATCGCTGTGTCCTTTGATCCATTGGATGGTTATATTATTGAGATTACCAACCTGGTTCAGGCGTTGGTGACACTCGTATATTAACCCAGAGTTCACTGTGTGGTTGTTTAGTGCTAGCAGTACAGCCATGCTGTCCGAGAGTATGCGAATTGAGTGGTCCACAACCTCCCTGGCTAAAATGGCAGATGCCGCCAGAGAAATGCCCATGCATTCTGCCTGAAATACCGTGTTGTGGGCCCCCAAAGGTTTGGCTATGTGGATGTTGAGATCCTCCGAGAAGACTCCAGCCCCAGTACCAGTACCTGTTTTAGATCCATCCGTGAAGATCCGTAGTTCCGCGGGGTTCAATCCCTCGCAGCGGTCATCTTCGTGGAGCTGAATTTTGTATTTCTTATCGAATACGAATTGTTTAGGTACCCGATCGTTTGTTGCTTTCGCCAGGGGGAACTCATTATAGAATCCCTCCAGTACCGCGGTGTGCTGTGTTTGTCTCTTGCTCCAGAGTTGAAGTGTTTTAAGGCGTACAGCCGTCGTTGTCGCTTCCTGCTGTATGAACAGATGAAGCGGTGGGAGCCCCAACATGGCTTCGAGAACCACAGTCGGAGTAGTCCTCATGCAGCCTGTGATCGCCATGCAGGCGAGCCTTTGCAAGCGTTGCAGTTTGTTGCAGGCTGTAGTTAATTTGGTGCGGGGCCACCAGACCACTGCCCCATAAGTGATCATAGGTCGGATCACCGCACAGTACAACCAAAGTATAATTTTAGGGGATAGGCCCCACTTCTTACCTATCATCCTCCTGCATTGCCAGAAGGTAATGCAGGCCCTGTTTATTTTATTGTCTAAGTGGCTACTCCAGTTTAACTTGCTGTCTAGGATGATTCCCAGATATTTGACCTCATTGGCTAACTGGAGTTCTGTATCAAAAAGTTTGGGTAGGCGATAAGGGCCTAGTGTTCGTTTTTGGGTAAACATGACTAGTTCAGTCTTCGTGGGGTTCACTGAGAGGTCGAACTCTCTGCACCAACGTTCAACGATGCGTAGTGCCTGTTGAGTGAGGTCGCAGATTGTCCCCGTCACTTTCCCCGAAATGAGGATAGCGAGGTCGTCGGCATACCCTATAGTGTAGAAATGGTTCGCGTTGAGTTTCGTGATGAGGTCATTTATCACCAGATTCCAGAGGAGCGGGGATAGTACGCCACCTTGGGGGCAGCCTCTGGCTATCATGGCCATCTGCTGTTCTACTTCAAGTCGAACCACTCGTTTACTTAACATATTAGTAATCCAGTCTGTCAGTACCTGTTCTACTCCGTGACGAGAGAGCGCGGTGTTGATGCTGGAGAAGTTTGTTTTATCGAAGGCTCCCTCGATGTCTATGAAAGTGCCCAGGCAAGTGCCCTTCTGATGAATCGCCTCTTCTATCCGGCCGACCACTAGATGGAGGGCTGATTCCGTGGACTTACCCGAGCTGTAAGCGTGTTGGTTAGTATGGAGTGGAATAGTTTTCAAAGCGCCGTCCCTCAGCTCTCTCTCGCACATTCTCTCCATGGTTTTAAGGAGGAAGGAGGTCAGGCTGATTGGTCGGTGGGATTTGGCGTTGGTATAGTCACTCTTACCTGGCTTAGGAATGAATATGACTTTCACTTCCCTCCATCCTTTTGGAACGTATCTGAAAGCCAGACACGCTCTCATTACGGGTACCAGTCTGCTGGCGACAGAGATTCCACCCCACTGCAGTAAGGCAGGAAAGATTCCGTCCGGACCAGCCGCCTTGAAAGGATGGAAGCACCGGATTGCCCACTGGAGTTTTTCCAGCGTTATGACTTTGTGTGCGTAGCGCCAGTCGTTTTCTGACGGTGTTTGGGTTACCTCTGTCCAGTCGATATTCTGTGTAAAAGCGCAGCCTGGGAAGTGAGTTTCAATAAGGACGCGCATTGCCTCTTCTGGTGAGGTGGTAAGTGTGTTGTCGGGTTTGCGGAGAACAGCGGGCCCAGTCGTGTTATGCTGGGCCAAGATCTTCCTTACCCTGTTTGCTTGTTGGCAAGATTCGATATTGCCACAGTATTTTCGCCATCCAGTGGAGCTACACATCAATGACCTCCTTGTTCCAGGTATTGTTGGGTATGCAGACGACAGCACTGTCATGGAGAGTTATACATGTAGCGCAAGAGCCAGTGGTGATGAAGTTCGGTCTTTGAGAGAGGCCATGGTAGAGCGAACGATTGCAACCTTAAGTCTCTCTCTCTAAGTCTCCAAGTGGGGTGACAAAAATCTGGTTGTTTTCAATGCCACTAAAACAAAAGTGTACCTGTTCACCGCCAAAAGGAGCCCCTTCAATCTGGCTCCTACTTTCCGAGGTGCATCTGTAGGTACCAGTTACCGACGGCCTCGAGCTTATTGGCACGAAGTTAAGTGCAAATCTTAACTTTGGTGCCCACATATTGAGTCGAAAACTCAAACTGCTGCAAAAAAGCTGGGCATCCTAAATAAGGTTAAGCGGTACTTCAAAGCTGACCAGCTTTTAGTTCTTTATAAAGCTCAAGTCCGCTCCAGCATGGAGTATTGTTGTCACCTTTGGGTTGGCTCAGCCAAATACCAACTAGCCACACTGGACTCAGTAGAGCGCAGAGCCAAGAGGCTCATTGGTGACGAAAAGCTGGTGGGTACCAAGCTTCATAACCTGGCCCACCGCCACAAAGTTGCATGTCTGTCGGTCTTATAAAGACGGTATTTCGGTGAGTGTGCTCTAGAGCTCCACCAGCTCATTCCGCCATCTCCTTTCTTCCATCGGAAATCCAGACGTACTGCAGGTTATCTCCCATTAGGTACTTGTAGATGTTCCACACATTCGCACGAAGCGCTTTGTCTGTTCCTTCATTATGCGCACTGCCAAGAAGTGGAATTCCCTGCCTGCATCAGTGTTCCCGAGTTCATATGACCCCAATCTGTTTAAGTCGCGAGTTGATAGGCTTTTTTTGGGTAAGCTCGTTCCATAGTCGACCTCATCTCTGACCGCAGGGCAAGATTGAGGTCAAGAGTAGACCCATTATATTTAAAAAATAATAATAATAATTTAAAGTTGTGTTCGATTACAGAGCACTTGTAACGTAATGTAGTTGTGTGTGGCAGTTGGTAGGGTTGAACTCCTATATTATACCTACAGCCCGCATGCAAAAAAATCTGTTATTTTTTTTTTCTTAAATTGTTTACATCCATAAGACCGGCCCTGCTTTTTGGCTGACAAATAAGCTGCAATATATGAAGAAAGGGGTTGCTTAGAAAATATGCAGATAAATATAAAAAAAAATCTGATTTAAAAATAACGTAAAATAATGGAACTTAGTTGTGGTTATGGGTTCCCTTACTATCATCGGTATAGGCTCTTGTTTTTCTTGACAGTGCTAGCCTATAGATACGTCATTTAAATCATAAGTCGGCTGTGATCGACTACCTACCTCCTAAAATACAATAGGTACCTTACTGGCTGCTTACGTAAAATAGGAGTGTGCCTGCAGCGTGGAGCACAGAGGCGAACCGGTCGGACACGCCAGCAGCACCGGGTGCGGCAGCACGAACACGCCGCGCTCGTCGCCGCGCCCTCCCTGCACAGCACAGCCACAGTCTCAACAGTGAACCACATAACATATACTACAATCAATAATATTTTAAGTTAAAAGGTGTATAGATAGGTTATAAGCGCTCAGCAAGCGAAACGTTAAAATGTGGCTAACTAGCCACATTTTACCTCAGTGTCGGGTCGCGCCGTCACCAGACGCGTGCGTGCGTTAGTGTGCCGTTTTTGAAGATCGAATATTGTTAAGTTAACCTATCTAGGTACACCTTTTTACTTATAATATCATTGCCTACAATGTGACTCAAATAAGAATAGTAACGTCAATTACCTATAATAATATCTGTCAGATGTCACTTGAAAAGTACGGTCTGCAACAAAACCTTATTTATTTCTCAAAGTCAAAATCAAAAGTCTTTATTCAAACTAGGTTAGGCTAATAGGTCTCTTAGGGAGACTCTGGACCCTAGCTGGTCTCAATAATGTTTTGTTTTTGTTTCACCGAGTCTCAGTTATTCAAATTGAAAAACGTCTTAAATTAATTATAAGTAGTCATAATTATTGCAAAATAAAACAATTTCGTTGACATAATGTAATTGGTTTTGTTGACTGCTCGAAAATGAGTAAAAGAGGCGCTGTTTTGCATGGGAGGACTCGAGAGATCGTCTGTAGGTACTATATTATAAAGAGGAAAGATTTGATTATTTGTTTGTTTGTATTGAATAGGCTCCAAAACTACTAGACCGATTTGAAAAGTTCTTTTACCGTTGGGAAGCTGCACTATTCCCGGGTGACATAGGCTACTTTTTAACCGACTTTCAAAAAAGGAGGAGGTTCTATGTTCGTGTGTATGTATTTTTTTTTTTTTTTTTTTTTTTTTTATGTATGTTACCTGATTTCTCCGCCATTTGTGGACCGATTCTCGAAATTATTTTTTTGTTTGAAAGAGTAGACTCCGGAGGTGGTCCCATTTTAATTTGGTGAAGATCTGGTGCTGATCTTCGGAGATATACAACGGAACTCTTCAAAAATAGACGGCAAATCTATCGTGATTGCTGGAATCGCTTGGATGTTTATTGTTTATACAACATCATGACGTATCATCAAGCCTGTATGCTCAGAGGGGTAGGCAGATGTGTTCAATATACCTAGATTTCGACAGTTAGGTATGTTAAGTTTCATTTATTAGGGTTAGGTGGATAACCCTATTATAATGACATGTATTGTTAACAATATAAAATGAATTCATGGCAAATGTTTGTATGGGAACAACTAAAAATGGAAAAATAAAAAACTTTTTTACAAAAAATAAAACCGACTTCAAAAATAACACTAAACGGTGTAAAATAACTCTAAATTCGGAAGTCGGTGGCCCATCAAGAATAAGACAAAAGTACCAAAGCCACAGACTTCCTAATTTAGAGTTATTTTACACCGTTTAGTGTTATTTTTGAAGTCGGTTTTATTTTTTGTAAAAAAGTTTTTTTAACCCTGTATTCCCACGGGAACGGGAACTACGCGACTGAAACCGCGTGACGTCTGCTAGTCTCCAATGTAGACAAATACTTTGAGAGCAAGAAACAGCGCAATTTAGAAAATAGTTCGTTCATGATTCGTGAATATTTTTTTTTTTTTAAATATGTTTTGCTGATCCTACCGAATTGGTTCGAATTAACAACGTTCATCACAATAATAACAAACCTCTATTACGGAACATGTTGACTGTGACAGTCGGGACCCATTAAATAATCTAGACTACAATCATTCTATACAAAACTTTTTTACAAAAAACTTTTTTGCAAAAAATAAACCGACTTCAAAAAAAAACACTAAACGGTGTAAAATAACTCTAAATTCGGAATTCTGTGGCTTTGGTGGGTTTGTCTTACTCATGATGGGCCACCGACTTCCGAATTTAGAGTTATTTTACACCGTTTAGTGTATTTTTTGAAGTCGGTTTTATTTTTTGCAAAAAAGTTTTTTATTTTTCCATTTTTAGTTGTTGCCATAAAAATATTTGCCATGAATTTATTTTATATTCTTAATTGTTAACAATACATGTCATGATAATAGGGTTTTCCACTAATCCCTAATAAATTAAAAATTAAATTAAAAATTTAAAAAACCCCCACCGCAAAAAAGTAAAACATTTAAAAAGTTAAAAATAACACTTTAGCCATGAAATTTTACTTCACGTCGGGGTACCGCTTAAGTAAGGAATGTTCCTAGTACTTGTAGGTAAGTATGTAGGTACTTATTTTACCGGAACCCCGACGTTACGTTAAATTTCATGGCTAAAGTGTTATTTTTAACTTTTTAAATGTTTTACTTTTTTGCGGTGGGGGTTTTTTAAATTTTTAATTTAATTTTTATTTTATAATTTTTAAACGCTTTAATTTTCTTTTATCGAGTTTACAGTTACGAGATTTTTTCAGTGCATTGTATGTAGAGTCAAATGCTGGTTAAAACGAATCCAAACACGACATATCTGCTATTATTTTGTCCAGAGTCTACCTACTGATGTGCTGGATAGCCTGGCTGCAGCATCAGCTCACCCAGTTGCCATCAGTGCATTGTATGCAGAATCAAATGCAGGTTAAAATGAATCCAAACACGACATATCTGCTGTTATTTTCCCAAGAGTGTATTAGTCTGCTAGATATCCTGGCTGCATCAGACCAAATACACCATAATGTTGCTTATTAATATAACACACATGGGTGTTTGAAATTTTAAGACACACATATGTTTGTAAGTAAAGTTAATACCCATAGACATCTAAAATAGCAACGGTAGCTAACACAAAAGAGCTGATAACCTTGAAACGGCTGAACCGATTTTGATGAATTATGTCTAAGAACCATCGCAAGAAACCCTGCTTTCAAATAAAAAAAACCGCATTTAAATCGGTTCACCCGTTTGGGCGCTACGGTGCCACAGACAGACAGACAGACAGACAGACACACACACATAGCGGTGAAACTTATAACACCCCTCTTTTTGCGTCGGGGGTTAAAAATTAACATACCTAACTGACGAAATCTAGGTATATTGTACCCACCTGCGTACCCCTCAGAGCATACAGGCGTGATGATACGTCATGATGTTGTATAAACAATAAACATCCAAGCGATTCCAGCAATCACGACAGATTTGCCGTCTATTTTTGAAGAGTTCCGTTGTATATCTCCGAAGATCAGCACCAGATCTTCACCAAATTAAAATGGGACCACCTCAGAAGTATACTCTTTCAAACAAAAAAAGAATTTTGAGAATCGGTCCACAAATGGGGGAGAAATCGCGTAACAAACACACAAAAAAAAGAAAAAAAAAAAAAAACATACCGTCGAATTGAGAACCTCCTCCTTTTTTTGAAGTCGGTTAAAAATGAGAACCTCCCCTGAAGGCGGTTAAAAATGGGTTTTTTTGTTTAATAAAATTTATGCATGATTCCATTATGAAATTATATATTTTAATGTTTTTTTGATTGAACTTGCAGTTTTTATCTAAAAAAAACATAACCTTTCTTGGTTAAGTATTTTTTACACGCAGTCGAGTTTTTTAAAATACCGTGGAAAAATACACCGAACAGACAATATTCGTAAAAACATAGTTCAAGTAAAAAAATGTAGGCAGTCTTTGAAACAATAATATTCAAAATAAAAATATAAGGACAAGGACCAAGTAGGTACCTAAGTCAAGGAAGGGAGTCATTTTCTAGGAAACGAAATTCTTTGTATTTCTATCTGCGAAACAAGGGGACATCGTGTTATTATTTCGTGTTTGTTTGTGTGTTTGTTCGTGTGTTATAAGTTTGACAGCCTAAAACCGGGAAGCGCGCTTACAATTCAGCAGGCCGCTGCCTCAGTGTATCGAGGTGGAAATCAGGAGGTTTTTTAGTGTACCGATGATGATATAGGTACCTACTAGTATTTTTTAAAATTTAAATCTTACTAGCAATGTGGGTTTTATATTAGTTACTAGTAGGTAATCTTGTTAACTCCTCAATCTTTAAACCAAATATGCTTGCATCTGACTCCAGATATAAGAACATTTATGGTGGGAATGCACTCAAATTGAAATAATTGTATGTATTGCAAGAAGTAGGAAGCACGTTGCTCGACCTGGTTGTGCGTGAGCGGACTGGACGCAGCCGGCAGGCGCGGCGACGTCTGCACTGCGGCCGTCGCCGGGGAGCGCTTGCGCCGGTGTTTTTCCACCACCACCTGACAATAACAGTACACGTCACAACACTGCTTTACCGCACGGGTTACGTACGACATACGAAGTTATATAATATCTAGGAACCTTATATGAGGCACTTTTCAGTACAATTACAATAGTCGAATAATGATTGTACGAGTAGGAAAATCAAATCAAATCAAATAGTTTACGAACACGTTTATAGTTTAGGAACACGTTAAGCCATTGGTCTCTGTTGTCATTTGCAGATCTTTGACAGCTGTTACCCTGTAAGTTTCGAGTTTCAGTTTCACCACGTGTTAATTACTCTCTTAGTGCATTGTGCGTCAGATAATAATAAATAAATATACCACAACATTTCACACAACGCCATCTAGTCCCAAGCTAAGCTAAGAGCTTGTGTTATGGGTACTAAACAGCTGATAAACATACTTATATGTATATTTCTAAATACATATACATATTAAAGATAAATTACACCCAGACACAGTACAAATGATCGTGCTTGTCACATAAACATTTGTCCTGGGTGGGAACCCACGACCTCCGGCATAGCAGTCAGGGGCACTAACTACTAGACCAACAGGCCAGTCTAAGGTAGGTGGTACTTCTTTGTACTCGCCTGCATCCAGTTGGGGGCCGGATGCTGACCCCAACATGGTTAGTAAAAAGCTAGGAACCTAATGGATAATGCATCCATTCGGGGCGATCAAGGACAACCCATGATGGTATCAGCTAGCGATAAATTGAATTCAATCTACCAGGCGTCCAGGCGGAATATGTGAGTATCTTTCTAGACAACTACATCTACCTACAGTCTACACTGTAGGTACACTGTACACCATGACACGCAGTGACACCAAAACGTAATCTTGCTTTAATTTATTAGATTTGCATTTTTAGGTTTTTCTTCAAAATGAATTAATAATAATAATAATAATGTATTTATTGACACACACAATTGTTGTAGGATTTCTAGGGTTCCGTACTACAAAAAGTAAAAAAGGAACCCTTATAAGATCACTCTCTTGGTTGTCTGTCTGGCCGTGTAGGTACCTATCACCATCGACTTTCTTAGAAACTAGTGGCAAGTTGTTTAATCTTCTTCTTATATATATGTATATAAAATTCTCGTGTCACAATGTTCGTTCCCATACTCCTCCGAAACGGCTTGACCGATTCTCATGAAATTTTTTATGCATATTCAGTAAGCCTGAGAATCGGCTACTATCTATTTTTCTAACCTGTAAGTGATAAGGGGTGTTCGCCTCAATTTTTTATTGTTTATTTTTTTGATAATTTTTATTTTTTTTATTTTTTTATTATGTGGCATCAAAAAATACATACAACTTTAAATTTGCACTTTTTTATCACCAACCCTTTCTTTTTATTAGTTATAGCAGAACTTTTAATGACTTTCTGAAATATCACGAGGAGAGGGAAGAGGGAGGGGAGGGGGAGTGGGGGAGGGGAGTCGGAGTGGGGAGATTGTGAGAGGAGAGGGATTGGCAGGGGAGGGATAGGGAGTGGGAGAAGAGGGAGGGTAGGATAAAGGAAGGGGTGGAGAAAGAGGGGTGGGGAGGGGAAGGGGGAGGTGAGGGGAAAGGGGAAAGGGAAAAGGCAGGAGCCGGGAGGGGGAGAGCGGGGACGTGAAGGAGGGGTGGGAGAGGGAGGGGTGAGGGGAGGGGCCTGCGAGGTGTGAGGGAGAGGGAGGGAGGGGGGAGAGGAGAGGGGGAAAGGAGTTGATAAAAATGCTATGCAATAGCTTTACCGCGGCAGTCTCCGTGTGCCACACGTCATTTTCTCTTTTTTTTTAACCATTCAATCACTATGTGCCACAGCGAAGCGTGGCAGGGTACAGCTAGTATACTTATAAAAATAAAACTAAATAAAAACAAATAAGTGCGAGTAGTACTCGCCCACCGAGGTTTCCGTACGTAAATAAATAAATTAATAAAAAAAAGTTCAGAAATGAATCGCGCAGTTTTTTCCGAGCTTTCCTTGAAAAAGACGGTTTTTTTTTTTCATTATTTCTAAATACATAGGTAAGTACATAAATTATAGATAAATTACACCAAGACATAGAACAGAATATGATCGGGCTTATCACACAAACATTTGTCCTGGGTGCATCCTGCGGGACTGGGAGAGGGAGATCACTTCCACTCACCCGGCCCGCAGCAGACGCACCAGGCGCAGGCGGAGAGCGGACTACGCCCTCATCCAGCCCCCCAATATGGGTTCAGGGGCGAGGGACTCGGGGCCGTCAGCTGCCCCCCAGGTACAACCCGAAGTGGCGGCGCGACGTGTTTCACGCACGCCCCTCTGAGTCGTCACGGGGGAGTTTAACACACACTCCCCTCGCTGACAGCAGGCCGGCTGCTGTATGGGGTTGCGGAAGTGTCTTCTGTTCCCGTGACCCCCAGCACACGTGTGAGACGGAACACTGGGGTGGTCGAGTCTGACAGATCTCTCCGCCCTCTTCCGTCTTCCGCCCGGGGCGGAGAACATCCATGAGGATTTTTCACCCCGCAAAAAAAAAGTACTTGTGACGTAGTCAAGTTACCTGCCAGTACAATAACTGTTTAGCACCGTTATGTTATTAGTTTGGAAATTATCGCTTCGGTGTGCGCAATTGCTCTGAAGATGGTACCTGCACGTAGGAGCCGGTGTCATCATTGGAGACGAGAAGAGACGGCACCGCGTGCGCTGCGTGCGCAGCGTGCCCTGACCCCGCGCTGCTCTCCGTTGGGAAGTGGGTCGACACAGACATGTCCAGTTCTGCCACCAACAAAGTGGTACGTAAGCCAAATAAATAAAAATAACATGATTTTTGCAGTCAGGGTTTTTAATAGTATCTAGTAGCCTTTAATTTATTTATTTGCTCCATAGAAGTGAGTCTCCTATTTTCGAAATGCTCTCTTCGTGGCCTTTATTTAGATCAGTAATTTTATACATTTTTAGGGTTCCGTAGTCAACTGGAACCCTTATAGTTTCGCCATGTCTGTCTGTCCATCCGTTCGTCCTCGCTTAATCTCTGTGACCGTTAGCACTAGAAAGCTGAAATTTGGTACCAATATGTGTATCAATCACGCCGACAAAGTGGTAAAATAAAAAATGGAAAAAAATGTTTTATTAGGGTAGCCCCCCTATATGTAAAGTAGGAAGTGATATTTTTTTTATTTCAATCCTAACGTGTGATATATTGTTGGAAAGGTATTTAAAAATGAATAGGGGTTTACTACAATCATTTATTGATAATGTCAATAATTTCTGAAATAATCGCTCCAAAAGTAAAAAACAATGTGTCCTCTAACTTTTGAACCATAAGTGTAGAAAATATGAAAAAAATCTGAAAAGTAGAACTTTATAAGGACATTCTAGGAAAATTATTTTGAACTTGATGGAAACAACAGTTTTTGTACAAAAAAGATAAAAAGTTGTACAAAATAATTTCTGGACTAAGTTTGTAGTATATGCAAGCATTTTGAAAACTTATTGTGACGGACGGGAAACTACGGAACCCTACACGCTCTTGGCCGGTTTTTTTTTAATTTATTAATACCTAGCTGGAGCCCGCAACTTCGTCTGCGCAGGATTAGTACCAACTTCGAGTATTTTATTTTCTTATATGTCCTATCTATCTTTATACAAAAAAACATCTACACAACATTCATTCACAACATTCTGCGGTTTAGTCGAAAAGGCGTAACAGACTAAATCAATCAGGTTAATTTGTTACACCAAATGTGCATTGAGAATAAATTATAATTTTTATGCTTAACAAAAAAAATTAAATTTAAAATTTAAAAAACCCCCACCGCAAAAAAGTAAAACATTTAAAAAGTAAAAAATAACACTTAAGCCATAAAATTTTACTTCACGTCGGGGTACCTAGTAAGGAATGTTCCTAGTACTTGTAGGTACTTATTTTAACGGCACCCCGACGTTACGTAAAATTTCATGGCTAAAGTGTTATTTTTTACTTTTTTGCGGTGGGGGTTTTTTAAATTTTAAATTTAAAAATTTATTTTAAAATTTTTAAACGCATTAATTGTGTTTTATAGAGTTTACAGTTATGAGAATTTTTCAGTGCATTGTATGCAGAGTCAAATGCTGGTTAAAACGAATCCAAACACGACAAATCTGCTATTATTTTGTCAAGAGTCTACCTACTGGTGTGCTGGATAGCCTGGCTGCGGCATCAGCTCATCCTGTTGCCATCAGTGCATTATGTTTAGAATCAAATGCTGGTTGAAATGAATCCAAACACGACATATCTGCTATTATTTTGTCAAGAATCTACCTACTGGTGTGCTGGATAGCCTGGCTGCAGCATCAGCTCATCCTGTTGCCATCAGGGCATTGTGTGCAGAATCAGATGCTGGTTGAAATGTATCCAAGCACGACACATCTGCTATTATTTTGTCAAGAGTCTACCTACTGGTGTGCTGGATAGCCGGGCTGCAGCATCAGCTCATCCAGTTGCCATCAGTGCATTGTTTGCAGAATCAAATGCAGGTTAAAATGAATCCAAACACGACATATCTGCTGTTATTTTCCCAAGAGTGTATTAGTCTGCTAGATATCCTGGCTGCATCAGACCAAATACACCATAATGTTACTTATTAATATTACACACATGGGTGTTTAAAATTTTAAGACACTCTTATGTTTGTAAGTAAAGTTAATACCTAGAGACGTCTAAAATAGCAACGGTAGCTAACACAAAAGAGCTGATAACCTTGAAATGGCTGAACCGATTTTGATGAATTATGTCTAAGAACCATCGCAAGAAACCCTGCTTCCAAATAAAAAAAACCGCATCTAAATCGGTTCACCCGTTTGGGCGCTACGGTGCCACAGACAGACAGACAGACAGACAGACAGACAGACAGACAGACACACACACATAGCGGTGAAACTTATAACACCCCTCTTTTTGCGTCGGGGGTTAAAAATATAAAAATTCAAAATTTAAAAAACGTAAAACATTTAAAAAGTTAAAAATAACACTTTAGCCATGAAATTTTACTTCACGTCGGGGTACCGCTTAAGTAAGGAATGTTCCTAGTACTTGTAGGTATGTAAGTAGGTACTTATTTAAACGGTACCCCGACGTTATGTAAAATTTCATGGCTAAAGTGTAATTTTTAACTTTTTAAATGTTTTACTTTTTTGCGGTGGGGGTTTTTTAAATTTTGAACTTAATTTTTATTTTAAAATTTTTAAACGCATTTATTTTGTTTTAAAGAGTTTACAGTTATGAGAATTTTTCAGTGCATTGTAAGTAGATTCAAATGCTGGTTAAAATGAATCCAAACACGACATATCTGCTATTATTTTGTCAAGAGTCTACCTACTGGTGTGCTGGATGGCCTGGCTGCAGCATCAGCTCATTCTGTTGCCATCAGGGCATTGTGTGCAGAATCAAATGCTGGTTGAAATGAATCCAAACACGACACATCTGCTGTTATTTTCCCAAGAGTGTAGTCTGCTAGATATCCTGGCTGCATCAGACCAAATACACCATGCTTATTAATATTACACATATGGGTGTTTGAAATTGTAATACACACATATCTTTGTAAGTAAAGTTAATACCCATAGACGTCTAAAATAGCGACGGTAGCTAACACAAAAGAGCTGATAACCTTGAAACAGCTGAACCGATTTTGATGAATTATATCTAAGAACCATCGCAAGAAACCCTGCTTTCAAATAAAAAAAACTGCATCTAAATCGGTTCACCCGTTTGGGCGCTACGGTGCCACAGACAGACAGACAGACAGACAGACACACACACATAGCGGTGAAACTTATACCCCTCTTTTTGCGTCGGGGGTTAATAAAAACACGCCTGTTATCCCCGAACAGTCAGGCAGAGGTGTACCAGGAGTACGTATCCTTTCGCCAGTTATGTTGAAGTGCCATGTTGATGTAATAGGGGGCGAGCCTATTGCCATCAATCGGGCACATATCCAGACTCCGCAGCTCCGGGCTGATACTGAGAATTTCCAGTAGCGCTTGCGAGCACAAGACGTATGGTTCACTATTTAGGCGGTAGTGGCTTGCACATACAAGATACGAGTAGATTATATGCGGGCGCGGGATCATTTGTACAACTATTTAAGATAAACATTTCCGTAATTAATACGTTTCATGCGTGTAACTTTAATGGTTTTTTTAACCCCCGACGCAAAAAGAGGGGTGTTATAAGTTTCACCGCTATGTGTGTGTGTCTGTCTGTCTGTCTGTCTGTCTGTCTGTCTGTCTGTCTGTGGCACCGTAGCGCCCAAACGGGTGAACCGATTTAGATGCGGTTTTTTTTATTTGGAAGCAGGGTTTCTTGCGATGGTTCTTAGACATAACTCATCAAAATCGGTTCAGCCATTTCAAGGTTATCAGCTCTTTTGTGTTAGCTACCGTTGCTATTTTAGACGTCTCTAGGTATTAACTTTACTTACAAACATAAGAGTGTCTTAAAATTTTAAACACCCATGTGTGTAATATTAATAAGTAACATTATGGTGTATTTGGTCTGATGCAGCCAGGATATCTAGCAGACTAATACACTCTTGGGAAAATAACAGCAGATATGTCGTGTTTGGATTCATTTTAACCTGCATTTGATTCTGCAAACAATGCACTGATGGCAACTGGATGAGCTGATGCTGCAGCCCGGCTATCCAGCACACCAGTAGGTAGACTCTTGACAAAATAATAGCAGATGTGTCGTGCTTGGATACATTTCAACCAGCATCTGATTCTGCACACAATGCCCTGATGGCAACAGGATGAGCTGATGCTGCAGCCAGGCTATCCAGCACACCAGTAGGTAGATTCTTGACAAAATAATAGCAGATATGTCGTGTTTGGATTCATTTCAACCAGCATTTGATTCTAAACATAATGCACTGATGGCAACAGGATGAGCTGATGCCGCAGCCAGGCTATCCAACACACCAGTAGGTAGACTCTTGACAAAATAATAGCAGATTTGTCGTGTTTGGATTCGTTTTAACCAGCATTTGACTCTGCATACAATGCACTGAAAAATTCTCATAACTGTAAACTCTATAAAACACAATTAATGCGTTTAAAAATTTTAAAATAAAAATTAAATTTAAAATTTAAAAAACCCCCACCGCAAAAAAGTAAAACATTTAAAAAGTAAAAAATAACACTTTAGCCATGAAATTTTACGTAACGTCGGGGTGCCGTTAAAATAAGTACCTACAAGTACTAGGAACATTCCTTACTAGGTACCCCGACGTGAAGTAAAATTTTATGGCTTAAGTGTTATTTTTTACTTTTTAAATGTTTTACTTTTTTGCGGTGGGGGTTTTTTAAATTTTAAATTTTTGCAGCGCACACTAGAACAGCTCGCAGATAGCAAAATGTTGACCCACTTACTTGACATTGATCGTTATATATTGAACATGAACTCAATACATTTATTGATTAAAGCCTATGTGCTATTCTGATGTGTAAGCACTACTATTGTGAAATGCATCCAGTAGTTTTTGCGTGAAAGAGTAACAAACATCCGTACAAAGACATTCAAAAGATACTTACTGCATCCAATGTGAACGAACTTCACGTTTGTTATATTAGTGATGATATCACATTATAAAAGCTTACTAATACCTAGGTTTGGAAGAATGGCTTTAAAAACATTTTAGCTTTAGATCCTAAATGATCATTAACAGTAGTGTCTTAAGTGTTACTCACAAGATTAACAAAATCGATAGACGTACAAGAATCACCAGAATCGGGATACGCATTGGTCTATAGAGTGGCACAAAGGAATCAATTTAATAATAATTATGTACTCAATGTGCGAGTCGGGTAAAAAGAGCAGGGACTAGGTTGTGTAGTTGTAGTCAGCGTGCGCCGTGTCGTTGTGAGATCTAAGCTCTACGTCAGAGTTACCCAAGTTCGTGCTTGCCAGCTCGATATCTTTAGCTTCTACTCCTCTCTGTGCTGTGCTTGTTGTGTAATTGGATACGTATTTGTTTGGCGACAAGGTCATCGTACAATATCATTCGAAATTATTAACACAATTAGGTATTCAAAACCGTTTGGTAAACTTACATTATTTCAACATGACACGTGTGTCAATAGGTGGACATGTAAACAACTGCAAAAAGCCAGTATTTTATATCATGACAAACGTCAAAACCTAAAAGAGCATTATATCCAAAGACTTAAGGCGCTGTGCACAGTAAAATGGCTTATATTGAACAGGTTTTTTGTCAAATGTGTACATTTTAGAGCAACAAAAAAATATTTGTTAATCTTGATCACAATTATGGGGGCACAGGGTATTTAAAACACGTTTTCGGTAGTTTTTTTCGATAGAAAAAATCATAAAGTAACAACTAAAATTAAATTCAATTCATTGCAACTGTATTATTTATACACATAATATCGCTGGCCCCGGGCAATATAGCGGTAAACGCCGGTTACGCCCTTTTTAATGTTATTTGATTTTTGGCTTCTCGGAGTATCAATCTATCACTCTTATTTTTTTCAATTTTTTACATTAATATTTCTTCAGAATAAATGACAATAACAGCTTTATTGCATGGAAAATTCTCTAACGACTAAAAATGTATTATTGCAATACTCTAAGAAACATAACACAAAAAAACGGTGAACATCTTTACGCTGAATTTGTAAACAAAGGGTAACAGTAATAAATTTAACCGCCTTTTTGGAAATAAACGTATTATATCAATAAACTGTAAACACTTAATACGAAGTAATCACAAGAGGTTATATTCTGTACAAGCCTGTTACGCCTTTCTTCCCGGAAATGTATTGTAACTTACACGAAGATCAGTGGCACTTGTAGGTTTGTTGGTGTTTGATGCAGTATTTAAAGAAATATACTCATCGTCAAAGTTATACTTTAAATAAATAACATCTGGATGAGCTAGAGTAATCTTGATTTTGTGAATCTTTGTCCACATAACTTTTTCATTAGTTTGGTCTGCCCGCAACCAGTGTCTTTTGTCCATTATCTCCTTCAAATTTAAGAAATTATGTTGTTCCATTTCTTTAAGATGAAATTTATCACCATTGATCTTAGCATTCATGATTATGCCATACATTTGATCAGGAGTATAAAAGTAAGTGGTTCTTTTTTGCGCGTTCGATAAGAGAATGCATCGAATCTCCTTCAGACTGGCTATGTTTCAAAGTACCTATGACCTAGAGACTCATCAAATCATCGTAAAGTGGTTTTGGTAAGGCGATTGGCTCTCTGTACAGATTTCTCAGTTCATCTGCTGATACATCAGTCACTGGCGTCTTTTTGGGTCTTCCTCTTGAAGACAGATCTTTAAGAGGAAGACCCAAAAAGACGCCAAATCTGTACAGAGAGCCAATCGCCTTACCAAAACCACTTTACGATGATTTGATTAGTCTCTGCAAAACCGAAGCAATCCCGAAACATTATCATACATTTTATAACAATTTGCATTGTGTTGGGAACTCTGAAGCAGAAATCGATATTGAAAGCGAAGACTCAGATTAAAGCAGCATATTTTTAAAACAGTTCCTAAAAATTATGTGATTCTCTTCAAATTAAGGTAGCATAGTATTTTTTCTTTTTTAAGAGTTTTGCGTGTTTGTTTCCAAAGTTTAATCTTTATCTATATATAAAAGAAAGTCGTGTTAGTTACACCACTTATAACTCAAGAACGGCTGGATCAATTTGAATGATTTTGGTCTTTTTGGATTTCTCTTTGTCCGGAATAGCATAATAATTAATAAAAAAAACATGAAAAGTCCTCGAAAAAATAAATATCAAGAATATTCGTTGTCTCAAACATTTTTCAAACACAGCGCCATCCTGGATGACATGACAGGAGTCAAACTTCCCAGTTCCAATTTGACATTGACACGTCTTAAGCTAAACCCAAGAAGGTAAGGTTGTCAATTTATACGTACCGACGTTCTGAAATTTATTTTGTTACTAAACTTAGAGGTTTTATGTAGCATGAAAAAGTCTTATATTTCAGAAATCAATTTACGGAATTAATAATGACGACAAAGACAAACTTTAATAATCTTTGCAAATAGAACTTATTCTATTGTTAAGACTTAAATTAAAGTAGACTGGGAAAACTATAAGTTTATATTGGATGTAACATAGAGGCAATAGTTCCGATTAAAATTATGAATTTAGTATTTTTTAAATCAATGCATTTTAGTAAGGTAGTTAGGTTAGCCATAGGATAGGTATGGTCAGTTAGGTTAGATTATATATACATGTTGTAATTTTAATTCTATCGAACACAAAATGTTTAAATAAGATCACAGTAGAGACTAGCTACATAAAAAGTAGTAGTAGTTATTATTGGTTTGGATCTATTTGTTGTCGTCTTATTAAACATATGTATATCTTATATAAAAAAATTGATAAGAGAAATAAATTGACTCTAAGGCACAACGAAGTTTGCCAGGGCAGCTAGTATTTAATAAAAAAATTAAAAAAATGTGATCTTGTTAAGGTAGCATAGTATTTTTTATGAGTTTTTTTGTGTTTGTTTCCAAAGTTTAGTATTCAATAAAAAATATGTGATTTGAAAGGTTTTTTTTATTCAAAGTTATTATCATTTAAAATTTAACTAATTAAAAGTTAGGTAGTAGTAACATTAAAAAAAAATGTATAAATATCATAAAATACTGTCTAAAATGGTAAAAAATATAAATAAATAACATTGTAAGGTCGGTCTGTTACAATGGTTACAAAAAATATGTTTCATTGATAGGATTCTAAAATAGCGATTAGTGGATGATACAGCTAAGCTTTGGCTATAAAATTTCCCTGAAGAAGGTGGTAATCGGCTGGTACGCTCTAGATCTAAAGCGGAAATTACGTCGTATTATATTCTTACATTCCTGAATCTCAGTGGTCGGTGTGTTTATAAAGTCATTAATGATGTTGCAATTGAAACAGTATCGTCTTTAATTTGTATTATACATTTTTTCAATTATTTCATTACATATTTATACTATTACAATTATTTTTAAAAGGCTAGATTGGTAAAAAAATTAGCTTTCATTTGAAATTTTGAACGTCTATTTTGGATCAGTGTACGCTGCACTATAAACAAATTAGCTTCTTTTATTTCTCCTGTAAAATTCGATTTTTGATATTACCGCTTTATTGCCCGGGCCCAGCGATATATCTTGATCAAAATACTAGCAATAATATAATAATAGGTCTTTACCTATGAAATTGCCGAAATGAAAAAAATTAAACGATTTTTTTTCAAGTAAGTATTTTTTATTTGTATTAATCGAAGTAATCACCTATGCAATCAATGCATCTTTGCCAACGCAGTGGCAGTTTATTGATGCCCTTCTTAAGGAAATCAGCTGGACGGGAGGCAACAAATTCTTCAAAGGCATTTTGTACTGCCTCTCGGGTATTGAATTTTTTTCCCGCCAAGAAGTTATCCAAATTCTGGAAAAAGTAGTAGTCTGTAGGCGCAAGGTCTGGTGAGTAGGGCGGATGACGGAGAGCTTCCAACCCCAGTTATTGCAACTTGGAGACCGTCTGCTGTGCAGTATGAGGTCGCGCGTTGTCGTGCAGGAGCAGCGGAGACGAGCGATTGACCAATGCTGGTTGGAGATGTGCCAGCTTCTCCATCATTGTGTTCAGTTCTTCACAGTACACATCTGCAGTAATGCTCACCCCGTTTGGTAAGAAGCTGTGATGAATCACACCGGCGCGGCGGCGCTAGACCACCAAACAGTGACCATCACTTTTCTAGGGGTAAGTTTTCGTTTAGGGCATTGTTTAGGTGCTGAACCAGAATCCAACCAACTTGCTGAGCGCTTGCGGTTATCAAAAAGAATCCTTTTTTCATCGCAGGTAACAATGTGGTTCAAAATTACTTCGATTTGAAATGGCCAGTACTGCAGAACGGCAATTGCATAGGTAAAGACCTAATATATAATATTAGAAGCGACCTGCTTCTTTTATTTATCGAGTGAAGTAAGATATTTATATTATGAAACTAGCTGACCCGGCAGACTTCGTACTGCCTAATTAAATTGCAATAAAGTCCTGTCAAAATGATTTGCAATTTGACATTTTTTTGTTCCTACATATTTTATAGTCAGGGCAAAAAATTCTCCTGAACAGAACCGTCACCCTGGTGATAGGGCGTTGTGCATAAGAAATATAATTAAATAAAACATAAGTAATCTCTTTATTGTTAATCATGCTGTGAATCATAATTATTAACAAAAATCATTTTTATTTTCATTGTAGTGCTTTGTGATATACGATGTTTTTTGTTTGATTATCTGGCGCATAGACAAACAAATCTGATGGTTTTCCAACACGGGAACAGGCCACATACAATAAAATTGACCATGTGAGAAACATGGGTTTTCCAGATTAATACCACAAACACTTAATGATTGCCCCTGGGACTTGTTTATGGTCATAGCAAAAGCAAGCCGAACTCGAAACTGTAGTCGTTTAAAGTCAAACGGCACATCATTCGGAATCATTGAGATGCGCGGTATGAGAACGTCTTGTCCTTTATACTTTCCTTTCAGTATAGTTGCTTCTATCACGTTGTTAAGTAATTTTTTTATCGCTAACCGTGTGTTGCAAAGACGCGGTTGATTGTAATTTCTCAACATTATAACTACCGATCCTACCTTTAATTGAAGATTGTGAGGTGGCAATCCTGGCAAATCCAGCGAGTTTCAAAATTCTGGTGGATAGTTCACTACAAAATCTTGGTTAATAGCCGAATCAACTGATTTATATATCCTCGATTCGCCTGTAATTTGTTCTTGTATTTTTAAATTTAATTCATTTACATCTATGTCTTTTGCAGCCAATATAGCTCGTTCGCTCAACCAAACATGGTTCCTGTAATTTTGAGAAACATCTGGAAACACCTTCTGAATAAGTTCATCTTTTAATCGAGTTTACTGACAAAAACTTTGAGGAATGTTAATGCAGCCAGTCAACATGTTTAGAGGACTACCAATGTCAATGAGTTGTTTAGAGAATATGTTTCCAGATTGGTACTTTTGCAACTCGACACTCATATTCTTGCTTAAATGAAGTACTTTGACATGTTTCCACGATTGCAGGAATTTAGACATGCATAATTGAGTTGATCAGCTGGTGTTGATCGGGAATCACTGGCAATGTTTGATGAAAATCTCCTGCTAATAAAATCATTTCACCACCAAATTGGTTATGATTGCTCCGTATATCTTTTAATGTGCAAATTGACTCTTTGACGTTAGGACCATACATTGTAAAAACAACAGTGAGTGCTTGTAATTCAATATGAACTTTACACAATAGCAATAAAGCTCATTTTAGTTAGAAAACGTTTGTATGGGAAAAAGAAATGGGCTGTTTTTAGGGTTTTTCCGGCAATTATTCGACAATTTTTCTCGCCGTAAACACCATCTTTGAACTTCAACGAACATTTAAAAAAAAAAATTGGCCAAATTGGTCCAGGCGTTGCTGTTGAAAAATGCGCTTACCAACACATTTTGCGATTCATTTATATTATAGATTATTAGTTAATAATAATTAATTATTCAATATTAATAGTTATTAATAAATAAATAATAAAGTTACTCGAGAATATATTTGATATTTGTAGTTCGCAGTGGGATCATATTGGAATGCCAAGCGATTGTATGATGCCAATGATCTTCGTGTGCTCACGCGTTGTCTCAATCGGGCATTTTCTCTTATTATACTTTGTCTTTCTTCGCTTAAGTTCTGTGAATACACTTGTTGCTGGCTCGCAAGTCTTGTGCGGCGGCTGATGTTCGCACGTCGTCCTCTAGGCATTTTGGACTATGGACAGAGTGGTGAATTTAACCTCAAATGCACGATCCACATAATTTACACAGTTCAACTTGAACGAAACGAACAAATGCCAAACAACAAAAACACACTAATGACAAATGCCTACTGTAGAAATTCAATAAAAAATTGCACAATACACGTGATTGATTTGATGGTTTCCAATTGAAATGTTAGGAAACGAATAACTTATTTTTTTTTCACAATTTCACAGTGAACACAACACCGTAAACCCGACTTATTTTTAAATAGTAGACTTATTCGGTTGTAAGACTATGATTTTGCTGAAATAAAATATTAAATTTAATAATTTTCAATATTTACTTTTTGCCTGACATTATGTCAGTTGTCAATCTGTCATTTACTTTTCTCTAATTTTGTGTCTTGGTTTTTCTTAGTGACTATGCAGGTTGCATCTGATTTATGTAATTTAATTTATTTTTATTAGTATGTTAGCTCTAATAATGTAATTTATTGTTATTTTTCCTGAATTTGCTATAAACCTCACGGAGCCCGAGACCTTTCCAACGAATGCAAAACCGTGGAAATCGGTTCGTGCGTTCTGGAGTTATAGCGTCAGGAAGGAAAACCCGACTTATTTTTATATTATGAAATTATGAAATAAACGGGGGCAACAAAGAGATCTTATTCGACGCAACAAAATCACATAAAGGAAGTACTAACCTTTTTGTGCACACCTTATTTCGTTGGTAAAGATAATTTCAACTATTGTACCTATAGCTCGATTGGATTAGATTAGGGGAGGGGGAGAAGGGAGATTGTGAGAGAGGGAAGAGGGTATTGTGAGAGGGGACGGAGGGGCAGGGGAAGGATGTGGAGGGGGGTGGAGGGAAGAGGCAGGGGAGGGAGGGGAAAGTGAGGGAGGGGCGAAAGGAGGGGCGGGGGGAGGTGTGGGGGAGAGGGAGGGAGGGGGAGAGGGGGAGGGGAGGAATGGGGCGGGGGAGAGGAGAGGAGTTGATAAAAATGCTATGCAATAGCTTTACCGCGGCAGTCTCCGAGTGCCACACGATTTTTTTTTTAGTTTTACTTCAGATAATGCACCGCAAAATGTATTTGAATCAAACACCAATTAATGCCCAATGTAGCGTTATTAATAAAAAATGAACACATTATAAAATGTAATGCTTACTAAAAATGTTTTTTAACACTAATCAGTAGATAAATAATTTCGTGGTAGCGCTCGCCGGCCACTGCCGCGGCACCGCTCGCCTCGCTCGCTCGGCTCGCGCGTATTAGGTCACATTTCTAACCTAACCTAACCTATGGATCCCTTCCACATCTTTTCCCTCCACCGTCAACGGAATATTTGGTGCACGATCAGTATTTTTCGGGGAAGAATAATAAATAGTTATTGTTACGATAATGACCTGACTAACTTCAGATTATTGTGACGAACTTCGGATAGTGACGTGACGAAATTCGGATTATGCTGTGACGAACTTCGGATAATGACGTGACGAACTTCGGATTATGACGTGACAAACTTCGGATAGTGACGTGACTAACTTCGGATAATGACGTGACGAACTTCGGGTAGTGACGTGACGAAATTCGGATTATGCTGTGACAAACTTCAGATAATGACGAGACGAACTTCGGATTATTGTGACGAACTTCGGATAGTGATGTGACGAAATTCGGATTATGCTGTGACGAACTTCGGATAGTGACGTGACGAAATTCGGATTATGCTGTGACGAATTTTGGATAATGACGTGACGAACTACGGATTATGCTGTGACGAACTTCGGATAATGACGTGACGAAATTCGGATAATTGTGACGATATTTTGATAGTGACGTGACGAACTTCGGATTATTGTGACGAACTTCGGATAGTGATGTGACGAACTACGGATAATGACGTGACGAAATTCGGATAATTGTGACGATATTTTGATAGTGACGTGACGAACTTCGGATAATAACGTGACGAAATTCGGATTGTGCTGTAACGAATTTCGGATAGTGACGTGAAGAACTTGGGATTATAACGTGACGAATTTCGGATAATGACATGACAAAATTTGGATTATGCTGTGACAAACTTCGGATAATGACGTGACGAACTTCGGTTATGACGTGACAAACTTCGGATAGTGACGTGACAAACTTCGTATTTTGCTGTGACGAACTTCGAATTATGCCGTGACGAACTTCGGATAGTTACGTGACGAACTTCGGATAATAACGCGACGAACTTCGGATGATTGTGACGAACTTTGGATAGTGACGTGACAAAATTCGGATTATGCTGTGACGAACTTCGGATAATGACGTGACCAACTCCGGATTATGCTGTGATGAATTTCGAATAATGACGTGACGAACTTCAGATTATGCAGTGACGAACTTCGGAATAATACGTGACGAACTTCGAATTATGCCGTGACGAACTTCGGATAATGACGTGACGAACATCGTTTTAGGCTGTGACGAACTTCGGATAATGCTGTGATGAATTTCGGATTATCGTGATGAACTTCGGATAGTGACGTGATGAAATACGGATTATTGTGACGAAATTCGGATAGTGACTTGACGAACTTCGGATAGTGACGTGACGAACTTCGGATTATTGTGACGAACTTCGGAAAGTGACATGACGAAGTTCGGATAATTGTGACGAAATTCGGTTAGTGACGTGACGAATTTCGGATTATGTCATGAAGAACTTCGGATTATTGTGACGAACTTCGGATAGTGACGTGACGAAATTCGAATAATTGTGACGAATTTCGGATTATTGTGACGAACTTCGAATAGTGACATGACGTACTTCGGATAATGACGTGACGATCTTCGGATTATTGTGACAAAATTCGGATAGTGACGTGACGAAATTCGGATAATTGTGACGAAATTCGGATTATTGTGACGAACTTCGGATAGTGACGTGACGATCTTCGGATTATTGTGACGAAATTCGGATAGTGACGTGACGAAATTCGGATTATTGTGACGAACTTCGGATGGTGACGTGACGAAATTCGGATAATTGTGACGAACTCCGAAAAGTAACTTGACGAAAATCGGATTATTGTGAAGAACTTTGGATAATTGTGACGAACTTCGGATAGTGTAGTTAAGAAATTCGGATAATTGTGACGAAATTCGGTTAGTGACGTGACGAAATTCGGATAATTGTGACGAACTTCGGATTATTGTGACGAACTTCGGATAGTGACGTGACGAACTTCGGATTATGACGGGACGAACTTCGGATTATTGTGATGAACTTCGGATAGTGACGTGACGAAATTCGGATAATTGTAACGAAATTCGGATAGTGACGTGACGAACATCGGATTATGACGTGACGAACTTCAGATAGTGACGTGACGAACTTCGGATAATTGTGACGAAATCCGAAAAGTAACGTGACGATAATCGGATAATTTTGACGAACTTCGGATAGTGACGTTTTGAAATACGGATTATTGTGACGAATTTTGGATTATTGTCACGAACTTCGGACAGTGTAGTAAAGAAATTCGGATGATTGTGACGAAATTCGAATAGTGACGTGACGAAGTTTGGATAATTGTGACGAAATTCGGATAGTGACGTGACGATTTTAAGATAATTGTGACGAACTTCGGATAGCGCTGTGACGAAATTCGGATTATGCTGTGACGAACTTCGGATAAGGACGTGACGAAATACGGATTATTGTGACGAACTTCGGATTATTGTGACGAACTTCGGATAGTGTATTGAGGAAATTTGGATAATTGTGACGAAATTCGGATAGTGACTTGACAAACTTCGGATTATGACGTTACGAACTTCGAATTATTGTGACGAACTTCGGATAGTGACGTGACGAACTTCGGATGATTGTGACGAACTTCGGATTATTGTGACGAACTTCGGTTAGTGACGTGACGAACTTCGGATATTTGTGACGACATTGGGAAAGTGACGTAACGAACTTCGGATATTGACGTGACGAACTTCGGATAGTGCTGTGACGAACCTCGCATAGTGACGTTACGAATTTCGAAGAGTGACGTGACGAAATTCGGAAAATTGTGACGAACTTCGGATTATTGTGACGAACTTCGAATAATTGTGACGAACTTCGGATTATTGTGACGAACTTCGGATAGTGACGTGACGAAATTCGGATAATTGTGACGAAATTCGGATAGTGACTTGACGAACTTCGGATTATGACGTGACGAACTTCGGATTATTGTGACGAAATTCGGATTATTGTTACGAACTTCGGATAGTGCATTGACAAAATTCGGATAATTGTGACGAAATTTGGATAGTGACTTGACAAACTTCGGATTATGACGTGACGAACTTCGAATTATTGTGACGAACTTCGGATAGTGACGTGACGAACTTCGGACGATTGTGACGAACTTTGGTTAGTGACGTTACGAACTTCGGATTATTGTGACGAACTTGGGATTACTGTGACGAACTTCGGATAGTGACGTGACGAAATTCGGATAGTGACTTGACGAACTTCGGATAGTGACGTGACGAACTTCGGATTATGTTGTGACGAACTTCGGATAAGGACGTGACGAAATACGGATTATTGTGACGAACTTCGGATTATTGTGACAAACTTCGGATAGTGACGTGACGAACTTCGGACAATCATGACGAACTTCGGATAGTGACGTGAGAAAATTTGGATAATCGTGACGAAATTCGGATAGTGACGTGACGAACTTCGGATTATGACGTGTCGAACTTCGGATTATTGTGACGAACTTCGGATAGTGACGTGACGATATTCGGATTGTTGTGACGAACTCCGGATAGTGACGTCACGAAATTCGGATAATTAAGACGAGCTTCGGATTATTGTGACGAACTTCGGATAGTGACTTGACGAAATTCGGATAATTGTGACGAACTTTAGATAGTGACATGACGTACTTCGGATAATAACGTGGCAAACTTCGAATTATTGTGACGAAATTCGGATAGTGACATAACGAAATTCGGATAATTGTGACGACATTCGGATTATTGTGAGGATCTTTGGATAGTGACGTCACGAAATACGGATAATTGTAACGAATTTCGGATAGTGACGTGACGAAATTGGGATAATTAAGACGAAATGAAATGAAATGAAATGAAATGAACTGAAATGAAATGAAATGAAATGAAATGAAATGAAATTGAAAATGAAAAATTCGGATAGTGACGTGACGAACTTCGGATTATTGTGACGAACTTCGGATAGTGACTTGACGATTTTCGGATTATTGTGACGAACTTCGGATAGTGACGTGACGACTTTCGGATTATTGTGACGAGCTCCGGATAGTGACGTCACGAAATTCGTATAATTAAGACGAGCTTCGGATTATTGTGACGAACTTCGGATAGCGACGTGACGAACTTCGGATTATTGTTACGAACTTTGGATAATGACTTGACGAAATTCGGATAATTGTGACGAACTTTAGATTGTGACATGACGTACTTCGGATAATGACGTGGCAAACTTCGGATTATTGTGACGAAATTCGGATAGTGACATAACGAAATTCGAATAATTGTGACGAAATTCGGATTATTGTGACGATCTTTGGATAGTGACGTGACGAAATTCGGATAATGACGTGACGAACTTCGGATTATTGTGACGAACTTCGAATAGTGACGTGACGAATTTCAGATAATTGTGACGAAATTCGGATAGTGACGTGATGAACTTCGGATTATGACGTGACGAACTTCGAATTATTGTGACGAACTCCGGATAGTAACGTCACGAAATTCGGATAATTGTAACGAATTTTGGATAGTGACGTGACGAAATTTGGATAATTAAGACGAACTTCGGATTATTGTGACGAACTCTGGATAGTAACGTCACGAAATTCGGATAATTGTAACGAATTTTGGATAGTGACGTGACGAAATTTGGATAATTAAGACAAACTTCGGATTATTGTGACGAACTTCGGATAGTGACGTGACGAAATTCGGATTTTTCTGAAGAACTTCGGATAGTGTATTGACGAAATTCGGATAATTGTGACGAAATTAGGATAGTGACTTGACAAACTTCGGATTATGACGTGACGAACTTCGGATAGTGACGTGACAAACTTCGGATCATTGTGACGAACTTCGGATTATTGTGACGAACTTCGGATTATTGTGACGAACTTCGGATAGTGTATTGATGAAATTCGGATAATTGTGACGAAATTCGGATAGTGACTTGACAAAACTTCGGATTATGACGTGACGAACTTCGGACAATCGTGACGAACTTCGGATTATTGTGACGAACTTCGGTTACAAAATGAAATGAAATGAAGTGATATGAAATGAAATGAAATGAAATGAAATGAAATGAAATGAAATGAAATGAAATGAAATGAAATGAAATGAAATGAAATGAAATGAAATGAAATGAAATGAAATGAAATGAAATGAAATGAAATGAAATGAAATGAAATGAAATGAAATGAAATGAAATGAAATGAAATGAAATGAAATGAAATGAAATGAAATGAAATGAAATGAAATGAAATGAAATGAAATGAAATGAAATGAAATGAAATGAAATGAAATGAAATGAAATGAAATGAAATGAAATGAAATGAAATGAAATGAAATGAAATGAAATGAAATGAAATGAAATGAAATGAAATGAAATGAAATGAAATGAAATGAAATGAAATGAAATGAAATGAAATGAAATGAAATGAAATGAAATGAAATGAAATGAAATGAAATGAAATGAAATGAAATGAAATGAAATGAAATGAAATGAAATGAAATGAAATGAAATGAAATGAAATGAAATGAAATGAAATGAAATGAAATGAAATGAAATGAAATGAAATGAAATGAAATGAAATGAAATGAAATGAAATGAAATGAAATGAAATGAAATGAAATGAAATGAAATGAAATGAAATGAAATGAAATGAAATGAAATGAAATGAAATGAAATGAAATGAAATGAAATGAAATGAAATGAAATGAAATGAAATGAAATGAAATGAAATGAAATGAAATGAAATGAAATGAAATGAAATGAAATGAAATGAAATGAAATGAAATGAAATGAAATGAAATGAAATGAAATGAAATGAAATGAAATGAAATGAAATGAAATGAAATGAAATGAAATGAAATGAAATGAAATGAAATGAAATGAAATGAAATGAAATGAAATGAAATGAAATGAAATGAAATGAAATGAAATGAAATGAAATGAAATGAAATGAAATGAAATGAAATGAAATGAAATGAAATGAAATGAAATGAAATGAAATGAAATGAAATGAAATGAAATGAAATGAAATGAAATGAAATGAAATGAAATGAAATGAAATGAAATGAAATGAAATGAAATGAAATGAAATGAAATGAAATGAAATGAAATGAAATGAAATGAAATGAAATGAAATGAAATGAAATGAAATGAAATGAAATGAAATGAAATGAAATGAAATGAAATGAAATGAAATGAAATGAAATGAAATGAAATGAAATGAAATGAAATGAAATGAAATGAAATGAAATGAAATGAAATGAAATGAAATGAAATGAAATTGAAAATGAAATGAAATTGAAAATGAAATGAAATTGAAAATGAAATGAAATTGAAAATGAAAAATTCGGATAGTGACCTGACGAAATTTAAATAATTGTGTTAAAATTCAGATATTGACGTGACGAACTTCGGATTATGACGTGACGAACTTCGGATTATTGTGACGAACTTCGGATAGTGACTTGACGATTTTCGGATTATTGTGACGAACTTCGGATAGTGACGTGACGACTTTCGGATTATTGTGACGAGCTCCGGATAGTGACGTCACGAAATTCGTATAATTAAGACGAGCTTCGGATTATTGTGACGAACTTCGGATAGCGACGTGACGAACTTCGGATTATTGTTACGAACTTTGGATAATGACTTGACGAAATTCGGATAATTGTGACGAACTTTAGATTGTGACATGACGTACTTCGGATAATGACGTGGCAAACTTCGGATTATTGTGACGAAATTTGGATAGTGACATAACGAAATTCGGATAATTGTGACGAAATTCGGATTATTGTGACGATCTTTAGATAGTGACGTGACGAAATTCGGATAATGACGTGACGAACTTCGGATTATTGTGACGAACTTCGAATAGTGACGTGACGCATTTCGGATAATTGTGACGAAATTCGGATAATTAAGACGAACTTCGGATTATTGTGACGAACTTCGGATAGTGACGTGACGAAATTCGGATATTTGTGACGATCTTTGGATAGTGACGTGACGAAATTCGGATAATGACGTGAAGAACTTCGGATTATTGTGTCGAACTTCGGATAGTGACGTGACGAATTTCTGATGATTGTGACGAAATTCGGATAGTGACGTGATGAACTTCGGATTATGACGTGACGAATTTCGAATTATTGTGACGAACTCCGTATAGTGACGTCACGAAATTCGGATAATTGTAACGAATTTCGGATAACTGTAACGAATTTCGGATAGTGACGTGACGAAATTGGGATAATTAAGACGAAATGAAAATGAAATGAAATGAAATTGAAAATGAAAAATTAAGATAGTGACGTGACGAACTTCGGATTATGACGTGACGAACTTCGGATTATTGTGACAAACTTCGGATAGTGACGTGACGAACTTCGGACAATCATGACGAACTTCGGATAGTGACGTGAGAAAATTTGGATAATCGTGACGAAATTCGGATAGTGACGTGACGAACTTCGGATTATGACGTGTCGAACTTCGGATTATTGTGACGAACTTCGGATAGTGACGTGACGATATTCGGATTGTTGTGACGAACTCCGGATAGTGACGTCACGAAATTCGGATAATTAAGACGAGCTTCGGATTATTGTGACGAACTTCGGATAATTGTGACGAACTTTAGATAGTGACATGACGTACTTCGGATAATGACGTGGCAAACTTCGAATTATTGTGACGAAATTCGGATAGTGACATAACGAAATTCAGATAATTGTGACGACATTCGGATTATTGTGAGGATCTTTGGATAGTGACGTCACGAAATTCTGATAATTGTAACGAATTTCGGATAATTGTAACGATTTCGGATAGTGACGTGACGAAATTGGGATAATTAAGACGAAATGAAATGAAATGAAATGAAATGAACTGAAATGAAATGAAATGAAATGAAATGAAATGAAATTGAAAATGAAAAATTCGGATAGTGACGTGACGAAATTTAAATAATTGTGTTAAAATTCAGATATTGACGTGACGAACTTCGGATTATGACGTGACGAACTTCGGATTATTGTGACGAACTTCGGATAGTGACTTGACGATTTTCGGATTATTGTGACGAACTTCGGATAGTGACGTCACGAAATTCGTATAATTAAGACGAGCTTCGGATTATTGTGACGAACTTCGGATAGCGACGTGACGAACTTCGGATTATTGTTACGAACTTTGGATAATGACTTGACGAAATTCGGATAATTGTGACGAACTTTAGATTGTGACATGACGTACTTCGGATAATGACGTGGCAAACTTCGGATTATTGTGACGAAATTTGGATAGTGACATAACAAAATTCGGATAATTGTGACGAAATTCGGATTATTGTGACGATCTTTAGATAGTGACGTGACGAAATTCGGATAATGACGTGACGAACTTCGGATTATTGTGACGAACTTCGAATAGTGACGTGACGCATTTCGGATAATTGTGACGAAATTCGGATAATTAAGACGAACTTCGGATTATTGTGACGAACTTCGGATAGTGACGTGACGAAATTCGGATATTTGTGACGATCTTTGGATAGTGACGTGACGAAATTCGGATAATGACGTGAAGAACTTCGGATTATTGTGTCGAACTTCGGATAGTGACGTGACGAATTTCTGATGATTGTGACGAAATTCGGATAGTGACGTGATGAACTTCGGATTATGACGTGACGAATTTCGAATTATTGTGACGAACTCCGGATAGTGACGTCACGAAATTCGGATAATTGTAACGAATTTCGGATAATTGTAACGAATTTCGGATAGTGACGTGACGAAATTGGGATAATTAAGACGAAATGAAAATGAAATGAAATGAAATTGAAAATGAAAAATTAAGATAGTGACGTGACAAACTTCGGATTATGACGTGACGAACTTCGGATTATTGTGACAAACTTCGGATAGTGACGTGACGAACTTCGGACAATCATGACGAACTTCGGATAGTGACGTGAGAAAATTTGGATAATCGTGACGAAATTCGGATAGTGACGTGACGAACTTCGGATTATGACGTGTCGAACTTCGGATTATTGTGACGAACTTCGGATAGTGACGTGACGATATTCGGATTGTTGTGACGAACTCCGGATAGTGACGTCACGAAATTCGGATAATTAAGACGAGCTTCGGATTATTGTGACGAACTTCGGATAGTGACTTGACGAAATTCGGATAATTGTGACGAACTTTAGATAGTGACATGACGTACTTCGGATAATAACGTGGCAAACTTCGAATTATTGTGACGAAATTCGGATAGTGACATAACGAAATTCGGATAATTGTGACGACATTCGGATTATTGTGAGGATCTTTGGATAGTGACGTCACGAAATACGGATAATTGTAACGAATTTCGGATAATTGTAACGAATTTCGGATAGTGACGTGACGAAATTGGGATAATTAAGACGAAATGAAATGAAATGAAATGAAATGAACTGAAATGAAATGAAATGAAATGAAATGAAATGAAATTGAAAATGAAAAATTCGGATAGTGACGTGACGAACTTCGGATTATTGTGACGAACTTCGGATAGTGACTTGACGATTTTCGGATTATTGTGACGAACTTCGGATAGTGACGTGACGACTTTCGGATTATTGTGACGAGCTCCGGATAGTGACGTCACGAAATTCGTATAATTAAGACGAGCTTCGGATTATTGTGACGAACTTCGGATAGCGACGTGACGAACTTCGGATTATTGTTACGAACTTTGGATAATGACTTGACGAAATTCGGATAATTGTGACGAACTTTAGATTGTGACATGACGTACTTCGGATAATGACGTGGCAAACTTCGGATTATTGTGACGAAATTCGGATAGTGACATAACGAAATTCGAATAATTGTGACGAAATTCGGATTATTGTGACGATCTTTGGATAGTGACGTGACGAAATTCGGATAATGACGTGACGAACTTCGGATTATTGTGACGAACTTCGAATAGTGACGTGACGAATTTCAGATAATTGTGACGAAATTCGGATAGTGACGTGATGAACTTCGGATTATGACGTGACGAACTTCGAATTATTGTGACGAACTCCGGATAGTAACGTCACGAAATTCGGATAATTGTAACGAATTTTGGATAGTGACGTGACGAAATTTGGATAATTAAGACGAACTTCGGATTATTGTGACGAACTCTGGATAGTAACGTCACGAAATTCGGATAATTGTAACGAATTTTGGATAGTGACGTGACGAAATTTGGATAATTAAGACAAACTTCGGATTATTGTGACGAACTTCGGATAGTGACGTGACGAAATTCGGATTTTTCTGAAGAACTTCGGATAGTGTATTGACGAAATTCGGATAATTGTGACGAAATTAGGATAGTGACTTGACAAACTTCGGATTATGACGTGACGAACTTCGGATAGTGACGTGACAAACTTCGGATCATTGTGACGAACTTCGGATTATTGTGACGAACTTCGGATTATTGTGACGAACTTCGGATAGTGTATTGATGAAATTCGGATAATTGTGACGAAATTCGGATAGTGACTTGACAAAACTTCGGATTATGACGTGACGAACTTCGGTCAATCGTGACGAACTTCGGATTATTGTGACGAACTTCGGTTACAAAATGAAATGAAATGAAGTGATATGAAATGAAATGAAATGAAATGAAATGAAATGAAATGAAATGAAATGAAATGAAATGAAATGAAATGAAATGAAATGAAATGAAATGAAATGAAATGAAATGAAATGAAATGAAATGAAATGAAATGAAATGAAATGAAATGAAATGAAATGAAATGAAATGAAATGAAATGAAATGAAATGAAATGAAATGAAATGAAATGAAATGAAATGAAATGAAATGAAATGAAATGAAATGAAATGAAATGAAATGAAATGAAATGAAATGAAATGAAATGAAATGAAATGAAATGAAATGAAATGAAATGAAATGAAATTGAAAATGAAAAATTCGGATAGTGACCTGACGAAATTTAAATAATTGTGTTAAAATTCGGATATTGACGTGACGAATTTCGGATTATGACGTCACGAACTTCGGATTATTGTGACAAACTTCGGATAGTGACGTGACGAATTTCGGACAATCGTGACGAACTTCGGATAGTAACGTCACGAAATTCGGATAATTGTAACGAATTTTGGATAGTGACGTGACGAAATTTGGATAATTAAGACGAACTTCGGATTATTGTGACGAACTTCGGATAGTGACGTGACAAAATTCGGATAATTGTGACGAACTTCGGATTATTGTAACGAACTTCGGATAGTGACGTGACGATATTCGGATTATTGTGACGAACTCCGGATAGTAACGTCACGAAATTCGGATAATTAATACGAGCTTCGGATTATTGTGACGAACTTCGGATAGTGACGTGACGAACTTCGGATTATTATGACGAACTTGGGATAGTGACTTGACGAAATTCGGATAATTGTGACGAACTTTAGATAGTGACATGACGTACTTCGGATAATGACGTGGCAAACTTCGAATTATTGTGACGAAATTCGCATAGTGACATAACGAAATTCAGATAATTGTGACGACATTCGGATTATTGTGAGGATCTTTGGATAGTGACGTCACGAAATTCTGATAATTGTAACGAATTTCGGATAATTGTAACGATTTCGGATAGTGACGTGACGAAATTGGGATAATTAAGACGAAATGAAATGAAATGAAATGAAATGAACTGAAATGAAATGAAATGAAATGAAATGAAATTGAAAATGAAAATTTCGGATAGTGACGTGACGAAATTTAAATAATTGTGTTAAAATTCAGATATTGACGTGACGAACTTCGGATTATGACGTGACGAACTTCGGATTATTGTGACGAACTTCGGATAGTGACTTGACGATTTTCGGATTATTGTGACGAACTTCGGATAGTGACGTGACGACTTTCGGATTATTGTGACGAGCTCCGGATAGTGACGTCACGAAATTCGTATAATTAAGACGAGCTTCGGATTATTGTGACGAACTTCGGATAGCGACGTGACGAACTTCGGATTATTGTTACGAACTTTGGATAATGACTTGACGAAATTCGGATAATAGTGACGAACTTTAGATTGTGACATGACGTACTTCGGATAATGACGTGGCAAACTTCGGATTATTGTGACGAAATTTGGATAGTGACATAACGAAATTCGGATAATTGTGACGAAATTCGGATTATTGTGACGATCTTTAGATAGTGACGTGACGAAATTCGGATAATGACGTGACGAACTTCGGATTATTGTGACGAACTTCGAATAGTGACGTGACGCATTTCGGATAATTGTGACGAAATTCGGATAATTAAGACGAACTTCGGATTATTGTGACGAACTTCGGATAGTGACGTGACGAAATTCGGATATTTGTGACGATCTTTGGATAGTGACGTGACGAAATTCGGATAATGACGTGAAGAACTTCGGATTATTGTGTCGAACTTCGGATAGTGACGTGACGAATTTCTGATGATTGTGACGAAATTCGGATAGTGACGTGATGAACTTCGGATTATGACGTGACGAATTTCGAATTATTGTGACGAACTCCGGATAGTGACGTCACGAAATTCGGATAATTGTAACGAATTTCGGATAATTGTAACGAATTTCGGATAGTGACGTGACGAAATTGGGATAATTAAGACGAAATGAAAATGAAATGAAATGAAATTGAAAATGAAAAATTAAGATAGTGACGTGACGAACTTCGGATTATGACGTGACGAACTTCGGATTATTGTGACAAACTTCGGATAGTGACGTGACGAACTTCGGACAATCATGACGAACTTCGGATAGTGACGTGAGAAAATTTGGATAATCGTGACGAAATTCGGATAGTGACGTGACGAACTTCGGATTATGACGTGTCGAACTTCGGATTATTGTGACGAACTTCGGATAGTGACGTGACGAAATTCGGATAATTGTGACGAAATTCGGATTTTTCTGACGAACTTCGGATAGTGTATTGACGAAACTCCGGATAGTAACGTCACGAAATTCGGATAATTGTAACGAATTTTGGATAGTGACGTGACGAAATTTGGATAATTAAGACGAACTTTGGATTATTTTGACGAACTTCGGATAGTGACGTGACGAAATTCGGATTATGCTGTGACGAATTTCGGATAAGGTCGTGACGAAATACGGATTATTGTGACGAACTTCGGATTATTGTGACGAACTTCGGATAGTGACGTGACAAACTTCGGGTCATTGTGACGAACTTCGGATTATTGTGACGAACTTTGGATTATTGTGACGAACTTCGAATAGTGACGTGACGAAATTCGGATTATGCTGTGACGAACTTCGGATAAGGTCGTGTCAAAAAACGGATTATTGTGACGAACTTCGGATAATCGTGACGAACTTCGGACAGTGTATTGACAAAACTCGGATAATTGTGACGAAATTCGGATAGTGACTAACTTAACTTCGGTTAGTGACGTGACGAACTTCGAATTATTGTGACAAACTTTGTATAGTGACATGACGTACTTCGGATAATGACGTGGCAAACTTCGGATTATTGTGACAAAATTCGGATAGTGACAACAAAATTCGGATAATTGTGACGAATTCGGATTATTGTGACGATCTTTGGATAGTGACGTGACGAAATTCGGATAATGACGTGACGAACTTCGGATTATTGTGACGAACTTCGCATAGTGACGTGACGAACTTCGAATTATTGTGACGAACTCCGGATAGTAACGTCACGAAATTCGGATAATTGTAACGAATTTTGGATAGTGACGTGACGAAATTTGGATAATTAAGACAAACTTCGGATTATTGTGACGAACTTCGGATAGTGACGTGACGAAATTCGGATAATTGTGACGCAATTCGGTTTGTTCTGACGTACTTCGGATAGTGTATTGACGAAATTCGGATAATTGTGACGAAATTAGGATAGTGACTTGACAAACTTCGGATTATGACGTGACGAACTTCGGATAGTGACGTGACAAACTTCGGATCATTGTGACGAACTTTGGATTATTGTGACGAACTTCGGATTATTGTGACGAACTTCGGATAGTGACGTAACAATTTTCGGATTATTGTGACGAACTTGGGATAGTGACTTGACGAAATTCGGTTAATTGTGACGAAATTCGGATTATTGTGACGATCTTCGGATAGTGACGTGACGAAATTCGGATAATGACGTGACGAACTTCGGATAGTGACGTGACAAACTTCGGATCATTGTGACGAACTTCGGATTATTGTTACGAACTTCGGATAGTGACGTGATGAAATACGGATTATTGTGACGAAATTCGGATTATTGTGACGAACTTCGGATAGTGTATTGATGAAATTCGGATAATTGTGACGAAATTCGGATAGTGACTTGACAAAACTTCGGATTATGATGTGACGAACTTCGGATTATTGTGACGAAATTCGAATAGTGACGTGACAAACTTCGGATCATTATGACGAACTTCGGAAAGTGACATGACGTACTTCGGATAATTACGTGGCAAACTTCGGATTATTGTGATGAAATTCGGATAGTGATGTAACGAAATTCGGATAATTGTGACGAAATTCGGTTAGTGACATGACGAACTTCGAATTATGACGTTTCGAACTTCGGATTATTGTGACGAACATCGGATAGTGACGTTACGAACTTCGGATTATTGTGACGATTTTCGGATAGTGACGTGACGAACTTCGGATCATTGTGACGAACTTCGGATAGTGACGTTTTGAAATACGGATTATTGTAACGAATTTTGGATTATTGTCACGAACTTCGGACAGTGTAGTGAAGAAATTCGGATGATTGTGACGAAATTCGGATAGTGACGTGACGATTTTTGATAGCGCTGTGACGAAATTCGGATTATGTTGTGACGAACTTCGGATAAGGACGTGACGAAATACGGATTATTGTGACGAACTTCGGATTATTGTGACGAACTTCGGATAGTGTATTGAGGAAATTTGGATAATTGTGACGAAATTCGGATAGTGACTTGACAAACTTCGGATTATGACGTTACAAACTTCGAATTATTGTGACGAACTTCGGATAGTGACGTGACGAACTTCGGATGATTGTGACGAACTTCGGATAATTGTGACGAACTTCGGTTAGTGACGTGACGAACTTCGGATATTTGTGACGACATTGGGAAAGTAACGTGACGAACTTCGGATATTGACGTGACGAACTTCGGATAGTGCTGTGACGAACCTCGCATAGTGACGTTACGAACTTCGAAGAGTGACGTGACGAAATTCGGATAATTGTGACGAAATTCGGATAGTGACTTGACGAACTTCGGATTATGACGTGACGAACTGCGGATTATTGTGACGAACTTCGGATAGTGACGTGACGAACTTCGGATGATTGTGACGAACTTCGGTTAGTGACGTGACGAACTTCGGATTATGAAGTGACGAACTTCGGATTATTGTGACGAACTTCGGATAGTGACGTTACGAACTTCGGATTATTGTGACGAACTTCGGATAGTGACGTAACGAACTTCGGATAATTGTGACGAACTTCGGATTATTGTGACGAACTTCGGATAGTGACGTTACGAACTTCGGATTATTGTGACGAACTTCGGATAGTGTAGTGACGATTTTCGAAACATTGTGACGAACTCCGGATAGTGACGCCAAGAAATTCGGATAATTGAGACGAACTTCGGATTATTGTGACGAAGTTTAAAAGTGACGCGACGAAGTTTGTATAATTAAGACGAAATTTGGATAGTGACGTGACGATTTTTGGATTATTGTGACGAATTTCGATAAATGACGAGAATAACTTCGGATAGTGACGTGGCGAAATTCGGATTATGCTGTGACAAACTTCGGATAGTGACGTTACGAACTTCGGATTATTGTGACGAACTTCGGATAGTGACGTGACGAACTTCGGATAATTGTGACGAACTTCGGATAATTGTGACGAAATTCGGATAGTGACGTGACGACTTTCGGATTATTGTGACGAACTCCGGATAGTGACGTCTAGAAATTCGGATAATTAAGACGAGCTTCGGATTATTGTGACGAACTTCGGATAGTGACGTGACAATTTTCGGATTATTGTGACGAACTTGGGATAGTGACTTGACGAAATTCGGATAATTGTGACGAAATTCGGATAATTGTGACGAAATTCGGATTTTTTGACGAACTTCGGATAGTGTATTGACGAAATTCGAATAATTGTGACGAAATTCGGATAGTGACTTGACAAACTTCAGATTATGACGTGACGAACTTCGGATAGTGACGTGACAAACTTCGGATCATTGTGACGATTTTCGGATTATTGTTATGAACTTCGGATAGTGACGTGACGAAATACGGATTATTGTGACGAACTTCGGATTATTGTTACGAACTTCGGATAGTGTATTGATGAAATTCGGATAATTGTGACGAAATTCGGATAGTGACGTGACGATTTTCGGATTATTGTGACGAACTCCGGAAAGTGACGTCTAGAAATTCGGATAATTAAGACGAGCTTCGAATTATTGTGACGAA
Source organism: Euplexia lucipara (assembly GCA_921972225.1). NCBI lineage: Eukaryota > Metazoa > Arthropoda > Insecta > Lepidoptera > Noctuidae > Euplexia > Euplexia lucipara. The sequence continues at coordinate 24,085,956 of OV179149.1, forward strand.
CTTCGGATAGTGACGTGACAATTTTCGGATTATTGTGACGAACTTGGGATAGTGACTTGACGAAATTCGGATAATTGTGACGAAATTCGGATTATTGTGACGATCTTCGGATAGTGACGTGACGAAATTCGGATAATGACGTGACGAACTTCGGATTATTGTGACGAACTTCGGATAGTGACGTGACGAATTTCGGATAATTGTGATGAAATTCGGATAGTGACGTGATGAACTTCGGATTATTGTGACGAACTTCGGATAGTGACGTGACGAATTTCGGATAATTGTGACGAAATTCGGATAGTGAATTCACAAAACTTCGGATTATGACGTGGCGAACTGCGGATTATTGTGACGAATTTCGAATAGTGACGTGACAAACTTCGGATCATTATGACGAACTTCGGAAAGTGACATGACGTACTTCGGATAATTACGTGGCAATTTTTCAGATTATTGTGACGAAATTCGGATAGTGATGTAACGAAATTCGGATAATTGTGACGAAATTCGGATTTTTTTGACGATTTTCGGATAGTGTATTGACGAAATTCGGATAATTTAGACGAAATTCGGATTATGCTGTGACAAACTTCGTATAATGATGTGACGAACTTCGGATAATTGTGACGAAATTCGGATAGTGACGTGACGATTTTCGGATTATTGTGACGAACTCCGGAAAGTGACAACTAGAAATTCGGATAATTAAGACGAGCTTCGAATTATTGTGACGAACTTCGGATAGTGACGTGACAATTTTCGGATTATTGTGACGAACTTGGGATAGTGACTTGACGAAATTCGGATAATTGTGACGAAATTCGGATTATTGTGACGATCTTCGGATAGTGACGTGACGAAATTCGGATAATGACGTGACGAACTTCGGATTATTGTGACGAACTTCGGATAGTGACGTGACGAATTTCGGATAATTGTGATGAAATTCGGATAGTGACGTGATGAACTTCGGATTATTGTGACGAACTTCGGATAGTGACGTGACGAATTTCGGATAATTGTGACGAAATTCGGATAGTGTCGTGATGAACTTCGGATTATGACGTGACGAACTTCGGATAGTGACTTGACGAAATTCGGATATTTGTGACGAACTTCGGAAAGTGACATAAAGTACTTCGGATAATTACGTGGCAAACTTTGGATTATTGTGACGAAATTCGGGTAGTGATGTAACGAAATTCGGATAATTGTGACGAACTTGGGATAGTGACTTGACAAACTTCGGATTATGACGTGACGAACTTCGGATAGTGACGTGACAAACTTCGGATCATCGTGACGAATTTCGGATTATTGTTACAAACTTCGGATAGTGACGTGACGATATACGGATTATTGTGACGAACTTCGGATTATTGTAACGAACTTCGGAAAGTGACATGACGTACTTCGGATAATTACGTGGCAAACTTCGGATAATTGTGACGAAATTCGGATAATTGTGACGAAATTCGGATAGTAAATTGACAAAACTTCGGATTATGACGTGACGAACTTCGGATTATTGTGACGAACTTCGAATAGTGACGTGACAAACTTCGGATCATTATGACGAACTTCGGAAAGTGACATGACGTACTTCGGATAATTACGTGGCAAACTTCGGATAATTGTGACGAAATTCGGATTTTTTTAACGAACTTCGGATAGTGTATTGACGAAATTCGGATAATTGTGACGAAATTCGGATTATGCTGTGACAAACTTCGGATAATGATGTGACGAACTTCGGATAATTGTGACGAACTCCGGATAGTGACGTCTAGAAATTCGGATAATTAGGACGAGCTTCGGATTATTGTGACGAACTTCGGATAGTGACGTGACAATTTTCGGATTATTGTGACGAACTTGGGATAGTGACTTGACGAAATTCGGATAATTGTGACGAAATTCGGATTATTGTGACGATCTTCGGATAGTGACGTGACGAAATTCGGATAATGACGTGACGAACTTCGGATTATTGTGACGAACTTCGGATAGTGACGTGACGAATTTCGGATAATTGTGATGAAATTCGGATAGTGACGTGATGAACTTCGGATTATTGTGACGAACTTCGGATAGTGACGTGACGAATTTCAGATAATTGTGACGTGATTCGGAAAGTGTCGTGATGAACTTCGGATTATGACGTGACGAACTTCGGAAAGTGACTTGACGAAATTCGGATATTTGTGACGAACTTCGGAAAGTGACATAAAGTACTTCGGATAATTACGTGGCAAACTTCGGATTATTGTGACGAAACTCGGATAGTGATGTAACGAAATTCGGATAATTGTGACGAAATTCGGATTTTTTGACGAACTTCGGATAGTGTATTGACAAAATTCGGATAATTGTGACGAAATTCGGATTATGCTGTGACAAACTTCGGATAATGATGTGACGAACTTCGGATAATTGTGACGAAATTCGGATAGTGACGTGACGATTTTCGGATTATTGTGACGAACTCCGGATAGTGACGTCTAGAAATTCGTATAATAAAGACGAGCTTCGGATTATTGTGACGAACTTCGGATAGTGACGTGACGAAATTCGGATAATGACGTGACGAACTTCGGATTATTGTGACGAACTTCGGATAGTGACGTGACGAATTTCGGATAATTGTGATGAAATTCGGATAGTGACGTGATGAACTTCGGATGATTGTGACGAACTTCGGATAGTGACGTGACGAATTACGGATAATTGTGACGAAATTCGGATAGTGTCGTGATGAACTACGGATTATGACGTGCCGAACTTCGGATAGTGACTTGACGAAATTCGGATATTTGTAACGAACTTCGGAAAGTGACATAAAGTACTTCGGATAATTACGTGGCAAACTTTGGATTATTGTGACGAAATTCGGATAGTGATGTAACGAAATTCGGATAATTGTGACGAAATTCGGATTTTTTGTCGAACTTCGGATAGTGCATTGACGAAATTCGGATAATTGTGACGAAATTCGGATAGTGACTTGACAAACTTCAGATTATGACGTGACGAACTTTGGATAGTGACGTGACAAATTTCGGATCATTGTGACGAACTTCGGATTATTGTTACGAACTTCGGATAGTGACGTGACGAAATACGGATTATTGTGACGAACTTCGGATTATTGTAACGAACTTCGGATAGTGTATTGATGAAATTCGGATAATTGTGAAGAAATTCGGATAGTGAATTGACAAAACTTCGGATTATGACGTGACGAACTTCGGATTATTGTGACGAACTTCGAATAGTGACGTGACAAACTTCGGATCATTGTGACGAACTCCGGAAAGTGACATGACGTACTTCGGATAATTACGTGGCAAACTTCGGATTATTGTGACGAAATTCGGATAGCGATGTAACGAAATTCGGATAATTGTGACGAAATTCGGATTTTTTTGACGAACTTCGGATAGTGTATTGATGAAATTCGGATAATTGTGACGAAATTCGGATTATGCTGTGACAAACTTCGGATAATGATGTGACGAACTTCGGATAATTGTGACGAAATTCGGATAGTGACGTGACGATTTTCGGATTATTGTGACGAACTCCGGATAGTGACGTCTAGAAATTCGGATAATTAAGACGAGCTTCGGATTATTGTGACGAACTTCGGATAGTGACGTGACAATTTTCGGATTATTGTGACGAACTTGGGATAGTGACTTGACGAAATTCGTATAATTGTGACGAAATTCAGATTATTGTGACGATCTTCGGATAGTGACCTGACGAAATTTGAATAATTGTGTTAAAATTCGGATATTGACGTGACGAATTTCGGATTATGACGTGACGAACTTCGAATTATTGTGACGAACTCCGGATAGTAACGTCACGAAATTCGGATAATTGTAATGAATTTTGGATAGTGACGTGACGAAATTTGGATAATTAAGACGAACTTCGGATTATTGTGACGATTTTCGGATAGTAACGTCACGAAATTCGGATAATTGTAACGAATTTTGGATAGTGACGTGACGAAATTCGGATAATTAAGACGAACTTCGGATTATTGTGACGAACTTCGGATAGTGACGTGACGAAATTCGGATAATTGTGACGAAATTTGGATAGTGACTTGACATACTTCGGATTATGACGTGACGAACTTCGGATAGTGACGTGACAAACTTCGGATCATTGTGACGAACTTCGTATTATTGTGACGAACTTCGGATTATTGTGACGAACTTCGGATAGTGTATTGATGAAATTCGGATAATTGTGACGAAATTCGGATAGTGACTTGACAAAACTTCGGATTATGACGTGACGAACTTCGGACAATCGTGACGAACTTCGGATTATTGTGACGAACTTCGGTTACAAAATGAAATGAAATGAAGTGATATGAAATGAAATGAAATGAAATGGAATGAAATGAAATGAAATGAAATGAAATGGAATGGAATGGAATAAAATGAAATGAAATGAAATGAAATGAAATGGAATGGAATGAAATGAAATGAAATGAAATGAAATGAAATGAAATGAAATGTAATGGAATGGAATGGAATGGAATGGAATGGAATGAAATGAAATGAAATGAAATGAAATGAAATGGAATGGAATGGAATGGAATGGAATGGAATGGAATGAAATGAAATGAAATGAAATGAAATGAAATGAAATGAAATGAAATGAAATGAAATGAAATGAAATGAAATGAAATGAAATGAAATGAAATGAAATGAAATGAAATGAAATGAAATGAAATGAAATGAAATGAAATGAAATGGAATGGAATGGAATGGAATGGAATGGAATGGAATGGAATGGAATGGAATGGAATGGAATGAAATGAAATGAAATGAAACGAAACGAAACGAAACGAAATGAAATGAAATGAAATGAAATGAATTAAAATGGAATGGAATGGAATGAAATGAAATGAAATGAAATGAAATTGAATGGAATGGAATGGAATGGAATGGAATGGAATGGAATGGAATGAAATGAAATGAAATGAAATGAAATGAAATGAAATGAAATGAAATGAAATGAAATGAAATGAAATGAAATGAAATGAAATGAAATGAAATGAAATGAAATGAAATGAAATGAAATGAAATGAAATGAAATGAAATGAAATGAAATGAAATGAAATGAAATGAAATGAAATGAAATGAAATGAAATGAAATGAAATGAAATGAAATGAAATGAAATGAAATGAAATGAAATGAAATGAAATGAAATGAAATGAAATGAAATGAAATGAAATGAAATGAAATGAAATGAAATGAAATGAAATGAAATGAAATGAAATGAAATGAAATGAAATGAAATGAAATGAAATGAAATGAAATGAAATGAAATGAAATGAAATGAAATGAAATGAAATGAAATGAAATGAAATGAAATGAAATGAAATGAAATGAAATGAAATGAAATGAAATGAAATGAAATGAAATGAAATGAAATGAAATGAAATGAAATGAAATGAAATGAAATGAAATGAAATGAAATGAAATGAAATGAAATGAAATGAAATGAAATGAAATGAAATGAAATGAAATGAAATGAAATGAAATGAAATGAAATGAAATGAAATGAAATGAAATGAAATGAAATGAAATGAAATGAAATGAAATGAAATGAAATGAAATGAAATGAAATGAAATGAAATGAAATGAAATGAAATGAAATGAAATGAAATGAAATGAAATGAAATGAAATGAAATGAAATGAAATGAAATGAAATGAAATGAAATGAAATGAAATGAAATGAAATGAAATGAAATGAAATGAAATGAAATGAAATGAAATGAAATGAAATGAAATGAAATGAAATGAAATGAAATGAAATGAAATGAAATGAAATGAAATGAAATGAAATGAAATGAAATGAAATGAAATGAAATGAAATGAAATGAAATGAAATGAAATGAAATGAAATGAAATGAAATGAAATGAAATGAAATGAAATGAAATGAAATGAAATGAAATGAAATGAAATGAAATGAAATGAAATGAAATGAAATGAAATGAAATGAAATGAAATTGAAAATGAAAAATTCGGATAGTGACCTGACGAAATTTAAATAATTGTGTTAAAATTCGGATATTGACGTGACGAATTTCGGATTATGACGTCACGAACTTCGGATTATTGTGACAAACTTCGGATAGTGACGTGACGAATTTCGGACAATCGTGACGAACTTCGGATAGTAACGTCACGAAATTCGGATAATTGTAACGAATTTTGGATAGTGACGTGACGAAATTTGGATAATTAAGACGAACTTCGGATTATTGTGACGAACTTCGGATAGTGACGTGACAAAATTCGGATAATTGTGACGAAATTCGGATTTTTCTGACGAACTTCGGATAGTGTATTGACGAAACTCCGGATAGTAACGTCACGAAATTCGGATAATTGTAACGAGTTTTGGATAGTGACGTGACGAAATTTGGATAATTAAGACGAACTTTGGATTATTTTGACGAACTTCGGATAGTGACGTGACGAAATTCGGATTATGCTGTGACGAATTTCGGATAAGGTCGTGACAAAATACGGATTATTGTGACGAACTTCGGATTATTGTGACGAACTTCGGATAGTGACGTGACAAACTTCGGGTCATTGTGACGAACTTCGGATTATTGTGACGAACTTCGGATTATTGTGACGAACTTCGAATAGTGACGTGACGAAATTCGGATTATGCTGTGACGAACTTCGGATAAGGTCGTGTCAAAAAACGGATTATTGTGACGAACTTCGGATAATCGTGACGAACTTCGGACAGTGTATTGACAAAACTCGGATAATTGTGACGAAATTCGAATTATTGTGACAAACTTTGTATAGTGACATGACGTACTTCGGATAATGACGTGGCAAACTTCGGATTATTGTGACAAAATTCGGATAGTGACAACAAAATTCGGATAATTGTGACGAATTCGGATTATTGTGACGATCTTTGGATAGTGACGTGACGAAATTCGGATAATGACGTGACGAACTTACTCAATACTCAATACTCAATACTTTATTGCATTCCATAATGTATACAAGGCTGGTAGGTAAATTATAGAGAAACAATTATGGACCCTGTCGGGCACAGCAAGTTAGTTTTTAGAGGAGAGGATGAAGCGCTTTTTGTTTAAAAACATAATAATATTGAAATTAAGGAAGTAAATCTTATATTTAGATATTTAAGTAGATATTATTTATGAGTAGATTTATGTTAATTTTGTTTATTATTAATATTTCTATATTTATTTATTTATAAATTTATTTATTTATTATTAATAGATATTTTCTAAATTATATATTAGGTAATTATTTTATATATTTATTTATATATTAGCTGTAATTTATTATTAACTTAGTAGTAAGTAATTAAAGATATTGCACGGTAGATAAGGTAAATAGATGTATTAGGTACTACTAACTTGTTTATTCTAATTATCTTCGTTTGTCTAGGAGGAATTTATCTTTGAAGTATTCGTCAATTGTGTAGTAAGCTTTGTCTAAGAGTAATCGTTTTAGTTTATTTATAAATATATTGTTTGTTTCTGTGTTTTTTATGTATTCAGGTAATTTATTATAGATTTTTATTGACGTGACAAACGCACTAGAGGAGTGCATTTTTAATCGTGAAGTTGGCAGGTTGAGTCTATTTCCATGTCTGAGTTTGATTTCTGTTTGTATGTCTTCTCTTTTGCTGTAGAATTGTGGGTACTTCCTTACAAATTTGCAGATTTCAAATATGTAGAGACAAGGTAGTGTTAGGATGTTTAGTTCTTTGAAGTGTGGTTTACATGAGTCGGTGTCTTCTATGTTAACCAATGTTCTTAAAAATTTCTTCTGTATTGTAAATAGCGAAGGTGCGTCTGTACTGTTACCCCATAATATTATTCCGTATTTAAGCCAAGCGAACGCGTACGCATAGTATGTTACTATTGCTGTTTTGAGATCTGTACTTTTCTTTATTTCTCTGAGGGCATATGCAAATTTAGATAGCTTTGTTTTAACTTTCTGTATGTGTGGTTTCCAGTCTATGTGTGTATCTATGTCTAGGCCTAAAAGGGTGAATTTATTAACTATTTCTAACTTGGATCCTTTGTATTCAAAATTTATTTTTATTGGGGTTTTTTGTCGCGGGTGGAAACTGACTATTTTTGTCTTACTAAAGTTAATTTCAAGGTTATGTTCGTTCATCCAGTGTGTTGTGGTGTCAAGTATAGATGTTAGTGTTTGGTTTAGGTTTTGGTTATTTTTACATGATGTTATAATAGATACGTCATCGGCAAACAATACGCACGTTTCATTTATGTGATTAGGGAGGTCATTTATGTAGACTAAGAACAATAGGCATCCTATAACACTTCCCTGTGGTATGGAGGCGTTTACAGGTATATTTTGTGATCTAATTAGTTCAATGTGTTGTGTTTGTGTATTGTAGTGTTCTATTTCTACGACTTGTTCTCTGTTTTTTAAATAAGATGTAAACCAGTCATGACTTTTCCCTCGGATACCTATGTTGTAAAGTTTATTTAATAGTATATCGAATTGTACTTTATCATACGCTTTGGTCATGTCTAATAACAGTCCAATAGCGTATTTTTTATTATCAATAATTTTGAGTGCTTCTTGTATGTACTTGTAGACGGCCAAAACAGTGGATCGGTTCTTGCGAAATCCATTTTGGCTATCATTGAAAATACCATATTTTTCACAGAACGCATAAACGCGGTTACACATGACTTTTTCGAATATTTTTGAGGCTGTTGGTAGTAGGGCAATGGGGCGGTAATTGTTCGGGTCAGTTTTATCGTTTTTTTTGAAAATAGGTTTAATGAGGGCCTTTTTGAGTAAGTCAGGAAAAACACCTTCTTCGAAGGATTGGTTAATGAGTATATAAAATGGCAAGGTAAGTTCATCAGCGCACTGTTTTATCAGACTGGGTGGGAGTTCGTCGATTCCGTGGCTGTTCTTGTTCTTTAGGTTTTTAATAATTATGTTTATTTCATAAGGGTCAACTGGGTTAAGGTATAATGTATTTTGTGTAGTTAAGGTTGAATGTATTTTGTGTAGTTAAGGTTGCCGGTAGCCCCTTTGGTTTGCTGCCGGTTGGTGTTGTAGTTTTCCCACCAATGGAGACAAAGAAATTATTAAATATGTTGGCTACTTCATGCGGTTTCGCCGTTAAGCTATTATCTACTTGTAATGTTATGTTGTGTTTCTCGGTTTTGCGCTTTTTGTTTGAGCGTTCATTTATGATTCCCCACATTGTTTTGACTTTATTATTCGATTTAGTCATTTTATTTTTGTAGTGCAGTTTTTTAGCTGTTGTAACCGCCTTTTTCAGTATTTTTTCATATTTTTTGTAATATTTTATTAATGTAGGATCTTTTGTTTTTGTAATTAATATTTTTAACAATCTTTTATTCATACTGGATTTTTTTATACCAACAGTGAGCCAATATTTCTTATATTTGGTTTTAAGTTTAATTTTAAGTAGTGGGATACACTTATTTAGGATTAAGGTAAGTTTATCGTTAAATGTTTTATAATTTGTGTTAATATTATTTTCAGTTTTAAGTATATCATTCCAATTAATTTTTTGTAATTCCTCTTTGAATTTTAATATGTTTGTATTATTATATAACCTTTTCTTTGTGTACCAATTATTTGTACTGGGTTGTTCTGGTATTTTTAAATGTAGGACTGTGCTATGATGGTCAGAGAAGCCTAAGTCCTCTATAGTTACGTGCATGTCTTTGTGGTTAAAGTTCGTGAATATTAGATCTAAACATGTTGCGGTGCTTGGTGTGATACGCGTAGCGCTTTTTACGTGTTGAGTAAAGTTATTTTCTTGCATGAGGTTTATAAATTTATTAGTTTTTAGATTGTCCTGTAGTATATTTATATTGAAATCGCCTCCTATTATTGTATTTAATTTATAGTATTTTTTATTTATGTATTTTAATAGTTGCTTTAATTTTTCATAAAAAACTTCCTCCTCTCTCCTATTCCAGTATATAATTATAATTAATAAGTTTTCTTTTGGTAATTCTGTGGCACATATTTCTATTATATATTCTGCAGACGTATCGGTGATGTCGTCCTTCTGTATGCTTTCAATATAGTCTTTTAGGAGTATACATACGCCGCCTCCGGTTCTATTACTGCGACAATATGATGAAGCAAATTTATATCCACTAAATTGTATGAGGTCTAGTCTTTCTTGAGTTAGCCATGTTTCTGAAAGGCATATAGCTTTGTAGGATGGATGTTCGTCAATAAACGCTTCAAGTATGTCTTGTTTGTTATTAAGACTTTGTATGTTTTGGAACAATAGTTTAAATGGTGGTTCGTTGTTTACGAAAAGTCTGGTTCTCAGTTTCATCAGTTTCGTTTGTTGTGTAGGGCTGCGTCATGTTGTTATATGTTGTTTCTTTTTTTTGGGTGTTATGTGTGTATTCCTTTATGTTGTTATTTATTTTAAATATCGTTGTATATGTTTATTTTAAACTTCGGATTATTGTGACGAACTTCGAATAGTGACGTGACGAACTTCGAATTATTGTGACGAACTCCGGATAGTAACGTCACGAAATTCGGATAATTGTAACGAATTTTGGATAGTGACGTGACGAAATTTGGATAATTAAGACAAACTTCGGATTATTGTGACGAACTTCGGATAGTGACGTGACGAAATTCGGATAATTGTGACGCAAGTCGGTTTGTTCTGACGTACTTCGGATAGTGTATTGACGAAATTCGGATAATTGTGACGAAATTAGGATAGTGACTTGACAAACTTCGGATTATGACGTGACGAACTTCGGATAGTGACGTGACAAACTTCGGATCGTTGTGACGAACTTCGGATTATTGTGACGAACTTCGGATTATTGTGACGAACTTCGGATAGTGACGTGACAATTTTCGGATTATTGTGACGAACTTGGGATAGTGACTTGACGAAATTCGGTTAATTGTGACGAAATTCGGATTATTGTGACGATCTTCGGATAGTGACGTGACGAAATTCGGATAATGACGTGACGAACTTCGGATTATTGTGACGAACATCGGATAGTGACGTGACGAATTTCGGATAATTGTGATGAAATTCGGATAGTGACGTGATGAACTTCGGATTATTGTGACGAACTTCGGATAGTGACTTGACGAAATTCGGATATTTGTGACGAACTTCGGAAAGTGACATGACATACTTCGGATAATTACGTGGCAAACTTCGGATTATTGTGACGAAATTCGGATAGTGATGTAACGAACTTCGGATTATTGTGACGAAATTCGAATAGTGACGTGACAAACTTCGGATCATTATGACGAACTTCGGAAAGTGACATGACGTACTTCGGATAATTACGTGGCAAACTTCGGATTATTGTGACGAAATTCGGATAGTGATGTAACGAAATTCGGATAATTGTGACGAAATTCGGTTAGTGACATGACGAACTTCGAATTATGACGTTTCGAACTTCGGATTATTGTGACGAACATCGGATAGTGACTTTACGAACTTCGGATTATTGTGACGATTTTCGGATAGTGACGTGACGAACTTCGGATCATTGTGACGAACTTCGGATAGTGACGTTTTGAAATACGGATTATTGTAACGAATTTTGGATTATTGTCACGAACTTCGGACAGTGTAGTGAAGAAATTCGGATGATTGTGACGAAATTCGGATAGTGACGTGACGATTTTTGATAGCGCTGTGACGAAATTCGGATTATGTTGTGACGAACTTCGGATAAGGACGTGACGAAATACGGATTATTGTGACGAACTTCGGATTATTGTGACGAACTTCGGATAGTGTATTGAGGAAATTTGGATAATTGTGACGAAATTCGGATAGTGACTTGACAAACTTCGGATTATGACGTTACAAACTTCGAAATATTGTGACGAACTTCGGATAGTGACGTGACGAACTTCGGATGATTGTGACGAACTTCGGATAATTGTGACGAACTTCGGTTAGTGACGTGACGAACTTCGGATATTTGTGACGACATTGGGAAAGTAACGTGACGAACTTCGGATATTGACGTGACGAACTTCGGATAGTGCTGTGACGAACCTCGCATAGTGACGTTACAAACTTCGAAGAGTGACGTGACGAAATTCGGATAATTGTGACGAAATTCGGATAGTGACTTGACGAACTTCGGATTATGACGTGACGAACTGCGGATTATTGTGACGAACTTCGGATAGTGACGTGACGAACTTCGGATGATTGTGACGAACTTCGGTTAGTGACGTGACGAACTTCGGATTATGAAGTGACGAACTTCGGATTATTGTGACGAACTTCGGATAGTGACGTTACGAACTTCGGATTATTGTGACGAACTTCGGATAGTGACGTAACGAAATTCGGATAATTGTGACGAAATTCGGTTAGTGACATGACGAACTTCGAATTATGACGTTTCGAACTTCGGATTATTGTGACGAACATCGGATAGTGACGTTACGAACTTCGGATTATTGTGACGATTTTCGGATAGTGACGTGACGAACTTCGGATCATTGTGACGAACTTCGGATAGTGACGTTTTGAAATACGGATTATTGTAACGAATTTTGGATTATTGTCACGAACTTCGGACAGTGTAGTGAAGAAATTCGGATGATTGTGACGAAATTCGGATAGTGACGTGACGATTTTTGATAGCGCTGTGACGAAATTCGGATTATGTTGTGACGAACTTCGGATAAGGACGTGACGAAATACGGATTATTGTGACGAACTTCGGATTATTGTGACGAACTTCGGATAGTGTATTGAGGAAATTTGGATAGTGTATTGAGGAAATTTGGATAATTGTGACGAAATTCGGATAGTGACTTGACAAACTTCGGATTATGACGTTACAAACTTCGAATTATTGTGACGAACTTCGGATAGTGACGTGACGAACTTCGGATGATTGTGACGAACTTCGTATAATTGTGACGAACTTCGGTTAGTGACGTGACGAACTTCGGATATTTGTGACGACATTGGGAAAGTAACGTAACGAACTTCGGATATTGACGTGACGAACCTCGCATAGTGACGTTACAAACTTCGAAGAGTGACGTGACGAAATTCGGATAATTGTGACGAAATTCGGATAGTGACTTGACGAACTTCGGATTATGACGTGACGAACTGCGGATTATTGTGACGAACTTCGGATAGTGACGTGACGAACTTCGGATGATTGTGACGAACTTCGGTTAGTGACGTGACGAACTTCGGATTATGAAGTGACGAACTTCGGATTATTGTGACGAACTTCGGATAGTGACGTTACGAACTTCGGATTATTGTGACGAACTTCGGATAGTGACGTAACGAACTTCGGATAATTGTGACGAACTTCGGATTATTGTGACGAACTTCGGATAGTGTATTGAGGAAATTTGGATAATTGTGACGAAATTCGGATAGTGACTTGACAAACTTCGGATTATGACGTTACAAAAACAAAACTTCGGATTATGACGTGGCGAACTGCGGATTATTGTGACGAATTTCGAATAGTGACGTGACAAACTTCGGATCATTATGACGAACTTCGGAAAGTGACATGACGTACTTCGGATAATTACGTGGCAATTTTTCAGATTATTGTGACGAAATTCGGATAGTGATGTAACGAAATTCGGATAATTGTGACGAAATTCGGATTTTTTTGACGATTTTCGGATAGTGTATTGACGAAATTCGGATAATTTAGACGAAATTCGGATTATGCTGTGACGAACTTCGTATAATGATGTGACGAACTTCGGATAATTGTGACGAAATTCGGATAGTGACGTGACGATTTTCGGATTATTGTGACGAACTCCGGAAAGTGACGTCTAGAAATTCGGATAATTAAGACGAGCTTCGAATTATTGTGACGAACTTCGGATAGTGACGTGACAATTTTCGGATTATTGTGACGAACTTGGGATAGTGACTTGACGAAATTCGGATAATTGTGACGAAATTCGGATTATTGTGACGATCTTCGGATAGTGACGTGACGAAATTCGGATAATGACGTGACGAACTTCGGATTATTGTCACGAACTTCGGACAGTGTAGTGAAGAAATTCGGATGATTGTGACGAAATTCGGATAGTGACGTGACGATTTTTGATAGCGCTGTGACGAAATTCGGATTATGTTGTGACGAACTTCGGATAAGGACGTGACGAAATACGGATTATTGTGACGAACTTCGGATTATTGTGACGAACTTCGGATAGTGTATTGAGGAAATTTGGATAGTGTATTGAGGAAATTTGGATAATTGTGACGATATTGCAGCTACAGTAAAGAAAAAAATACCAGTATAAAGCTGAATTATTAAGGAATTAAAATATGAAATAATAAAAGTACAACACTTAATTAGAAGTTCATAAAAAAAAAATATGAACTTAAAAAAACGAATTAAATTTAAGTAAAATATTTTTTTTGACGAGTTATAACGAAACTTTTTTTTTTACTTTTCACAATGTTTTTACTAATTATTAATCTAGAACTAATAAGCTTTTTTTTGACACCAACATATCATTACTTACAATAAACAGTGTAGCACATTAAACCAAAACAAACAACACGGCATCAAATTACAGGCGGCCGTGTCACCCGCCCGTAACAATGTAAACGTGTTTTTCTAGCACACTGTTGCAGCTATAGCAAAGTAAAAAACACCAGCATAAAGCTCAATTATTAAGGAATTCAATTAAGAAATAATTATAGTACAACAATCAATTAGAAGTTCATAAAAAAAAAACATGAATTTAGCAAAATGGGTTAAATTTAAGTAAAATATTTCTTTCGACAAGTTTTAACGAAACTTTTTTGTTTACCTTTCTCAATGTTTTTACTAATTATTAAACTAGATTAAATAAGCTTTTTTTTGACACCAACACATATCATTACTTAAAATAAACAGTGTATCACATTAAACCAAAACAAACAACAAGGTATCAAATTACAGGCGGCCATGTCACCCGCCCGTAAACAATAGAAATGAGTCATCGTAATAATTTTTGTCGTATTTGTTTAACCTAAGTCTACTTAAATATGAATAATGACCTGTTTTTTGAATTTTAGGAAGTATTTTGCTGAAATATGTATAATATCACAAAAAAACTTGACAAAAAACCGATTCTTATTGGAAAATTTTTGGCCGGTCGACTTTAACACATGTTCGTAAATCTTATTAGAATATGGATGCTTAAAATATGTAGATAATCTGAAATAATAGACTTACAGCATTCTTTTAAATATGTAACACTTGCACATTGGTTTAATAAATTAAAAGTTAACTCTCATTAAAAAAGCGGATCTCACAAACACTTAAAACACTTGACACACCACTTGTAAACATTTTTTTGTTCAATACTTGCCGTCACTCGAAATGATGTTTTATACACCGTAGACGCGTTATTTAATATAGAGCCATCTAGTAGCAGGCCTGTGAAGCTCTTTGAAAAGTTTCATTGATGATTTCGCGTTTTTTTAGTACAAATCAGTTGGGCTGCCATAGTCGCCTTAACGTTCAACGGTAAAAAGTTTTAGGCTGCTCTAGTCGCCCGGACGTTTGAGTGGATAGTGACTTGACAAACTTCGGATTATGACGTGACGAACTTCGGATAGTGACGTGACAAACTTCGGATCATTGTGACGAACTTCGGATTATTGTTACGAACTTCGGATACTGACGTGATGAAATACGGATTATTGTGACGAACTTCGGATTATTGTGACAAACTTCGGATAGTGTATTGATGACAATCGGATAATTGTGACGAAATTCGGATAGTGACTTGACAAAACTTCGGATTATGACGTGACGAACTTCGGATTATTGTGACGAAATTCGAATAGTGACGTGACAAACTTCGGATCATTATGACGAACTTCGGAAAGTGACATGACGTACTTCGGATAATTACGTGGCAAACTTCGGATTATTGTGACGAAATTCGGATAGTGATGTAACGAAATTCGGATAATTGTGACGAAATTCGGTTAGTGACATGACGAACTTCGAATTATGACGTTTCGAACTTCGGATTATTGTGACGAACATCGGATAGTGACGTTACGAACTTCGGATTATTGTGACGATTTTCGGATAGTGACGTGACGAACTTCGGATCATTGTGACGAACTTCGGATAGTGACGTTTTGAAATACGGATTATTGTAACGAATTTTGGATTATTGTCACGAACTTCGGACAGTGTAGTGAAGAAATTCGGATGATTGTGACGAAATTCGGATAGTGACGTGACGATTTTTGATAGCGCTGTGACGAAATTCGGATTATGTTGTGACGAACTTCGGATAAGGACGTGACGAAATACGGATTATTGTGACGAACTTCGGATTATTGTGACGAACTTCGGATAGTGTATTGAGGAAATTTGGATAATTGTGACGAAATTCGGATAGTGACTTGACAAACTTCGGATTATGACGTTACAAACTTCGAAATATTGTGACGAACTTCGGATAGTGACGTGACGAACTTCGGATGATTGTGACGAACTTCGGATAATTGTGACGAACTTCGGTTAGTGACGTGACGAACTTCGGATATTTGTGACGACATTGGGAAAGTAACGTGACGAACTTCGGATATTGACGTGACGAACTTCGGATAGTGCTGTGACGAACCTCGCATAGTGACGTTACAAACTTCGAAGAGTGACGTGACGAAATTCGGATAATTGTGACGAAATTCGGATAGTGACTTGACGAACTTCGGATTATGACGTGACGAACTGCGGATTATTGTGACGAACTTCGGATAGTGACGTGACGAACTTCGGATGATTGTGACGAACTTCGGTTAGTGACGTGACGAACTTCGGATTATGAAGTGACGAACTTCGGATTATTGTGACGAACTTCGGATAGTGACGTTACGAACTTCGGATTATTGTGACGAACTTCGGATAGTGACGTAACGAAATTCGGATAATTGTGACGAAATTCGGTTAGTGACATGACGAACTTCGAATTATGACGTTTCGAACTTCGGATTATTGTGACGAACATCGGATAGTGACGTTACGAACTTCGGATTATTGTGACGATTTTCGGATAGTGACGTGACGAACTTCGGATCATTGTGACGAACTTCGGATAGTGACGTTTTGAAATACGGATTATTGTAACGAATTTTGGATTATTGTCACGAACTTCGGACAGTGTAGTGAAGAAATTCGGATGATTGTGACGAAATTCGGATAGTGACGTGACGATTTTTGATAGCGCTGTGACGAAATTCGGATTATGTTGTGACGAACTTCGGATAAGGACGTGACGAAATACGGATTATTGTGACGAACTTCGGATTATTGTGACGAACTTCGGATAGTGTATTGAGGAAATTTGGATAGTGTATTGAGGAAATTTGGATAATTGTGACGAAATTCGGATAGTGACTTGACAAACTTCGGATTATGACGTTACAAACTTCGAATTATTGTGACGAACTTCGGATAGTGACGTGACGAACTTCGGATGATTGTGACGAACTTCGTATAATTGTGACGAACTTCGGTTAGTGACGTGACGAACTTCGGATATTTGTGACGACATTGGGGAAGTAACGTAACGAACTTCGGATATTGACGTGACGAACCTCGCATAGTGACGTTACAAACTTCGAAGAGTGACGTGACGAAATTCGGATAATTGTGACGAAATTCGGATAGTGACTTGACGAACTTCGGATTATGACGTGACGAACTGCGGATTATTGTGACGAACTTCGGATAGTGACGTGACGAACTTCGGATGATTGTGACGAACTTCGGTTAGTGACGTGAGGAACTTCGGATTATGAAGTGACGAACTTCGGATTATTGTGACGAACTTCGGATAGTGACGTTACGAACTTCGGATTATTGTGACGAACTTCGGATAGTGACGTAACGAACTTCGGATAATTGTGACGAACTTCGGATTATTGTGACGAACTTCGGATAGTGTATTGAGGAAATTTGGATAATTGTGACGAAATTCGGATAGTGACTTGACAAACTTCGGATTATGACGTTACAAACTTCGAAATATTGTGACGAACTTCGGATAGTGACGTGACGAACTTCGGATGATTGTGACGAAATTCGGTTAGTGACATGACGAACTTCGAATTATGACGTTTCGAACTTCGGATTATTGTGACGAACATCGGATAGTGACGTTACGAACTTCGGATTATTGTGACGATTTTCGGATAGTGACGTGACGAACTTCGGATCATTGTGACGAACTTCGGATATTGACGTGACGAACTTCGGATAGTGCTGTGACGAACCTCGCATAGTGACGTTACAAACTTCGAAGAGTGACGTGACGAAATTCGGATAATTGTGACGAAATTCGGATAGTGACTTGACGAACTTCGGATTATGACGTGACGAACTGCGGATTATTGTGACGAACTTCGGATAGTGACGTGACGAACTTCGGATGATTGTGACGAACTTCGGTTAGTGACGTGACGAACTTCGGATTATGAAGTGACGAACTTCGGATTATTGTGACGAACTTCGGATAGTGACGTTACGAACTTCGGATTATTGTGACGAACTTCGGATAGTGACGTAACGAAATTCGGATAATTGTGACGAAATTCGGTTAGTGACATGACGAACTTCGAATTATGACGTTTCGAACTTCGGATTATTGTGACGAACATCGGATAGTGACGTTACGAACTTCGGATTATTGTGACGATTTTCGAATAGTGACGTGACGAACTTCGGATCATTGTGACGAACTTCGGATAGTGACGTTTTGAAATACGGATTATTGTAACGAATTTTGGATTATTGTCACGAACTTCGGACAGTGTAGTGAAGAAATTCGGATGATTGTGACGAAATTCGGATAGTGACGTGACGATTTTTGATAGCGCTGTGACGAAATTCGGATTATGTTGTGACGAACTTCGGATAAGGACGTGACGAAATACGGATTATTGTGACGAACTTCGGATTATTGTGACGAACTTCGGATAGTGTATTGAGGAAATTTGGATAGTGTATTGAGGAAATTTGGATAATTGTGACGAAATTCGGATAGTGACTTGACAAACTTCGGATTATGACGTTACAAACTTCGAATTATTGTGACGAACTTCGGATAGTGACGTGACGAACTTCGGATGATTGTGACGAACTTCGTATAATTGTGACGAACTTCGGTTAGTGACGTGACGAACTTCGGATATTTGTGACGACATTGGGAAAGTAACGTAACGAACTTCGGATATTGACGTGACGAACCTCGCATAGTGACGTTACAAACTTCGAAGAGTGACGTGACGAAAATCGGATAATTGTGACGAAATTCGGATAGTGACTTGACGAACTTCGGATTATGACGTGACGAACTGCGGATTATTGTGACGAACTTCGGATAGTGACGTGACGAACTTCGGATGATTGTGACGAACTTCGGTTAGTGACGTGAGGAACTTCGGATTATGAAGTGACGAACTTCGGATTATTGTGACGAACTTCGGATAGTGACGTTACGAACTTCGGATTATTGTGACGAACTTCGGATAGTGACGTAACGAACTTCGGATAATTGTGACGAACTTCGGATTATTGTGACGAACTTCGGATAGTGTATTGAGGAAATTTGGATAATTGTGACGAAATTCGGATAGTGACTTGACAAACTTCGGATTATGACGTTACAAACTTCGAAATATTGTGACGAACTTCGGATAGTGACGTGACGAACTTCGGATGATTGTGACGAAATTCGGTTAGTGACATGACGAACTTCGAATTATGACGTTTCGAACTTCGGATTATTGTGACGAACATCGGATAGTGACGTTACGAACTTCGGATTATTGTGACGATTTTCGGATAGTGACGTGACGAACTTCGGATCATTGTGACGAACTTCGGATAGTGACGTTTTGAAATACGGATTATTGTAACGAATTTTGGATTATTGTCACGAACTTCGGACAGTGTAGTGAAGAAATTCGGATGATTGTGACGAAATTCGGATAGTGACGTGACGATTTTTGATAGCGCTGTGACGAAATTCGGATTATGTTGTGACGAACTTCGGATAAGGACGTGACGAAATACGGATTATTGTGACGAACTTCGGATTATTGTGACGAACTTCGGATAGTGTATTGAGGAAATTTGGATAGTGTATTGAGGAAATTTGGATAATTGTGACGAAATTCGGATAGTGACTTGACAAACTTCGGATTATGACGTTACAAACTTCGAATTATTGTGACGAACTTCGGATAGTGACGTGACGAACTTCGGATGATTGTGACGAACTTCGTATAATTGTGACGAACTTCGGTTAGTGACGTGACGAACTTCGGATATTTGTGACGACATTGGGAAAGTAACGTAACGAACTTCGGATATTGACGTGACGAACCTCGCATAGTGACGTTACAAACTTCGAAGAGTGACGTGACGAAATTCGGATAATTGTGACGAAATTCGGATAGTGACTTGACGAACTTCGGATTATGACGTGACGAACTGCGGATTATTGTGACGAACTTCGGATAGTGACGTGACGAACTTCGGATGATTGTGACGAACTTCGGTTAGTGACGTGACGAACTTCGGATTATGAAGTGACGAACTTCGGATTATTGTGACGAACTTCGGATAGTGACGTTACGAACTTCGGATTATTGTGACGAACTTCGGATAGTGACGTAACGAACTTCGGATAATTGTGACGAACTTCGGATTATTGTGACGAACTTCGGATAGTGACGTTACGAACTTCGGATTATTGTGACGAACTTCGGATAGTGTAGTGACGATTTTCAAAACATTGTGACGAACTCCGGATAGTGACGCCAAGAAATTCGGATAATTGAGACGAACTTCGGATTATTGTGACGAAGTTTAAAAGTGACGCGACGAAGTTTGTATAATTAAGACGAAATTTGGATAGTGACGTGACGATTTTTGGATTATTGTGACGAATTTCGATAAATGACGAGAATAACTTCGGATAGTGACGTGGCGAAATTCGGATTATGCTGTGACAAACTTCGGATAGTGACGTTACGAACTTCGGATTATTGTGACGAACTTCGGATAGTGACGTGACGAACTTCGGATAATTGTGACGAACTTCGGATAATTGTGACGAAATTCGGATAGTGACGTGACGACTTTTGGATTATTGTGACGAACTCCGGATAGTGACGTCTAGAAATTCGGATAATTAAGACGAGCTTCGGATTATTGTGACGAATTTCGGATAGTGACGTGACAATTTTCGGATTATTGTGACGAACTTGGGATAGTGACTTGACGAAATTCGGATAATTGTGACGAAATTCGGATAATTGTGACGAAATTCGGATTTTTTGACGAACTTCGGATAGTGTATTGACGAAATTCGAATAATTGTGACGAAATTCGGATAGTGACTTGACAAACTTCAGATTATGACGTGACGATCTTCGGATAGTGACGTGACAAACTTCGGATCATTGTGACGATTTTCGGATTATTGTTATGAACTTCGGATAGTGACGTGACGAAATACGGATTATTGTGACGAACTTCGGATTATTGTTACGAACTTCGAATAGTGTATTGATGAAATTCGGATAATTGTGACGAAATTCGGATAGTGAATTCACAAAACTTCGGATTATGACGTGGCGAACTGCGGATTATTGTGACGAATTTCGAATAGTGACGTGACAAACTTCGGATCATTATGACGAACTTCGGAAAGTGACATGACGTACTTCGGATAATTACGTGGCAATTTTTCAGATTATTGTGACGAAATTCGGATAGTGATGTAACGAAATTCGGATAATTGTGACGAAATTCGGATTTTTTTGACGATTTTCGGATAGTGTATTGACGAAATTCGGATAATTTAGACGAAATTCGGATTATGCTGTGACAAACTTCGTATAATGATGTGACGAACTTCGGATAATTGTGACGAAATTCGGATAGTGACGTGACGATTTTCGGATTATTGTGACGAACTCCGGAAAGTGACGTCTAGAAATTCGGATAATTAAGACGAGCTTCGAATTATTGTGACGAACTTCGGATAGTGACGAGACAATTTTCGGATTATTGTGACGAACTTGGGATAGTGACTTGACGAAATTCGGATAATTGTGACGAAATTCGGATTATTGTGACGATCTTCGGATAGTGACGTGACGAAATTCAGATAATGACGTGACGAACTTCGGATTATTGTGACGAACTTCGGATAGTGACGTGACGAATTTCGGATAATTGTGATGAAATTCGGATAGTGACGTGATGAACTTCGGATTATTGTGACGAACTTCGGATAGTGACGTGACGAATTTCGGATAATTGTGACGAAATTCGGATAGTGTCGTGATGAACTTCGGATTATGACGTGACGAACTTCGGATAGTGACTTGACGAAATTCGGATATTTGTGACGAACTTCGGAAAGTGACATAAAGTACTTCGGATAATTACGTGGCAAACTTTGGATTATTGTGACGAAATTCGGATAGTGATGTAACGAAATTCGGATAATTGTGACGAACTTGGGATAGTGACTTGACAAACTTCGGATTATGACGTGACGAACTTCGGATAGTGACGTGACAAACTTCGGATCATCGTGACGAATTTCGGATTATTGTTACAAACTTCGGATAGTGACGTGACGATATACGGATTATTGTGACGAACTTCGGATTATTGTAACGAACTTCGGAAAGTGACATGACGTACTTCGGATAATTACGTGGCAAACTTCGGATAATTGTGACGAAATTCGGATTATTGTGACGAAATTCGGATAGTAAATTGACAAAACTTCGGATTATGACGTGACGAACTTCGGATTATTGTGACGAACTTCGAATAGTGACGTGACAAACTTCGGATCATTATGACGAACTTCGGAAAGTGACATGACGTACTTCGGATAATTACGTGGCAAACTTCGGATAATTGTGACGAAATTCGATTTTTTTTTAACGAACTTCGGATAGTGTATTGACGAAATTCGGATATTTGTGACGAACTTCGGAAAGTGACATAAAGTACTTCGGATAATTACGTGGCAAACTTCGGATTATTGTGACGAAACTCGGATAGTGATGTAACGAAATTCGGATAATTGTGACGAAATTCTGATTTTTTGACGAACTTCGGATAGTGTATTGACAAAATTCGGATAATTGTGACGAAATTCGGATTATGCTGTGACAAACTTCGGATAATGATGTGACGAACTTCGGATAATTGTGACGAAATTCGGATAGTGACGTGACGATTTTCGGATTATTGTGACGAACTCCGGATAGTGACGTCTAGAAATTCGTATAATAAGGACGAGCTTCGGATTATTGTGACGAACTTCGGATAGTGACGTAACGAAATTCGGATAATGACGTGACGAACTTCGGATTATTGTGACGAACTTCGGAAAGTGACGTGACGAATTTCGGATAATTGTGATGAAATTCGGATAGTGACGTGATGAACTTCGGATGATTGTGACGAACTTCGGATAGTGACGTGACGAATTACGGATAATTGTGACGAAATTCGGATAGTGTCGTGATGAACTTCGGATAATGACGTGCCGAACTTCGGATAGTGACTTGACAAACTTCAGATTATGACGTGACGAACTTCGGATAGTGACGTGACAAACTTCGGATCATTGTGACGAACTTCGGATTATTGTTACGAACTTCGGATAGTGACGTGACGAAATACGGATTATTGTGACGAACTTCGGATTATTGTAACGAACTTCGGATAGTGTATTGATGAAATTCGGATAATTGTGAAGAAATTCGGATAGTGAATTGACAAAACTTCGGATTATGACGTGACGAACTTCGGATTATTGTGACGAACTTCGAATAGTGACGTGACAAACTTCGGATCATTGTGACGAACTTCGGAAAGTGACATGACGTACTTCGGATAATTACGTGGCAAACTTCGGATTATTGTGACGAAATTCGGATAGCGATGTAACGAAATTCGGATAATTGTGACGAAATTCGGATTTTTTTGACGAACTTCGGATAGTGTATTGATGAAATTCGGATAATTGTGACGAAATTCGGATTATGCTGTGACAAACTTCGGATAATGATGTGACGAACTTCGGATAATTGTGACGAAATTCGGATAGTGACGTGACGATTTTCGGATTATTGTGACGAACTCCGGATAGTGACGTCTAGAAATTTGGATAATTAAGACGAGCTTCGGATTATTGTGACGAACTTCGGATAGTGACGTGACAATTTTCGGATTATTGTGACGAACTTGGGATAGTGACTTGACGAAATTCGTATAATTGTGACGAAATTCAGATTATTGTGACGATCTTCGGATAGTGACCTGACGAAATTTGAATAATTGTGTTAAAATTCGGATATTGACGTGACGAATTTCGGATTATGACGTGACGAACTTCGAATTATTGTGACGAACTCCGGATAGTAACGTCACGAAATTCGGATAATTGTAATGAATTTTGGATAGTGACGTGACGAAATTTGGATAATTAAGACGAACTTCGGATTATTGTGACGATTTTCGGATAGTAACGTCACGAAATTCGGATAATTGTAACGAATTTTGGATAGTGACGTGACGAAATTCGGATAATTAAGACGAACTTCGGATTATTGTGACGAACTTCGGATAGTGACGTGACGAAATTCGGATAATTGTGACGAAATTTGGATTTTTGTGAAGAACTTCGGATAGTGTATTGACGAAATTCGGATAATTGTGACGAAATTAGGATAGTGACTTGACAAACTTCGGATTATGACGTGACGAACTTCGGATAGTGACGTGACAAACTTCGGATCATTGTGACGAACTTCGTATTATTGTGACGAACTTCGGATTATTGTGACGAACTTCGGATAGTGTATTGATGAAATTCGGATAATTGTGACGAAATTCGGATAGTAACTTGACAAAACTTCGGATTATGACGTGACGAACTTCGGACAATCGTGACGAACTTCGGATTATTGTGACGAACTTCGGTTACAAAATGAAATGAAATGAAGTGATATGAAATGAAATGAAATGAAATGGAATGAAATGAAATGAAATGAAATGAAATGGAATGGAATGGAATGGAATGGAATGGAATGAAATGAAATGAAATGAAATGAAATGAAATGAAATTGAATGGAATGGAATGAAATGAAATGAAATGAAATGAAATGAAATGAAATTGAATGGAATGGAATGAAATGAAATGAAATGAAATGAAATGAAATGAAATGAAATGAAATGAAATGAAATGAAATGAAATGAAATGAAATGAAATGAAATGAAATGAAATGAAATGAAATGAAATGAAATGAAATGAAATGAAATGAAATGAAATGAAATGAAATGAAATGAAATGAAATGAAATGAAATGAAATGAAATGAAATGAAATGAAATGAAATGAAATGAAATGAAATGAAATGAAATGAAATGAAATGAAATGAAATGAAATGAAATGAAATGAAATGAAATGAAATGAAATGAAATGAAATGAAATGAAATGAAATGAAATGAAATGAAATGAAATGAAATGAAATGAAATGAAATGAAATGAAATGAAATGAAATGAAATGAAATGAAATGAAATGAAATGAAATGAAATGAAATGAAATGAAATGAAATGAAATGAAATGAAATGAAATGAAATGAAATGAAATGAAATGAAATGAAATGAAATGAAATGAAATGAAATGAAATGAAATGAAATGAAATGAAATGAAATGAAATGAAATGAAATGAAATGAAATGAAATGAAATGAAATGAAATGAAATGAAATGAAATGAAATGAAATGAAATGAAATGAAATGAAATGAAATGAAATGAAATGAAATGAAATGAAATGAAATGAAATGAAATGAAATGAAATGAAATGAAATGAAATGAAATGAAATGAAATGAAATGAAATGAAATGAAATGAAATGAAATGAAATGAAATGAAATGAAATGAAATGAAATGAAATGAAATGAAATGAAATGAAATGAAATGAAATGAAATGAAATGAAATGAAATGAAATGAAATGAAATGAAATGAAATGAAATGAAATGAAATGAAATGAAATGAAATGAAATGAAATGAAATGAAATGAAATGAAATGAAATGAAATGAAATGAAATGAAATGAAATGAAATGAAATGAAATGAAATGAAATGAAATGAAATGAAATGAAATGAAATGAAATGAAATGAAATGAAATGAAATGAAATGAAATGAAATGAAATGAAATGAAATGAAATGAAATGAAATGAAATGAAATGAAATGAAATGAAATGAAATGAAATGAAATGAAATGAAATGAAATGAAATGAAATGAAATGAAATGAAATGAAATGAAATGAAATGAAATGAAATGAAATGAAATGAAATGAAATGAAATGAAATGAAATGAAATTGAAAATGAAAAATTCGGATAGTGACCTGACGAAATTTAAATAATTGTGTTAAAATTCGGATATTGACGTGACGAATTTCGGATTATGACGTCACGAACTTCGGATTATTGTGACAAACTTCGGATAGTGACGTGACGAATTTCGGACAATCGTGACGAACTTCGGATAGTAACGTCACGAAATTCGGATAATTGTAACGAATTTTGGATAGTGACGTGACGAAATTTGGATAATTAAGACGAACTTCGGATTATTGTGACGAACTTCGGATAGTGACGTGACTAAATTCGGATTATGCTGTGACGAACTTCGGATAAGGTCGCGACGAAATACGGATTATTGTGACGAACTTCGGATTATTGTGACGAACTTCGGATAGTGACGTGACAAACTTCGGGTCATTGTGACGAACTTCGGATTATTGTGACGAACTTCGGATAATTGTGACGAAATTCGGATTATGCTGTGACAAACTTCGGATAATGATGTGACGAACTTCGGATAATTGTGACGAAATTCGGATAGTGACGTGACGATTTTCGGATTATTGTGACGAACTCCGGATAGTGACGTCTAGAAATTCGTATAATAAGGACGAGCTTCGGATTATTGTGACGAACTTCGGATAGTGACGTAACGAAATTCGGATAATGACGTGACGAACTTCGGATTATTGTGACGAACTTCGGAAAGTGACGTGACGAATTTCGGATAATTGTGATGAAATTCGGATAGTGACGTGATGAACTTCGGATGATTGTGACGAACTTCGGATAGTGACGTGACGAATTACGGATAATTGTGACGAAATTCGGATAGTGTCGTGATGAACTTCGGATAATGACGTGCCGAACTTCGGATAGTGACTTGACAAACTTCAGATTATGACGTGACGAACTTCGGATAGTGACGTGACAAACTTCGGATCATTGTGACGAACTTCGGATTATTGTTACGAACTTCGGATAGTGACGTGACGAAATACGGATTATTGTGACGAACTTCGGATTATTGTAACGAACTTCGGATAGTGTATTGATGAAATTCGGATAATTGTGAAGAAATTCGGATAGTGAATTGACAAAACTTCGGATTATGACGTGACGAACTTCGGATTATTGTGACGAACTTCGAATAGTGACGTGACAAACTTCGGATCATTGTGACGAACTTCGGAAAGTGACATGACGTACTTCGGATAATTACGTGGCAAACTTCGGATTATTGTGACGAAATTCGGATAGCGATGTAACGAAATTCGGATAATTGTGACGAAATTCGGATTTTTTTGACGAACTTCGGATAGTGTATTGATGAAATTCGGATAATTGTGACGAAATTCGGATTATGCTGTGACAAACTTCGGATAATGATGTGACGAACTTCGGATAATTGTGACGAAATTCGGATAGTGACGTGACGATTTTCGGATTATTGTGACGAACTCCGGATAGTGACGTCTAGAAATTTGGATAATTAAGACGAGCTTCGGATTATTGTGACGAACTTCGGATAGTGACGTGACAATTTTCGGATTATTGTGACGAACTTGGGATAGTGACTTGACGAAATTCGTATAATTGTGACGAAATTCAGATTATTGTGACGATCTTCGGATAGTGACCTGACGAAATTTGAATAATTGTGTTAAAATTCGGATATTGACGTGACGAATTTCGGATTATGACGTGACGAACTTCGAATTATTGTGACGAACTCCGGATAGTAACGTCACGAAATTCGGATAATTGTAATGAATTTTGGATAGTGACGTGACGAAATTTGGATAATTAAGACGAACTTCGGATTATTGTGACGATTTTCGGATAGTAACGTCACGAAATTCGGATAATTGTAACGAATTTTGGATAGTGACGTGACGAAATTCGGATAATTAAGACGAACTTCGGATTATTGTGACGAACTTCGGATAGTGACGTGACGAAATTCGGATAATTGTGACGAAATTTGGATTTTTGTGAAGAACTTCGGATAGTGTATTGACGAAATTCGGATAATTGTGACGAAATTAGGATAGTGACTTGACAAACTTCGGATTATGACGTGACGAACTTCGGATAGTGACGTGACAAACTTCGGATCATTGTGACGAACTTCGTATTATTGTGACGAACTTCGGATTATTGTGACGAACTTCGGATAGTGTATTGATGAAATTCGGATAATTGTGACGAAATTCGGATAGTAACTTGACAAAACTTCGGATTATGACGTGACGAACTTCGGACAATCGTGACGAACTTCGGATTATTGTGACGAACTTCGGTTACAAAATGAAATGAAATGAAGTGATATGAAATGAAATGAAATGAAATGGAATGAAATGAAATGAAATGAAATGAAATGGAATGGAATGGAATGGAATGGAATGGAATGAAATGAAATGAAATGAAATGAAATGAAATGAAATTGAATGGAATGGAATGAAATGAAATGAAATGAAATGAAATGAAATGGAATGAAATGAAATGAAATGAAATGAAATGAAATGAAATGAAATGAAATGAAATGAAATGAAATGAAATGAAATGAAATGAAATGAAATGAAATGAAATGAAATGAAATGAAATGAAATGAAATGAAATGAAATGAAATGAAATGAAATGAAATGAAATGAAATGAAATGAAATGAAATGAAATGAAATGAAATGAAATGAAATGAAATGAAATGAAATGAAATGGAATGAAATGGAATGAAATGAAATGAAATGAAATGAAATGAAATGAAATGAAATGAAATGAAATGAAATGAAATGAAATGAAATGAAATGAAATGAAATGAAATGAAATGAAATGAAATGAAATGAAATGAAATGAAATGAAATGAAATGAAATGAAATGAAATGAAATGAAATGAAATGAAATGAAATGAAATGAAATGAAATGAAATGAAATGAAATGAAATGAAATGAAATGAAATGAAATGAAATGAAATGAAATGAAATGAAATGAAATGAAATGAAATGAAATGAAATGAAATGAAATGAAATGAAATGAAATGAAATGAAATGAAATGAAATGAAATGAAATGAAATGAAATGAAATGAAATGAAATGAAATGAAATGAAATGAAATGAAATGAAATGAAATGAAATGAAATGAAATGAAATGAAATGAAATGAAATGAAATGAAATGAAATGAAATGAAATGAAATGAAATGAAATGAAATGAAATGAAATGAAATGAAATGAAATGAAATGAAATGAAATGAAATGAAATGAAATGAAATGAAATGAAATGAAATGAAATGAAATGAAATGAAATGAAATGAAATGAAATGAAATGAAATGAAATGAAATGAAATGAAATGAAATGAAATGAAATGAAATGAAATGAAATGAAATGAAATGAAATGAAATGAAATGAAATGAAATGAAATGAAATGAAATGAAATGAAATGAAATGAAATGAAATGAAATGAAATGAAATGAAATGAAATGAAATGAAATGAAATGAAATGAAATGAAATGAAATGAAATGAAATGAAATGAAATGAAATGAAATGAAATTGAAAATGAAAAATTCGGATAGTGACCTGACGAAATTTAAATAATTGTGTTAAAATTCGGATATTGACGTGACGAATTTCGGATTATGACGTCACGAACTTCGGATTATTGTGACAAACTTCGGATAGTGACGTGACGAATTTCGGACAATCGTGACGAACTTCGGATAGTAACGTCACGAAATTCGGATAATTGTAACGAATTTTGGATAGTGACGTGACGAAATTTGGATAATTAAGACGAACTTCGGATTATTGTGACGAACTTCGGATAGTGACGTGACGAAATTCGGATTATGCTGTGACGAATTTCGGATAAGGTCGCGACGAAATACGGATTATTGTGACGAACTTCGGATTATTGTGGATAGTGACGTGACAAACTTCGGGTCATTGTGACGAACTTCGGATTATTGTGACGAACCTCGGATTATTGTGACGAACTTCGAATAGTGACGTGACGAAATTCGGATTATGCTGTGACGAACTTCGGATAAGGTCGTGTCAAAAAACGGATTATTGTGACGAACTTCGGATAATCGTGACGAATTTCGGACAGTGTATTGACAAAACTCGGATAATTGTGACGAAATTCGGATAGTGACTAACTTAACTTCGGTTAGTGACGTGACGAACTTCGAATTATTGTGACAAACTTTGTATAGTGACATGACGTACTTCGGATAATGACGTGGCAAACTTCGGATTATTGTGACAAAATTCGGATAGTGACAACAAAATTCGGATAATTGTGACGAATTCGGATTATTGTGACGATCTTTGGATAGTGACGTGACGAAATTCGGATAATGACGTGACGAACTTCGGATTATTGTGACGAACTTCGAATAGTGACGTGACGAACTTCGAATTATTGTGACGAACTCCGGATAGTAACGTCACGAAATTCGGATAATTGTAACGAATTTTGGATAGTGACGTGACGAAATTTGGATAATTAAGACAAACTTCGGATTATTGTGACGAACTTCGGATAGTGACGTGACGAAATTCGGATAATTGTGACGCAAGTCGGTTTGTTCTGACGTACTTCGGATAGTGTATTGACGAAATTCGGATAATTGTGACGAAATTAGGATAGTGACTTAACAAACTTCGGATTATGACGTGACGAACTTCGGATAGTGACGTGACAAACTTCGGATCATTGTGACGAACTTCGGATTATTGTGACGAACTTCGGATTATTGTGACGAACTTCGGATAGTGACGTGACAATTGTCGGATAATTGTGACGAACTTGGGATAGTGACTTGACGAAATTCGGTTAATTGTGACGAAATTCGGATTATTGTGACGATCTTCGGATAGTGACGTGACGAAATTCGGATAATGACGTGACGAACTTCGGATTATTGTGACGAACTTCGGATAGTGACGTGACGAATTTCGGATAATTGTGATGAAATTCGGATAGTGACGTGATGAACTTCGGATTATTGTGACGAACTTCGGATAGTGACTTGACGAAATTCGGATATTTGTGACGAACTTCGGAAAGTGACATGACATACTTCGGATAATTACGTGGCAAATTTCGGATTATTGTGACGAAATTCGGATAGTGATGTAACGAATTTCGGATAATTGTGACGAAATTCGGATTTTTTTGACGAACTTCGGTTAGTGTATTGACGAAATTGGGATAACTGTGACGAAATTCGTTCTTTTTTCGGATTATTGTGACGAACTTGGGATAGTGACTTGACAAACTTCGGATTATGACGTGACGAACTTCGGATAGTGACGTGACAAACTTCGGATCATTGTGACGAACTTCGGATTATTGTTACGAACTTCGGATAGTGACGTGATGAAATACGGATTATTGTGACGAACTTCGGATTATTGTGACAAACTTCGGATAGTGTATTGATGACAATCGGATAATTGTGACGAAATTCGGATAGTGACTTGACAAAACTTCGGATTATGACGTGACGAACTTCGGATTATTGTGACGAAATTCGAATAGTGACGTGACAAACTTCGGATCATTATGACGAACTTCGGAAAGTGACATGACGTACTTCGGATAATTACGTGGCAAACTTCGGATTATTGTGACGAAATTCGGATAGTGATGTAACGAAATTCGGATAATTGTGACGAAATTCGGTTAGTGACATGACGAACTTCGAATTATGACGTTTCGAACTTCGGATTATTGTGACGAACATCGGATAGTGACGTTACGAACTTCGGATTATTGTGACGATTTTCGGATAGTGACGTGACGAACTTCGGATCATTGTGACGAACTTCGGATAGTGACGTTTTGAAATACGGATTATTGTAACGAATTTTGGATTATTGTCACGAACTTCGGACAGTGTAGTGAAGAAATTCGGATGATTGTGACGAAATTCGGATAGTGACGTGACGATTTTTGATAGCGCTGTGACGAAATTCGGATTATGTTGTGACGAACTTCGGATAAGGACGTGACGAAATACGGATTATTGTGACGAACTTCGGATTATTGTGACGAACTTCGGATAGTGTATTGAGGAAATTTGGATAATTGTGACGAAATTCGGATAGTGACTTGACAAACTTCGGATTATGACGTTACAAACTTCGAAATATTGTGACGAACTTCGGATAGTGACGTGACGAACTTCGGATGATTGTGACGAACTTCGGATAATTGTGACGAACTTCGGTTAGTGACGTGACGAACTTCGGATATTTGTGACGACATTGGGAAAGTAACGTGACGAACTTCGGATATTGACGTGACGAACTTCGGATAGTGCTGTGACGAACCTCGCATAGTGACGTTACGAACTTCGAAGAGTGACGTGACGAAATTCGGATAATTGTGACGAAATTCGGATAGTGACTTGACGAACTTCGGATTATGACGTGAAGAACTGCGGATTATTGTGACGAACTTCGGATAGTGACGTGACGAACTTCGGATGATTGTGACGAACTTCGGTTAGTGACGTGACGAACTTCGGATTATGAAGTGACGAACTTCGGATTATTGTGACGAACTTCGGATAGTGACGTTACGAACTTCGGATTATTGTGACGAACTTCGGATAGTGACGTAACGAACTTCGGATAATTGTGACGAACTTCGGATTATTGTGACGAACTTCGGATAGTGACGTTACGAACTTCGGATTATTGTGACGAACGTCGGATAGTGTAGTGACGATTTTCGAAACATTGTGACGAACTCCGGATAGTGACGCCAAGAAATTCGGATAATTGAGACGAACTTCGGATTATTGTGACGAAGTTTAAAAGTGACGCGACGAAGTTTGTATAATTAAGACGAAATTTGGATAGTGACGTGACGATTTTTGGATTATTGTGACGAATTTCGATAAATGACGAGAATAACTTCGGATAGTGACGTGGCGAAATTCGGATTATGCTGTGACAAACTTCGGATAGTGACGTTACGAACTTCGGATTATTGTGACGAACTTCGAATAGTGACGTGACGAACTTCGGATAATTGTGACGAAATTCGGATAGTGACGTGACGACTTTCGGATTATTGTGACGAACTCCGGATAGTGACGTCTAGAAATTCGGATAATTAAGACGAGCTTCGGATTATTGTGACGAACTTCGGATAGTGACGTGACAATTTTCGGATAATTGTGACGAAATTCGGATTATGCTGTGACAAACTTCGGATAATGATGTGACGATCTTCGGATAATTGTGACGAAATTCGGATAGTGACGTGATGATTTTTGGATTATTGTGACGAACTCCGGATAGTGACGTCTAGAAATTCGGATAATTAGGACGAGCTTCGGATTATTGTGACGAACTTCGGATAGTGACGTGACAATTTTCGGATTATTGTGACGAACTTGGGATAGTGACTTGACGAAATTCGGATAATTGTGACGAAATTCGGATTATTGTGACGATCTTCGGATAGTGACGTGACGAAATTCGGATCATGACGTGACGAACTTCGGATTATTGTGACGAACTTCGGATAGTGACGTGACGAATTTCGGATAATTGTGATGAAATTCGGATAGTGACGTGATGAACTTCGGATTATTGTGACGAACTTCGGATAGTGACGTGACGAATTTCAGATAATTGTGACGTGATTCGGAAAGTGTCGTGATGAACTTCGGATTATGACGTGACGAACTTCGGAAAGTGACTTGACGAAATTCGGATATTTGTGACGAACTTCGGAAAGTGACATAAAGTACTTCGGATAATTACGTGGCAGACTTCGGATTATTGTGACGAAACTCGGATAGTGATGTAACGAAATTCGGATAATTGTGACGAAATTCGGATTTTTTGACGAACTTCGGATAGTGTATTGACGAAATTCGGATAATTGTGACGAAATTCGGATTATGCTGTGACAAACTTCGGATAATGATGTGACGAACTTCGGATAATTGTGACGAAATTCGGATAGTGACGTGACGATTTTCGGATTATTGTGACAAACTCCGGATAGTGACGTCTAGAAATTCGGATAATAAGGACGAGCTTCGGATTATTGTGACGAACTTCGGATAGTGACGTGACAATTTTCGGATAATTGTGACGAAATTCGGATAAAGTCGTGATGAACTTCGGATTATGACGTGCCGAACTTCGGATAGTGACGTGACGAATTTCGGATAATTGTGACGAAATTCGGATAGTGACGTGATGAACTTCGGATTATGACGTGACGAATTTCGAATTATTGGAACGAACTCCGGATAGTGACGTCACGAAATTCGGATAATTGTTACGAATTTCGGATAATTGTAATGAATTTCGGATAGTGACGTGACGAAATTGGGATAATTAAGACGAAATCAAATGAAATGAAATAAAATGAAATGAAATTGAAAATGAAAAATTAAGATAGTGACGTGACGAACTTCGGATTATGACGTGACGAACTTCGGATTATTGTGACAAACTTCGGATAGTGACGTGACGAACTTCGGACAATCGTGACGAACTTCGGATAGTGACGTAACAAAATTCGGATAATCGTGACGAAATTCGGATAGTGACATGACGAACTTCGGATTATGACGTGTCCAACTTCGGATTATTGTGACAAACTTCGGATAGTGAATTGACGAACTTCGGATTATATTGACGAACTTCGGATAGTGACGTGACGATATTCGGATTATTGTGACGAACTCCGGATAGTGACGTCACGAAATTTGGATAATTAAGACGAGCTTCGGATTATTGTGACGAACTTCGGATAGTGACGTGACGAACTTCGGATTATTGTGACGAACTTGGGATAGTGACTTGACGAAATTCGGATAATTGTGACGAACTTTAGATAGTGACATGACGTACTTCGGATAATGACGTGGCAAACTTCGAATTATTGTGACGAAATTCGGATAGTGACATAACGAAATTCGGATAATTGTGACGACATTCGGATTATTGTGACGATCTTTGGATAGTGACGTCATGAAATTCGGATAATTGTAACGAATTTCGGATAATTGTAACGAATTTCGGATAGTGACGTGACGAAATTGGGATAATTAAGACGAAATGAAATGAAATGAAATGAAATGAACTGAAATGAAATGAAATGAAATTCAAAATGAAAAATTCGGATAGTGACGTGACGAAATTTAAATAATTGTTTTTTAATTCAGATATTGACGTGACGAACTTCGGATTATGACGTGACGAACTTCGGATTATTGTGACGAACTTCGGATAGTGACTTGACGATTTTCGGATTATTGTGACAAACTTCGGATAGTGACGTGACGACTTTCGGATTATTGTGACGAGCTCCGGATAGTGACGTCACGAAATTCGTATAATTAAGACGAGCTTCGGATTATTGTGACGAACTTCAGATAGCGACGTGACGAACTTCGGATTATTGTGACGAACTTTGGATAGTGACTTGACGAAATTCGGATAATTGTGACGAACTTTAGATTGTGACATGACGTACTTCGGATAATGACGTGGCAAACTTCGGATTATTGTGACGAAATTCGGATTATTGTGACGATCTTTGGATAGTGACGTGACGAAATTCGGATAATGACGTGACGAACTTCGGATTATTGTGACGAACTTCGGATAGTGACGTGACGAACTTCGGATTATTGTGACAAACTTCGGATAGTGACGTGACGAACTTCGGACAATCGTGACGAACTTCGGATAGTGACGTAACAAAATTCGGATAATCGTGACGAAATTCGGATAGTGACATGACGAACTTCGGATTATGACGTGTCCAACTTCGGATTATTGTGACTAACTTCGGATAGTGAATTGACGAACTTCGGATTATATTGACGAACTTCGGATAGTGACGTGACGATATTCGGATTATTGTGACGAACTCCGGATAGTGACGTCACGAAATTTGGATAATTAAGACGAGCTTCGGATTATTGTGACGAACTTCGGATAGTGACGTGACGAACTTCGGATTATTGTGACGAACTTGGGATAGTGACTTGACGAAATTCGGATAATTGTGACGAACTTTAGATAGTGACATGACGTACTTCGGATAATGACGTGGCAAACTTCGAATTATTGTGACGAAATTCGGATAGTGACATAACGAAATTCGGATAATTGTGACGACATTCGGATTATTGTGACGATCTTTGGATAGTGACGTCATGAAATTCGGATAATTGTTACGAATTTCGGATAATTGTAACGAATTTCGGATAGTGACGTGACGAAATTGGGATAATTAAGACGAAATGAAATGAAATGAAATGAAATGAACTGAAATGAAATGAAATGAAATTCAAAATGAAAAATTCGGATAGTGACGTGACGAAATTTAAATAATTGTTTTTTAATTCAGATATTGACGTGACGAACTTCGGATTATGACGTGACGAACTTCGGATTATTGTGACGAACTTCGGATAGTGACTTGACGATTTTCGGATTATTGTGACAAACTTCGGATAGTGACGTGACGACTTTCGGATTATTGTGACGAGCTCCGGATAGTGACGTCACGAAATTCGTATAATTAAGACGAGCTTCGGATTATTGTGACGAACTTCAGATAGCGACGTGACGAACTTCGGATTATTGTGACGAACTTTGGATAGTGACTTGACGAAATTCGGATAATTGTGACGAACTTTAGATTGTGACATGACGTACTTCGGATAATGACGTGGCAAACTTCGGATTATTGTGACGAAATTCGGATTATTGTGACGATCTTTGGATAGTGACGTGACGAAATTCGGATAATGACGTGACGAACTTCGGATTATTGTGACGAACTTCGGATAGTGACGTGACGATATTCGGATTATGCTGTGACGAACTTCGGATAAGGTCGTGACGAAATACGGATTATTGTGACGAACTTCGGATTTTTGTGACGAATTTCGGATAGTGTATTGACGAAATTCGGATAATTGTGACGAAATTCGGATAGTGACTTGACAAACTTCGGATTATGACGTGACGAACTTCGGATTATTGTGACGAACTTCGGATAGTGACGTGACAAACTTCGGATTATTGTGACTAACTTCGGATAGTGACGTGACGAAATTCGGATAATGACGTGACGAACTTCGGATTATTGTGACGAACTTCGGATAGTGACGTGACGAATTTCGGATAAATGTGACGAAATTCGGATAGTGACGTGATGAACTTCGGATTATGACGTGACGAACTTGGGATAATTGTGACAAACTTCGGATAGTGACGTGACAAAATTCGGATATTTGTGACGAAATTCGGATATTGACGTGACGAACTTCGGATTATTACGTGACAAACTTCGGATAATGACGTGACGAAATTCGGATGATTGTGACGAAATTCGGATAGTTAAGTGAAGTGACGAACTCCGGATAGTGACGTCACGAAATTCGGATAATTGCGTGACGAACTTCGGATTATTGTGACGAACTTTGGATAGTGACGTGACGAAATTTGGATTCTTGTGACGAACTTCGGATATTGACGTGACAAAATTCGGATTATGCTGTGATGAACTTCGGATAAGGACGTGACGAACTTCGGATAGTGTTGTGACGAACTCCGGATAATGACGTGACTAAATTCGGATAATTGTGACGGAATTCGGATAGTGACGTGACGTGACGAACTTCGGATTATTGTGACGAACTCCGGATAGTGACGTCACGAAATTAGGATAATTGTGACAAACTTCGTATAGTAACGTGACAAAATTCGGATAATTAAGACGAACTTCGGATTATTGTGACGAACTTCGGAAAAAGACATAACGAAGTTCGGAAAATTGTGACGAAATTTGGATAGTGACGTGACGAACTTCGGATTATTACGTGACAAACTTCGGATAATGACGTGACGAAATTCGGATTATTACGTGACAAACTTCGGATAATGACGTGACGAAATTCGGATGATTGTGACGAACTCCGGATAGTGACGTCACGAAATTCGGATAGTGACGTGACAAACTTCGGATTATTGTGACGAACTTGGGACAGTGACTTAACGAAATTCGGATAATCACGTGACGAACTTCGGATTATTGTGACGAACTTTGGATAGTGACGTGACGAAATTTGGATTCTTGTGACGAACTTCGGATAGTGACGTGACAAAATTCGGATTATGCTGTGATGAACTTCGGATAAGGACGTGACGAACTTCGGATAGTGTTGTGACGAACTTCGGATAATGACGTGACTAAATTCGGATAATTAAGACGGAATTCGGATAGTGACGTGACGTGACGAACTTCGGATTATTGTGACGAACTCCGGATAGTGACGTCACGAAATTAGGATAATTGTGACAAACTTCGTATAGTAACGTGACAAAATTCGGATAATTAAGACGAACTTCGGATTATTGTGACGAACTTCGGAGAAAGACGTAACGAAGTTCGGAAAATTGTGACGAAATTTGGATAGTGACGTGACGAAATTTGGATTCTTGTGACGAACTTGGGATAAAGACTTGACGAAATTCGGATAATTAAGACGAGCTTCGGATTTCTGTGACGAACTTCGGATAGTGACGTGACGAACTTCGGATTATTGTGACGAACTTGGGATAAAGACTTGACGAAATTCGGATAATTGTGACGAACTTTAGATAGTGACATGACGTACTTCGGATAATGACGTGGCAAACTTCGGATTATTGTGACGAAATTGGAATAGTGACATAACGAAATTCGGATAATTGTGACGAAATTCGGATTATTGTGACGATCTTTGGATAGTGACGTGACGAAATTCGGATAATGACGTGACGAACTTCGGATTATTGTGACGAACTTCGGATAGTGACGTGACGAATTTCGGATAATTGTGACGAAATTCGGATAGTGACGTAACGAAATTCGGATAATGACGTGACGAACTTCGGATTATTGTGACGAACTTCGGAAAGTGACGTGACGAATTTCGGATAATTGTGATGAAATTCGGATAGTGACGTGATGAACTTCGGATGATTGTGACGAACTTCGGATAGTGACGTGACGAATTACGGATAATTGTGACGAAATTCGGATAGTGTCGTGATGAACTTCGGATAATGACGTGCCGAACTTCGGATAGTGACTTGACAAACTTCAGATTATGACGTGACGAACTTCGGATAGTGACGTGACAAACTTCGGATCATTGTGACGAACTTCGGATTATTGTTACGAACTTCGGATAGTGACGTGACGAAATACGGATTATTGTGACGAACTTCGGATTATTGTAACGAACTTCGGATAGTGTATTGATGAAATTCGGATAATTGTGAAGAAATTCGGATAGTGAATTGACAAAACTTCGGATTATGACGTGACGAACTTCGGATTATTGTGACGAACTTCGAATAGTGACGTGACAAACTTCGGATCATTGTGACGAACTTCGGAAAGTGACATGACGTACTTCGGATAATTACGTGGCAAACTTCGGATTATTGTGACGAAATTCGGATAGCGATGTAACGAAATTCGGATAATTGTGACGAAATTCGGATTTTTTTGACGAACTTCGGATAGTGTATTGATGAAATTCGGATAATTGTGACGAAATTCGGATTATGCTGTGACAAACTTCGGATAATGATGTGACGAACTTCGGATAATTGTGACGAAATTCGGATAGTGACGTGACGATTTTCGGATTATTGTGACGAACTCCGGATAGTGACGTCTAGAAATTTGGATAATTAAGACGAGCTTCGGATTATTGTGACGAACTTCGGATAGTGACGTGACAATTTTCGGATTATTGTGACGAACTTGGGATAGTGACTTGACGAAATTCGTATAATTGTGACGAAATTCAGATTATTGTGACGATCTTCGGATAGTGACCTGACGAAATTTGAATAATTGTGTTAAAATTCGGATATTGACGTGACGAATTTCGGATTATGACGTGACGAACTTCGAATTATTGTGACGAACTCCGGATAGTAACGTCACGAAATTCGGATAATTGTAATGAATTTTGGATAGTGACGTGACGAAATTTGGATAATTAAGACGAACTTCGGATTATTGTGACGATTTTCGGATAGTAACGTCACGAAATTCGGATAATTGTAACGAATTTTGGATAGTGACGTGACGAAATTCGGATAATTAAGACGAACTTCGGATTATTGTGACGAACTTCGGATAGTGACGTGACGAAATTCGGATAATTGTGACGAAATTTGGATTTTTGTGAAGAACTTCGGATAGTGTATTGACGAAATTCGGATAATTGTGACGAAATTAGGATAGTGACTTGACAAACTTCGGATTATGACGTGACGAACTTCGGATAGTGACGTGACAAACTTCGGATCATTGTGACGAACTTCGTATTATTGTGACGAACTTCGGATTATTGTGACGAACTTCGGATAGTGTATTGATGAAATTCGGATAATTGTGACGAAATTCGGATAGTAACTTGACAAAACTTCGGATTATGACGTGACGAACTTCGGACAATCGTGACGAACTTCGGATTATTGTGACGAACTTCGGTTACAAAATGAAATGAAATGAAGTGATATGAAATGAAATGAAATGAAATGGAATGAAATGAAATGAAATGAAATGAAATGGAATGGAATGGAATGGAATGGAATGGAATGAAATGAAATGAAATGAAATGAAATGAAATGAAATTGAATGGAATGGAATGAAATGAAATGAAATGAAATGAAATGAAATTGAATGGAATGGAATGAAATGAAATGAAATGAAATGAAATGAAATGAAATGAAATGGAATGGAATGAAATGAAATGAAATGAAATGAAATGAAATGAAATGAAATGAAATGAAATGAAATGAAATGAAATGAAATGAAATGAAATGAAATGAAATGAAATGAAATGAAATGAAATGAAATGAAATGAAATGAAATGAAATGAAATGAAATGAAATGAAATGAAATGAAATGAAATGAAATGAAATGAAATGAAATGAAATGAAATGAAATGAAATGAAATGAAATGAAATGAAATGAAATGAAATGAAATGAAATGAAATGAAATGAAATGAAATGAAATGAAATGAAATGAAATGAAATGAAATGAAATGAAATGAAATGAAATGAAATGAAATGAAATGAAATGAAATGAAATGAAATGAAATGAAATGAAATGAAATGAAATGAAATGAAATGAAATGAAATGAAATGAAATGAAATGAAATGAAATGAAATGAAATGAAATGAAATGAAATGAAATGAAATGAAATGAAATGAAATGAAATGAAATGAAATGAAATGAAATGAAATGAAATGAAATGAAATGAAATGAAATGAAATGAAATGAAATGAAATGAAATGAAATGAAATGAAATGAAATGAAATGAAATGAAATGAAATGAAATGAAATGAAATGAAATGAAATGAAATGAAATGAAATGAAATGAAATGAAATGAAATGAAATGAAATGAAATGAAATGAAATGAAATGAAATGAAATGAAATGAAATGAAATGAAATGAAATGAAATGAAATGAAATGAAATGAAATGAAATGAAATGAAATGAAATGAAATGAAATGAAATGAAATGAAATGAAATGAAATGAAATGAAATGAAATGAAATGAAATGAAATGAAATGAAATGAAATGAAATGAAATGAAATGAAATGAAATGAAATGAAATGAAATGAAATGAAATGAAATGAAATGAAATGAAATGAAATGAAATGAAATGAAATGAAATGAAATGAAATGAAATGAAATGAAATGAAATGAAATGAAATGAAATGAAATGAAATGAAATGAAATGAAATGAAATGAAATGAAATGAAATGAAATGAAATGAAATGAAATGAAATGAAATGAAATGAAATGAAATGAAATGAAATGAAATGAAATGAAATGAAATGAAATGAAATGAAATGAAATTGAAAATGAAAAATTCGGATAGTGACCTGACGAAATTTAAATAATTGTGTTAAAATTCGGATATTGACGTGACGAATTTCGGATTATGACGTCACGAACTTCGGATTATTGTGACAAACTTCGGATAGTGACGTGACGAATTTCGGACAATCGTGACGAACTTCGGATAGTAACGTCACGAAATTCGGATAATTGTAACGAATTTTGGATAGTGACGTGACGAAATTTGGATAATTAAGACGAACTTCGGATTATTGTGACGAACTTCGGATAGTGACGTGACGAAATTCGGATTATGCTGTGACGAATTTCGGATAAGGTCGTGACAAAATACGGATTATTGTGACGAACTTCGGATTATTGTGACGAACTTCGGATAGTGACGTGACAAACTTCGGGTCATTGTGACGAACTTCGGATTATTGTGACGAACTTCGGATAATTGTGACGAAATTCGGATTATGCTGTGACAAACTTCGGATAATGATGTGACGAACTTCGGATAATTGTGACGAAATTCGGATAGTGACGTGACGATTTTCGGATTATTGTGACGAACTCCG
This sequence comes from Euplexia lucipara, assembly GCA_921972225.1. Lineage (NCBI taxonomy): Eukaryota > Metazoa > Arthropoda > Insecta > Lepidoptera > Noctuidae > Euplexia > Euplexia lucipara. Next base: position 24,128,967 of record OV179149.1, read on the forward strand.
GATAGTGACGTCTAGAAATTCGTATAATAAGGACGAGCTTCGGATTATTGTGACGAACTTCGGATAGTGACGTAACGAAATTCGGATAATGACGTGACGAACTTCGGATTATTGTGACGAACTTCGGAAAGTGACGTGACGAATTTCGGATAATTGTGATGAAATTCGGATAGTGACGTGATGAACTTCGGATGATTGTGACGAACTTCGGATAGTGACGTGACGAATTACGGATAATTGTGACGAAATTCGGATAGTGTCGTGATGAACTTCGGATAATGACGTGCCGAACTTCGGATAGTGACTTGACAAACTTCAGATTATGACGTGACGAACTTCGGATAGTGACGTGACAAACTTCGGATCATTGTGACGAACTTCGGATTATTGTTACGAACTTCGGATAGTGACGTGACGAAATACGGATTATTGTGACGAACTTCGGATTATTGTAACGAACTTCGGATAGTGTATTGATGAAATTCGGATAATTGTGAAGAAATTCGGATAGTGAATTGACAAAACTTCGGATTATGACGTGACGAACTTCGGATTATTGTGACGAACTTCGAATAGTGACGTGACAAACTTCGGATCATTGTGACGAACTTCGGAAAGTGACATGACGTACTTCGGATAATTACGTGGCAAACTTCGGATTATTGTGACGAAATTCGGATAGCGATGTAACGAAATTCGGATAATTGTGACGAAATTCGGATTTTTTTGACGAACTTCGGATAGTGTATTGATGAAATTCGGATAATTGTGACGAAATTCGGATTATGCTGTGACAAACTTCGGATAATGATGTGACGAACTTCGGATAATTGTGACGAAATTCGGATAGTGACGTGACGATTTTCGGATTATTGTGACGAACTCCGGATAGTGACGTCTAGAAATTTGGATAATTAAGACGAGCTTCGGATTATTGTGACGAACTTCGGATAGTGACGTGACAATTTTCGGATTATTGTGACGAACTTGGGATAGTGACTTGACGAAATTCGTATAATTGTGACGAAATTCAGATTATTGTGACGATCTTCGGATAGTGACCTGACGAAATTTGAATAATTGTGTTAAAATTCGGATATTGACGTGACGAATTTCGGATTATGACGTGACGAACTTCGAATTATTGTGACGAACTCCGGATAGTAACGTCACGAAATTCGGATAATTGTAATGAATTTTGGATAGTGACGTGACGAAATTTGGATAATTAAGACGAACTTCGGATTATTGTGACGATTTTCGGATAGTAACGTCACGAAATTCGGATAATTGTAACGAATTTTGGATAGTGACGTGACGAAATTCGGATAATTAAGACGAACTTCGGATTATTGTGACGAACTTCGGATAGTGACGTGACGAAATTCGGATAATTGTGACGAAATTTGGATTTTTGTGAAGAACTTCGGATAGTGTATTGACGAAATTCGGATAATTGTGACGAAATTAGGATAGTGACTTGACAAACTTCGGATTATGACGTGACGAACTTCGGATAGTGACGTGACAAACTTCGGATCATTGTGACGAACTTCGTATTATTGTGACGAACTTCGGATTATTGTGACGAACTTCGGATAGTGTATTGATGAAATTCGGATAATTGTGACGAAATTCGGATAGTAACTTGACAAAACTTCGGATTATGACGTGACGAACTTCGGACAATCGTGACGAACTTCGGATTATTGTGACGAACTTCGGTTACAAAATGAAATGAAATGAAGTGATATGAAATGAAATGAAATGAAATGGAATGAAATGAAATGAAATGAAATGAAATGGAATGGAATGGAATGGAATGGAATGGAATGAAATGAAATGAAATGAAATGAAATGAAATGAAATTGAATGGAATGGAATGAAATGAAATGAAATGAAATGAAATGAAATGGAATGAAATGAAATGAAATGAAATGAAATGAAATGAAATGAAATGAAATGAAATGAAATGAAATGAAATGAAATGAAATGAAATGAAATGAAATGAAATGAAATGAAATGAAATGAAATGAAATGAAATGAAATGAAATGAAATGAAATGAAATGAAATGAAATGAAATGAAATGAAATGAAATGAAATGAAATGAAATGAAATGAAATGAAATGAAATGAAATGAAATGAAATGAAATGAAATGAAATGAAATGAAATGAAATGAAATGAAATGAAATGAAATGAAATGAAATGAAATGAAATGAAATGAAATGAAATGAAATGAAATGAAATGAAATGAAATGAAATGAAATGAAATGAAATGAAATGAAATGAAATGAAATGAAATGAAATGAAATGAAATGAAATGAAATGAAATGAAATGAAATGAAATGAAATGAAATGAAATGAAATGAAATGAAATGAAATGAAATGAAATGAAATGAAATGAAATGAAATGAAATGAAATGAAATGAAATGAAATGAAATGAAATGAAATGAAATGAAATGAAATGAAATGAAATGAAATGAAATGAAATGAAATGAAATGAAATGAAATGAAATGAAATGAAATGAAATGAAATGAAATGAAATGAAATGAAATGAAATGAAATGAAATGAAATGAAATGAAATGAAATGAAATGAAATGAAATGAAATGAAATGAAATGAAATGAAATGAAATGAAATGAAATGAAATGAAATGAAATGAAATGAAATGAAATGAAATGAAATGAAATGAAATGAAATGAAATGAAATGAAATGAAATGAAATGAAATGAAATGAAATGAAATGAAATGAAATGAAATGAAATGAAATGAAATGAAATGAAATGAAATGAAATGAAATGAAATGAAATGAAATGAAATGAAATGAAATGAAATGAAATGAAATGAAATGAAATGAAATGAAATGAAATGAAATGAAATGAAATGAAATGAAATGAAATGAAATGAAATGAAATGAAATGAAATGAAATGAAATGAAATGAAATGAAATGAAATGAAATGAAATGAAATGAAATGAAATGAAATGAAATGAAATGAAATGAAATGAAATGAAATGAAATGAAATGAAATGAAATGAAATGAAATGAAATGAAATGAAATGAAATGAAATGAAATGAAATGAAATGAAATGAAATGAAATGAAATGAAATGAAATGAAATGAAATGAAATGAAATGAAATGAAATGAAATGAAATGAAATGAAATGAAATGAAATGAAATGAAATGAAATGAAATGAAATGAAATGAAATGAAATGAAATGAAATGAAATGAAATGAAATGAAATGAAATGAAATGAAATGAAATGAAATGAAATGAAATGAAATGAAATGAAATGAAATGAAATGAAATGAAATGAAATGAAATGAAATGAAATGAAATGAAATGAAATGAAATGAAATGAAATGAAATGAAATGAAATGAAATGAAATGAAATGAAATGAAATGAAATGAAATGAAATGAAATGAAATTGAAAATGAAAAATTCGGATAGTGACCTGACGAAATTTAAATAATTGTGTTAAAATTCGGATATTGACGTGACGAATTTCGGATTATGACGTCACGAACTTCGGATTATTGTGACAAACTTCGGATAGTGACGTGACGAATTTCGGACAATCGTGACGAACTTCGGATAGTAACGTCACGAAATTCGGATAATTGTAACGAATTTTGGATAGTGACGTGACGAAATTTGGATAATTAAGACGAACTTCGGATTATTGTGACGAACTTCGGATAGTGACGTGACGAAATTCGGATTATGCTGTGACGAATTTCGGATAAGGTCGTGACAAAATACGGATTATTGTGACGAACTTCGGATTATTGTGACGAACTTCGGATAGTGACGTGACAAACTTCGGGTCATTGTGACGAACTTCGGATTATTGTGACGAACTTCGGATTATTGTGACGAACTTCGAATAGTGACGTGACGAAATTCGGATTATGCTGTGACGAACTTCGGATAAGGTCGTGTCAAAAAACGGATTATTGTGACGAACTTCGGATAATCGTGACGAACTTCGGACAGTGTATTGACAAAACTCGGATAATTGTGACGAAATTCGGATAGTGACTAACTTAACTTCGGTTAGTGACGTGACGAACTTCGAATTATTGTGACAAACTTTGTATAGTGACATGACGTACTTCGGATAATGACGTGGCAAACTTCGGATTATTGTGACAAAATTCGGATAGTGACAACAAAATTCGGATAATTGTGACGAATTCGGATTATTGTGACGATCTTTGGATAGTGACGTGACGAAATTCGGATAATGACGTGACGAACTTCGGATTATTGTGACGAACTTCGAATAGTGACGTGACGAACTTCGAATTATTGTGACGAACTCCGGATAGTAACGTCACGAAATTCGGATAATTGTAACGAATTTTGGATAGTGACGTGACGAAATTTGGATAATTAAGACAAACTTCGGATTATTGTGACGAACTTCGGATAGTGACGTGACGAAATTCGGATAATTGTGACGCAAGTCGGTTTGTTCTGACGTACTTCGGATAGTGTATTGACGAAATTCGGATAATTGTGACGAAATTAGGATAGTGACTTAACAAACTTCGGATTATGACGTGACGAACTTCGGATAGTGACGTGACAAACTTCGGATCATTGTGACGAACTTCGGATTATTGTGACGAACTTCGGATTATTGTGACGAACTTCGGATAGTGACGTGACAATTGTCGGATAATTGTGACGAACTTGGGATAGTGACTTGACGAAATTCGGTTAATTGTGACGAAATTCGGATTATTGTGACGATCTTCGGATAGTGACGTGACGAAATTCGGATAATGACGTGACGAACTTCGGATTATTGTGACGAACTTCGGATAGTGACGTGACGAATTTCGGATAATTGTGATGAAATTCGGATAGTGACGTGATGAACTTCGGATTATTGTGACGAACTTCGGATAGTGACTTGACGAAATTCGGATATTTGTGACGAACTTCGGAAAGTGACATGACATACTTCGGATAATTACGTGGCAAATTTCGGATTATTGTGACGAAATTCGGATAGTGATGTAACGAATTTCGGATAATTGTGACGAAATTCGGATTTTTTTGACGAACTTCGGTTAGTGTATTGACGAAATTGGGATAACTGTGACGAAATTCGTTCTTTTTTCGGATTATTGTGACGAACTTGGGATAGTGACTTGACAAACTTCGGATTATGACGTGACGAACTTCGGATAGTGACGTGACAAACTTCGGATCATTGTGACGAACTTCGGATTATTGTTACGAACTTCGGATAGTGACGTGATGAAATACGGATTATTGTGACGAACTTCGGATTATTGTGACAAACTTCGGATAGTGTATTGATGACAATCGGATAATTGTGACGAAATTCGGATAGTGACTTGACAAAACTTCGGATTATGACGTGACGAACTTCGGATTATTGTGACGAAATTCGAATAGTGACGTGACAAACTTCGGATCATTATGACGAACTTCGGAAAGTGACATGACGTACTTCGGATAATTACGTGGCAAACTTCGGATTATTGTGACGAAATTCGGATAGTGATGTAACGAAATTCGGATAATTGTGACGAAATTCGGTTAGTGACATGACGAACTTCGAATTATGACGTTTCGAACTTCGGATTATTGTGACGAACATCGGATAGTGACGTTACGAACTTCGGATTATTGTGACGATTTTCGGATAGTGACGTGACGAACTTCGGATCATTGTGACGAACTTCGGATAGTGACGTTTTGAAATACGGATTATTGTAACGAATTTTGGATTATTGTCACGAACTTCGGACAGTGTAGTGAAGAAATTCGGATGATTGTGACGAAATTCGGATAGTGACGTGACGATTTTTGATAGCGCTGTGACGAAATTCGGATTATGTTGTGACGAACTTCGGATAAGGACGTGACGAAATACGGATTATTGTGACGAACTTCGGATTATTGTGACGAACTTCGGATAGTGTATTGAGGAAATTTGGATAATTGTGACGAAATTCGGATAGTGACTTGACAAACTTCGGATTATGACGTTACAAACTTCGAAATATTGTGACGAACTTCGGATAGTGACGTGACGAACTTCGGATGATTGTGACGAACTTCGGATAATTGTGACGAACTTCGGTTAGTGACGTGACGAACTTCGGATATTTGTGACGACATTGGGAAAGTAACGTGACGAACTTCGGATATTGACGTGACGAACTTCGGATAGTGCTGTGACGAACCTCGCATAGTGACGTTACGAACTTCGAAGAGTGACGTGACGAAATTCGGATAATTGTGACGAAATTCGGATAGTGACTTGACGAACTTCGGATTATGACGTGAAGAACTGCGGATTATTGTGACGAACTTCGGATAGTGACGTGACGAACTTCGGATGATTGTGACGAACTTCGGTTAGTGACGTGACGAACTTCGGATTATGAAGTGACGAACTTCGGATTATTGTGACGAACTTCGGATAGTGACGTTACGAACTTCGGATTATTGTGACGAACTTCGGATAGTGACGTAACGAACTTCGGATAATTGTGACGAACTTCGGATTATTGTGACGAACTTCGGATAGTGACGTTACGAACTTCGGATTATTGTGACGAACGTCGGATAGTGTAGTGACGATTTTCGAAACATTGTGACGAACTCCGGATAGTGACGCCAAGAAATTCGGATAATTGAGACGAACTTCGGATTATTGTGACGAAGTTTAAAAGTGACGCGACGAAGTTTGTATAATTAAGACGAAATTTGGATAGTGACGTGACGATTTTTGGATTATTGTGACGAATTTCGATAAATGACGAGAATAACTTCGGATAGTGACGTGGCGAAATTCGGATTATGCTGTGACAAACTTCGGATAGTGACGTTACGAACTTCGGATTATTGTGACGAACTTCGAATAGTGACGTGACGAACTTCGGATAATTGTGACGAAATTCGGATAGTGACGTGACGACTTTCGGATTATTGTGACGAACTCCGGATAGTGACGTCTAGAAATTCGGATAATTAAGACGAGCTTCGGATTATTGTGACGAACTTCGGATAGTGACGTGACAATTTTCGGATAATTGTGACGAAATTCGGATTATGCTGTGACAAACTTCGGATAATGATGTGACGATCTTCGGATAATTGTGACGAAATTCGGATAGTGACGTGATGATTTTTGGATTATTGTGACGAACTCCGGATAGTGACGTCTAGAAATTCGGATAATTAGGACGAGCTTCGGATTATTGTGACGAACTTCGGATAGTGACGTGACAATTTTCGGATTATTGTGACGAACTTGGGATAGTGACTTGACGAAATTCGGATAATTGTGACGAAATTCGGATTATTGTGACGATCTTCGGATAGTGACGTGACGAAATTCGGATCATGACGTGACGAACTTCGGATTATTGTGACGAACTTCGGATAGTGACGTGACGAATTTCGGATAATTGTGATGAAATTCGGATAGTGACGTGATGAACTTCGGATTATTGTGACGAACTTCGGATAGTGACGTGACGAATTTCAGATAATTGTGACGTGATTCGGAAAGTGTCGTGATGAACTTCGGATTATGACGTGACGAACTTCGGAAAGTGACTTGACGAAATTCGGATATTTGTGACGAACTTCGGAAAGTGACATAAAGTACTTCGGATAATTACGTGGCAGACTTCGGATTATTGTGACGAAACTCGGATAGTGATGTAACGAAATTCGGATAATTGTGACGAAATTCGGATTTTTTGACGAACTTCGGATAGTGTATTGACGAAATTCGGATAATTGTGACGAAATTCGGATTATGCTGTGACAAACTTCGGATAATGATGTGACGAACTTCGGATAATTGTGACGAAATTCGGATAGTGACGTGACGATTTTCGGATTATTGTGACAAACTCCGGATAGTGACGTCTAGAAATTCGGATAATAAGGACGAGCTTCGGATTATTGTGACGAACTTCGGATAGTGACGTGACAATTTTCGGATAATTGTGACGAAATTCGGATAAAGTCGTGATGAACTTCGGATTATGACGTGCCGAACTTCGGATAGTGACGTGACGAATTTCGGATAATTGTGACGAAATTCGGATAGTGACGTGATGAACTTCGGATTATGACGTGACGAATTTCGAATTATTGGAACGAACTCCGGATAGTGACGTCACGAAATTCGGATAATTGTTACGAATTTCGGATAATTGTAATGAATTTCGGATAGTGACGTGACGAAATTGGGATAATTAAGACGAAATCAAATGAAATGAAATAAAATGAAATGAAATTGAAAATGAAAAATTAAGATAGTGACGTGACGAACTTCGGATTATGACGTGACGAACTTCGGATTATTGTGACAAACTTCGGATAGTGACGTGACGAACTTCGGACAATCGTGACGAACTTCGGATAGTGACGTAACAAAATTCGGATAATCGTGACGAAATTCGGATAGTGACATGACGAACTTCGGATTATGACGTGTCCAACTTCGGATTATTGTGACAAACTTCGGATAGTGAATTGACGAACTTCGGATTATATTGACGAACTTCGGATAGTGACGTGACGATATTCGGATTATTGTGACGAACTCCGGATAGTGACGTCACGAAATTTGGATAATTAAGACGAGCTTCGGATTATTGTGACGAACTTCGGATAGTGACGTGACGAACTTCGGATTATTGTGACGAACTTGGGATAGTGACTTGACGAAATTCGGATAATTGTGACGAACTTTAGATAGTGACATGACGTACTTCGGATAATGACGTGGCAAACTTCGAATTATTGTGACGAAATTCGGATAGTGACATAACGAAATTCGGATAATTGTGACGACATTCGGATTATTGTGACGATCTTTGGATAGTGACGTCATGAAATTCGGATAATTGTAACGAATTTCGGATAATTGTAACGAATTTCGGATAGTGACGTGACGAAATTGGGATAATTAAGACGAAATGAAATGAAATGAAATGAAATGAACTGAAATGAAATGAAATGAAATTCAAAATGAAAAATTCGGATAGTGACGTGACGAAATTTAAATAATTGTTTTTTAATTCAGATATTGACGTGACGAACTTCGGATTATGACGTGACGAACTTCGGATTATTGTGACGAACTTCGGATAGTGACTTGACGATTTTCGGATTATTGTGACAAACTTCGGATAGTGACGTGACGACTTTCGGATTATTGTGACGAGCTCCGGATAGTGACGTCACGAAATTCGTATAATTAAGACGAGCTTCGGATTATTGTGACGAACTTCAGATAGCGACGTGACGAACTTCGGATTATTGTGACGAACTTTGGATAGTGACTTGACGAAATTCGGATAATTGTGACGAACTTTAGATTGTGACATGACGTACTTCGGATAATGACGTGGCAAACTTCGGATTATTGTGACGAAATTCGGATTATTGTGACGATCTTTGGATAGTGACGTGACGAAATTCGGATAATGACGTGACGAACTTCGGATTATTGTGACGAACTTCGGATAGTGACGTGACGAACTTCGGATTATTGTGACAAACTTCGGATAGTGACGTGACGAACTTCGGACAATCGTGACGAACTTCGGATAGTGACGTAACAAAATTCGGATAATCGTGACGAAATTCGGATAGTGACATGACGAACTTCGGATTATGACGTGTCCAACTTCGGATTATTGTGACAAACTTCGGATAGTGAATTGACGAACTTCGGATTATATTGACGAACTTCGGATAGTGACGTGACGATATTCGGATTATTGTGACGAACTCCGGATAGTGACGTCACGAAATTTGGATAATTAAGACGAGCTTCGGATTATTGTGACGAACTTCGGATAGTGACGTGACGAACTTCGGATTATTGTGACGAACTTGGGATAGTGACTTGACGAAATTCGGATAATTGTGACGAACTTTAGATAGTGACATGACGTACTTCGGATAATGACGTGGCAAACTTCGAATTATTGTGACGAAATTCGGATAGTGACATAACGAAATTCGGATAATTGTGACGACATTCGGATTATTGTGACGATCTTTGGATAGTGACGTCATGAAATTCGGATAATTGTTACGAATTTCGGATAATTGTAACGAATTTCGGATAGTGACGTGACGAAATTGGGATAATTAAGACGAAATGAAATGAAATGAAATGAAATGAACTGAAATGAAATGAAATGAAATTCAAAATGAAAAATTCGGATAGTGACGTGACGAAATTTAAATAATTGTTTTTTAATTCAGATATTGACGTGACGAACTTCGGATTATGACGTGACGAACTTCGGATTATTGTGACGAACTTCGGATAGTGACTTGACGATTTTCGGATTATTGTGACAAACTTCGGATAGTGACGTGACGACTTTCGGATTATTGTGACGAGCTCCGGATAGTGACGTCACGAAATTCGTATAATTAAGACGAGCTTCGGATTATTGTGACGAACTTCAGATAGCGACGTGACGAACTTCGGATTATTGTGACGAACTTTGGATAGTGACTTGACGAAATTCGGATAATTGTGACGAACTTTAGATTGTGACATGACGTACTTCGGATAATGACGTGGCAAACTTCGGATTATTGTGACGAAATTCGGATTATTGTGACGATCTTTGGATAGTGACGTGACGAAATTCGGATAATGACGTGACGAACTTCGGATTATTGTGACGAACTTCGGATAGTGACGTGACGATATTCGGATTATGCTGTGACGAACTTCGGATAAGGTCGTGACGAAATACGGATTATTGTGACGAACTTCGGATTTTTGTGACGAATTTCGGATAGTGTATTGACGAAATTCGGATAATTGTGACGAAATTCGGATAGTGACTTGACAAACTTCGGATTATGACGTGACGAACTTCGGATTATTGTGACGAACTTCGGATAGTGACGTGACAAACTTCGGATTATTGTGACTAACTTCGGATAGTGACGTGACGAAATTCGGATAATGACGTGACGAACTTCGGATTATTGTGACGAACTTCGGATAGTGACGTGACGAATTTCGGATAAATGTGACGAAATTCGGATAGTGACGTGATGAACTTCGGATTATGACGTGACGAACTTGGGATAATTGTGACAAACTTCGGATAGTGACGTGACAAAATTCGGATATTTGTGACGAAATTCGGATATTGACGTGACGAACTTCGGATTATTACGTGACAAACTTCGGATAATGACGTGACGAAATTCGGATGATTGTGACGAAATTCGGATAGTTAAGTGAAGTGACGAACTCCGGATAGTGACGTCACGAAATTCGGATAATTGCGTGACGAACTTCGGATTATTGTGACGAACTTTGGATAGTGACGTGACGAAATTTGGATTCTTGTGACGAACTTCGGATATTGACGTGACAAAATTCGGATTATGCTGTGATGAACTTCGGATAAGGACGTGACGAACTTCGGATAGTGTTGTAACGAACTTCGGATAATGACGTGACTAAATTCGGATAATTGTGACGGAATTCGGATAGTGACGTGACGTGACGAACTTCGGATTATTGTGACGAACTCCGGATAGTGACGTCACGAAATTAGGATAATTGTGATAAACTTCGTATAGTAACGTGACAAAATTCGGATAATTAAGACGAACTTCGGATTATTGTGACGAACTTCGGAAAAAGACATAACGAAGTTCGGAAAATTGTGACGAAATTTGGATAGTGACGTGACGAACTTCGGATTATTACGTGACAAACTTCGGATAATGACGTGACGAAATTCGGATTATTACGTGACAAACTTCGGATAATGACGTGACGAAATTCGGATGATTGTGACGAACTCCGGATAGTGACGTCACGAAATTCGGATAGTGACGTGACAAACTTCGGATTATTGTGACGAACTTGGGATAGTGACTTGACGAAATTCGGATAATGACGTGACGAACTTCGGATTATTGTGACGAACTTTGGATAGTGACGTGACGAAATTTGGATTCTTGTGACGAACTTCGGATAGTGACGTGACAAAATTCGGATTATGCTGTGATGAACTTCGGATAAGGACGTGACGAACTTCGGATAGTGTTGTGACGAACTCCGGATAATGACGTGACTAAATTCGGATAATTGTGACGGAATTCGGATAGTGACGTGACGTGACGAACTTCGGATTATTGTGACGAACTCCGGATAGTGACGTCACGAAATTAGGATAATTGTGACAAACTTCGTATAGTAACGTGACAAAATTCGGATAATTAAGACGAACTTCGGATTATTGTGACGAACTTCGGAGAAAGACGTAACGAAGTTCGGAAAATTGTGACGAAATTTGGATAGTGACGTGACGAAATTTGGATTCTTGTGACGAACTTGGGATAAAGACTTGACGAAATTCGGATAATTAAGACGAGCTTCGGATTTCTGTGACGAACTTCGGATAGTGACGTGACGAACTTCGGATTATTGTGACGAACTTGGGATAAAGACTTGACGAAATTCGGATAATTGTGACGAACTTTAGATAGTGACATGACGTACTTCGGATAATGACGTGGCAAACTTCGGATTATTGTGACGAAATTGGAATAGTGACATAACGAAATTCGGATAATTGTGACGAAATTCGGATTATTGTGACGATCTTTGGATAGTGACGTGACGAAATTCGGATAATGACGTGACGAACTTCGGATTATTGTGACGAACTTCGGATAGTGACGTGACGAATTTCGGATAATTGTGACGAAATTCGGATAGTGACGTGATGAACTTCGGATTATGACGTGATGAATTTCGAATTATTGGAACGAACTCCGGATAGTGACGTCACGAAATTCGGATAATTGTTACGAATTTCGGATAATTGTAATGAATTTCGGATAGTGACGTGACGAAATTGGAGTAAATATATACGAATATATCAACACACATGCAAAACACCAACCCAACTATCCCTAAAACCTGTCGATAAAAATAAAAAACAAGACTAAGAAATGTCAATAAATATGTAATATCTGTGTATATATATATATATTATTGCCACAACCTACAAGTTAAACAATAAAACAAATTGAAAGATACACACACCAAACATAGCAAAAAACACTCATTAACAAACAGTACATATCTACGTAAACAAAACAAACGAGTACAAAACAAAATGTATAATGATATACACAACAATCATAAAGTACCTTGTTTACGAAACAGAAACCACTATAACTCATTACACCACATAATAAAAAACAACAAAAAACACATATACGAAACAAACGCTTATCATAACAACACACACCACCATCACAAAATACAGTCACTCAAAACTTCAACCCCAACCCTTAAACTAAAGTCCGGAAAAATTAAGGAAAACACAAAATAAGTTTAACTATTTTGTAGTAACATAAAGTAAACAGTAAACATAAAGTTAGCAAATACGAAAAGATAAGTTTGAACATATAGTATTTCCGAACAGCGCCATCTGTGTCGCCTCACACGAACTAAAGATATAAGTAGGAACAAAAACATGGCATGTTTTAAAACCATTTAACTTTTAGAATGTAAAACCATAGTAACTTATAGCGCCATCTGTTTCGCCAAGCTGTAACCAATTATTTGTATGCGCCAAAACACCGTAGATTGCCCTTCGAGTCATTTATTTTCCAAAACAACATAAAATGTATTAAAAGCCCTAACTGTTTTAAATTAAGTACTATATACTAAGTAGTTATATTTTTTAGTGACAAAATCTTTATCAAAGACTATGACAAATGCCAGATCATATTGTAATATAAAGTTGTAACGACATCTACGATGTATCGACGCACAGGAACAACTGTGTTTGGCAACTGTGCGCGCCATCTTATGATTACTGGATAAAATAACATCTGTATTTTCTTAACAGTCTACGCTAAAAAAGAAAATATAAAGCTAGGCAAATAAATAATGTAAGAAACCTAGATAATAAGTTAAATATAGTTTAAATGTAATAAACCTGTCTATTATAGTTTAATGTATAAAAATGTCAGCCGGATCTCCGGCTCCCAGCGCGCGGTGAAGTGACCTGAGGGATTTCGATCCCCAGAGCTCAGTAAACTGCCCTGGGGGACCACAGTCTCCTATTTAAAATTAAGTTTAAATAAATTTAATAGAAAATAAGAATCGTAAATTTAAGAAAACATGTAATAAAAAACATCATGTCTACAAAATTCATTGTATATTTTTTATATAAAATACTTTATTAAATAAATAAAAACTCCGATATCCAAGGTCTCTTATCATGTAAGAGGAACCCAGCTCGCAGGCTCCACCTAGCGTGGAGAGGTAGGCGCCATAAAAAAAAAAAAAAAAAAAACCTAACCTAACCTAACCTAACCTAACCTAACCTAACCTAACCTAACCTAACTCTGAGCTAACCTAACTCTGAGCTAACCTAACCTTTAGCTAACCTAACTCTGAGCTAACCTAACTCTGAGCTAACCTAACTCTGAGCTAACCTAACTCTGAGCTAACCTAACTCTGAGCTAACCTAACTCTGAGCTAACCTAACTCTGAGCTAACCTAACTCTGAGCTAACCTAACTCTGAGCTAACCTAACTCTGAGCTAACCTAACTCTGAGCTAACCTAACTCTGAGCTAACCTAACTCTGAGCTAACCTAACTCTGAGCTAACCTTACTCTGAGCTAACCTGTCACCAGATCTGTATCTTAGGTTTTACTTGTCAAGCGTTGCCGTCCTAGTCATGATCCGAAGTTCATAACGGCAATATACGAAATTCGTCACAGCATAAAACGAAGTTCGTCACGTCATGATCCAAAGTTCGTCACGGCATAATCCAAAGTTCTGCACGTCATTATCCGAACTCGTCACGTCACTTTCCGAATTTAATCACAGCACAATCAAAAGTTCAGCACGTTACTATCCGTAGTTCGTCACAGCATTATCCAAAGTTCGTCACGTCCTTATCCGAAGTTCGTAACGTCACTATCCGAAGTTCGTCACGTCATTATCCGAAGTTCGTCACAGCATTATCCGAAGTTCGTTACGTCACTTTTAAAGTTCATCACGTCATTATCCGAAGTTCGTCACAGCATTATCCGAAATTCATCAAATCACTATCCAAAGTTCGTAACGTCATTATTCGAAGTTCGTTGCGTCACTATCCGAATTTCGTCACAAGTATCTTAATTTCGTCACGTCACTATCCGAAGTTCGTCACAATAATCCGAAGTTCGTCACGTCACTAACCGAAGTTCGTCACAATAGTCCGAAGTTCGTCACAATCATCCGAAAATCTTAACGTCACTATCCGAAGTTCGTCACAAAAATCCGTAGTTCGTCACAATAATCCGTATTTCGTCACGACCTTATCCGAAGTTTGTCACAGCATAATCCGAATTTCGTCACGTCACTATCCCAAGTTATTCTCGTCATTTACCGAAATTCGTCACAATAAAACCTTACGTCACTATCTAAAGTTCGTCACAATAATCCGAATTTCGTCACGTCATTATCCGAATTTCGTCACGTCACTATCCGAAGTTCGTCACAATAATCCGAAGTTCGTCACGTCACTAACCGAAGTTCGTCACAATAATCCGAAGTTCTTCACGTCACTATCCGAAGTTCGTCACAATAATCCGAAGTTCGTCACGTCATAATCCGAAGTTTTGTCAAGTCACTATCCGAATTTCGTCACAATTATCCGAATTTCATCAATACACTATCCGAAGTTCGTCACAATAATCCGAAGTTTGTCACAATAATCCGTATTTCGTCACGTCACTATCCGAAGTTCGTAACAATAATCCGAAGTTCGTCACAATGATCCGAAGTTTGTCACGTCACTATCCGAAGTTCGTCACGTCATAATCCGAAGTTTGTCAAGTCACTATCCGAATTTCGTCACAATTATCCGAATTTCGTCAATACGCTATCCGAAGTTCGTCAAAAAAATTCCGAATTTCGTCACAATTATCTGAATTTCATCAATACACTATCCGAAGTTCGTCACAATAATCCGAAATTCGTCACAATAATCCGTATTTCGTCACGTCACTATACGAAGTTCGTAACAATAATCCGAAGTTCGTCACAATGATCCGAAGTTTGTCACGTCACTATCCGAAGTTCGTCACGTCATAATCCGAAGTTTGTCAAGTCACTATCCTAATTTCGTCACAATTATCCAAATTTCGTCAATACACTATCCGAAGTCAATACACTATCAGAAAAATCCGAATTTTGTCACAATTATCCGAATTTCGTTACATCACTATCCGAATGTCGTCACAATAATCCGAAGTTTGCCACGTAATTATCCGAAGTACGTCATGTCACTTTCCGAAGTTCGTCACAAATATCCGAATTTCGTCAAGTCACTATCCGAAGTTCGTCACGTCATAATCCGAAGTTCATCTCGTCACTATCCGAATTTCGTCATAATTATCCGAAATTCGTCACGTCACTATCCGAAGTTCGTCACAATAATCCGAAGTTCGTCACGTCATTATCCAAATTTCGTCACGTCACTATCCGAAGATCGTCGCAATAATCCGAATTTCGTCACAATTATCCGAATTTCGTTATGTCACTATCCGAATTTTGTCACAATAATCAGAAGTTTGCCACGTCATTACCCGAAGAACGTCATGTCACTATCTAAAATTCGTCACAATTATCCGAATTTCGTCAAGTCACTACCCCAAGTTCGTCACAATAATCCTAAAATTGTCACGTCACTATCCGAAGTTCGTCACAATAATCCGAAGCTCGTCTTAATTATCCGAATTTCTAGACGTCACTATCCGGAGTTCGTCACAATAATCCGAAAGTCATCACGTCACTATCCGAAGTTCGTCACAATAATCCGAAGTTCGTCAAGTCACTGTCCGAAGTTCTTCACAATAATTCGAAGTTCGTCACGTCGAAATCCGAAGTTCGTCACGTTACTATGCGAATTTCATCACAATTATCCAAATTTCGTTACGTCACTGTCCGAATTTTTCATTTTCAATTTCATTTCATTTCATTTCATTTCATTTCATTTCATTTCATTTCGAAGTTTGTCACGTCATAATCCGAAGTTCGTCACGTCACTTACCGAATTTCGTTACGATAATCCGAAGTTCGTCACAGCACTATCCGAAATTCGTCACGTCACTATCCGAAGTTCGTCACAAAAATCCGAAGTTCGTCACAGCACTATCCGAAATTCGTCACGTTACTATCCGAATTTCGTCACAATTATCCGAATTTCGTCACGTCCCTATCCGAAGTTCGTCACAATAGTCCGAAGTTCGTCACGTCACTATCCGAAGTTTGTCACAATATTCCGAAGTTCGTCACGTCATAATCCGAAGTTCGTCACGTCAATATCCGAATTTCAACACAATTATTCCAATTTCGTCACGTCATTATCCGAATTTTAACACAATTATTCAAATTTCGTCACGTCACTATCCGAAGTTCGTCACAATAATCCAAAGTTCGTCACGTCATAATTCGAAGTTTATCACGTCACTATTCGAATTTTAACACAATTATTCAAATTTCGTCACGTCACTATCCGAAGTTGGTCACAATAATCCAAAGTTCGTCACGTCATTATCCGAATTTCGTCACGTAACTATCCAAAGATCGTTACAATAATCCTAATCTCGTCACAATTATCTGAATTTCGTTACGTCACTATCCGAATTTTACAATTTCAATTTCATTTAATTTCATTTCGTTTCGTATCTTTTCGTTTCGTTTCGTTTCGTTTCATTTCGTTTCGTTTCGTTTCGTTTCGTTTCGTTTCGTATCATTTTATTTCATTTCGAAGTTTGTCACGTCATAATCCGAAGTTCGTCACGTCACTAACCGAATTTCGTCACAATAATCTGAACTTCGTCACGTCACTTTCCGAAGTTCGTAACAATAATCCGAAGTTCGTCACGTTACTATCCGAAGTTCGTCACGTCACTATCCGAAGTTCGTCACAATAATCCCAATTTCGTGACGTCACTATCCGGAAATCGTCAGGTCACTATCCGAAGTTCATCACGTCATTATCCGAAGTTCGTCACAGCACTATCCGAAGTTCGTCACGTCTTTATCCGAAGTTCGTCTAAGCACAATCCGAATTTCGTCACAATTATCCGAATTTAGTCACGTCATTATCCGAAGTTCGTCACAACACTATTTGAAGTTCGTCACGTCCTTATCCGAAGTTCATCACAGCATAATCCGAATTTTGTCACGTCACTATCCGAAGTTCGTCACAAAAATCCAAATTTCGTCACGTCACTATCGAAAGTTCGTCACAATAATCCGACGTTCGTCACGTCACTATCCGAAGTTCGTCACAATAATCCGAAGTTTGCCACGTCATGATCCGAAGTACGTCATGTCACTATCTAAAGTTCGTCACAATTATCCGAATTTCGTTAAGTCACTATCCCAAGTTCGTCACAATAATCCGAAGTTTGTCACGTCACTATCCAAATTTCGTGACGTCACTATCCGGAGTTCGTCACGTCACTATCCGAAGTTCGTCACAAGAATCCAAATTTCGTCACGTCACTATCCAAAGTTCGTCACAATAATCCGAAGTTCGTCACGCGATTATCCGAATTTCGTTAAGTCACTGTCCCAAGTTCGTCACAATAATCCGAAGTTTGTCACGTCACTATCCGAATTTCGTGACGTCACTATCCGGAGTTCGTCACAATCATCCGAATTTCGTCACGTCATTATCCGAAGTTTGTCACGTAATAATCCGAATTTCGTTACGTCATTATCCGAAGTTTGTCACGTAATAATCCGAAGTTCGTCACGTCACTATCCAAATTTCGTCACAATTTTCCGAACTTCGTTATGTCTTTTTCCGAAGTTCGTCACAATAATCCGAAGTTCGTCTTAATTATCCGAATTTTGTCACGTTACTATACGAAGTTTATCACAATTATCCTAATTTCGTGACGTCACTATCCGGAGTTCGTCACAATAATCCGAAGTTCGTCACGTCACGTCACTATCCAAATTCCGTCACAATTATCCGAATTTAGTCACGTCATTATCCGAAGTTCGTTACAACACTATCCGAAGTTCGTCACGTCCTTATCCGAAGTTCATCACAGCATAATCCGAATTTTGTCACGTCAATATCCGAAGTTCGTCACAAGAATCCAAATTTCGTCACGTCACTATCCAAAGTTCGTCACAATAATCCGAAGTTCGTCACGCAATTATCCGAATTTCGTGACGTCACTATCCGGAGTTCGTCACTTCACTTAACTATCCGAATTTCGTCAAATCATCCGAATTTCGTCACGTCATTATCCGAAGTTTGTCACGTAATAATCCGAAGTTCGTCACGTCAATATCCGAATTTCGTCACAAATATCCGAATTTTGTCACGTCACTATCCGAAGTTTGTCACAATTATCCCAAGTTCGTCACGTCATAATCCGAAGTTCATCACGTCACTATCCGAATTTCGTCACATTTATCCGAAATTCGTCACGTCACTATCCGAAGTTCGTCACAATAATCCGAAGTTCGTCACGTCATTATCCGAATTTCGTCACGTCACTATCCGAAGTTAGTACCAGCGACCCACGTTGTTGGGCTCGCAGACGCCCAGCGTAAGCTGGACCTTGCCCGGCGCACCCAGCTCCAGGAGGAGCTGGAGGAGCGCGTCGCGGCTAAGGAACAGCGAGCGCAGTCTGCCCGAGCCAAGTCCGGGTACGGCGCGTCCCACGTGCTGTACGCGGACCACTCTCTCGAAGAGCTCGAGAGAATGGCGGAGGAGGACGAGGAGGGGATCGTGGAGGTCGCCTCTAAGTCCTCAAACTTGAAGGGTACCTTCCAGAAGGCCCTCAAGTGCCGGGCCGCGAGCCTGCGCGGTGTCGTCTTGGAGCTCATCAAGCGCAAGACCACCGACGAGACGCGGCAACTGCAGGCGAAGGTGGATCGCTTGCAGTCGGAGGTCAGCCAGCTGCACCAGAAGCTGGCTGAAGCCACGGCCCGGCCACAACAGGCCACGACGAGCCCTGCGGCAGAGGCCCCCCCTTCCAGCCACAACCTTGAGGACGTCATCCGCAAGGTTGTGATGGAGGAGCGGGCTTTCACGCGAGCCTGCCTGGCGGGGATCGAGGACCGGCTCCTTCCGGAAACGCGCCTCCGACCGCCGCTTGCGGCGGACAAGAGGCGGGACCGGGCGGAGCCGGTGCCTCCTACCTCACAGACCGAGGGCACCCCTCTGGAGGTCCCCCAACAGGAGGGGGACGCCCTTCTCCCTGCGACCACACCGTCCAACGAGTGGACGGAGGTGAGGCGCAGGGGGAAGGGTAAGGGGAAGAAGTCGGCAGCGGCCGTTCCCGCTGCTACCGCTTCTGTCGCCACTGCCAGCCGGTCGCAAAAGGCGACCGGCAAAGGCAAGGCGAAGCCGAAAGGGAAGGCGAAGGTGCGACTCGTCCCCCCTAAATCCGCAGCAGTCGTGGTGACCCTCACCGCGGAGGCTGCGGGGCGAGGGGAGACGTACATGTCCGTGCTGGTGCGGGCACGCGCCAACGCCGACCCTGCCCAACTGGGCATCGGCACTGTGACTTGCCGGCGGACCCAAGCCGGGGCTCGTATCTTCGAGTTCCCGGGGGCCGAGGGGGGTGCCCGCGCGGACCTCTTTGCAGCCAAGCTGCAGGAGGTCATCGCGGACACCGCCAGGGTGGTCCGACCGGTAAAGTCAGCGGTCTTGGAGGTGGCGGAGTTGGACGACTCCGTCACCAAGGAGGAGGTGGTGGCTGCGGTGGCGGCGATTGGGGGCTGTGACGTCGCCGCGGTGCAGGGCCGGAATATCCGGCCCGGCCGCGGCGGCTTGGGCGCGATTCGCCTGCAGTGCCCAATCGTCGCTGCCAAAGCCGTTCTTGCCAGGGGCCGGCTTACAGTCGGCTTCAGCTCAGGTGCGGTCCGGGCTCTCGGCGACCAGCCATTGCGGTGTTTCCGGTGCTTCGGCATCGGTCACACGCGGCCGCTGTGTCCGTCTAAAACCGACAGATCGGACACGTGCCTGCGCTGCGGCAAGGACGGCCACAAAGCCGCCTCCTGCGGGGCCGCCACACCGCGCTGCGCGGTGTGTGCCGCCAGTGGCAGCCCAGCTGACCACGTCATGAGGGGGCGGAAATGTCTTCCTCCCCCCAGGCGGGGCAAGGCTGTCGCTGCCGCTGGCGCCGCCGCTCCTGCGGCGGCTGCGGAGAGCGGTGCGATGTCCGACTGATTTCGGTCGGACGTCGCATCGCGCCGGCGTCGCGGTCTCCCGCGGACTCCCCTACCCTCTCGCTCTTAGAGAGGGGAACGGGATACGTGGCCGCCGCGCCGCCGGTGGATCTTGAGGATCCTCCTCAAGGTGGCGACGGGCGGGCGTTAGGCGCGGGTGCGCCTACGCCCGCATTGCACCCGTCACCGCCTCCGCCGGGCAATCGTCGGCGGGGACTGGACGAAAAGGCTCTGCCGGATTCCCAGTCCCCGCCATCCAAGACGAAGCGGGAACAACGCTGGTGGTTTTTAGTGGGTATACCGGGTCAGACCGGGGAGTCCCACATACCCCCCCCATCCCCCGATGGGAGGGTACGCGTAATGCATTTTCCCCAGCGTAAAAAAAAAAAAAAAAAAAAAAAAAAAAAAAAAAAAAAAAAAAAGGTTAGGTTAGGTTGGCGACGGGCGGGCGACGGTACGGGGGTGCCTTCGCCCGCATTGCACCCGTCACCACCTTTGTCGGTCCCCTAGGGGAAGCCATGCGGGGCAATCGTCGGCGGAGGACTGGACGTAAAGGCTGAGCCGGTTTCCCAGTCCCCTGCCACTTAGACGAAGCGGGAATAAAGCTGGGTTGTTTTAGTGGGTATACCGGGTCTGACCGGGGAGTCCCACATAGCCTCCCATCCCCCGATGGGCGGGTATGCGTAATTGTCATTTTTTCCCAGCGCAAACAAAAAAAAAAAAAAAAAAAAAAAAAAAAAAAAAAAAAAAAAAAAAAAAAAAAAAAAAAAAAAGGTTAGGTTAGGTTGGGGGCCAGACGAGGTGGGTAAGCTGTTCGAACGAATCATAGCTGCCCGCCTCGTCGGCCACTTGTGCGGAGACGGGCCGGATCTAGCCGAGAGCCAGTTTGGCTTTCGGCACGGGCGCTCCACCATTCACGCCGTGTCGCGTGTCAGAGTCCTGGCGGAGGAAGCAGTGTCCCGGGGCGGGGTGATGTTGGCGGTGTCCTTGGACATTTCCAACGCCTTCAACACCCTGCCCTGGAGTTGTATAAGGGAGGCACTGTGCTACCATAGGGTGCCTCCCTACCTCCGCCAACTCGTTGGGGCTTACCTGACGGAGAGGTGTGTCACCTACGTGGGACGTGATGGCGGTCACCAGCGCCCCATGTCGTGCGGTGTTCCACAGGGCTCGGTCCTCGGGCCACTCCTGTGGAACATCGGGTACGACTGGGTGCTGAGGGGCGAGCTCCAGCCGGGCGTCGACCTGACGTGTTACGCGGATGACACGCTGGTCACGGCCCGGGGGAGTTCGCACAGGGAGGCGGCGTTGTTGGCGACGGCTGCGGTCTCACAGGTGGTGGGCCGCATACGGCGCCTCGGCCTGGAGGTGGCCCTCAGCAAGACGGAGGCTATGGTTTTCCACGGCCCCCGTCGGGCGCCACCCGCCGGATCACACCTAGTGGTCGGTGGGGTTCGAATCGCTGTCGAGTCTACCATGAAGTACCTGGGATTGGTGCTCGACAGCCGTTGGGATTTCGGACCCCACTTCCGGCGGCTGGCGCCCAAGCTGTTGGGCGCGGCCGGGGCGCTGTCAACGCTGCTTCCCAATCTGGGGGGCCCGAGCGCCGCCTGTAGGCGGCTCTACGTGGGGATCGTGCGATCGATGGCCCTTTACGGGGCCCCGATCTGGGCGGCTGACCTGACGGCCGGCAGTATCGCTGTCCTGCGGAGACCGCAGCGAGCGATGGCCGTCAGAGTCATCAGGGGCTATCGCACGATCTCCTACGAGGCGGCCGGAGTACTGGCCGGATCCCCGCCCTGGGACCTGGAGGCGAAAGTACTCGCGTCACTGTACCGGTGGCGCGAGGAAATGCAGGCGCGCGGCGAGCGACCGATGCAGCAACACATAGAGTTGCGTCGGTCGCAGCTGCGCGAGGTCCTGGTGGCGGCATGGCGGGACAGGCTTTCGAGCCCTACCGCCGGCCTTGTCACTATCGAGGCGGTCCGGCCGGTGCTCGAGCGCTGGCTCGGGAGGAGGCACGGCTCCCTGTCGTTTCGGGTGACGCAGGTACTTTCCGGGCACGGTTGCTTCGGAAAGTACCTGTGTCGCATAAACAGGGAGCCGGACGCCCGGTGTCACCACTGCGTCGACTGTCGGGAGGACACGGCGCGGCATACGCTGGCAGAGTGTGCCGCTTGGGAGGAGCCGCGCCGTGCCCTCGTCTCTGGAGTAGGCAGTGACCTGTCGCTGCCGGCCGTGGTCGAGAGGATGGTCGGCAGCGTCGAGTCCTGGGACGCGGTGGTGTCCTTCTGCGAAACGGTCATCTCGCAGAAGGAGGCTGCGGAAAGGGAGAGGGAGATCACCTCCTTTCACCCTGCCCGCAGCAGACGCACCGGGCGCAGGCGGAGGGCGGACAACGCCCTCTTCCAGCCCCCCTGAATGGGTCCAGGGCGACGGACGCGGGGATGTCCGCCGCCCCCACGTACATGGACCCGAGGTGGCGGCGCGTCGTGTTCACGCGCGCCCCTCTTAGACGTCGCGAGGGGAGTCTAACACCTCACTCCCCTCGCAGACTTGGCGAAGCCCGCGGGGCCGGCACCAGTCGGGGGTCGCGGAAGTATCATCCGTTCCCGTGACCCCCGGCGCAGGTGTGAGAAGGAACACGGGGTGGTTTTTAGTCAGTAAGAGTCTGACAGACCCCTCCGCCTCCCCGGGCGGGGGACATCCATAAGGATTTTCCACCCCTAAAAAAAAAAAAAAAAAAAAAAAAAAAAAAAAAAAAAAAAAAAAAAAAAAAAAAAAAGGTTAGGTTGGGGGACCCCCCACAGCGCATACGTCCTCGTCGTGTCCCCTGGAAACTGCCCAGTTCTGACCACCGTAACGGAGTGGCAGACTGGGTAGGCCAAAGTGCGCTGTGCATCGTAGAGCACCTCTTACTGCCTTGAGTCTACGATCAAGATTATTGCGACCATCATGTCGACACCCAGACGGGACGCCTCCGGGCGTTTCCTGAAGAAAGGCCCTTCTCAGGGCCAACCCGGCGCTCAGGCGCCTGAGTCTAGCCGCGCGCCTTCTGCGGCCAGCTCATACGGAGGGAGTGAGTCGTTTGGGTCTCTGGACTCAGACGACTCATTCAGTCTGTCGGAGGTCGAGGGCTCCCGGTCGCGCAAGCGAATCCACCAGAGCGGTGGGTCCGGGGGCTCCTCGGCCTCTACGTCGACGGGGCTGCCGAAGGCCAAAAGGCCGACGGTGGCACCAGCGACCCATGATGTTGGGCTTGCTGATGCCCAGCGAAAGCTAGACCTTGCCCGGCGCGCTCAGCTCCAAGAGGAGCTGGAGGAGCGCGTCGCGGCAAAGGAGAAGAGAGCACAATCCGCCCGGGGCGGGTCCGGGTACGGCGCGTCTCGCGTGCTGTACGCGGACCACTCTCTGGCGGAGCTCGAGAAGATGGCGATGGAGGACGAGGAGGGGATCGTAGAGGTCGCCTCCAAGTCCTCAAACTTGAAGGGCACATTTCAGAAGGCCCTCAAGTGCCGGGCCGCGAGCCTGCGCGGTGTCGTCGCTGAGTTGCTTCAGCGAACGGCAACCGACGAGACGCGGCAACTGCAGGCGAAGGTCGATCGCCTGCAGTCGGAGGTCAGCCAGCTGCACCAGAAGCTGGCTGAAGCCACGGCCCGGCCACAACAGGCCGCGACGAGCCCTGCCGCAGAGGCCCTTCCCTCCAGCCGCAGCCTTGAGGACACCATCCGCAAGGTTGTGATGGAGGAGAGGGCCTTCACGCGAGCATGCCTGGCGGGGATCGAGGACCGGCTCCTTCCAGAGGCGCGCCTCCGACCGCCGCTTGCGGCGGACAAGAGGCGGGACCGGGTGGAGCCGGTGCCTCCTACCCCACAGGCCGAGGGCACCCTTGCGGAGGTCCCCCAGCAGGAGGGGGACGCCCTTCTCCCTGCGACCACACCGTCCAACGAGTGGACGGAGGTGAGGCGCAAGGGGAAGGGTAAGGGTAAGAAGTCGGCAGCGGCCGTTCCCGCTGCTGCCGCTTCTGTCGCCACTGCCAGCCAGTCGCCTGCGACCGGCAAAGGCAAGGCGAAGGGGAGCGGCTGGTCCCCCCTAAAACCGCAGCAGTCGTGGTGACCCTCACCGCGGAGGCTGCGGGGCGAGGGGAGACCTACATGTCCGTGCTGGTGCGGGCACGCGCCAATGCCAACCCTGCCCAACTGGGCTTAGGCACTGTGACCTGCCGGCGGACCCAAGCCGGGGCTCGTATTTTCGAGTTCCCGGGAGCCGAGGGGGGTGCCCGCGCGGACCTCTTTGCAGCCAAGCTGCAGGAGGTCATCGCGGACACCGCCAAGGTGGTCCGACCGGTAAAGTCAGCGGTCATAGAGGTGGCGGAGTTGGACGACTCCGTCACCAAAGAGGAGGTGGTGGCTGCGGTGGCGGCGATTGGGGGCTGCGACGTCGCTGCGGTGCAGGGCCGGGATATCCGGCCCGGCCGCGGCGGCTTGGGCGCGCTTCGCCTGCGGTGCCCAATCGCTGCTGCTAAAGCCGTTCTTGCCAAGGGCCGGCTTACAGTCGGCTTCAGTGCGGGTGTGGTCCGGGCTCTCGCCGACCAGCCCATGCGGTGTTTCCGGTGCTTCGGCATCGGACACACCCGGCCGCTGTGTCCGTCTCCGATCGACAGGTCGGACACGTGCCTGCACTGCGGCAAGGACGGTCACAAAGCCGCCTCCTGCGGGGCCGCCACGCCACACTGCGCAGTGTGCGCCGCCAGTGGCCGCCCAGCGGGCCATGTGATGAGGGGGAGGAAATGTCTTCCTCCTCCCAAGCGGGGCAAAGCTGCCGCTGCCTTTGGCGCCGCTCCTGCGGCGGTTGCGGAGGGTGGTGCGATGTCCGACTAACTCAGGTCGGACGTCGCATCGCACCGGCGTCGCGGTCTTCCGCGGACTCTCCTCCCCTCTCGCTCTAGAGAGGGGAACGGGATACGCGGCCGCCGCGCCGCCGGTGGATCGTCGGGTAAGGCTGGCGTGGTGGTGGTGCGTGCGGGCTGAGCTGTTGGAGGTGCTGTTTCCAGGCCCTTCATCCGTTTGCTGAGCTCGAAGAGGGTCCGCAAACACTTGTCCGACTGCGTCTCCAGGAAGGTCTTTATATCCTTCCTCATCTGAGGGTAGTCCTTAACCTTTGCTGGGATGTCTTCGAAGGTTCTCATGACCTCCTGGAGAAGCTTGTCGTTCGATTGGGCGGCATATATGTCGCACTGCCTGCTATATGCCTCCATAATGTCTACGGACCGTCTCTTCCGCTCCGGCCTCCGGATGAAGGTCCTGGCTGCGTCCAGCGCTTGTCCAGGTGGGCTCTTGGGGCTGGGAGTAGCGGTGCGAGCGACGACGCCAGAGGTCCCTGCCGTAGACGGCTGGGGAGGTCCGGCTGTGTTCTCCTGTGGACCGCTGGCGCCGGCGCCCGCCTCTCTCCTCGTTACTGGGGTGCGAATTCCGAGCCCCATTTTGTGTCTAGCGTGTGTAATGTGTGTTGTGTGTAAAGGGCACAACGAGAGGTAGGAATGCGTCTGTGTCAATATAAGATAAAAATATACTATAATATTGTGTGTAAACCCTGTATAGGGGGGTGAGTAATTTGACCCTGTAAAGGGGGGTCAAAGTGTCGCTGTCAATATATGTCAAAAGAAAAAACAAAATAAAACAAAAAAAATTTTTAACAAAAAAATTTTTGTCGAAAATTTTCTAAGTCCCTATAATATAAAAGGGGTGGGAACGGGTCAAATTTGGGGGGGGAGGGTACCTCTTATAAGGTTTATGCCGTGGTGTCTGACACCACAAAGGCCGAATTTGAGGTCAGAATCACGGTATCTCCTCTCGTTCTCAAGTTATGGGTATTTCTAGGTGGAAGGGGTGGGGGAGGGTCCAAATGGGGGGGGGAGGGTACCTCTTGGGCGACTTTCACCGTGGTGTCTACGACACCACAGAGGCTGGATTTGAGGTCGGTTTTTTGCTATCTCCTCCCGTTCCCGAGATATGACAGGGTTAGGGTTTAGGAAAAACCTAACCCTTCTTTATGCGCAGTCGGGTAGATCTTCCAGTTGGCCTAGCTGGGTCTACACTGCTCCGATTTTGGCGTGAGTGGGCTCTTTTGTTTGGCCTTGTTGAGCTCTTTCTAGTTTTCTAGGTTCCAGAATAGGGGGTAGGGGTGGGGGTGGGGGTAGGTTGAGGGGGTGTCCAGAAAAGTGGGCTTGTTCTGCTAGTGTAGCAACGGCCACTTGTTTTCTGACAAGCTGAGGGTGTGGGGGTGGGGGGTGGGGGGTGTGGGGGGTGGTTGAATTTAAGTGTGATTTCCAGTTAGCAATAGGTTCGTCTATGTTTATTGAGGCGGAAAGAATTTTATAATAAGTAGATTTATTTCGGGGGGGGGGGAAAGGGGTTGTTAAGGGGGGGGTCCAAAATGTAGTTCTAACGCAAAGTGTGGCTGAGGGCCACCTGCAGTGTTTTTACGGGAAATATTTTAGGGGGGGGGGGGGGAGGGTTGTGTATAAGGGGGGGGGGGGTATGTCCCGGAAGGGTAGTGATTATGGCTTAAGGCCTAAGAAATATGTGCAAAAATTTTTCTTAAAATTTTTTATAAGATGAGTGATCTCTGCCTACCTCACTTGTATCTACGAATGTAAACAAACTAAGACTTGAGGAGAAACTTTTATTCGGGGAGATTTTGCCCAAAGTGGGGAAAATTACGTAGTTTGAAAAACTACTTTTTTGTTTTCAATTATATTTGAATTACATGGGGGTAACTTAGTAAAGGGGGGCTCAGAACCGTTTTTAGCGGTGTTATTTTTTGAAAAAGGGGGGTGTAGTTCTGCGTGCACTTATTTTTAAAATATTAAATTACTAATCTTAAACACTATACAAAAATGACCAACTGCTATTTGCCGTTTTCGTGCGGTTGGTAAACAAGTCGCCCTTAACTGTTTCTTAAATTAGCTCAGCTTATATTCAACCTAAAATTATTTTATAAACAGATAAACTTAGAGTAGGATGCTGTTATCAATTTAGGCCCTTTAAAAGTCGGGCGTCTCTAAAAGAGGGCGAGCAGCTATTTCCCGAAAAAGCCGGAACCACCGGCTCCAGCTGAGGCTTCGGCACCAGCTAGGAAGGCCCAAGGACCGCCCAGGGTAAGAGCCCCACGCTCCGCGGCTGTAGTCATTACACTGCAGCCCGGAGCCGCCGAAAGGGGCGTCACCTATAAGGCCGTCCTGACCGAGGCGAAGGCCAAAGTCGCGTTCCCCGACCTCGGCACACCGACCGGCTTCAAGATGAGGCCGGCGCTGACGGGAGCGCGGCTGCTGGAGGTGTCCGGTGCCTCAAGCGTCGAAAAGGCGGACATGCTGGCCGCCAAACTGAGGGAGGTCCTCAATCCGGAGGACGTCCGGGTCTCCAGACCGATGAAGACCGCCGAGCTGCGCGTCGATGGTCTGGACGACTCGGTGACCCCGGAGGAGGTCGTGGCGGCCGTCGCCCGAGCCGGTGGGTGTCCGCCAGGGGACGTGCGGACTGGAGAGATCCGCACCCGCGCCTCCGGGCTGGGTGCGATCTGGGTGCGGTGCCCGGTGGCTGCGGCCCAAAAGGTGAGTGACGCCGGGCGCCTGTTGGTGGGGTGGGTTGCAGCGAGGGTGAAGTTGCTGCAACCCAGGGCATTGCGGTGCTATAGGTGCCTCGACATTGGGCATGTCGGGTGCCGTTGCGCCTCCAAAATCGACCGCAGCGGTCTTTGTTACCGCTGCAGTCAGCCCGGCCACAAGGCGGCCCAGTGCTCTGGGGCGCCAAACTGCTGCCTCTGTACAGCGGCAGGGAGGAACCCCGAGCACCGAGTGGGCAGTCATGCCTGTGGCGCCCCCACCAAGGGGAAGAACAGAAGGAGTAGGGGTGGCGAGGCTGCCGGGGGCTCTTTACACCCCCCGCAGCCTGGCTGCCCCTCGGCCGACTCTCGGTCCGGGACTGGAGCTGTGGAGGAGATGAACTGTGCCTAATGGCGCTGTTACGTCTCCTCCAGGGCAATATCAACCACTGTGCCAGAGCTCAGGATCTCTTGCTCCAGAGCATGGCACAGTGGTCGATTGACGTGGCCGTGGTCGCCGAGCCTTATTTTGTACCCCCCAGAGACAACTGGGTGGGGGACCTGGATGGCTTGGTGGCCATCATTGGCGGGGCTCTGAGCAGTCCGTCCCGAGGTCGCGGCTGGGTGGCCGCCCTCGCGGACGGCGTCGGCACTGTTGGGGTATATTTCTCTCCCAACAAGAGCCTCGCCGACTTCGAGAGCTTCCTTGTCGAGTTGGGTGCCGTCGTGGACCGCCTCCACCCTCGCCCTGTGCTGTTGCTGGGTGATCTAAACGCCAAATCTGCGGCGTGGGGATCCCCAGTGACCGATGCTAGGGGTGAGGCGCTGGAGGAGCTGCACCAGAAGCTGGCTGAAGCCACGGCCCGGCCACAACAGGCCGCGACGAGCCCTGCCGCAGAGGCCCCCCCCTCCAGCCGCAACCTTGAGGACGTCATCCGCAAGGTTGTGATGGAGGAGCGGGCCTTCACGCGAGCCTGCCTGGCGGGGATCGAGGACCGGCTCCTTCCGGAGACGCGCCTCCGACCGCCGCTTGCGGCGGACAAGAGGCGGGACCGGGTGGAGCCGGTGCCTCCTACCCCACAGGCCGAGGGCCCCCCTCAGGAGGTCCCCCAGCAGGAGGAGGACGCCCTTCTCCCTGCGACCACACCGTCCAACGAGTGGACGGAGGTGCGGCGCAAGGGGAAGGGTAAGGGGAAGAAGTCGGCAGCGGCCGTTCCCGCTGCTGCCGCTTCTGTCGCCACTGCCAGCCAGTCGAAGGCGACCGGCAAAGGCAAGGCGAAGCCGAAAGGGAAGGCGAAGGTGCGACTCGTCCCCCCTAGATCCGCAGCAGTCGTGGTGACACTCACCGCGGAGGCTGCGGGGCGAGGGGAGACGTACATGTCCGTGCTGGTGCGGGCACGCGCCAACGCCGACCCTGCCCAACTGGGCATCGGCGCTGTGACTTGTCGGCGGACCCAGGCCGGGGCTCGTATCTTCGAGTTCCCGGGAGCCGAAGGGGGTGCCCGCGCGGACCCCTTTGCAGCCAAGCTGCAGGAGGCCATCGCGGACACCGCCAAGGTGGTCCGCCCTACAAAGTCAGCGGTCTTGGAGGTGGCGGAGTTGGACGACTCCGTCACCAAGGAGGAGGTGGTGGCTGCGGTGGCGGCGATTGGGGGCTGCGACGTCGCCGCGGTGCAGGGCCGGAATATCCGGGCCGGCCGCGGCGGCTTGGGCGCGCTTCGCCTGCGGTGCCCAATCGCTGCTGCCAAAGCCGTCCTTGCCAAGGGCCGGCTTACAGTCGGCTTCAGTTCAGGTACGGTCCGGGCTCTCGCCGACCAGCCCATGCGGTGTTTCCGGTGCTTCGGCATCGGACACACCCGGCCGCTGTGTCCGTCGCCGATCGACAGGTCGGACACGTGCCTGCGCTGCGGCAAGGACGGCCACAAAGCCACCTCCTGCGGGGCCGCCACGCCACACTGCGCAGTGTGCGCCGCCGGTGGCCGCCCAGCAGACCATGTGATGAGGGGGAGGAAATGTCTTCCTCCCCCCAAGCGGGGCAAAGCTGCCGCTGTCACTGGCGCCGCTCCCGCGGCGGTTGCGGAGGGTGGTGCGATGTCCGACTGATTTCGGTCGGACGTCGCATCGCACCGGCGTCGCGGTCTTCCGCGGACTCTCCTCTCCTCTCGCTCTAGAGAGGGGAACGAGATACGCGGCCGCCGCGCCGCCGGTGGATCGTGAGGGTCATCCTCAAGGTGGCGACGGGCGGGCGATAGGCGCGGGGGCGCCTACGCCCGCATTGCACCCGTCACCGCCCCGCCGGGCAATCGTCGGCGGGGACTGGACGAAAAGGCTCTGCCGGATTCCCAGTCCCCGTCATTCAGGACGAAGCGGGAACAACGCTGGTGGTTTTTAGTGGGTATACCGGGTCAGACCGGGGAGTCCCACATACCCCCCCCATCCCCCGATGGGAGGGTATGCGTAATGCATTTTCCCCAGCGCAAAAAAAAAAAAAAAAAAAAAAAAAAAAGGTTAGGTTGGGGGTGGGGGACCCCCCACAGCGCATACGTCCTCGTCGTGTCCCCTGGAAACTGCCCAGTTCTGACCACCGTAACGGAGTGGCAGACTGGGTAGGCCAAAGTGCGCTGTGCATCGTAGATCATCCAAAGCCTTGTCGAGTCTACGAACGATTTGTCTTCATCATGTCGACCCCTAGACGGGACGCCTCCGGGCGTTTCCTTAAGAAGGGCCCTTCTAAGGGCAAACCCGGCGCTCAGGCGCCTGAGACTGGCCGCGCGCCTTCTGCGGCCAGCTCAATTGAGAGGAGTGAGTCGTTTGGGTCCCTTTTGGACTCAGACGACTCACTGTTTGTGTCGGACGTCGAGGACTCCCGGCCGCGAAAGCGAGCCCACCAGAGCGGTGGGTCCGGGGGCTCCTCGGCCTCCACTTCGACGGGGCTGCCGAAGGCGAAGAAGCCGGCGGTAGCACCAGCGACCCACACCGTTGGGCTCGCTGACGCCCAGCGAAAGCTGGACCTTGCCCGGCGCGCTCAGCTCCAGGAGGAGCTTGAGGAGCGCGTCGCGGCAAAGGAGAAGAGAGCACAATCCGCCCGGGGCGGGTCCGGGTACGGCGCGTCTCGCGTGCTGTACGTGGACCACTCTCTGGCGGAGCTCGAAAGGATGGCGATAGAGGACGAGGAGGGGATCGTAGAGGTCGCCTCCAAGTCCTCAAACTTGAAGGGTACCTTTACGAAGGCCCTCAAGTGCCGGGCCGCGAGCCTGCGCGGGGTCGTCGCTGAGCTGCTTCAGCGAACGGCCACCGACGAGACGCGGCAACTGCAGGCGAAGGTGGATCGCCTGCAGTCGGAGGTCAGCCAGCTGCACCAGAAGCTGGCTGAAGCCACGGCCCGGCCACAACAGGCCGCGACGAGCCCTGCCGCAGAGGCCCCCCCCTCCAGCCGCAACCTTGAGGACGTCATCCGCAAGGTTGTGATGGAGGAGCGGGCCTTCACGCGAGCCTGCCTGGCGGGGATCGAGGACCGGCTCCTTCCGGAGACGCGCCTCCGACCGCCGCTTGCGGCGGACAAGAGGCGGGACCGGGTGGAGCCGGTGCCTCCTACCCCACAGGCCGAGGGCCCCCCTCAGGAGGTCCCCCAGCAGGAGGAGGACGCCCTTCTCCCTGCGACCACACCGTCCAACGAGTGGACGGAGGTGCGGCGCAAGGGGAAGGGTAAGGGGAAGAAGTCGGCAGCGGCCGTTCCCGCTGCTGCCGCTTCTGTCGCCACTGCCAGCCAGTCGAAGGCGACCGGCAAAGGCAAGGCGAAGCCGAAAGGGAAGGCGAAGGTGCGACTCGTCCCCCCTAGATCCGCAGCAGTCGTGGTGACCCTCACCGCGGAGGCTGCGGGGCGAGGGGAGACGTACATGTCCGTGCTGGTGCGGGCACGTGCCAACGCCAACCCTGCCCAACTGGGCATCGGCAGTGTGACCTGCCGGCGGACCCAAGCCGGGGCTCGTATTTTCGAGTTCCCGGGAGCCGAGGGGGGTGCCCGCGCGGACCTCTTTGCAGCCAAGCTGCAGGAGGTCATCGCGGACACCGCCACGGTGGTCCGCCCGGTAAAGTCAGCGGCCTTGGAGGTGGCGGAGTTGGACGACTCCGTCACCAAGGAGGAGGTGGTGGCTGCGGTGGCGGCGATTGGGGGCTGTGACGTCGCCGCGGTGCAGGGCCGGAATATCCGGCCCGGCCGCGGCGGCTTGGGCGCGATTCGCCTGCAGTGCCCAATCGTCGCTGCCAAAGCCGTTCTTGCTGGGGGCCGGCTTTCAGTCGGCTTCAGCTCAGGTGCGGTCCGGGCTCTCGCCAACCAGCCATTGCGGTGTTTCCGGTGCTTCGGCACCGGACACACGCGGCCGCTGTGTCCATCTCCGGTCGACAGATCGGACACGTGCCTGCGCTGCGGCAAGGACGGCCACAAAGCCGCCTCCTGCGGGGCCGCCACACCGCACTGCGCGGTGTGTGCCGCCAGTGGCAGCCCAGCTGACCACGTGATGAGGGGGAGGAAGTGTAATCCTCCCCCCAAGCGGGGCAAAGCTGTCGCTGCCGCTGGCGCCGCCGCTCCTGCGGCGGCTGCGGAGAGCGGTGCGATGTCCGACTGATTCCGGTCGGATGTCGCATCGCGCCGGCGTCGCGGTCCTCCACGGACTCCCCTACCCTCTCGCTCTTAGAGAGGGGAACGGGATACGTGGCCGCCGCGCCGCCGGTAGGTCTTGAGGATCCTCCTCAAGGTGGCGACGGGCGGGCGTTAGGCGCGGGGGCGCCTACGCCCGCATTGCACCCGTCACCGCCTCCGCCGGGCAATCGTCGGCGGGGACTGGACGAAAAGGCTCTGCCGGATTCCCAGTCCCCGCCATCCAAGACGAAGCGGGAACAACGCTGGTGGTTTTTAGTGGGTATACCGGGTCAGACCGGGGAGTCCCACATACCCCCCCCCATCCCCCGATGGGAGGGTATGCGTAATGCATTTTCCCCAGCGCAAAAAAAAAAAAAAAAAAAAAAAAAAAAAAAAAAAAAAAAAAAAAAAAGGTTACGTTAGGTTGGGGGACCCCCCACAGCGCATACGTCCTCGTCGTGTCCCCTGGAAACTGCCCAGTTCTGACCACCGTAACGGAGTGGCAGACTGGGTAGGCCAAAGTGCGCTGTGCATCGTAGATCATCCAAGCCTTGTGAGTCTACGAAAACGCCTGCGATCATAATGTCGACCCCTAGGCGGGACGCCTCCGGGCGATTTTTAAAGAAAAAGGGCGCTCAGGTGCCTGAGGCTAGCCGCGCGCCTTCTGCGGCCAGCTCTCTGGAGAGGAGTGAGTCGTTTGGGTCCCTGTTGGACTCAGACGACTCACTGTTTGTGTCGGACGTCGAGGACTCCCGGCCGCGAAAGCGAGCCCACCAGAGCGGTGGGTCCGGGGGCTCCTCGGCCTCCACTTCGACGGGGCTGCCGAAGGCTAAGAAGCCGACGGTGGCACCAGCGATCCATACCGTTGGGCTCGCTGATGCCCAGCGGAAGCTGGACCTTGCCCGGCGCGCTCAGCTCCAGGAGGAGCTGGAGGAGCGCGTCGCGGCTAAGGAAAAGCGTGCTCAGTCCGCCCGGGGTGGGTCCGGGTACGGCGCGTCCCGCGTGCTGTACGCGGACCACTCTCTGGCGGAGCTTGAGAGGATGGCGGTGGAGGATGAGGAGGGGATCGTCGAGGTCGCCTCCAAGTCCTCCAACCTAAAGGGGACCTTCCAGAAGGCCCTCAAGTGCCGGGCCGCGAGCCTGCGCGGTGTCGTCGCTGAGCTGTTGCAGCGAACGGCCACCGACGAGACGCGGCAACTGCAGGCGAAGGTGGATCGCCTGCAGTCGGAGGTCAGCCAGCTGCACCAGAAGCTGGCTGAAGCCACGGCCCGGCCACAACAGGCCGCGACGAGCCCTGCCGCAGAGGCCCTTCCCTCCAGCCGCAGCCTTGAGGACACCATCCGCAAGGTTGTGATGGAGGAGAGGGCCTTCACGCGAGCATGCCTGGCGGGGATCGAGGACCGGCTCCTTCCGGAGACGCGCCTCCGACCGCCGCTTGCGGCGGACAAGAGGCGGGACCGGGTGGAGCCGGTGCCTCCTACCCCACAGGCCGAGGGCACCCCTCTGGAGGTCCCCCAACAGGAGGGGGACGCCCTTCTCCCTGCGACCACACCGTCCAACGAGTGGACGGAGGTGAAGCGCAGGAAGAAGGGTAAGGGGAAAAAGTCGGCGGCGGCCGTTCCCGCTGCTGCCGCCACTGCCGCTTCTGCCAGCCAGTCGCCTGCGACCGGCAAGGGCAAGAAGCAGAAGGGGAAAGGGAAGGCGAAGGTGCGACTCGTCCCCCCTAAATCCGCAGCAGTCGTGGTGACCCTCACCGCGGAGGCTGCGGGTCGAGGGGAGACGTACATGTCCGTGCTGGTGCGGGCACGTGCCAACGCCAACCCTGCCCAACTGGGCATCGGCAGTGTGACCTGCCGGCGGACCCAAGCCGGGGCTCGTATTTTCGAGTTCCCGGGAGCCGAGGGGGGTGCCCGCGCGGACCTCTTTGCAGCCAAGCTGCAGGAGGTCATCGCGGACACCGCCACGGTGGTCCGCCCGGTAAAGTCAGCGGCCTTGGAGGTGGCGGAGTTGGACGACTCCGTCACCAAGGAGGAGGTGGTGGCTGCGGTGGCGGCGATTGGGGGCTGTGACGTCGCCGCGGTGCAGGGCCGGAATATCCGGCCCGGCCGCGGCGGCTTGGGCGCGATTCGCCTGCAGTGCCCAATCGTCGCTGCCAAAGCCGTTCTTGCCAGGGGCCGGCTATCAGTCGGCTTCAGTTCAGGTGCGGTCCGGGCTCTCGGCGACCAGCCATTGCGGTGTTTCCGATGCTTCGGCATCGGTCACACGCGGCCGCTGTGTCCGTCTAAAACCGACAGATCGGACACGTGCCTGCGCTGCGGCAAGGACGGCCACAAAGCCGCCTCCTGCGGGGCCGCCACACCGCGCTGCGCGGTGTGTGCCGCCAGTGGCAGCCCAGCTGACCACGTCATGAGGGGGCGGAAATGTCTTCCTCCCCCCAGACGGGGCAAGGCTGTTGCTGCCGCTGGCGCCGCCGCTCCTGCGGCGGCTGCGGAGAGCGGTGCGATGTCCGACTGATTCCGGTCGGATGTTGCATCGCGCCGGCGTCGCGGTCCTCCACGGACTCTCCTCCCCTCTCGCTCTAGAGAGGGGAACGGGATACGCGGCCGCCGCGCCGCCGGTGGATCGTGAGGATCATCCTCAAGGTGGCGACGGGCGGGCGATAGGCGCGGGGGCTCCTACGCCCGCATTGCACCCGTCACCGCCCCGCCGGGCAATCGTCGGCGGGGACTGGACGAAAAGGCTCTGCCGGATTCCCAGTCCCCGCCATTCAGGACGAAGCGGGAACACGCTGGTGGTTTTTAGTGGGTATACCGGGTCAGACCGGGGAGTCCCACATACCCCCCCCATCCCCCGATGGGAGGGTATGCGTAATGCATTTTCCCCAGCGTTAAAAAAAAAAAAAAAAAAAAAAAAAAAAAAAAAAAAAAAAAAAAAAAGGTTACGTTAGGTTAGGTTAGGTTGGGGGACCCCCCACAGCGCATACGTCCTCGTCGTGTCCCCTGGAAACTGCCCAGTTCTGACCACCGTAACGGAGTGGCAGACTGGGTAGGCCAAAGTGCGCTGTGCATCGTAGAGCACCACTCTGTCTTGTTGTCTACGAACCAGATTGCGACCATCATGTCGACACCCAGACGGGACGCCTCCGGGGGGCGTTTCCTAAAGAAAAAGGGCCCTTTTCAGGGCCAACCCGGCGCTCAGACGCCCGAGACTAGCCGCGCGCCTTCTGCGGCCAGCTCTGTTGAGAGGAGTGAGTCGTTTGGGTCTTTGTTGGACTCAGACGACTCACTCTTTGTGTCGGACGTCGAGGACTCCCGGCCGCGAAAGCGAGCCCACCAGAGCGGTGGGTCCGGGGGCTCCTCGGCCTCCACGTCGACGGGGCTGCCGAAGGCCAAGAAGCCGGCGGTCGCACCAGCGACCCATACCGTTGGGCTAGCCGACGCCCAACGGAAGCTGGACCTAGCCCGGCGCGCTCAGCTCCAGGAGGAGCTGGAGGAGCGCGTCGCGGCAAAGGAAAAGCGGGCCCAGTCCGCCCGAGCGAGGTCCGGGTACGGCGCGTCCCACGTGCTGTACGCGGACCACTCACTGGCGGAGCTGGAGAAGATGGCGGAGGAGGACAAGGAGGGGATCGTAGAGGTCGCCTCCAAGTCCTCAAACTTGAAGGGTACCTTCCAGAAGGCCCTCAAGTGCCGGGCCGCGAGCCTGCGCGGTGTCGTCGCTGAACTGCTTCAGCGGACGGCCACCGACGAGACGCGGCAACTGCAGGCGAAGGTCGATCGCCTGCAGTCGGAGGTCAGCCAGCTGCACCAGAAGCTGGCTGAAGCCACGGCCCGGCCACAACAGGCCGCGACGAGCCCTGCCGCAGAGGCCCTTCCCTCCAGCCGCAACCTTGAGGACACCATCCGCAAGGTTGTGATGGAGGAGAGGGCCTTCACGCGAGCATGCCTGGCGGGGATCGAGGACCGGCTCCTTCCGGAGACGCGCCCCCGACCGCCGCTTGCGGCGGACAAGGGGCGGGACCGGGTGGAGCCGGTGCCTCCTACCCCACAGGCCGAGGGCACCCTTGCGGAGGTCCCCCAGCAGGAGGAGGACGCCCTTCTCCCTGCGACCACACCGTCCAACGAGTGGACGGAGGTGAGGCGCAGGGGGAAGGGTAAGGGTAAGAAGTCGGCAGCGGCCGTTCCCGCTGCTGCCGCTTCTGTCGCCACTGCCAGCCAGTCGCCTGCGACCGGCAAAGGCAAGGCGAAGGGGAAAGGGAAGGCAAAGGCGCGGCTGGTCCCCCCTAAAACCGCAGCAGTCGTGGTGACTCTCACCGCGGAGGCTGCGGGGCGAGGGGAGACCTACATGTCCGTGCTGGTGCGGGCACGCGCCAATGCCAACCCTGCCCAACTGGGCCTAGGCACTGTGACCTGCCGGCGGACCCAAGCCGGGGCTCGTATTTTCGAGTTCCCTGGAGCCGAGGGGGGTGCCCGCGCGGACCTCTTTGCAGCCAAGCTGCAGGAGGTCATCGCGGACACCGCCAAGGTGGTCCGCCCGGTCAAAACAGCGGTCTTGGAGGTGGCGGAGTTGGACGACTCCGTCACCAAGGAGGAGGTGGTGGCTGCGGTGGCGGCGATTGGGGGCTGTGACGTCGCCGCGGTGCAGGGTCGGAATATCCGGCCCGGCCGCGGCGGCATGGGCGCGATTCGCCTGCAGTGCCCAATCGTCGCTGCCAAAGCCGTTCTTGCCAGGGGCCGGCTTTCAGTCGGCTTCAGCTCAGGTGCGGTCCGGGCTCTCGGCGACCAGCCATTGCGGTGTTTCCGGTGCTTCGGCATCGGTCACACGCGGCCGCTGTGTCCGTCTAAAACCGACAGGTCGGACACGTGCCTGCGCTGCGGCAAGGACGGTCACAAAGCCGCCTCCTGCGGGGCCGCCACGCCACACTGCGCAGTGTGCGCCGCCAGTGGCCGCCCAGCGGGCCATGTGATGAGGGGGAGGAAATGTCTTCCTCCCCCCAAGCGGGGCAAAGCTGCCGCTGCCACTGGCGCCGCTCCTGCGGCGGTTTCGGAGGGTGGTGCGATGTCCGACTAACTCAGGTCGGACGTCGCATCGCACCGGCGTCGCGGTCTTCCGCGGACTCTCCTCCCCTCTCACTCTAGAGAGGGGAACGGGATACGCGGCCGCCGCGCCGCTGGTGGATCGTGAGGATCATCCTCAAGGTGGCGACGGGCAGGCGATAGGCGCGGGGGCGCCTACGCCCGCATTGCACCCGTCACCGCCCCGCCGGGCAATCGTCGGCGGGGACTGGACGAAAAGGCTCTGCCGGTTTCCCAGTCCCCTCCATTCAGGACGAAGCGGGAACAACGCTGGTGGTTTTTAGTGGGTATACCGGGTCAGACCGGGGAGTCCCACATACCCCCCCCATCCCCCGATGGGAGGGTATGCGTAATGCATTTTCCCCAGCGTAAAAAAAAAAAAAAAAAAAAAAAAAAAAAAAAAAAAAAAAAAAAAAAAAAAAAAAAGGTTAGGTTAGGTTGGGGGACCCCTCACAGTGCTTGCGTCCACGTCGCGTCCCCTGGAAACGACCCAGTACTGACCACCGTATTGCAGTGCCAGACTGGGTCGGCCAAAGTGCACTGTGGCGGCTGTGCCGCTAGACGTGGGTTCGATTCCCGCTTGGGATGGATGTTTGTGTGTGTTTGGAGGTGTGTGATTGGGTTTGTTGGCTGTTTGGTGCCCATGGCACAGGAATAGTTACTCTCTGGACTCAGACGACTCGCTGGTTGGTGCGTCGGACGTGGAAGTCCCTCGGTCGTGGTAACGAGTCCGCGGGGGCGGTTTTGTCCGAGGGGGTCTCGGCTTCAGGGTCGACGGGGTTGCCAAGGCTGGAGCGCCGACGGTGGCCTCGGAGACCTCTGTCGTGGGGGGAGATGGCCCTGGAGGGGGCCAGTCTCTCCTCCGGGCCGCTCTCTGTCGGACTCTGACTTTGGGGCTGCTCATTTTTTATGGTGAGCGCGATCGTTGTGCTGTGTCTGGGTATGACTTGCGAGTAAAGTGTGTATGTTCAGAGGTGTTTACATTTATTTATTATTTATTTATTTATTTATCATTTAAGAAAGAAAGAAAAGAAAGAAAGAAAGTGTGTGTGTTTGGCCGCGTGTGATTGGGTTTGTTGGCTGTTTGGTGCCCATGGCACAGGAATAGTTACTCTCTGGACTCAGACGACTCACTGATTGGTGCGTCGGACGTGGAAGTCCCTCGGTCGTGGTAACGAGTCCGCGGGGGCGGTTTTGTCCAAGGGGGTCTCGGCTTCAGGGTCGACGGGGTTGCCGAGGCTGGAGCGCCGACGGTGACCTCGGAGACCTCTGTCGTGGGGGGAGATGGCCCTGGAGGGGGCCAGTCTCTCCTCCGGGCCGCTCTCTGTCGGACTCTGACTTTGGGGCTGCTCATTTTTTATGGTGAGCGCGATCGTTGTGCTGTGTCTGGGTGTGACTTGCGAGTAAAGTGTGTATGTTCAGAGGTGTTTATTTATTTATTTATTATTTATTTATTTATTTATCATTTAAGAAAGAAAGAAAAGAAAGAAAGAAAGTGTGTGTGTTTGGTCGCGTGTGATTGGGTTTGTTGGCTGTTTGGTGCCCATGGCACAGGAATAGTTACTCTCTGGACTCAGACGACTCACTGATTGGTGCGTCGGACGTGGAAGTCCCTCGGTCGTGGTAACGAGTCCGCGGGGGCGGTTTTGTCCGAGGGGGTCTCGGCTTCAGGGTCGACGGGGTTGCCAAGGCTGGAGCGCCGACGGTGACCTCGGAGACCTCTGTCGTGGGGGGAGATGGCCCTGGAGGGGGCCAGTCTCTCCTCCGGGCCGCTCTCTGTCGGACTCTGACTTTGGGGCTGCTCATTTTTTATGGTGAGCGCGACGTTGTGCTGTGTCTGGGTGTGACTTGCGAGTAAAGTGTGTATGTTCAGAGGTGTTTATTTATTATTTATTTATTTATTATTTATCACTATCTTGCGGAAGCGGGTCCGAGGGGGTGGTTTGTCCGAGGGCGCCTTGGCTTCAGGGTCGACGGGGTTGCCAAGGCCGGAGGGCCGGCGGTAGCCTCGGAGGCCCATGTCGTGGGGGGGGATGGCCCTGGTGGGGGTCGATCTCTCCCCCGAACTGCTTTCTCGGACTCGGACTTTCAAGCGGTTCACGGTGGCGACGGGCGGGCGACGGTACGGGGGTGCCTTCGCCCGCATTGCACCCGTCACCACCTTTGTCGGTCCCCTAGGGGAAGCCATGCGGGGCAATCGTCGGCGGAGGACTGGACGTAAAGGCTGTGCCGGTTTCCCAGTCCCCTGCCACTTAGACGAAGCGGGAATAAAGCTGGGTTGTTTTAGTGGGTATACCGGGTCTGACCGGGGAGTCCCACATAGCCTCCCATCCCCCGATGGGCGGGTATGCGTAATTGTCATTTTTTCCCAGCGCAAACAAAAAAAAAAAAAAAAAAAAAGGTTAGGTTGGGGGACCCCCCACAGCGCATACGTCCTCGTCGTGTCCCCTGGAAACTGCCCAGTTCTGACCACCGTAACGGAGTGGCAGACTGGGTAGGCCAAAGTGCGCTGTGCATCGTAGCTAATCACATCAGCCTTGCAGAGCTACGAACAAGCCGTGATCGCCATGTCGACCCCTAGACGTGACGCCTCTGGGCGATTTTTAAAGAAGGGCCCTTCCAAGGGCAAACCCGGCGCTCAGGCGCCTGAGACTGGCCGCGCGCCTTCTGCGGCCAGCTCAATTGAGAGGAGTGAGTCGTTTGGGTCCCTTTTGGACTCAGACGACTCACTGTTTGTGTCGGACGTCGAGGACTCCCGGCCGCGAAAGCGAGCCCACCAGAGCGGTGGGTCCGGGGGCTCCTCGGCCTCCACTTCGACGGGGCTGCCGAAGGCGAAGAAGCCGACGGTAGCACCAGCGACCCACACCGTTGGGCTCGCTGACGCCCAGCGAAAGCTGGACCTTGCCCGGCGCGCTCAGCTCCAGGAGGAGCTTGAGGAGCGCGTCGCGGCAAAGGAGAAGAGAGCACAATCCGCCCGGGGCGGGTCCGGGTACGGCGCGTCTCGCGTGCTGTACGCGGACCACTCTCTGGCGGAGCTCGAAAGGATGGCGATAGAGGACGAGGAGGGGATCGTAGAGGTCGCCTCCAAGTCCTCAAACTTGAAGGGTACCTTTACGAAGGCCCTCAAGTGCCGGGCCACGAGCCTGCGCGGGGTCGTCGCTGAACTGCTTCAGCGAACGGCCACCGACGAGACGCGGCAACTGCAGGCGAAGGTCGATCGCCTGCAGTCGGAGGTCAGCCAGCTGCACCAGAAGCTGGCTGAAGCCACGGCCCGGCCACAACAGGCCGCGACGAGCCCTGCCGCAGAGGCCCCCCCCCTCCAGCCGCAACCTTGAGGACGTCATCCGCAAGGTTGTGATGGAGGAGCGGGCCTTCACGCGAGCCTGCCTGGCGGGGATCGAGGACCGGCTCCTTCCGGAGACGCGCCTCCGACCGCCGCTTGCGGCGGACAAGAGGCGGGACCGGGTGGAGCCGGTGCCTCCTACCCCACAGGCCGAGGGCCCCCCTCAGGAGGTCCCCCAGCAGGAGGAGGACGCCCTTCTCCCTGCGACCACACCGTCCAACGAGTGGACGGAGGTGCGGCGCAAGGGGAAGGGTAAGGGGAAGAAGTCGGCAGCGGCCGTTCCCGCTGCTGCCGCTTCTGTCGCCACTGCCAGCCAGTCGAAGGCGACCGGCAAAGGCAAGGCGAAGCCGAAAGGGA
Organism: Euplexia lucipara; assembly: GCA_921972225.1. Classification (NCBI taxonomy): domain Eukaryota; kingdom Metazoa; phylum Arthropoda; class Insecta; order Lepidoptera; family Noctuidae; genus Euplexia; species Euplexia lucipara. Next base: position 24,171,264 of record OV179149.1, read on the forward strand.
AGGCGAAGGTGCGACTCGTCCCCCCTAAATCCGCAGCAGTCGTGGTGACCCTCACCGCGGAGGCTGCGGGGCGAGGGGAGACGTACATGTCCGTGCTGGTGCGGGCACGCGCCAACGCCGACCCTGCCCAACTGGGCATCGGCGCTGTGACTTGTCGGCGGACCCAGGCCGGGGCTCGTATCTTCGAGTTCCCGGGAGCCGAGGGGGGTGCCCGCGCGGACCTCTTTGCAGCCAAGCTGCAGGAGGCCATCGCGGACACCGCCAAGGTGGTCCGCCCTACAAAGTCAGCGGTCTTGGAGGTGGCGGAGTTGGACGACTCCGTCACCAAAGAGGAGGTGGTGGCTGCGGTGGCGGCGATTGGGGGCTGCGACGTCGCTGCGGTGCAGGGCCGGGATATCCGGCCCGGCCGCGGCGGCTTGGGCGCGCTTCGCCTGCGGTGCCCAATCGCTGCTGCCAAAGCCGTCCTTGCCAAGGGCCGGCTTACAGTCGGCTTCAGTTCAGGTACGGTCCGGGCTCTCGCCGACCAGCCCATGCGGTGTTTCCGGTGCTTCGGCATCGGACACGCCCGGCCGCTGTGTCCGTCGCCGATCGACAGGTCGGACACGTGCCTGCGCTGCGGCAAGGACGGCCACAAAGCCGCCTCCTGCGGGGCCGCCACGCCACATTGCGCAGTGTGCGCCGCCAGTGGCCGCCCAGCAGACCATGTGATGAGGGGGAGGAAATGTCTTCCTCCCCCCAAGCGGGGCAAAGCTGCCGCTGTCACTGGCGCCGCTCCTGCGGCGGTTGCGGAGGGTGGTGCGATGTCCGACTGATTTCGGTCGGACGTCGCATCGCACCGGCGTCGCGGTCTTCCGCGGACTCTCCTCTCCTCTCGCTCTAGAGAGGGGAACGGGATACGCGGCCGCCGCGCCGCCGGTGGATCGTGAGGATCATCCTCAAGGTGGCGACGGGCGGGCGATAGGCGCGGGGGCGCCTACGCCCGCATTGCACCCGTCACCGCCCCGCCGGGCAATCGTCGGCGGGGACTGGACGAAAAGGCTCTGCCGGATTCCCAGTCCCCGTCATTCAGGACGAAGCGGGAACAACGCTGGTGGTTTTTAGTGGGTATACCGGGTCAGACCGGGGAGTCCCACATACCCCCCCCATCCCCCGATGGGAGGGTATGCGTAATGCATTTTCCCCAGCGCAAAAAAAAAAAAAAAAAAAAAAAAAAAAAGGTTAGGTTAGGTTGGGGGAGGTGGCGGAGTTGGACGACTCCGTCACCAAGGAGGAGGTGGTGGCTGCGGTGGCGGCGATTGGGGGCTGTGACGTCGCCGCGGTGCAGGGCCGGAATATCCGGCCCGGCCGCGGCGGCTTGGGCGCGATTCGCCTGCAGTGCCCAATCGTCGCTGCCAAAGCCGTTCTTGCCAGGGGCCGGCTTACAGTCGGCTTCAGCTCAGGTGCGGTCCGGGCTCTCGGCGACCAGCCATTGCGGTGTTTCCGATGCTTCGGCATCGGTCACACGCGGCCGCTGTGTCCGTCTAAAACCGACAGATCGGACACGTGCCTGCGCTGCGGCAAGGACGGCCACAAAGCCGCCTCCTGCGGGGCCGCCACACCGCGCTGCGCGGTGTGTGCCGCCAGTGGCAGCCCAGCTGACCACGTCATGAGGGGGCGGAAATGTCTTCCTCCCCCCAGGCGGGGCAAGGCTGTCGCTGCCGCTGGCGCCGCCGCTCCTGCGGCGGCTGCGGAGAGCGGTGCGATGTCCGACTGATCTCGGTCGGACGTCGCATCGCGCCGGCGTCGCGGTCCTCCGCGGACTCCCCTACCCTCTCGCTCTTAGAGAGGGGAACGGGATACGTGGCCGCCGCGCCGCCGGTAGTTCTTGGGGATCTTCCTCAAGGTGGCGACGGGCGGGCGTTAGGCGCGGGGGCGCCTACGCCCGCATTGCACCCGTCACCGCCTCCGCCGGGCAATCGTCGGCGGGGACTGGACGAAAAGGCTCTGCCGGATTCCCAGTCCCCGCCATTCAGGACGAAGCGGGAACACGCTGGTGGTTTTTAGTGGGTATACCGGGTCAGACCGGGGAGTCCCACATACCCCCCCCCATCCCCCGATGGGAGGGTATGCGTAATGCATTTTCCCCAGCGTTAAAAAAAAAAAAAAAAAAAAATAAAAAAAAAAAAAAAAAAAAAAAAAAAAAAAAAGGTTAGGTTGGGGGACCCCCCACAGTGCATACGTCCTCGTCGTGTCCCCTGGAAACTGCCCAGTTCTGACCACCGTAACGGAGTGGCAGACTGGGTAGGCCAAAGTGCGCTGTGCATCGTAGATATCACCAAAGCCTGTCGATCTACGAAGAGACTGCGATCATTATGTCGACCCCAAGGCGGGACGCCTCCGGGCGATTTTTAAAGAAAAAGGGCGCTCAGGTGCCTGAGACTAGCCGCGCGCCTTCTGCGGCCAGCTCATTTGGAGGGAGTGAGTCGTTTGGGTCTCTGGACTCAGACGACTCATTCAGTCTGTCGGAGGTCGAGGGCTCCCGGTCGCGCAAGCGAATCCACCAGAGCGGTGGGTCCGGGGGCTCCTCGGCCTCCACGTCGACGGGGCTGCCGAAGGCCAAAAGGCCGACGGTGGCACCAGAGATCCATACCGTTGGGCTCGCTGATGCCCAACGGAAGCTGGACCTTGCCCGGCGCGCTCAGCTCCAGGAGGAGCTGGAGGAGCGTGTCGCGGCTAAGGAAAAGCGGGCCCAGTCCGCCCGAGCGAGGTCCGGGTACGGCGCGTCCCACGTGCTGTACGCGGACCACTCACTGGCGGAGCTGGAAAGGATGGCGGAGGAGGACGAGGAGGGGATCGTGGAGGTCGCCTCCAAGTCCTCCAACTTGAAGGGCACATTCCAGAAGGCCCTCAAGTGCCGGGCCGCGAGCCTGCGCGGTGTCGTCGCTGAGCTGTTGCAGCGAACGGCCACCGACGAGACGCGGCAACTGCAGGCGAAGGTGGATCGCCTGCAGTCGGAGGTCAGCCAGCTGCACCAGAAGCTGGCTGAAGCCACGGCCCGGCCACAACAGGCCGCGACGAGCCCTGCCGCAGAGGCCCCCCCCTCCAGCCACAACCTTGAGGACGTCATCCGCAAGGTTGTGGTGGAGGAGCGGGCCTTCACGCGAGCCTGCCTGGCGGGGATCGAGGACCGGCTCCTTCCGGAGACGCGCCTCCGACCGCCGCTTGCGGCGGACAAGAGGCGAGACCGGGTGGAGCCGGTGCCTCCTACCCCACAGGCCGAGGGCGCCCCTCTGGAGGTCCCCCAACAGGAGGGGGACGCCCTTCTCCCTGCGACCACACCGTCCAACGAGTGGACGGAGGTGAAGCGCAGGAAGAAGGGTAAGGGGAAGAAGTCGGCAGCGGCCGTTCCCGCTGCTGCCGCTTCTGTCGCCACTGCCAGCCAGTCGCAAAAGGCGACCGGCAAAGGCAAGGCGAAGCCGAAGGGGAAGGCGAAGGTGCGACTCGTCCCCCCTAAATCCGCAGCAGTCGTGGTGACCCTCACCGCGGAGGCTGCGGGGCGAGGGGAGACGTACATGTCCGTGCTGGTGCGGGCACGCGCCAACGCCGACCCTGCCCAACTGGGCATCGGCACTGTGACTTGCCGGCGGACCCAAGCCGGGGCTCGTATCTTCGAGTTCCCGGGAGCCGAGGGGGGTGCCCGCGCGGACCTCTTTGCAGCCAAGCTGCAGGAGGTCATCGCGGACACCGCCAGGGTGGTCCGACCGGTAAAGTCAGCGGTCTTGGAGGTGGCGGAGTTGGACGACTCCGTCACCAAGGAGGAGGTGGTGGCTGCGGTGGCGGCGATTGGGGGCTGTGACGTCGCCGCGGTGCAGGGCCGGAATATCCGGCCCGGCCGCGGCGGCTTGGGCGCGATTCGCCTGCAGTGCCCAATCGTCGCTGCCAAAGCCGTTCTTGCTGGGGGCCGGCTTTCAGTCGGCTTCAGCTCAGGTGCGGTCCGGGCTCTCGCCGACCAGCCCATGCGGTGTTTCCGGTGCTTCGGCATCGGACACACCCGGCCGCTGTGTCCGTCGCCGATCGACAGGTCGGACACGTGCCTGCGCTGCGGCAGGGACGGCCACAAAGCCGCCTCCTGCGGGGCCGCCACGCCACACTGCGCAGTGTGCGCCGCCAGTGGCCGCCCAGCGGGCCATGTGATGAGGGGGAGGAAATGTCTTCCTTCCCCCAAGCGGGGCAAAGCTGCCGCTGCCACTGGCGCCGCTCCTGCGGCGGTTTCGGAGGGTGGTGCGATGTCCGACTAACTCAGGTCGGACGTCGCATCGCACCGGCGTCGCGGTCTTCCGCGGACTCTCCTCCCCTCTCGCTCTAGAGAGGGGAACGGGATACGCGGCCGCCGCGCCGCCGGTGGATCGTGAGGATCATCCTCAAGGTGGCGACGGGCGGGCGATAGGCGCGGGGGCGCCTACGCCCGCATTGCACCCGTCACCGCCCCGCCGGGCAATCGTCGGCGGGGACTGGACGAAAAGGCTCTGCCGGATTCCCAGTCCCCGCCATTCAGGACGAAGCGGGAACACGCTGGTGGTTTTTAGTGGGTATACCGGGTCAGACCGGGGAGTCCCACATACCCCCCCCATCCCCCGATGGGAGGGTATGCGTAATGCATTTTCCCCAGCGTTAAAAAAAAAAAAAAAAAAAAAAAAAAAAAAAAAAAAAAAAAAAAAAAAAAAAAAAAAAAAAAAAAGGTTAGGTTAGGTTGGGGGACCACCTCACAGTGCTTGCGTCCACGTCGCGTTCCCTGGAAACGACCCAGTACTGACCACCGTATTGCAGTGCCAGACTGGGTCGGCCAAAGTGCACTGTGGCGGCTGTGCCGCTAGACGTGGGTTCGATTCCCGCTTGGGATGGATGTTTGTGTGTGTGTTTGGAGGTGTGTGATTGGGTTTGTTGGCTGTTTGGTGCCCATGGCACAGGAATAGTTACTCTCTGGACTCAGACGACTCACTGGTTGGTGCGTCGGACGTGGAAGCCCCTCGGTCGTGGTAACGAGTCCGCGGGGGCGGTTTTGTCCGAGGGGGTCTCGGCTTCAGGGTCGACGGGGTTGCCAAGGCTTGAGCGCCGACGGTGGCCTCGGAGACCTCTGTCGTGGGGGGAGATGGCCCTGGAGGGGGCCAGTCTCTCCTCCGGGCCGCTCTCTGTCGGACTCTGACTTTGGGGCTGCTCATTTTTTATGGTGAGCGCGATCGTCGTGCTGTGTCTGGGTATGACTTGCGAGTAAAGTGTGTATGTTCAGAGGTGTTTACTTATTTATTTATTATTTATTTATTTATTTATCATTTAAGAAAGAAAGAAAAGAAAGAAAGAAAGTGTGTGTGTTTGGCCGCGTGTGATTGGGTTTGTTGGCTGTTTGGTGCCCATGGCACAGGAATAGTTACTCTCTGGACTCAGACGACTCACTGATTGGTGCGTCGGACGTGGAAGTTCCTCGGTCGTGGTAACGAGTCCGCGGGGGCGGTTTTGTCCGAGGGGGTCTCGGCTTCAGGGTCGACGGGGTTGCCAAGGCTGGAGCGCCGACGGTGACCTCGGAGACCTCTGTCGTGGGGGGAGATGGCCCTGGAGGGGGCCAGTCTCTCCTCCGGGCCGCTCTCTGTCGGACTCTGACTTTGGGGCTGCTCATTTTTTATGGTGAGCGCGATCGTTGTGCTGTGTCTGGGTGTGACTTGCGAGTAAAGTGTGTATGTTCAGAGGTGTTTATTTATTTATTTATTATTTATTTATTTATTTATCATTTAAGAAAGAAAGAAAAGAAAGAAAGAAAGTGTGTGTGTTTGGTCGCGTGTGATTGGGTTTGTTGGCTGTTTGGTGCCCATGGCACAGGAATAGTTACTCTCTGGACTCAGACGACTCACTGATTGGTGCGTCGGACGTGGAAGTTCCTCGGTCGTGGTAACGAGTCCGCGGGGGCGGTTTTGTCCGAGGGGGTCTCGGCTTCAGGGTCGACGGGGTTGCCAAGGCTGGAGCGCCGACGGTGACCTCGGAGACCTCTGTCGTGGGGGGAGATGGCCCTGGAGGGGGCCAGTCTCTCCTCCAGGCCGCTCTCTGTCGGACTCTGACTTTGGGGCTGCTCATTTTTTATGGTGAGCGCGATCGTTGTGCTGTGTCTGGGTGTGACTTGCGAGTAAAGTGTGTATGTTCAGAGGTGTTTATTTATTTATTTATTATTTATTTATCATTTAAGAAAGAAAGAAAAGAAAGAAAGAAAGTGTGTGTGTTTGGTCGCGTGTGATTGGGTTTGTTGGCTGTTTGGTGCCCATGGCACAGGAATAGTTACTCTCTGGACTCAGACGACTCACTGATTGGTGCGTCGGACGTGGAAGTCCCTCGGTCGTGGTAACGAGTCCGCGGGGGCGGTTTTGTCCGAGGGGGTCTCGGCTTCAGGGTCGACGGGGTTGCCAAGGCTGGAGCGCCGACGGTAGCCTCGGAGACCTCTGTCGTGGGGGGAGATGGCCCTGGAGGGGGCCAGTCTCTCCTCCGGGCCGCTCTCTGTCGGACTCTGACTTTGGGGCTGCTCATTTTTTATGGTGAGCGCGGCGTTGTGCTGTGTCTGGGTGTGACTTGCGAGTAAAGTGTGTATGTTCAGAGGTGTTTATTTATTATTTATTTATTTATTATTTATTTATCACTGTCTGGCGGAAGCGGGTCCGAGGGGGTGGTTTGTCCGAGGGCGCCTTGGCTTCAGGGTCGACGGGGTTGCCAAGGCCGGAGGGCCGACGGTAGCCTCGGAGGCCCATGTCGTGGGGGGGGATGGCCCTGGTGGGGGTCGATCTCTCCCCCGAACTGCTTTCTCGGACTCGGACTTTCAAGCGGTTCACGGTGGCGACGGGCGGGTGACGGTACGGGGGTGCCTTCGCCGGCATTGCACCCGTCACCACCTTTGTCGGTCCCCTAGGGGAAGCCATGCGGGGCAATCGTCGGCGGAGGACTGGACGTAAAGGCTGTGCCGGTTTCCCAGTCCCCTGCCACTTAGACGAAGCGGGAATAAAGCTGGGTTGTTTTAGTGGGTATACCGGGTCTGACCGGGGAGTCCCACATAGCCTCCCATCCCCCGATGGGCGGGGTATGCGTAATTGTCATTTTTTCCCAGCGCAAACAAAAAAAAAAAAAAAAAGGTTAGGTTAGGTTGGGGGACCCCCCACAGCGCATACGTCCTCGTCGTGTCCCCTGGAAACTGCCCAGTTCTGACCACCGTAACGGAGTGGCAGACTGGGTAGGCCAAAGTGCGCTGTGCATCGTAGAACACCTCTGTCTTGCTGTCTACGAACAAGTCTTTGCGACCATTATGTCGACCCCTAGGCGGGACGCCTCCGGGCGATTTTTAAAAACGAACATCGAGGGTAGCGGATCTTTTTTCGAGTAACAGTATCCAAATATATCTAAAGTTCTTAAAAAAAAACCAGTACTTTAATTACAAAAACTTTATTGTGAAAATCATTAACATAGTGCAACTTACAAGTGACGATATTATCCTACGAATCAGTGCTGTGTACAATAAATAAAACACCAAAAATTCCATACCATTCTGGTACTGCTAAACTTCTACCCGATACATATAAATAATAACAGTCGTTTTGCTCAGTGTCTACAAATACTTAGTGACATAACTTCAGTGTTTGCGTGTCTTGGCATAGTTGCTGTGTCACGTCTTGTGGTGTTACAACTTACCATAACACCATAGAAATTGCCGTAAACGCATATTTTGAAAACAGCGCCATCTATCGTTTTTAAGACAAACTACTTGTAGACCGATCGAAGAAACTAGTTCGAGTATTTTTTACGATGGTCAAGTGCGGAGCCTGCGGTAAATTTCTCGCGACAACAGATGCCGCTAAATGCAGCAAATGTGTGCTGTGTTATCACCGTCAGTGCGCTGGATTGAACCAAACAGGTCCCATAGCCTCTCTTTGGCACTGCCCGGAGTGCAAGAAAAACCTAGTGCGGGACAACCGGTCCGAAACGCCAGTACGAGGACAAGGAAAAGAACCACTGGACGAGTGCACAGATACGAGTCAAACTAACATCTCTGCTTCGGGTGCGACGACTGAACTCTCCTTAGACTTCACCTCCGAGCTGAGGAAGTTTAAGGAAGATTTTATTAATACAGTACGGAGTGAGTTTCAGCTACTGCGAAATGACTTAGCTGACTTGAGATCTTCTCTAAAGTCCACTAATGATCGTATGAGCAGTTTGGAGGAAAGGGTGGCCATTATGGAGAATAAAAAACCGGTTCACGCCCAGGTATCGTCCGATGTACAAAATTTAATTGCTCAATTGCGGAGCGACATAAATGTTCGCGATCAGGAACTACTAGCTACAGATATACAGATATCGAACTTGCCTGAGACGAGTGGTGAAAACCCTGTACATACGGCTATGTTGGTGGCGTCAAAGATGGGCGTAAATCTTGAGATTCGCGATATTGTGAGCGCTGAGCGATTGGGAGGTAGACGTATAAATGCAACGCAGTCAGCGCCTATGCAATCCCGCCCGCGCTTTCTCGTCGTGCGCCTTGCGCGCCGCGATATACGCAACGAGTTATTGGAGGCCGCACGAGTACGTCGTGGCATGACTTCTGCTGATCTCGGTATGCTCGGTCCACCTGCGCGATTCTATGTCAACGAGCGTCTCACCAAACTGAATCGAGAGTTATTTCGGCAGGCGCGAGATGCTGGGGGACGGCTTGGGTGGCAATTTGTGTGGTGTAAACGAGGCCGTATCCTTGCCCGTAACAAACCCGGAGACGCCACTTTCCAAATCAGCTGCGAGGCGGATATACAGCGCGTATTTCAATCCCCACCCCTGTCGGTTACCGACGGCCATATGCTGTCTTAAATGTGACGATTTTTTTATTTTTTTTTGTAAATGTGTTTTTCTAATTTTTTTCATTAACTTTTTAATTTCAGTTTTTTTTTTAATGTATTATTGCTGTGTGTTTTTGGTTTATAAGATATCTATTGCATCAATTCTGTTTGTCGATAAATTGTCATGGCACAACAACTATTATCAATTATCTTTGTTAATCGTCGCAGCTGTCTGTCGCACGGCGGCGGCGAAACTTGGTGGGCTCATTAACCGGTTTCATTACACACCTATTATTTACATCAACATAAAAACATCACAAGCACGAATTTCGAACTTATACATATTTCTATATATTTTTACACGTATCTATTATTCAATATATTATTACAAAAACATCTATACAACTTTAATTTTGAAGACAATGTTATTTTTATTTTGTATTCTAACGGATATGATTTCTAATGAATACGCAACACAGGTCATAGCAAATCAAATAACGTTACTAGCCTATTTTCAAAATTGTCATGATGCCTAAAAGTGGTAGATATTTTAAAGTTGGCTTCCTCAACGCAGGGTCTCTGGGAACAAGTCATGACGATTTGATTTGTGCAATGGACAGGCATAGTTTCGATATTATGGCAATAAACGAGACTTGGCTTCGAGCGGGCGAGGAGGGGCGCGCGCCTATTGTCCCCGGCTACCGCCTACGTCACACTCCGCGACCTACAGCTGTTCGCGCGGGGCGTGGTGGGGGTGTTGGTTTTTACCTGCGCCGGCGCCGGGGCCTTAGCGCGCGTGTCTGTTCTGGTACGGTTGATCCCAGGTTTGATTCCGTCGAACAGATGTGGCTAACAATTACGGTAAGCGGGAAAAAAATTGCCATCGGCACAGCTTACCGACCACCTTGGTTTGACATTGACCTCTTCTTAGATGCCATCACAAATACTTTTACTACCCTGGGTAATTGCGATCATTACATTTTGCTCGGCGATTTTAATGTAAATATGCTCAACTTTAACGAGTCTAAAACTAAAAAGGTGCAAGAATTTTTAAATTACACGAGCCTCGTTCAGCTAGTCACGTCGCCGACTCACTTTACAGACACGAGTGACACTCTGATCGACCTACTGTGCACCGACCTAAGGCCCAGATATACGACAGTAGAATCCTTTGGTTCGATTACTGGCCACTGCATTTTAGTCAGCGAATTTCACATAAAGCGGGACAAGTTTATACCTTACGTTACTAGATTTAGGCCGATTAAAGATATATGTCTGGATAGTTTTCATAAGGATTTGATACAATTAAATATTGAGCGTGTTTCTGAACAAGCCGATATTAATGACATGGTTGATACTTTTAATCACTGCATAATATCTTTGTTTGATGTACACGCACCACTAAAAACCTGTACTATTAGGGAATTGTCGTATCCTTGGATTACGGACACGATTAAACTTATGATGCAGTTACGAGACAATGCACTAGGCAAGTATAGGTGTACAAAATCAGAAATAAAAAAAAAATACTATAAACAATTAAAATCTTTAGTTGAAAGTTCCCTTTATCATGAAAAAATTGCATATTTCAGACACAATATAAATAATAAAATTAATAATCCAAAATTACTATGGAAGAATATTAAATGCACGTTTGCACCCTCTAGGCAAAGATTGGACCTTCCCTCACACTTTAAAAACCCAGACCTTATTAATAACACTTTTTTGACTGTCCCTGGGAACCCACTAGCTAGCATTTCGCTTATATCATTTTATGAGACCAACAGGTATAGTGAAGCCACTTTCACACTTGGTCCAGTAGACCAAAATGATGTCTCCCGCATTATATCTGACCTTAAGTCTAATGCTGAAGGTTACGACAACATAACCTTGAACATGCTTACCCTGACTATGCCATACACCTTAGTAACTATTACTGACATAATAAATTGCTCCTTATGGACAGCTAAATTCCCCGACCAATGGAAAATTGCAACAGTTAGACCTCTACCCAAGAACCCAAACCCTATAGAGGTTAAAGACTTGCGGCCTATTAGTGTTCTGCCCTGTCTTTCAAAGGTAATGGAGAAGGTAGTATGCCATCAATTAACTAAGTTCTTAGAAGAGAACGAGATATTACCTGACCTACAATCTGGATTCAGGAAACAGCGCAGTACTTCTACGGCGTTGCTGGACGTTACCGACAACATTTTGTCCGCCCAAGATAAAGGCATGTGTACACTTATGGTGTTACTTGATTTTTCCCGTGCATTTGATTGCATAAATGTCCCACTGCTATTATCTAAGTTAAAATACTACGGTTTTGACAACAATGCAATCCAGTGGTTCCATAGTTACCTCGGTGACAGAAAACAACTCGTAGAACTACGGTTGCCGGATGGTACTACCCTAACTTCGGCCCTTACTTCAATAGAAAGAGGAGTTCCTCAGGGGTCTATATTAGGTCCAATCATTTTTATCTTATATTGTGCAGACATAATAAAGTGTCTACAGAAATGCAAATATCACATTTATGCAGACGATTTGCAATTATACTTGTCCTTCAAGCCTGATGACATCGACTCAGCAATTACAGACCTAAATGACGACCTGGAAAGAATCGCCACTTGGTCAGATGAGAACTGTCTAGCTTTAAACCCTTTGAAAACAAAGTATATGTTGTTTGGTACGAGGCAGCAGTTGAAGAAGCTACCTGTAAGCCTTAATTTGACTCTAATGGGTGAGCCTATTGACCAAGTTAATGAAGCGCGGAATCTAGGGTTGTGTATGGACAATAGCCTTAGGTTTGAGAAACACGTCGCTAACTCCGTGAGAAACTGCTTTTACCGCCTGAAACTGCTATACAAAATGAGGCCTTACCTGTCTGAAAAGCTTCGCGAACAGCTAGTCGAAACCCTTGTACTATCCAAGTTAAACTACGCTGATACGGTTTACGGCCCTCGCTTGCTGGCTCGCACGGACAGGCTCATACAAAGAGTCCAAAATGCATGTGCTCGGTTCTGTTACTCGGTTCCCCCTAGAAGTCATGTCACCCCTTATCTGAACAAACACTGTATTCTCAAAATGAAGTCGAGGAGAAAGTTACACCTAGCGTGTCTACTTTTTGGTGTTATTAAGACTGCGAAGCCTAAGTATTTGTACGACAAACTGAGTTGGATGGCTAGTAGACGACAGTGTGCACCTAGGCTCTGTGCGCAGCAATTATCAACACAGTCTCATAGGACAGCTGCTTTTAGGGGCAGTTTCCGATACGCTGCATCTAAGGTGTGGAATAATATTCCCCCACCATTACGGGTATTGGGCACTATACACACGTTCCGAACACGATTGCGGCAGTATTTGTTAGCAGCACAGCAGAAATTGGATATGGTCACAATGGATCTTTCAATAATATAATAATAATAATAATAGAAATTTTCCTATAATATAATAACAGAAATTTGCAGCGCTTGCGTACGACTGCACCGTGTACGTACCTACTTGTGCATACACGCGAACTATTGCGCCACTGTTCACGTGCCATATTATTATCTTCTCTCACGTACCTACTGAAGTACTGAACCGGACACACACTGAGCGCCACAGCAACATAACACAGCAGTACCACAGCTACTCTGCTCGTTCCACGGCTGCTCTCAATGTCCCGACATAGGACTGCACCTTCGTGGGATGTTTCCCGCTGCCACTCGTTGTTGGACAGATCGGCCATCTTTCATGAGATCCCTAAAACCAACATAAAATTAGAAATTACGTAAAAGGCATTTTTCAAGAAAAAAAGAGGAGTTATAGCAAATGGGTACTTTAAGTATAAACAAATACTTACATAAGGTTTATAATCTATCGGCAAGGTATATCTGTCCAATGCGGCTCGAGACGGTATTACGATTTCCAAGAAAACGGGTTACTTGTTTATAAGCGTCGAGTCGTCGTCAACCAGATGTTGGTAAGCAAGTAGGTACCCAATCACGCGGGAAGCGTCGCGTGAGCACAGAGACTCGTGCGGCGGCGGCGCCGCGTCACCCCCGCTCTGACTTTTTGACGCATAATACGTCATCACGCTAACAGGTGCACGGTTGAAATGTGGTCGTATGATCGGTTTCGACCGTCGTCGTCGTCGGTGGCGTGTGCGCAGGAGACGGCGGGTGCCGCGAGGGTGGGGTGGGAGCGAGACAAAAACACGCCATGTCATTAAAGTGCTTTGTTTCTTTTAAACTAAAATATATATACACTTTGTTTATTTTAAAAATATTTATGCTGTCTTAGTTTATCTCTGTATTTATTTATCGTTGCTAGTGTCACTCTGTAACACAATATTATATTTATTTTTTACTTTTATGTATAACCGACCTCTTCTCATTACACACTGAACTGATTTACTTACTCGTTTTATATTTATATTTATTTATTTCCTTCCGTTACTGGGTACCCCTCAAGGTTCATTGGAAGACCAGCGTCAGACAGCATCACCTGTCTGGCATGAATGCTGAAATGGACCTTTTTGGCGCAGCCGTGAGGCACACAGCACATGATATTATGTACCTACCTACTATTGTATATTTTCTATTGTTTTATAAATTATTGTGTGTATGTGTGTTTTGATGACTGATGTCAAATAAATATTTTTCTTTCTTTCTTTCTTTAGGCGGGACGCCTCCGGGCGATTTTTAAAAACGAAGAAGGGCCCTTCTAAGGGCCAACCTGGCGCTCAGGCGCCTGAGGCTAGCCGCGCGCCTTCTGCGGCCAGCTCTCTGGAGAGGAGTGAGTCGTTTGGGTCCCTGTTGGACTCAGACGACTCACTGTTTGTGTCGGACGTCGAGGACTCCCGGCCGCGAAAGCGAGCCCACCAGAGCGGTGGGTCCGGGGGCTCCTCGGCCTCCACTTCGACGGGGCTGCCGAAGGCGAAGAAGCCGACGGTGGCACCAGCGACTCATGTCGTTGGGCTCGCTGATGCCCAACGAAAGCTGGACCTTGCCCGGCGCGCTCAGCTCCAGGAGGAGCTGGAGGAGCGCGTCGCGGCAAAGGAAAAGCGAGCTCAGTCCGCCCGGGGCGGGTCCGGGTACGGCGCGTCTCGCGTGCTGTACGCGGACCACTCTCTGGCGGAGCTTGAGAGGATGGCGGTGGAGGATGAGGAGGGGATAGTGGAGGTCGCCTCCAAGTCCTCCAACCTAAAGGGGACCTTTCAGAAGGCCCTCAAGTGCCGGGCCGCGAGCCTGCGCGGTGTCGTCGCTGAACTCCTTCAGCGGACGGCCACCGACGAGACGCGGCAACTGCAGGCGAAGGTCGATCGCCTGCAGTCGGAGGTCAGCCAGCTGCACCAGAAGCTGGCTGAAGCCACGGCCCGGCCACAACAGGCCGCGACGAGCCCTGCCGCAGAGGCCCCCCCCTCCAGCCGCAACCTTGAGGATGTCATCCGCAAGGTTGTGATGGAGGAGCGGGCCTTCACGCGAGCCTGCCTGGCGGGGATCGAGGACCGGCTCCTTCCGGAGACGCGCCTCCGACCGCCGCTTGCGGCGGACAAGAGGCGGGACCGGGTGGAGCCGGTGCCTCCTACCCCACAGGCCGAGGGCACCCTTTTGGAGGTCCCCCAGCAGGAGGAGGACGCCCTTCTCCCTGCGACCACACCGTCCAACGAGTGGACGGAGGTGCGGCGCAAGGGGAAGGGTAAGGGGAAGAAGTCGGCAGCGGCCGTTCCCGCTGCTGCCGCTTCTGTCGCCACTGCCAGCCAGTCTAAGGCGACCGGCAAAGGCAAGGCGAAGCCGACAGGGAAGGCGAAGGTGCGACTCGTCCCCCCTAAATCCGCAGCAGTCGTGGTGACCCTCACCGCGGAGGCTGCGGGGCGAGGGGAGACGTACATGTCCGTGCTGGTGCGGGCACGCGCCAACGCCGACCCTGCCCAACTGGGCATCGGCGCTGTGACTTGTCGGCGGACCCAGGCCGGGGCTCGTATCTTCGAGTTCCCGGGAGCCGAGGGGGGTGCCCGCGCGGACCTCTTTGCAGCCAAGCTGCAGGAGGCCATCGCGGACACCGCCAAGGTGGTCCGCCCTACAAAGTCAGCGGTCTTGGAGGTGGCGGAGTTGGACGACTCCGTCACCAAGGAGGAGGTGGTGGCTGCGGTGGCGACGATTGGGGGCTGCGACGTCGCCGCGGTGCAGGGCCGGAATATCCGGCCCGGCCGCGGCGGCTTGGGCGCGCTTCGCCTGCGGTGCCCAATCGCTGCTGCCAAAGCCGTCCTTGCCAAGGGCCGGCTTACAGTCGGCTTCAGTTCAGGTACGGTCCGGGCTCTCGCCGACCAGCCCATGCGGTGTTTCCGGTGCTTCGGCATCGGACACACCCGGCCGCTGTGTCCGTCGCCGATCGACAGGTCGGACACGTGCCTGCGCTGCGGCAAGGACGGCCACAAAGCCGCCTCCTGCGGGGCCGCCACGCCACACTGCGCAGTGTGCGCCGCCAGTGGCCGCCCAGCGGGCCATGTGATGAGGGGGAGGAAATGTCTTCCTCCCCCCAAGCGGGGCAAAGCTGCCGCTGCCACTGGCGCCGCTCCTGCGGCGGTTCCGGAGGGTGGTGCGATGTCCGACTAACTCAGGTCGGACGTCGCATCGCACCGGCGTCGCGGTCTTCCGCGGACTCTCCTCCCCTCTCGCTCTAGAGAGGGGAACGGGATACGCGGCCGCCGCGCCGCCGGTGGATCGTGAGGATCATCCTCAAGGTGGCGACGGGCGGGCGATAGGCGCGGGGGCGCCTACGCCCGCATTGCACCCGTCACCGCCCCGCCGGGCAATCGTCGGCGGGGACTGGACGAAAAGGCTCTGCCGGTTTCCCAGTCCCCGCCATTCAGGACGAAGCGGGAACACGCTGGTGGTTTTTAGTGGGTATACCGGGTCAGACCGGGGAGTCCCACATACCCCCCCCATCCCCCGATGGGAGGGTATGCGTAATGCATTTTCCCCAGCGCAAAAAAAAAAAAAAAAAAAAAAAAAAAAAAAAAAAAAAAAAAAAAAAAGGTTAGGTTAGGTTGGGGTGCGTGCAGAAAACCTCCTCGTGTGCCTGATTGCTGCTGGTTCCTTTCGAATACGTTCGGGGGAAAGAGCAGTCGTCGGGCCGGTGCACCCTGGGCACAGGCAATAATCGAGAGATTGTTGTCTGTGGCGAATTTCTGCGGCCACTCTCCACCTCTGCTTACAGAGGGTAGGAAGAGTGGACTCTGGAGGGGCCCTTTTCAGGGCCATCCGCGGAGGCGGGTCCGAGGGAGCGGTTTGTCCGAGTGCGTCTCGGCTTCAGGGTCGACGGGGTCGCGAAGGCAGTCGGCCGGAGGCAGCCCCGATGACCCTTGTCGTGGGGGGAGATGGCCCTAGGGGGGGTCGATTTCTCCCCCAAGCTGCTCGCTCGGACCCGGACTTTAGGCTTGACATGGAGGCGATGGGCGGGCGTCAGGCGCGGGGGCGCCTGCGCTCGCATTGCACCCGTCGCCACCTTAGTCGGTCCCTTCGGGGAAGCCAAGCGGGGTAATCGTCGGCGGGGGACTGGACGTGACGGCTATGCTGGATTCCCAGTCCCCCGCCAATACGACGAAGCGGGAAAAACGCTGGGTTGTTTTAGTGGGTATACCGGTGCGGTAAACCGGGGAGTCCCACATACCCCCCCCATCCCCCGATGGGCGGGTATGCGTAATTGTCATTTTTTCCCAGCGCAAACAAAAAAAAAAAAAAAAAAAAAAAAAAAAAAAAAAAAAAAAAAAGGTTAGGTTAGGTTGGGGGACCCCCCACAGTGCATACGTCCTCGTCGTGTCCCCTGGAAACTGCCCAGTTCTGACCACCGTAACGGAGTGGCAGACTGGGTAGGCCAAAGTGCACTGTGCATCGAAGACTACCAAATTCTCACAGCGTTGTCAGTCTACGATCAAGAAGTATTTACCATGTCGACCCCTACGCGGGACGCCTCCGGGCGCTTTTTAAAACAAAAAGGCCCTTCTCAGGGCCACCCAAAAGGCCCTTCTCAGGGCCACCCAAAAGGCCCTTCTCAGGGCCACCCCGACGCTTCAGCGTCAAAAAGCCGCGCGCCGTCTGCGGTTAGCTCCATAGGAGCGGCGGATGAGTCGTTTGACCCCCTGTCTGACGACTCACAGATGTTTGAGTCAGACGCGGAGGGCCCTCGGTCGCGAAAGCGAGTCCACCGGAGCGGTGGGTCCGAGGGCTCTTCGGCCTCGACATCGACAGGGCTGACGAAGCCAAAGAGGCCGACGGTGGCAGCGGGAACCCACGTGGTCGGGCTCGCGGATGCCCAGCGGAAGCTGGACCTTGCCCGGCGTGCTCAGCTCCAGGAGGAGTTGGAGGAGCGCGTCGCGGCGAAGGAAAGCCGAGCGCAATCCGCACGGGCCAAGTCCGGGTACGGCGCGTCCCGCGTGACGTACGCGGACCATTCGCTCGAGGAGCTGGAGCGAATGGCAGAGGAGGACGAGGAGGAGATCATGGAGGTCGCCTCCAAGTCTTCTAATCTTAAGGGGACCTTCCAAAAGGCCCTTAAGTGCCGGGCCGCGAGCCTTCGCGGCGTCGTCACGGAGCTTGTAAAGCGCAAGTCCACCGACGAGACGCGGCAGCTGCAGGCGAGGGTAGATCGCCTGCAATCGGAGGTCAGCCAGCTGCACCAGAAGCTGGCTGAAGCCACGGCCCGGCCACAACAGGCCACGACGAGCCCTGCGGTGGAGGCCCCCCCCTCCAGCCACAACCTTGAGGACGTCATCCGCAAGGTGGTGATGGAGGAGCGGGCCTTCACGAGAGCCTGCCTGGCGGGGATCGAGGACCGGCTCCTCCCGGAGACGCGCCTCCGACCGCCGCTTGCGGCGGATAAGAGGCGGGACCGGGCTGAGCCGGTGCCTCCTACCCCCCAGGGCGCCCCTGCGGAGGTCCCCCAGGAGGATGACGCCCTTCTCCCGGCGACCACACCGTCCAACGAGTGGACGGAGGTGAAGCGCAAGGGGAAGGGCAAGGGGAAAAAGACGGCGGCGGCCGTCCCCGCTACTGCCGGTACTGCCAGCCAGTCACAGAGGACCGGCAAAGGCAAAGGCAAGGGGAAAGGCAAGGGGAAGGGAAAGGGCCGGCTAGTCCCCCCGAAAACTGCAGCCGTCGTGGTGACCCTCACCGCGGAGGCTGCGGAGCGAGGGGAGACGTACGCGTCCGTCTTGGTGCGGGCGCGTGCCAATGCCGACCCTACCCAACTGGGGATCGGCAGTGTGACCTGCCGGCG
Organism: Euplexia lucipara; assembly: GCA_921972225.1. Taxonomy (NCBI): domain Eukaryota; kingdom Metazoa; phylum Arthropoda; class Insecta; order Lepidoptera; family Noctuidae; genus Euplexia; species Euplexia lucipara. The sequence goes on from OV179149.1 coordinate 24,189,356, forward strand.
GACCCAAGCCGGGGCTCGCATATTCGAGTTCCCGGGGGCTGAAGGGGGTGCCCGCGCGGACCTCTTTGCAGCCAAGCTGCAGGAGGTCATCGCGGACTCCGCCAAGGTGGCCCGGCCGGTCAGGTCGGCGGTCTTAGAGGTGGCGGAGTTAGATGACTCCGTCACCAAGGAGGAGGTGGTGGCTGCGGTCGCGGCGATTGGGGGCTGCGACATCGCTGCGGTGCAGGGCCGGGACATACGGCCCGGCCGCGGCGGTATGGGCACGATTCGCCTAGAGTGCCCAATCGCCGTCGTCAATGCCGTCCTTGCCAGGGGCCGGCTTACTGTCGGCTTCAGCGCGGGTGCGGTCCGGTCTCTCGAAGACCAGCCCTTGCGGTGCTTCCGATGCTTCGGCATCGGACACACCCGGCCGCTGTGTCCGTCCTCGATCGACAGGTCGGACACGTGCCTGCGCTGCGGCAAGGACGGCCACAAAGCCGCCTCCTGCGGGGCCGCCACGCCACACTGCGCGGTGTGTGCCGCCAGTGGCTGTCCGGCGGATCATATAATGAGGGGGAGGAACTGCCATCCTCCCCCTAAGCGGGGCAAAGCACAGGCGCCGACCAGGCCTGCTGCAGTTGCAAGCACTGTCGCTTCTGCGGTGGCTGTAGAGGGGAATGCGATGCTCACCGATGGATAGGTCCGATCATCGCATTCTCCAGGCGAACACCAACCACTGCAGAGCAGCCCAGGATCTGCTGATGCAGACCATGGCTGAGTGGTTGGTTGACTTGGCGGTAGTCGCCGAACCTTACTCGGTCCCTGGCCGTTGGCTGGGCGACCGGGACGGCTTGGTGGCGTTGGTGTCGCGGCCTTCCACGGACTCCCCTCCCCTCTCGCTCTTAGAGAGGGGACCGGGATACGTGGCCGCCGCGTGGGGGGACATGGCCCTGGTGGGGGTCTATTTCTCCCCAAACCGCTCTCTCTCGGACTTTGAGGATTTCCTCGAGATCCTCACTGCAGTCGTAGGGAGGGCGGCGCCGCGCCAGGTCGTGGTTTTGGGCGACCTGAACGCCAAGTCGGTGGCCTGGGGCAACCCGGCCGCCGGCTGCAACGTCCGCGGGCGTGCCGTCGAATTTTGGACGGCCTCATGCGGTGTGTCCCTCCTCAACAGGGGGACGGTCCACACTTGTGTGCGACAACAGGGTGGATCGGTGGTGGACGTCTCGTTTGCCACCCCCGCGCTGGCCGCCCGAGTCGTCGGCTGGCGGGTAGAGATGGTGGAGACCCTGTCGGACCACCGATACGTGCGGTTCGACATCTCCGCCAGGGGGGGAAGGACGGCCCGCGCTGGGCAATCTCCCTTCCCGCGGTGGGCGCTCACCCGTCTGGACCGGGAGGCAGCCAGGGAGGCAGCCTTTCTCCAGGACTGGCTGTCGCCCCTGGCTGTCGAAGCCTTGGACGTAGATGCCGCAGCGGACCGACTCAGGGGGTCCCTGACCGAGGTGTGCAACTCCAGCATGCCCCGGTCTCGCCGACCGCCTCCTCGTCGGGCCGTCTATTGGTGGACGGAGGAGCTGACGGGGCTCCGGGCCTCCTGCGTGGCGGCCAGAAGGGCCTATGCGCGGAGTCGACGGCGCAGCGCCCAAAACCGAGTCCGGGCAGAAGAGGACCGCCTGTACGCCTGCTACCGAGAGGCGACGACGGTCCTCAAGTCTGCAATGGGCGCTGCAGAAGACTCGGCGAGGGCCGAGATGCTGGAGGGTCTCGATAGAGATCCTTATGGGAGACCATATAAGGCGGCGCGGAACCAGCTTCGCCCCCATGGTCCCCCTCTGACGGAGACCCTCGATCCAGAGTTGCTGGATGGGGTGGTCCGATCCCTGTTTCCGCGCAGGAACGACTTCGCCCCACCAACGATGGATCCCCCGCAAGGGGCGGCTTTGCGGGAGGAGGAGGAGATCCCGCCGGTGACGGCGACGGAGATCCGCGCGGGGGTACTCGGCCTCCGCGCGAAGAAGACGGCCCCCGGACCGGACGGCGTCCCCGCACGGGTGGTGGCGATTGCCGCCTCCGAAATGGAGGACAGGTTCCGGGACCTCTTCGGCGCGTGCTTTACGGCCGGGAGGTTCCCGAAACTGTGGAAGGAGGGGCAACTGTGCCTCCTCCGAAAGGAGGGACGCCCGGTAGACTCCCCCTCGGCATACCGGCCCATCGTCCTGCTCGACGAAGTCGGAAAAATGTTCGAGGGGGTTGTCGCCTCCCGGCTTAACAGCCTTTTGCGGGGAGTAGGGCCGGACCTGTCGGACGCCCAATTTGGCTTCCGCCGAGGGCGTTCGACGATCGACGCACTGGCCCTGCTCAAGGGCCAGGTGAAGGAGGCAGTGGAGGCGGGGGACGGAGTGTTGGCTGTGTCATTCGACATCGCCAACGCCTTCAACTCCGTGCCCCACTCTACGATATTGGAGGCGCTCCGACATCATGGAGTGCCCCAATACCTGCGCAGTCTCCTGGCCAGCTACTTGGAGGACCGCGAGGTCCTCCTCGTAGACAAAACGGGAACGCTGAGGCGGTACGGCGCAGAGTCCGGTGTTCCACAGGGGTCGGTACTAGGGCCCCTCCTGTGGAACATCGGGTTCGACTGGCTCCTGCGGGGAGTCCTCCTCCAGGGCACGAGTGTCATCTGCTACGCGGATGACACTCTCCTCACTGCCCGGGGGAGGAACTTTAGAAGCGCGGCCGATTTGGCCTCAATCGGCGGATCCTTGGTCGCAGAAAGGATCCGCCGACTGGGATTGCGGGTGGCGCTGCACAAGACCAAGGCTGTGTTCTTTCACGGGCCTCGGCAGCGCCGCCCTCCTGACCCGCACATAGTCGTAGAGGGCGTCAGGATAGGGGTCCAGCCCCAGATGAAGTATCTGGGGCTGGTGCTGGACGACAGGTGGCGCTTCGGCCCGCATTTCAGCGGGCTGTCGACGCGCCTGTTGAAAGCCGCTGACGCCCTCTCGTGGCTCCTCCCGAACCTGGGGGGGCCCAAGACTAAATGCCGGCGCCTCTATGCCGGCATTCTCAAGAGCATGGCCCTGTACGGGGCCCCCATTTGGGCGGACACCCTCCACAGGAGGGAGAACGCAACCGCGATCCGCAGGCCCCAAAGGGCCATCGCACAGCGTGTGGCGAGGGCTTACCGCTCAGTAAGCTTCTCGGCGGCGTGCGCCCTGGCCGGCACCCCTCCTTGGGAGTTGGAGGCTTGGGTGATCGCCAGGGTGTACGAGTGGACGGCGCGAAAGAAGGCGCTCGGGGAGCGCCCCGTCGCCGAAGAGCGAGAGGCCGCACGGCGGGAGGCGAAGGACGCCATCGTCCTCCACTGGACGGAGGACCTCGCCACCGCCACCTTTGGCCGCCGAACCCTGGACGCGCTCGGTCCGGTCCTGCAGGGCTGGCTCGAGCGGTCCCACGGCTTCCTCTCGTTCCGTCTGGTGCAGGTGTTGTCCGGACACGGCTGTTTCGGAACGCACCTGCACAAGATCGGGAGGGAGGAGACCCCGGCGTGCCACGACTGCGGCACGGCGGAGGACACGGCGCAGCACACTCTCCAAGAGTGCCCTGCTTGGGCAGAGCTGCGCCAAGAAATGACCGCGGAGGTCGGACAGGACCTCTCGCTTCCCAGCGTGATCAACGCCATGCTGGAGAGCGAGGGGGCCTGGTCGGCGGTCGCCTCTTTTTGCGAGGACGTCATCTCGCAAAAGGAGGAGGCGGAGCGCGCGCGAGAGGATGACCCTCTCGCTGCACCGCTCCGCAGACGAAGAAGGGGTCGGAGAAGACGACATCCTCTCCCCCCTCACAGTGGCGATGGGCGGGCGACAGGCACGGGGGTGCCTTCGCCTGCATTGCACCCGTCACCACTTTCGTTGGCTGCTCCCGGACCCATCCCCCTCCCCACGCTGGGGAGGCCGTGAGGGGTCCGGCATGTCGGGTTATCGTCGGCGGAGGACTGGACGTAAAGGCTTAGCCGGTTTCCCAGTCCCCCGCCACTCAGACGAAGCGGGAGCGCCGCTGGGTTCTTTTAGTGGGTATACCGGGTAAAACCGGGGAGTCCCACATACCCCGCCCATCCCCCGATGGGCGGGTATGCGTAATTGACATTTTTTCCCAGCGCAAAAAAAAAAAAAAAAAAAAAAAAAAAAAAAAAAAAAAAAAAAAAAAAAAGGTTAGGTTAGGTTGGGGGACCACCTCACAGTGCTTGCGTCCACGTCGCGTCCCCTGGAAACGACCCAGTACTGACCACCGTATTGCAGTGCCAGACTGGGTCGGCCAAAGTGCACTGTGGCGGCTGTGCCGCTAGACGTGGGTTCGATTCCCGCTTGGGATGGATGTTTGTGTGTGTTTGGAGGTGTGTGATTGGGAATAGTTACTCTCTGGACTCAGACGACTCACTGATTGGTGCGTCGGACGTGGAAGTCCCTCGGTCGTGGTAACGAGTCCGCGGGGGCGGTTTTTGTCCGAGGGGGTCTCGGCTTCAGGGTCGACGGGGTTGCCAAGGCTGGAGCGCTGACGGTGGCCTCGGAGACCTCTGTCGTGGGGGGAGATGGCCCTAGAGGGGGCCAGTCTCTCCCCCGGGCCGCTCTCTGTCGGACTCTGACTTTGGGACTTTGGGGCTGCTCATTTTGTATGGTGAGCGCGATCGTTGTGCTGTGTCTAGGTGTGACTTGCGAGTAAAGTGTGTATGCTCAGAGGTGTTTATTTATTATTTATTTATTTATTTATTTATCATTTAAGAAAGAAAGAAAAGAAAGAAAGAAAGTGTGTGTGTTTGGTTGCGTGTGATTGGGTTTGTTGGCTGTTTGGTGCCCATGGCACAGGAATAGTTACTCTCTGGACTCAGACGACTCACTGATTGGTGCGTCGGACGTGGAAGTCCCTTGGTCGTGGTAACGAGTCCGCGGGGGCGGTTTTGTCCGAGGGGGTCTCGGCTTCAGGGTCGACGGGGTTGCCAAGGCTGGAGCGCCGACGGTGACCTCGGAGACCTCTGTCGTGGGGGGAGATGGCCCTGGAGGGGGCCAGTCTCTCCTCCGGGCCGCTCTCTGTCGGACTCTGACTTTGGGGCTGCTTATTTTTTATGGTGAGCGCGATCGTTGTGCTGTGTCTGGGTGTGACTTGCGAGTAAAGTGTGTATGTTCAGAGGTGTTTATTTATTTATTTATTTATTTATCATTTAAGAAAGAAAGAAAAGAAAGAAAGAAAGTGTGTGTGTTTGGTTGCGTGTGATTGGGTTTGTTGGCTGTTTGGTGCCCATGGCACAGGAATAGTTACTCTCTGGACTCAGACGACTCACTGATTGGTGCGTCGGACGTGGAAGTCCCTCGGTCGTGGTAACGAGTCCGCGGGGGCGGTTTTGTCCGAGGGGGTCTCGGCTTCAGGGTCGACGGGGTTGCCAAGGCTGGAGCGCCGACGGTGACCTCGGAGACCTCTGTCGTGGGGGGAGATGGCCCTGGAGGGGGCCAGTCTCTCCTCCGGGCCGCTCTCTGTCGGACTCTGACTTTGGGGCTGCTCATTTTTTATGGTGAGCGCGACATTGTGCTGTGTCTGGGTGTGACTTGCGAGTAAAGTGTGTATGTTCGGAGGTGTTTATTTATTATTTATTTATTATTTATTTATTTATTATTTATTTATTTATTATTTATTTATTTATCACTGTCTGGCGGAAACGGGTCCGAGGGGGTGGTTTGTCCGAGGGCGCCTTGGCTTCAAGGTCAACGGGGTTGCCAAGGCCGGAGGGCCGACGGTAGCCTCGGAGGCCCATGTCGTGGGGGGGGATGGCCCTGGTGGGGGTCGATCTCTCCCCCGAACTGCTTTCTCGGACTCGGACTTTCAAGCGGTTCACGGTGGTGACGGGCGGGCGACGGTACGGGGGTGCCTTCGCCCGCATTGCACCCGTCACCACCTTTGTCGGTTAGGTTAGGTTAGGTTAGGTTAGGTTGGGGGACCCCCCACAGCGCATACGTCCTCGTCGTGTCCCCTGGAAACTGCCCAGTTCTGACCACCGTAACGGAGTGGCAGACTGGGTAGGCCAAAGTGCGCTGTGCATCGTAGCTAATCACATCAGCCTTGCAGAGCTACGAACAAGCCGTGATCGCCATGTCGACCCCTAGACGTGACGCCTCTGGGCGATTTTTAAAGAAGGGCCCTTCCAAGGGCAAACCCGGCGCTCAGGCGCCTGAGACTGGCCGCGCGCCTTCTGCGGCCAGCTCAATTGAGAGGAGTGAGTCGTTTGGGTCCCTTTTGGACTCAGACGACTCACTGTTTGTGTCGGACGTCGAGGACTCCCGGCCGCGAAAGCGAGCCCACCAGAGCGGTGGGTCCGGGGGCTCCTCGGCCTCCACTTCGACGGGGCTGCCGAAGGCGAAGAAGCCGACGGTAGCACCAGCGACCCACACCGTTGGGCTCGCTGACGCCCAGCGAAAGCTGGACCTTGCCCGGCGCGCTCAGCTCCAGGAGGAGCTTGAGGAGCGCGTCGCGGCAAAGGAGAAGAGAGCACAATCCGCCCGGGGCGGGTCCGGGTACGGCGCGTCTCGCGTGCTGTACGCGGACCACTCTCTGGCGGAGCTCGAAAGGATGGCGATAGAGGACGAGGAGGGGATCGTAGAGGTCGCCTCCAAGTCCTCAAACTTGAAGGGTACCTTTACGAAGGCCCTCAAGTGCCGGGCCGCGAGCCTGCGCGGGGTCGTCGCTGAACTGCTTCAGCGAACGGCCACCGACGAGACGCGGCAACTGCAGGCGAAGGTCGATCGCCTGCAGTCGGAGGTCAGCCAGCTGCACCAGAAGCTGGCTGAAGCCACGGCCCGGCCACAACAGGCCGCGACGAGCCCTGCCGCAGAGGCCCCCCCCTCCAGCCGCAACCTTGAGGACGTCATCCGCAAGGTTGTGATGGAGGAGCGGGCCTTCACGCGAGCCTGCCTGGCGGGGATCGAGGACCGGCTCCTTCCGGAGACGCGCCTCCGACCGCCGCTTGCGGCGGATAAGAGGTGGGACCGGGAGGAGCCGGTGCCTCCTACCCCACAGGCTGAGGGCGCCCCTCTGGAGGTCCCCCAACAGGAGGGGGACGCCCTTCTCCCTGCGACCACACCGTCCAACGAGTGGACGGAGGTGAAGCGCAGGAAGAAGGGTAAGGGGAAGAAGTCGGCAGCGGCCGTTCCCGCTGCTGCCGCTTCTGTCGCCACTGCCAGCCAGTCGCAAAAGGCGACCGGCAAAGGCAAGGCGAAGCCGAAAGGGAAGGCGAAGGTGCGACTCGTCCCCCCTAAATCCGCAGCAGTCGTGGTGACCCTCACCGCGGAGGCTGCGGGGCGAGGGGAGACGTACATGTCCGTGCTGGTGCGGGCACGCGCCAACGCCGACCCTGCCCAACTGGGCATCGGCACTGTGACTTGCCGGCGGACCCAAGCCGGGGCTCGTATCTTCGAGTTCCCGGGAGCCGAGGGGGGTGCCCGCGCGGACCTCTTTGCAGCCAAGCTGCAGGAGGTCATCGCGGACACCGCCAGGGTGGTCCGACCGGTAAAGTCAGCGGTCTTGGAGGTGGCGGAGTTGGACGACTCCGTCACCAAGGAGGAGGTGGTGGCTGCGGTGGCGGCGATTGGGGGCTGTGACGTCGCTGCGGTGCAGGGCCGGAATATCCGGCCCGGCCGCGGCGGCTTGGGCGCGATTCGCCTGCAGTGCCCAATCGCTGCTGCCAAAGCCGTCCTTGCCAAGGGCCGGCTTACAGTCGGCTTCAGTTCAGGTACGGTCCGGGCTCTCGCCGACCAGCCCATGCGGTGTTTCCGGTGCTTCGGCATCGGACACACCCGGCCGCTGTGTCCGTCGCCGATCGACAGGTCGGACACGTGCCTGCGCTGCGGCAAGGACGGCCACAAAGCCGCCTCCTGCGGGGCCGCCACGCCACACTGCGCAGTGTGCGCCGCCAGTGGCCGCCCAGCGGGCCATGTGATGAGGGGGAGGAAATGTCTTCCTTCCCCCAAGCGGGGCAAAGCTGCCGCTGCCACTGGCGCCGCTCCTGCGGCGGTTTCGGAGGGTGGTGCGATGTCCGACTAACTCAGGTCGGACGTCGCATCGCACCGGCGTCGCGGTCTTCCGCGGACTCTCCTCCCCTCTCGCTCTAGAGAGGGGAACGGGATACGCGGCCGCCGCGCCGCCGGTGGATCGTGAGGATCATCCTCAAGGTGGCGACGGGCGGGCGATAGGCGCGGGGGCGCCTACACCCGCATTGCACCCGTCACCGCCCCGCCGGGCAATCGTCGGCGGGGACTGGACGAAAAGGCTCTGCCGGTTTCCCAGTCCCCTCCATTCAGGACGAAGCGGGAACAACGCTGGTGGTTTTTAGTGGGTATACCGGGTCAGACCGGGGAGTCCCACATACCCCCCCCATCCCCCCGATGGGAGGGTATGCGTAATGCATTTTCCCCAGCGTTAAAAAAAAAAAAAAAAAAAAAAAAAAAAAGGTTAGGTTAGGTTAGGTTGGGGGACCCCCCACAGCGCATACGTCCTCGTCGTGTCCCCTGGAAACTGCCCAGTTCTGACCACCGTAACGGAGTGGCAGACTGGGTAGGCCAAAGTGCGCTGTGCATCGTAGCTAATCACATCAGCCTTGCAGAGCTACGAACAAGCCGTGATCGCCATGTCGACCCCTAGACGTGACGCCTCTGGGCGATTTTTAAAGAAGGGCCCTTCCAAGGGCAAACCCGGCGCTCAGGCGCCTGAGACTGGCCGCGCGCCTTCTGCGGCCAGCTCAATTGAGAGGAGTGAGTCGTTTGGGTCCCTTTTGGACTCAGACGACTCACTGTTTGTGTCGGACGTCGAGGACTCCCGGCCGCGAAAGCGAGCCCACCAGAGCGGTGGGTCCGGGGGCTCCTCGGCCTCCACTTCGACGGGGCTGCCGAAGGCGAAGAAGCCGACGGTAGCACCAGCGACCCACACCGTTGGGCTCGCTGACGCCCAGCGAAAGCTGGACCTTGCCCGGCGCGCTCAGCTCCAGGAGGAGCTTGAGGAGCGCGTCGCGGCAAAGGAGAAGAGAGCACAATCCGCCCGGGGCGGGTCCGGGTACGGCGCGTCTCGCGTGCTGTACGCGGACCACTCTCTGGCGGAGCTCGAAAGGATGGCGATAGAGGACGAGGAGGGGATCGTAGAGGTCGCCTCCAAGTCCTCAAACTTGAAGGGTACCTTTACGAAGGCCCTCAAGTGCCGGGCCGCGAGCCTGCGCGGGGTCGTCGCTGAACTGCTTCAGCGAACGGCCACCGACGAGACGCGGCAACTGCAGGCGAAGGTCGATCGCCTGCAGTCGGAGGTCAGCCAGCTGCACCAGAAGCTGGCTGAAGCCACGGCCCGGCCACAACAGGCCGCGACGAGCCCTGCCGCAGAGGCCCCCCCCTCCAGCCGCAACCTTGAGGACGTCATCCGCAAGGTTGTGATGGAGGAGCGGGCCTTCACGCGAGCCTGCCTGGCGGGGATCGAGGACCGGCTCCTTCCGGAGACGCGCCTCCGACCGCCGCTTGCGGCGGACAAGAGGCGGGACCGGGTGGAGCCGGTGCCTCCTACCCCACAGGCCGAGGGCCCCCCTCAGGAGGTCCCCCAGCAGGAGGAGGACGCCCTTCTCCCTGCGACCACACCGTCCAACGAGTGGACGGAGGTGCGGCGCAAGGGGAAGGGTAAGGGGAAGAAGTCGGCAGCGGCCGTTCCCGCTGCTGCCGCTTCTGTCGCCACTGCCAGCCAGTCGAAGGCGACCGGCAAAGGCAAGGCGAAGCCGAAAGGGAAGGCGAAGGTGCGACTCGTCCCCCCTAAATCCGCAGCAGTCGTGGTGACCCTCACCGCGGAGGCTGCGGGGCGAGGGGAGACGTACATGTCCGTGCTGGTGCGGGCACGCGCCAACGCCGACCCTGCCCAACTGGGCATCGGCGCTGTGACTTGTCGGCGGACCCAGGCCGGGGCTCGTATCTTCGAGTTCCCGGGAGCCGAGGGGGGTGCCCGCGCGGACCTCTTTGCAGCCAAGCTGCAGGAGGCCATCGCGGACACCGCCAAGGTGGTCCGCCCTACAAAGTCAGCGGTCTTGGAGGTGGCGGAGTTGGACGACTCCGTCACCAAAGAGGAGGTGGTGGCTGCGGTGGCGGCGATTGGGGGCTGCGACGTCGCTGCGGTGCAGGGCCGGGATATCCGGCCCGGCCGCGGCGGCTTGGGCGCGCTTCGCCTGCGGTGCCCAATCGCTGCTGCCAAAGCCGTCCTTGCCAAGGGCCGGCTTACAGTCGGCTTCAGTTCAGGTACGGTCCGGGCTCTCGCCGACCAGCCCATGCGGTGTTTCCGGTGCTTCGGCATCGGACACGCCCGGCCGCTGTGTCCGTCGCCGATCGACAGGTCGGACACGTGCCTGCGCTGCGGCAAGGACGGCCACAAAGCCGCCTCCTGCGGGGCCGCCACGCCACACTGCGCAGTGTGCGCCGCCAGTGGCCGCCCAGCAGACCATGTGATGAGGGGGAGGAAATGTCTTCCTCCCCCCAAGCGGGGCAAAGCTGCCGCTGTCACTGGCGCCGCTCCTGCGGCGGTTGCGGAGGGTGGTGCGATGTCCGACTGATTTCGGTCGGACGTCGCATCGCACCGGCGTCGCGGTCTTCCGCGGACTCTCCTCTCCTCTCGCTCTAGAGAGGGGAACGGGATACGCGGCCGCCGCGCCGCCGGTGGATCGTGAGGATCATCCTCAAGGTGGCGACGGGCGGGCGATAGGCGCGGGGGCGCCTACGCCCGCATTGCACCCGTCACCGCCCCGCCGGGCAATCGTCGGCGGGGACTGGACGAAAAGGCTCTGCCGGATTCCCAGTCCCCGTCATTCAGGACGAAGCGGGAACAACGCTGGTGGTTTTTAGTGGGTATACCGGGTCAGACCGGGGAGTCCCACATACCCCCCCCATCCCCCGATGGGAGGGTATGCGTAATGCATTTTCCCCAGCGCAAAAAAAAAAAAAAAAAAAAAAAAAAAGGTTAGGTTAGGTTAGGTTGGGGGACCCCCCACAGCGCATACGTCCTCGTCGTGTCCCCTGGAAACTGCCCAGTTCTGACCACCGTAACGGAGTGGCAGACTGGGTAGGCTAAAGTGCACTGTGCTTCGTTGCTTCTTATATTGCCTTGTTAAGTGACGAAATGTCGGAAAATTCAAAAAATTCGCGGGACGCCTTCGGGCGTTTCTTGAAGAAAAAAGGCCCTTTTCAGGGCCAACCAAAAGGCCCTTCTCAGGGCCACTCAGACGCTTGGGCGTCGGAGGCCAGCCGCGCGCCGTCTGCGGCAAGCGCCTACGAGTCGTCTGACACCGACTCTCTGATGGGCCTCATCGACTTCTCGTTGAGTGAGGTCGAGGCGGAGGCGGAGAGTCGGTCGCGCAAACGACCGCACAAGAGCGGTGGGTCCGGGGGCTCCTCGGGGTCGACGGGGCTGCCGAGGGCTAAAAAGCCGACGCCGGTGGCCCCGGCGACCCATGACGTTGGGCTCGCAAAGGCCCAACGCCAGCTGGACCTTGCCCGGCGGGCTCAGGCTCAGGATGAGCTGGACGAGCGGGTTGCGGCCAGGGAGAAGCGGGCGCTCGCCTCCCGGGCCAAGTCCGGAGGCGGTGCGTCCCGCGTTCTCTACGGGGACTTCTCCTTGGCCGAACTGGAGAAGATGGCGGCGGAGGACGAGGAGGGGATTGTGGAGGTCGCCTCCAAGTCCTCCAACCTGAACGGGACATTGCAGAGGGCCCTCAAATGCCGGGCCGCGAGCTTGCGCGGTATCGTCGCGGAGCTGGTCCAGCGTCAGGCCAGCGACGAGACGCGGCAGCTGCAGGCGAGGGCGGATCGCCTGCAGTCGGAGGCTAGCCGGCTTCACGCGAGGCTGGCTGAGGTCGCGGCTCGGCCACACCAGGCCGAGACGAGCCCTGTGGCAGAGGGCCCTGCCTCCAGCCGCAACCTTGAGGACATCATCCGCAAGGTTGTGATGGAGGAGAGGGCCTTCACTAGGTCCTGTCTGGCGGGGATCGAGGACCGGCTCCTGCCGGAGAAGCGCCTCCGGCCGCCGCTTGCGGCCGATAAGAGGCGCTGCGAGCCGGAGCCGTCCACCTCCCGGGCGGAGGATGCCAGGGTGGAGGACGCCCATGCGGAGGACGCCCTTCTCCCTTCGACCACCCCGTCCAACGAGTGGACGGAGGTAGGACGTAAGGGGAAGGGCAAGGGCAAGAAGTCAGCGACGGCCGTCCCAGCCGTCGCTGCCGCCCCCGCCACTGCCGCTCCTAGCCAGTCGCAGGTGACTGGCAAGGGAAAGAAGGGGAAGAAGTCAGCGACGGCCGTCCCTGCCGTCGCTGCCGCCCCCGCCAATGCCGCTCCCAGCCAGTCGCGGACGACTGGCAAGGGAAAGACGGGAAAGAAGGGAAAGGGGAAAGGAAGGAGGCGGCTGGTCCTCCCAAAATCCGCGGCCGTCGTGGTGACTCTCACCGCGGAGGCTGCGGGGCGGGGGGAGACCTACGCGTCTATCCTCGTGCGGGCGCGTGCAAATGCCGATCCTACCCAGCTGGGGATCGGCAGTGTCTCCTGTCGGCGGACCCAAGCCGGGGCTCGAATTTTCGAGTTCCCGGGGGCGGAGGGGAACGCTAACGCGGACCTCTTCGCGGAGAAGCTGCAGGAGGCCATCGCCGATTCGGCGAAGGTCGCCCGGCCGGTCAAGTTGGCGGCTTTGGAGGTGTCCGAGCTGGACGACACCGTCACCACAGAGGAGGTGGTGGCGGCAGTCGCAGCGGTGGGGGGCTGCAGCGTCGCGGCGGTCCAAGGCCGGGACGTGAGGCCCGGCCGTGGCGGCATGGGCACCGTCCGCCTCGAGTGCCCAGTCGTCGCTGCCCGAGCCGTCCTTGCCAAGGGACGGCTTACCCTCGGCCTCAGCTCGGGTGCAGTTCGTGCACTCGAGCAACAGCCTTTGCGGTGTTTCCGATGCTGCGGTATCGGACACACCCGGCCCTTGTGTCCGTCCGCGGTGGACAGGTCGGACACCTGCTACCGCTGTGGCAGGGAGGGCCACAAAGCCGCCACCTGCGGGGCCGCCACGCCGCACTGCGCGGTATGTGCTGCCGGTGGCTGCCCCGCGGAGCACGTCATGAGGGGGAGGAACTGCAATCCTCCCCCTAAGCGGGGCAAAGCACAGGTACCGACTGGGCCTGCTGCTGCTGCCGCTGGCGCAGTCGTTCCTGCGGCAGTTGCGGAGGAGGGTGCGATGTCCGACTGATTTAGGTCGGACATCGCATCGCACTGGCGTCGCGGTCTTCCGCGGACTCCCCTCCCCTCTCGCTCTAGAGAGGGGACCGGGATACGTGGCCGCCGCGCCGCCTGCGGATCCTGAGGACCATCCTCATGGTGGCGACGGGCGGGTGTTAGGCGCGGGGGCGCCTACGCCCGCATTGCACCCGTCACCACCTCCGCCGGACTCTCGTCGCCGGGGACTGGACGAAATGGCTCCGCCGGATTCCCAGTCCCCGCCATTCCGACGAAGCGGGAACAACGCTGGGGTTTTTAGTGGGTATACCGGGTCAGACCGGGGAGTCCCACATAGCCTCCCATCCCCCAATGGGCGGGTATGCGTAATGCATTTTCCCCAGCGTCAAAAAAAAAAAAAAAAAAAAAAAAAAAAAAAAAAAAAAAAAAAAAAAAAAAAAAAAAAAAAAAAAAAAAAAAAAAAGGTTAGGTTAGGTTAGGTTAGGTTAGGTTAGGTTGGGGGACCCCCCACAGCGCATACGTCCTCGTCGTGTCCCCTGGAAACTGCCCAGTTCTGACCACCGTAACGGAGTGGCAGACTGGGTAGGCCAAAGTGCGCTGTGCATCGTAGCTAATCACATCAGCCTTGCAGAGCTACGAACAAGTCGTGATCGCCATGTCGACCCCTAGACGTGACGCCTCTGGGCGATTTTTAAAGAAGGGCCCTTCTAAGGGCAAACCCGGCGCTCAGGCGCCTGAGACTGGCCGCGCGCCTTCTGCGGCCAGCTCAATTGAGAGGAGTGAGTCGTTTGGGTCCCTTTTGGACTCAGACGACTCACTGTTTGTGTCGGACGTCGAGGACTCCCGGCCGCGAAAGCGAGCCCACCAGAGCGGTGGGTCCGGGGGCTCCTCGGCCTCCACTTCGACGGGGCTGCCGAAGGCGAAGAAGCCGACGGTAGCACCAGCGACCCACACCGTTGGGCTCGCTGACGCCCAGCGAAAGCTGGACCTTGCCCGGCGCGCTCAGCTCCAGGAGGAGCTGGAGGAGCGCGTCGCGGCAAAGGAGAAACGAGCCCAGTCCGCCCGGGGCGGGTCCGGGTACGGCGCGTCCAACGTGCTGTACGCGGACCACTCTCTGGCGGAGCTCGAGAAGATGGCGGAGGAGGACAAGGAGGGGATCGTAGAGGTCGCCTCCAAGTCCTCAAACTTGAAGGGTACCTTTCAGAAGGCCCTCAAGTGCCGGGCCGCGAGCCTGCGCGGTGTCGTCGCTGAGCTGTTGCAGCGAACGGCCACCGACGAGACGCGGCAACTGCAGGCGAAGGTGGATCGCCTGCAGTCGGAGGTCAGCCAGCTGCACCAGAAGCTGGCTGAAGCCACGGCCCGGCCACAACAGGCCGCGACGAGCCCTGCCGCAGAGGCCCCCCCCTCCAGCCACAACCTTGAGGACGTCATCCGCAAGGTTGTGATGGAGGAGCGGGCCTTCACGCGAGCCTGCCTGGCGGGGATCGAGGACCGGCTCCTTCCGGAGACGCGCCTCCGACCGCCGCTTGCGGCGGATAAGAGGCGGGACCGGGCGGAGCCGGTGCCTCCTACCCCACAGGCCGAGGGCACCCCTCAGGAGGTCCCCCAACAGGAGGGGGACGCCCTTCTCCCTGCGACCACACCGTCCAACGAGTGGACGGAGGTGAGACGCAGGGGGAAGGGTAAGGGGAAGAAGTCGGCAGCGGCCGTTCCCGCTGCTGCCGCTTCTGTCGCCACTGCCAGCCAGTCGCAAAAGGCGACCGGCAAAGGCAAGGCGAAGCCGAAAGGGAAGGCGAAGGTGCGACTCGTCCCCCCTAAATCCGCGGCAGTCGTGGTGACCCTCACCGCGGAGGCTGCGGGGCGAGGGGAGACGTACATGTCCGTGCTGGTGCGGGCACGCGCCAACGCCGACCCTGCCCAACTGGGCATCGGCACTGTGACTTGCCGGCGGACCCAAGCCGGGGCTCGTATCTTCGAGTTCCCGGGAGCCGAGGGGGGTGCCCGCGCGGACCTCTTTGCAGCCAAGCTGCAGGAGGTCATCGCGGACACCGCCAGGGTGGTCCGACCGGTAAAGTCAGCGGTCTTGGAGGTGGCGGAGTTGGACGACTCCGTCACCAAGGAGGAGGTGGTGGCTGCGGTGGCGGCGATTGGGGGCTGTGACGTCGCCGCGGTGCAGGGCCGGAATATCCGGCCCGGCCGCGGCGGCTTGGGCGCGATTCGCCTGCAGTGCCCAATCGTCGCTGCCAAAGCCGTTCTTGCCAGGGGCCGGCTTACAGTCGGCTTCAGCTCAGGTGCGGTCCGGGCTCTCGGCGACCAGCCATTGCGGTGTTTCCGATGCTTCGGCATCGGTCACACGCGGCCGCTGTGTCCGTCTAAAACCGACAGATCGGACACGTGCCTGCGCTGCGGCAAGGACGGCCACAAAGCCGCCTCCTGCGGGGCCGCCACACCGCGCTGCGCGGTGTGTGCCGCCAGTGGCAGCCCAGCTGACCACGTCATGAGGGGGCGGAAATGTCTTCCTCCCCCCAGGCGGGGCAAAGCTGTCGCTGCCGCTGGCGCCGCCGCTCCTGCGGCGGCTGCGGAGAGCGGTGCGATGTCCGACTGATCTCGGTCGGACGTCGCATCGCGCCGGCGTCGCGGTCCTCCGCGGACTCCCCTACCCTCTCGCTCTTAGAGAGGGGAACGGGATACGTGGCCGCCGCGCCGCCGGTAGTTCTTGGGGATCTTCCTCAAGGTGGCGACGGGCGGGCGTTAGGCGCGGGGGCGCCTACGCCCGCATTGCACCCGTCACCGCCTCCGCCGGGCAATCGTCGGCGGGGACTGGACGAAAAGGCTCTGCCGGATTCCCAGTCCCCGCCATTCAGGACGAAGCGGGAACACGCTGGTGGTTTTTAGTGGGTATACCGGGTCAGACCGGGGAGTCCCACATACCCCCCCCATCCCCCGATGGGAGGGTATGCGTAATGCATTTTCCCCAGCGTAAAAAAAAAAAAAAAAAAAAAAAAAGGTTAGGTTAGGTTAGGTTAGGTTGGGGGACCCCCCACAGCGCATACGTCCTCGTCGTGTCCCCTGGAAACTGCCCAGTTCTGACCACCGTAACGGAGTGGCAGACTGGGTAGGCCAAAGTGCGCTGTGCATCGTAGAGCACCACTCTGTCTTGTTGTCTACGAACCAGATTGCGACCATCATGTCGACACCCAGACGGGACGCCTCCGGGCGTTTCCTAAAGAAAAAGGGCCCTTTTCAGGGCCAACCCGGCGCTCAGACGCCCGAGACTAGCCGCGCGCCTTCTGCGGCCAGCTCTGTTGAGAGGAGTGAGTCGTTTGGGTCTTTGTTGGACTCAGACGACTCACTCTTTGTGTCGGACGTCGAGGACTCCCGGCCGCGAAAGCGAGCCCACCAGAGCGGTGGGTCCGGGGGCTCCTCGGCCTCCACGTCGACGGGGCTGCCGAAGGCCAAGAAGCCGGCGGTCGCACCAGCGACCCATACCGTTGGGCTAGCCGACGCCCAACGGAAGCTGGACCTAGCCCGGCGCGCTCAGCTCCAGGAGGAGCTGGAGGAGCGCGTCGCGGCAAAGGAAAAGCGGGCCCAGTCCGCCCGAGCGAGGTCCGGGTACGGCGCGTCCCACGTGCTGTACGCGGACCACTCACTGGCGGAGCTGGAGAAGATGGCGGAGGAGGACAAGGAGGGGATCGTAGAGGTCGCCTCCAAGTCCTCAAACTTGAAGGGTACCTTCCAGAAGGCCCTCAAGTGCCGGGCCGCGAGCCTGCGCGGTGTCGTCGCTGAACTGCTTCAGCGGACGGCCACCGACGAGACGCGGCAACTGCAGGCGAAGGTCGATCGCCTGCAGTCGGAGGTCAGCCAGCTGCACCAGAAGCTGGCTGAAGCCACGGCCCGGCCACAACAGGCCGCGACGAGCCCTGCCGCAGAGGCCCTTCCCTCCAGCCGCAACCTTGAGGACACCATCCGCAAGGTTGTGATGGAGGAGAGGGCCTTCACGCGAGCATGCCTGGCGGGGATCGAGGACCGGCTCCTTCCGGAGACGCGCCTCCGACCGCCGCTTGCGGCGGACAAGAGGCGGGACCGGGTGGAGCCGGTGCCTCCTACCCCACAGGCCGAGGGCACCCCTCTGGAGGTCCCCCAACAGGAGGGGGACGCCCTTCTCCCTGCGACCACACCGTCCAACGAGTGGACGGAGGTGAAGCGCAGGAAGAAGGGTAAGGGGAAAAAGTCGGCGGCGGCCGTTCCCGCTGCTGCCGCCACTGCCGCTTCTGCCAGCCAGTCGCCTGCGACCGGCAAGGGCAAGAAGCAGAAGGGGAAAGGGAAGGCGAAGGTGCGACTCGTCCCCCCTAAATCCGCAGCAGTCGTGGTGACCCTCACCGCGGAGGCTGCGGGTCGAGGGGAGACGTACATGTCCGTGCTGGTGCGGGCACGTGCCAACGCCAACCCTGCCCAACTGGGCATCGGCAGTGTGACCTGCCGGCGGACCCAAGCCGGGGCTCGTATTTTCGAGTTCCCTGGAGCCGAGGGGGGTGCCCGCGCGGACCTCTTTGCAGCCAAGCTGCAGGAGGTCATCGCGGACACCGCCAAGGTGGTCCGCCCGGTCAAAACAGCGGTCTTGGAGGTGGCGGAGTTGGACGACTCCGTCACCAAGGAGGAGGTGGTGGCTGCGGTGGCGGCGATTGGGGGCTGTGACGTCGCCGCGGTGCAGGGTCGGAATATCCGGCCCGGCCGCGGCGGCATGGGCGCGATTCGCCTGCAGTGCCCAATCGTCGCTGCCAAAGCCGTTCTTGCCAGGGGCCGGCTTTCAGTCGGCTTCAGCTCGGGTGCGGTCCGGGCTCTCGGCGACCAGCCATTGCGGTGTTTCCGGTGCTTCGGCATCGGTCACACGCGGCCGCTGTGTCCGTCTAAAACCGACAGGTCGGACACGTGCCTGCGCTGCGGCAAGGACGGTCACAAAGCCGCCTCCTGCGGGGCCGCCACGCCACACTGCGCAGTGTGCGCCGCCAGTGGCCGCCCAGCGGGCCATGTGATGAGGGGGAGGAAATGTCTTCCTCCCCCCAAGCGGGGCAAAGCTGCCGCTGCCACTGGCGCCGCTCCTGCGGCGGTTTCGGAGGGTGGTGCGATGTCCGACTAACTCAGGTCGGACGTCGCATCGCACCGGCGTCGCGGTCTTCCGCGGACTCTCCTCCCCTCTCACTCTAGAGAGGGGAACGGGATACGCGGCCGCCGCGCCGCTGGTGGATCGTGAGGATCATCCTCAAGGTGGCGACGGGCAGGCGATAGGCGCGGGGGCGCCTACGCCCGCATTGCACCCGTCACCGCCCCGCCGGGCAATCGTCGGCGGGGACTGGACGAAAAGGCTCTGCCGGTTTCCCAGTCCCCTCCATTCAGGACGAAGCGGGAACAACGCTGGTGGTTTTTAGTGGGTATACCGGGTCAGACCGGGGAGTCCCACATACCCCCCCCATCCCCCGATGGGAGGGTATGCGTAATGCATTTTCCCCAGCGTAAAAAAAAAAAAAAAAAAAAAAAAAAAAAAAAAAAAAAAAAAAAAAGGTTAGGTTAGGTTGGCCCTGTACGGGGCCCCCATTTGGGCGGACACCCTCCACAGGAGGGAGAACGCAACCGCGATCCGCAGGCCCCAAAGGGCCATCGCACAGCGCGTGGCGAGGGCTTACCGCTCAGTAAGCTTCTCGGCGGCGTGCGCCCTGGCCGGCACCCCTCCTTGGGAGTTGGAGGCTTGGGTGATCGCCAGGGTGTACGAGTGGACGGCGCGAAAGAAGGCGCTCGGGGAGCGCCCCGTCGCCGAAGAGCGAGAGGCCGCACGGCGGGAGGCGAAGGACGCCATTGTCCTCCACTGGACGGAGGACCTCGCCACCGCCACCTTTGGCCGCCGAACCCTGGACGCGCTCGGTCCGGTCCTGCAGGGCTGGCTCGAGCGGTCCCACGGCTTCCTCTCGTTCCGTCTGGTGCAGGTGTTGTCCGGACACGGCTGTTTCGGAACGCACCTGCACAAGATCGGGAGGGAGGAGACCCCGGCGTGCCACGACTGCGGCGCGGCGGAGGACACGGCGCAGCACACTCTCCAAGAGTGCCCTGCTTGGGCAGAGCTGCGCCGAGAAATGACCGCGGAGGTCGGACAGGACCTCTCGCTTCCCAGCGTGATCAACGCCATGCTGGAGAGCGAGGGGGCCTGGTCGGCGGTCGCCTCTTTTTGCGAGGACGTCATCTCGCAAAAGGAGGAGGCGGAGCGCGCGCGGGAGGATGACCCTCTCGCTGCACCGCTCCGCAGACGAAGAAGGGGTCGGAGAAGACGACATCCTCTCCCCCCTCACAGTGGCGATGGGCGGGCGACAGGCACGGGGGTGCCTTCGCCTGCATTGCACCCGTCACCACTTTTGTTGGCTGCTCCCGGACCCATCCCCCTCCCCACCCTGGGGAGGCCGTGAGGGGTCCGGCATGTCGGGTTATCGTCGGCGGAGGACTGGACGTAAAGGCTTAGCCGGTTTCCCAGTCCCCCGCCACTCAGACGAAGCGGGAGCGCCGCTGGGTTCTTTTAGTGGGTATACCGGGTAAAACCGGGGAGTCCCACATACCCCGCCCATCCCCCGATGGGCGGGTATGCGTAATTGACATTTTTTCCCAGCGCAAACAAAAAAAAAAAAAAAAAAAAAAAAAAAAAAAGGTTAGGTTAGGTTGGGGGACCCCCCACAGCGCATACGTCCTCGTCGTGTCCCCTGGAAACTGCCCAGTTCTGACCACCGTAACGGAGTGGCAGACTGGGTAGGCCAAAGTGCGCTGTGCATCGTAGTCACCTTATAAGCCTGGAAGAGACTACGAAAACGTTTTGATCGCCATGTCGACCCCTAGACGTGACGCCTCTGGGCGATTTTTAAAGAAGGGCCCTTCTAAGGGCAAACCCGGCGCTCAGGCGCCTGAGACTGGCCGCGCGCCTTCTGCGGCCAGCTCAATTGAGAGGAGTGAGTCGTTTGGGTCCCTTTTGGACTCAGACGACTCACTGTTTGTGTCGGACGTCGAGGACTCCCGGCCGCGAAAGCGAGCCCACCAGAGCGGTGGGTCCGGGGGCTCCTCGGCCTCCACTTCGACGGGGCTGCCGAAAGCGAAGAAGCCGACGGTAGCACCAGCGACCCACACCGTTGGGCTCGCTGACGCCCAGCGAAAGCTGGACCTTGCCCGGCGCGCTCAGCTCCAGGAGGAGCTTGAGGAGCGCGTCGCGGCAAAGGAGAAGAGAGCACAATCCGCCCGGGGCGGGTCCGGGTACGGCGCGTCTCGCGTGCTGTACGCGGACCACTCTCTGGCGGAGCTCGAAAGGATGGCGATAGAGGACGAGGAGGGGATCGTAGAGGTCGCCTCCAAGTCCTCAAACTTGAAGGGTACCTTTACGAAGGCCCTCAAGTGCCGGGCCGCGAGCCTGCGCGGGGTCGTCGCTGAGCTGCTTCAGCGAACGGCCACCGACGAGACGCGGCAACTGCAGGCGAAGGTCGATCGCCTGCAGTCGGAGGTCAGCCAGCTGCACCAGAAGCTGGCTGAAGCCACGGCCCGGCCACAACAGGCCGCGACGAGCCCTGCCGCAGAGGCCTCCCCCTCCAGCCGCAACCTTGAGGACGTCATCCGCAAGGTTGTGATGGAGGAGCGGGCCTTCACGCGAGCCTGCCTGGTGGGGATCGAGGACCGGCTCCTTCCGGAGACGCGCCTCCGACCGCCGCTTGCGGCGGACAAGAGGCGGGACCGGGTGGAGCCGGTGCCTCCTACCCCACAGGCCGAGGGCCCCCCTCAGGAGGTCCCCCAGCAGGAGGAGGACGCCCTTCTCCCTGCGACCACACCGTCCAACGAGTGGACGGAGGTGCGGCGCAAGGGGAAGGGTAAGGGGAAGAAGTCGGCAGCGGCCGTTCCCGCTGCTGCCGCTTCTGTCGCCACTGCCAGCCAGTCGAAGGCGACCGGCAAAGGCAAGGCGAAGCCGACAGGGAAGGCGAAGGTGCGACTCGTCCCCCCTAAATCCGCAGCAGTCGTGGTGACCCTCACCGCGGAGGCTGCGGGGCGAGGGGAGACGTACATGTCCGTGCTGGTGCGGGCTCGCGCCAACGCCGACCCTGCCCAACTGGGCATCGGCGCTGTGACTTGTCGGCGGACCCAGGCCGGGGCTCGTATCTTCGAGTTCCCGGGAGCCGAGGGGGGTGCCCGCGCGGACCTCTTTGCAGCCAAGCTGCAGGAGGCCATCGCGGACACCGCCAAGGTGGTCCGCCCTACAAAGTCAGCGGTCTTGGAGGTGGCGGAGTTGGACGACTCCGTCACCAAGGAGGAGGTGGTGGCTGCGGTGGCGGCGATTGGGGGCTGCGACGTCGCCGCGGTGCAGGGCCGGAATATCCGGGCCGGCCGCGGCGGCTTGGGCGCGCTTCGCCTGCGGTGCCCAATCGCTGCTGCCAAAGCCGTCCTTTCCAAGGGCCGGCTTACAGTCGGCTTCAGTTCTGGTACGGTCCGGGCTCTCGCCGACCAGCCCATGCGGTGTTTCCGGTGCTTCGGCATCGGACACACCCGGCCGCTGTGTCCGTCGCCGATCGACAGGTCGGACGCGTGCCTGCGCTGCGGCAAGGACGGCCACAAAGCCGCCTCCTGCGGGGCCGCCACGCCACACTGCGCAGTGTGCGCCGCCAGTGGCCGCCCAGCAGACCATGTGATGAGGGGAAGGAAATGTCTTCCTCCCCCCAAGCGGGGCAAAGCTGCCGCTGTCACTGGCGCCGCTCCTGCGGCGGTTGCGGAGGGTGGTGCGATGTCCGACTGATTTCGGTCGGACGTCGCATCGCACCGGCGTCGCGGTCTTCCGCGGACTCTCCTCTCCTCTCGCTCTAGAGAGGGGAACGGGATACGCGGCCGCCGCGCCGCCGTTGGATCGTGAGGATCATCCTCAAGGTGGTGACGGGCGGGCGTTAGGCGCGGGGGCGCCTACGCCCGCATTGCACCCGTCACCGCCCCGCCGGGCAATCGTCGGCGGGGACTGGACGAAAAGGCTCTGCCGGTTTCCCAGTCCCCTCCATTCAGGACGAAGCGGGAACAACGCTGGTGGTTTTTAGTGGGTATACCGGGTCAGACCGGGGAGTCCCACATACCCCCCCCATCCCCCGATGGGAGGGTATGCGTAATGCATTTTCCCCAGCGCAAAAAAAAAAAAAAAAAAAAAAAAAAAAAAAAAAAAAAAAAAAAAAAAAAAAAAAAAAGGTTAGGTTAGGTTAGGTTAGGTTAGGTTAGGTTAGGTTAGGTTTTTTTTTTTTTTTTTTTTTTTTTTTTATGGTTTGACAGGAGTGGGAAATCCTCATGGACGCCCACACTGACCCACTGGGAGTCAGTCTGGGCAGTGCCGGACTCTTACCGGCTAAAACCCACTCCTGCCTTTGCTAGATGTGTCCTCTGACATGATCAGAGCCCTTATAATCTGTTATGTTGTTTTGGTTTTCAGAATTTTTGTTTAAATATGAGTTCTTGTTAATATTGTATGCAATGAAATTTTTCCGTTGACTAATAATAATACTTTTAATTTGATTGTTTCTGCTATTTTTAGATCTACTTGTTTATATTACTGTTGATTTTTCTTGATATTCTTTTTGAGTACTAATTTTTGTAATTTCGATGTATTAATGCCTAAATAGTGTTTTCGTATAAATGCGATTCCACGGTAGTGTTGTCTAGATATGTTTATTATATACTTATTATACGTTAAAATATCAGGGTCCACTTTACCTTTTTTATTCTTTGTGTAATATATACTTGATTTATAGTTACTATACGTCAGATATATATTTAAAACCACTTTTATACGAATTTCAAGTTTTAGATTTATATGTTTTGTATTGTTTACTATTTCTTTAATTTTTACTTTACTATTGTATGTATTATGTTTTTGGTTTTTTTGCATTATTGGCATTTTTATGCTTCTGGACAGAATACTCTTGCTATTTTGGGAGGTTCGTGCTAGTTTAATATGCCGCAGTTCTTTAGGTTTATAGGCCAATATGCTAAAAGAGAACGTGTTGTGGTCTGAGCTATATGTTAACTTGGCTTGCCAGTCACCTAGGATGTACATCATCTTAGTCTTGCAAGGTTTTGTTTCGACGTCTCTTCTAGTTTTGTCAAGCACAACCTTAGCAGTACGCCACACTGGATCTTGCTAAGCTGTCCCACTTCATACGTACTGGGCACTCACTGGCGAACGCGCTGTGGTCTGTCCTGCTGCTTTTTGCCGCCTGGCAGTTTCGGCAGTTAGGTGCAGTTCCGGCAGCGAACGCCGGGCAGTCTGCACGCAGGTGAGCGTCCCCACAGTGACTGCATAGTGGGACAGTGTCTTTGCAGTATTTCCTGCCGTGCCCATACCCCAAGCATATTGAGCACTGGACCAGCGGTGACTGGTCGGCTACACGTAACCGTTGCATGTCCACGTGCACCCGAGCTGCCACCGTCAGTCGCTGCCATACTTTGGGGGACACTTGCAGGACAATATGACCCATGTGTGGGTTCTTTGTTCTGCGGCGATATTTTACAGACAGTCGTAAGTCCTTCGCTGCCACATCTCCAAGCAAGTGTGTGTTCTGCGTTTTAAGGGCCTGTATCACTTCGTCGTCTGTGTGGAAGGAGAGAATGTCTTTGAGGATGATGAGGGGGTCCTTATTAGTTACCTCCTCAACCCGAAGACCTTTTTCCTTCTGGATCCTCTCCTTCGCTGCCACCATTTCATCTCTGCTACAGAACCCGAGTATGACTTTTTGGTCCCTCGCCTTTCTCAGCCGCTCCACTCTCGTACCCTCGACCTTTGCGTTGACTGCCACCCGGAGTTTTCCTATGACCTCCTCACTAGTGTCCATTACATCGGTAGATGAAACGACTACTGAGTGAAGAGGCCTGTGCGGAAGCTGTCTTGGCACGGCTGCCACTTCGGCAAAGGTCGGTCCTTGGTCTGCTGTAAAGCGAGGGGCCTCCTTCAGTTGCTCCGACAGAGCTCGCGTCTGTTGCTTGCACTCCTCCAACGCCACGTTATGCTGTTGGAGGTTTTCGACCAGCTCCTTCACGAGCCCCGTCGGAACATCCGCTGTGTTTTCCGGTTCCTTAGAATGTTCCGCACTTACGTTTGCTGTCCCCCTGGCTTTTTCGGCCTCTTTCACAAGCTCATAAAGCCGGTCTATGGCGGCGAGTACCTCCGTCTTGATCTCAGTTTTGAGATTGCGAGAGTTGCTCAAATGAAGCTTAGCTTTATTCAAGCAAGCTCTCGCCTCTGCTGTTAGATTGGGGTACTTGGCCTTTGCCTCCGGCTTTTTTGAGGGTCCCACAGCGTTCGTCGAGGTACACTCCCCGGTATCGCGCCTCACGCTAGGAAGAGTCGGCTCTGCCTTCTCGACCGATTTCGGCGAACCACTGGAGCCCTGTGAGCCGGCGTTCACTATTACAGGGGTGCGGAACATTCTATAGGGGATTCTGAGGGTTTCTGAGGACATCAAAAAGACAAGGCTGAATCCCTGTAAAGGGGGGATCAGACACTTAAAATACGTGGAATATGTAGAAACGTCTTGTAAAACACTGATGCGTTTTATGTAGTTTTTAAAAGTCAATAAGTGTAAAGATTAAAACGAATATGCAGACGAGTCTATTTCAGTCAATATATATATATAAATAATCAATAAAATCACAGAACTCTAACAATTGTTTCAACTGTATCCCAGTAAAGGGGGGATCGGTTGTTAGTCGATAATACTGAGTCCCTGTAAAGTGGGGACCAGTCAGTAAAACTAAAATATCTTTGACTTGCGACCACAAGTTTGTCGAGTAAAACTTATGCTAACGATGACTAAAAACAAAAGTACACAAAATATCTGTTTTAGACGCGAGATTTTGAAAATTTCTAGATTTCCTATTATGCAATTGCCAAACGAAGGTAATTAGTAAAAAAAATTTTTCGCCAAATGTTTGTGTTCACCTACCTTACCACTATAGGGTGGGTGGGAGGGCAAAATTTTTGAAATTTTTTGTTAGCTAGAAGCACGCGCGAGGTGTCAAAAGACGCGTCTCGGCGCGGGCTATCCAACCGATGAAAAACACTTAGTGTCGCAAGAAGAAAAATTTTGAGTTTTCGTCAAAAAACGTGTTTTTTACAGGAAAAATTTTGAAAATGGCCGAAATTTACACCAAACCAGAACTCCGGGTCGCGGAACGAGCACCAGAATGAGGGTAAGGTAGGTTAGTGTCAATTTTGATTTTTTAATAAATTATTTAACGAGTGGATTTTGAATTAATAATTAATTTAATAAAAACTTTTTGTAAAATTTTACAAGTGTCTGTAAATGAAAACTTTTTCGCGTTTTTGTCAATTTAACTTAGTCAATACGATAGGGGGTGGCTATTTAGGAATTGTCGCGCTGAAAACAGCTTCAAAATGCGCCCCTTGGTTATCGAGTAATTACAATGTTTGCAATTGACTACGGGGTATAGGTAGATTTTGTTAGCCGTATAAATTAAAGTGACTACGATTTTTGAGTTTTCTGGTAGCTAGAAGCACGCGCGAGGTGTCAAAAGACGCGTCTCGGCGCGGGCTATCCAACCGATGAAAAACACTTAGTGTCGCAAGAAGAAAAATTTTGAGTTTTCGTCAAAAAACGTGTTTTTTACAGGAAAAATTTTGAAAATGGCCGAAATTTACACCAAACCAGAACTCCGGGTCGCGGAACGAGCACCAGAATGAGGGTAAGGTAGGTTAGTGTCAATTTTGATTTTTTAATAAATTATTTAACGAGTGGATTTTGAATTAATAATTAATTTAATAAAAACTTTTTGTAAAATTTTACAAGTGTCTGTAAATGAAAACTTTTTCGCGTTTTTGTCAATTTAACTTAGTCAATACGATAGGGGGTGGCTATTTAGGAATTGTCGCGCTGAAAACAGCTTCAAAATGCGCCCCTTGGTTATCGAGTAATTACCGGTTAGGTTAGGTTAGGTTAGGTTAGGTTAGGTTTTGTCGCGGAGCTGGTCAAGCGTCAGGCCACCGACGAGACGCGGCAGCTGCAGGCGAAGGCGGATCGCCTGCAGTCGGAGGCTAGCCAGCTTCACAAGAAGCTGGCTGAGGCCACGGCTCGGCCACACCAGGCTGAGACCAGCCCTGCGGCGGAGGGCCCTGCCTCCAGCCGCAACCTTGAGGACATCATCCGCAAGGTTGTGATGGAGGAGAGGGCCTTCACAAGGTCCTGCCTAGCGGGGATCGAGGACCGGCTCCTGCCGGAGAAGCGCCTCCGACCGCCGCTTGCGGCGGATAAGAGGCGCTGCGAGCCGGAGCCGTCCACCTCCCAGGCGGAGGGTGCCCGGGTGGAGGACGCCCAAGTGGAGGACGCCCTTCTCCCATCGACCACCCCGTCCAACGAGTGGACGGAGGTGAAACGTAAGGGGAAGGGCAAGGGCAAAAAGTCAGCGACGGCCGTCCCTGCCGTTGCTGCCGCCCCCGCCACTGCCGCTCCCAGCCAGTCGCTGGCGACTGGCAAGGGAAAGAAGGGGAAAAAGGGGAAGGGGAAGAAGTCAGCGGCGGCCGTCTCTGCCGTCGCTGCCGCCCCCGCCACTGCCGGTCCCAGCCAGTCGCAGACGACTGGCAAGGGAAAGAAGGGGAGGGGAAAGAGGCGGCTGGTCGTCCCGAAGACCGCGGCCGTCGTGGTGACTCTCACCACAGAGGCTGCGGGGCGCGGGGAGACTTACGCCTCAATCCTAGTGCGGGCGCGCGCGAAAGCCGATCCCACCCAGCTGGGGATCGGCAAGGTCTCCTGTCGGCGGACCCAAGCCGGGGCTCGATTATTCGAGTTCCCGGGGGCGGAGGGGAACGCTAACGCGGACCTCTTCGCGGCGAAGCTGCGGGAGGCCATCGCCGATTCGGCGAAGGTGGCCCGACCAACGAAGCAGGCAGTGCTGGAAGTGTCCGAGCTGGATGACACCGTCACCACAGAGGAAGTGGTGGCGGCGGTCGCAGCGGTGGGTGGCTGCGGCGTCGCGGCAGTCAGAGGCCGGGACGTGAGACCCGGCCGTGGTGGCATGGGCACCGTCCGCCTCGAGTGCCCGGTCGCCGCTGCACAGGCCGTCCTTGTCAGGGGGCGGCTTTCTGTTGGCCTTAGCTCGGGTGCGGTACGCGCACTCGAGCAACAGCCTCTGAGGTGTTTCCGGTGCTTCGGCATCGGACACACCCGGCCCCTGTGTCCGTCCGCGGTGGACAGGTCTTTTGCCTGCTACCGCTGCGGCATGGAGGGCCACAAGGCCGCCTCTTGCGAGGCCACCACGCCGCACTGCGCGGTATGTGCCGCCAGCGGCTGCTCGGCCGAGCACGTCATGAAGGGGAGGAAATGCAATCCTCCCCTTAAGCGGGGCAAAGCGCAGGTGCCGACTGGGCCTGCTGCTACTGCCGCCAGCGCCGCCGTTCCTGCAACGGCTGCGGAGGACGGTGCGATGTCCGACTGATTTAGGTCGGACATCGCATCGCGCCGGCGCCGCGGTCTTCCGCGGACTCCCCTCCCCTCTCGCTCTAGAGAGGGGAACGGGATACGTGGCCGCCGCGCCGCCGGTGGATCCTGAGGATCATCCTCAAGGTGGCGACGGGCGGGCGATAGGCGCGGGGGCGCCTACGCCCGCATTGCACCCGTCACCACCTTTGCCGGACTCTCGTCGCCGGGGACTGGACGAAATGGCTCCGCCGGATTCCCAGTCCCCGCCATTTCGACGATGCGGGAACAACGCTGGGGTTTTTAGTGGGTATACCGGGTCTGACCGGGGAGTCCCACATAGCCTCCCATCCCCCGATGGGCGGGTATGCGTAATGCATTTTCCCCAGCGTAAAAAAAAAAAAAAAAAAAAAAAAAAAAAAAAAAAAAAAAAAAAAAAAAAAAAAAAGGTTAGGTTAGGTTAGGTTAGGTTAGGTTAGGTTAGGTTTTTTTTTTTTTTTTTTTTTTTTTTTTTTTTCCTACCTCTCCACGCTAGGTGGAGCCTGCGAGCTAGTTTTCCCCTAACGTAATCAGGGACCTTGGTGGGCTGGGGTTTTATTTATTTAAAAAAAAGAGTATTTTATTAAAAGAAAGTTACAAGTAATTTTTAAACTAGTATGGTGAGTACATTTATCTTAATTTTAGGCCTTACATTTAACATTTTTTATTTTTCTTACATTTTTATAATTTTGACTTAGAACTAACTTAAATTTTTAACATATTTTAATTTTCGGCTGTGTACATCAAAACTTATTTCTTTAATACTTATTTTAAACATTTGGTAAAGTTATGTCATTAATAAATATAATTACTTAGTATATAATACTTAATTTAGAACAGTTATGGCTATTGATACATTTTATATTTGGGATTTATAAGTTCCGCATACAAACAATTGGTTACGTCGTGGCGAAATAGATGGCGCTATTAGTTACCATGGTTTTACATTCTACAAGTTACTAATTTGAACATGCCATGATTTTTGTACCAGAATTAGTTCGAGCAAGGCGACACAGGTGTCGCTGTTAGAGGACATGGTTTGTAGAATTGGTTGTGACTTATTTGATGTTTACTATTTCGGGACTTTGGTTTTAGGGTTAGGGTTGAGGTTTTTGGGGCATTGTATTTTGTGTTGATGGTGTGTGTTGTTATGCATTTGTTTTGTACTTGTTGTTTTGTTGTTTTTTATTATGTGGTGTAATGATTTGTAGTTGTGTCTGTTACGTAAACAAGGTAGTTGGTTACGTCGTGGCGAAATAGATGGCGCTATTTGTTACCATGGTTTTACATTCTACAAGTTACTAATTTGAACATGCCATGATTTTTGTACCAGAATTAGTTCGAGCGAGGCGGCACAGGTGTCGCTGTTAGAGGACATGGTTTGTAGAAGTGGTTGTGACTTATTTGATGTTTACTATTTCGGGACTTTGGTTTTAGGGTTAGGGTTGAGGTTTTTGGGGCATTGTATTTTGTGTTGATGGTGTGTGTTGTTATGCATTTGTTTTGTTTCTGTTGTTTTGTTGTTTTTTATTATGTGGTGTAATGATTTGTAGTTGTGTCTGTTACGTAAACAAGGTAGTAAATGACTAATGTGTAATATCATTTACATTTTGTTCTGTACTAATTTGTATGTTTACGTAGATATGTACTGTTTGTAAATCGGTGTTTATAACTTGGTTTGGTGTAGGTAACTTTCAAGTTTTGTATTGTTTGTCTTGTTTGGTTGTGGCAATAATATATATATATATACACAGATTATATATATTTATTGGCATTTCTTAGTCATGTTTTAAATTTTTGTCGACGGTTTTAGGGATAGTTGGGTTGGTGTTTCGTGTGTGTGTTGATATATTAGTATATATTTACTATATAATTTATATATCTGTGTTTTTTGTTGTTTGCAGGTTTCCGTGTGTCTGTTTATTCCATTGTTGTGGTCCAGTTTTACGTACTCCCAGTTTGTGTTACTGTATTGTTGTGTTCCTGTGTATGCTGTGTGTGTTGTGTTAACCCTAGGGTGCTGTTTAGGCGTACGCCGTTGTCGTCCGAGCCAAGTAGTCCCATTTCTTGCGGACCGGGCATTCCGCGCTAAAGGCGTTGTGGTCGGTCTTCTGTAGCTTCGAGTGCAGACAGTTGCAGCACTGCGGTTCCATCCCGGAGACAAACTCCTCGCACTTCTCGCGCAGGTGCGGGCCTCCACAGTGGCTACACCTGTCCGCACCCGCAGTACAAAATTTCCGGCCATGCCCGTATGCCAGGCATTTGGTGCATTGGACGAGCGGAGACTGGTCCTCCACCCTTACCCTTTGCAGGTCAAGGTAGAGAGCGCCAGCCTCCGTCATCCTCTGCCAAACCCTGGGCCTGACTTGGACGACAACGTGCGCCGTTTTGGGGTTCTTAGTCCTTTTTTTATATTTAATGGTCATTTCCAGCTCTTCCTCTTCTAGGTCTCTAAATGTATCTTTGTTTTGTGAATAGATCGCCTTCACCAGCTCGTCGTCTTCGCTGTCCAAAAAGACGTCTTTTAGGACGACGAGCGGGTTTTTGTTTTTCATGTGCGATACTATTAAGCCCTCTCCTCGGCTCTCGATCCTTTCTTTAACTTTTCTTAGCTCCACTTCTGAGTCGCACCCCAGTATGACCGTCTGGTTTTTAGCCTTTCTGACTTTATTTATCTTAAGGCCAGTTTCCCTGGCATCGACCGCCTTCTTCACCTTGGCCAACACCTCGTCGGCGGTATCCAGACCGCCTTCGAATGTGACAGCCACTGAGTGAAGTGCCGGCCGATACCCGGGTCTGGCTGCCGCGACGCTGGCATACGATCGGGGGGTGTCGGTCTTTGGCCCGGTTGCTGATGCCCTGATCGATTCTCGAATCTCTTCGGTTATTGCGGCGACCTCACCGGTGACGTTGCTGAGTCTCTTCTCGAGGAAAGCGGTGGACTCTACCTGTACGTTGTCCAGGGAAGCTTTCACCTCATCGAACCTTACGCCGACCTCTTGTAGTTTATCGACGATGTCGGCGCCGCTGTTGTCGATGTGGATGTGTAGGTTTCTTACGTTCTTGGAGACCTTTTCCACGATGCCGCTAAGCCCCGTCTCCATGCTCTTCTCCATTTTCTCCAGCCTTTCTATTAGTGCCTCCGATAAATCGGGTAAGGCTGGCGTGGTGGTGGTGCGTGCGGGCTGAGCTGTTGGAGGTGCTGTTTCCAGGCCCTTCATCCGTTTGCTGAGCTCGAAGAGGGTCCGCAAACACTTGTCCGACTGCGTCTCCAGGAAGGTCTTTATATCCTTCCTCATCTGAGGGTAGTCCTTAACCTTTGCTGGGATGTCTTCGAAGGTTCTCATGACCTCCTGGAGAAGCTTGTCGTTCGATTGGGCGGCATATATGTCGCACTGCCTGCTATATGCCTCCATAATGTCTACGGACCGTCTCTTGCGCTCCGGCCTCCGGATGAAGGTCCTGGCTGCGTCCAGCGCTTGTCCAGGTGGGCTCTTAGGGCTGGGAGTAGCGGTGCGAGCGACGACGCCAGAGGTCCCTGCCGTAGACGGCTGGGGAGGTCCGGCTGTGTTCTCCTGTGGACCGCTGGCGCCTGCGCCCGCCTCTCTCCTCGTTACTGGGGTGCGGATTCCTAGGCCCATCTTGTGTCTGGTGTGTGTAGCGTGAATTGTGTGTATAGGGCACAATGAGGGGTAGGAAAACGTCGGTGTGTAAAATATGAATAATACTAAAAATATAACAAATAAAATAATGTCAGTCTGACCCTGTATAGGGGGGTGTGTAATGTTTTGACCCTGTAAATGGGGGTCAAGTCTGTGTGCTTATCCGCGGTCAGCAAGAAAATTTAAATTTAAAATAAAAGTAAAATTTTTCAAAGAAAAATTTATGGGGTCAAAGGGGGAGGAGGGGGTCCAGAGGGGGGGGGATGGATACCTCTTAGGTTACTTATGCCGTGGTGTCTACGACACCACAAAGGCTGGATTCGAGGTCGGATTCACGCTATCTCCTTCCGTTCTCGAGATATTGAAATTTATAGATGGAAGGGGTGGGGGAGGGTCCAAACGGGGGGGGGAGGGTACCTCTTGGGCGACTTTCACCGTGGTGTCTTCGACACCACAGAGGCTGGATTTGAGGTCGGTTTTTCGCTATCTCCTCCCGTTCCCGAGATATGACAGGGTTGAGGTTTAGGAAAAACCTAACCTCTCCTTTATGCGCAGTCGGGTAGATCTTCCAGTTGGCCTAGCTGGGTCTACCCTGAACCGATCTTAGCGTGTGTGGGCTCTTTTGTTTGGCCTTTTTGAGCTCTTCCTGGTTGTTCAGGTTTCAGGATAGAGGGTGGGGGGGAGAGGGGGGAGAGAGGGGGGGGTCTAAAAATTTTGGTTTTACTGAGACAGCGCAGCTGAGGGCCACCTGCAGGGTATTTACGGGGAGTGTTTCGACAGGGGATGGGTGAGGGGGGGTGAGGAGGTGGTGCGTAAGGGTGGGAGGTATATCCGGTACAAGAAGTGTTATAAGGCCAGTGATTTGGAAGCAGATTTATTTCGAGGGGGGGGGTGTTAGAGGGGGGGGGGGGGGAGTGTTAGAGGGGGGGGTCCAAAAGTAAAATGCGATTTGTGGCTGAGGGCCACCTGCAATGTAAAGCGGGAAATATTTTAGGGGGGGGGGGAGGGTTGTGTATAAGGGTGGGGGGGGGGGTATGTTCCAGAAGGGTGGTGCTTATGGCTTAAGGCCTAAGTAATATGTGCCAAAAAAAAAAAATTTTTTCTTTAAAAATCTTATAAGATGAGTGATCTCTGCCTACCTTACTTGTATCCACGAATGTAAACAAACTAGATAAATTTCTTGAGGAGAAACTTTTATTCGGGGAGATTTTGCCCAAAGTGGGGAAAATTACGTAGTTTGAAAAACTACTTTTTTGTTTTCAATTAAATTTAAATTTTTTGGGGGTCACTTCGTAGAGGGGGGCTCAAAACCGTTTATAGCGGTGTTATTTTTTGAAAAGGGGGGCTATAGTTCTGCGTGCACTTATTCTTAAAATCTTAAATTACTAACCTTAAACACTATATAAAAATTGACCAATAGCTATTTGCCGTTTACGTGCGGTTTGTAAACAAGTCAACCCTTACTAATTTTTGAAATTGCACAGCTTATATTAGACTTAAAATTATTTCGTTTACAGGTTGTTTTAAGGGAGAGTGCTGTCGTCAATATAATCCCTTTGAAAATGGGGCGTCTTAAACAGGGGGTGAGCAGTTAATGAACGAAAATTTTTATTGTTTACCAAAAGCCGCAAATAGGCGGTTTTGGTGCTCACGCCTGAACTTATTCCTGGCTTTATAACTCAGGAACGGGTAGCTCCCGGGGTCTGATTTTTCTAATAACTACTTAACAATAACTAACCTATACAACTGTATTAGATTGCTCTTGCTGCAGCTGGTCTTCGCTGTTCCAGGGCTGGCCAAAGTTGGTGTTTGGCGTATTTTTGCTATCCGGTTTCACTGTTACCTTAGTGTCGTCTAATATATAAGTCCGAAAAATCTGAGTTTTTGCACTTAGTGTCTCTACTCTATACACTATCCCTTAAGGTCCAAAAAATATATTGTTGCCACTTTCACTTTAAAGTTATGAGGGGTCAAAGTTTGAGCGTCTTTTTTCACTTTCAAAACCCTGGGTAACTTCCTGGGGGAAGGTCCGATCTCGACGGGCGAGGTGTCTGGTGACAGGGAATGGCTTCCTGCACCTGTTCCCGTTTTCAAATTTCTCCTCCGACTGCTGGAAGTCAATGTCGTGGTCACGCCGTTTTCCTTCTTTGTCCCGTATCTTGGCGAGTTCCCACGGGAAAAATCCCGGACTCAGCCAAGATGATGGGGCTCGTCCAGATGCTTCGAGTGGTGATTTAAAATCACCAGGTTGTCGATCTTGTTTTCGCAGCGTATCACTTTTTGTGTTTTGTTGACACTTTTGAGGTTAAAAAATTTGGTTTTTGAGGGGTAACTTCCCCAATTTTAACCCGATTTCAAAAATTTTTGCACAGTTACGTTTGTTTTTATGGTTTACAGGGGAAACTTTAGTTTATGAAACACTTTTCAACACTTTTGTATTTTACACAAAATTTTGACTGCGGAGCGACTTAAAAAACGATCCGACCGCCACGGAAGCCGGGGGGGAACTGGTTAGGTTAGGTTAGGTTAGGTTAGGTTAGGTTAGGTTGGGGTGGGGGACCCCCCACAGCGCATACGTCCTCGTCGTGTCCCCTGGAAACTGCCCAGTTCTGACCACCGTAACGGAGTGGCAGACTGGGTAGGCCAAAGTGCGCTGTGCATCGTAGCTAAACACATCAGCCTTGCAGAGCTACGAACAAGTTTTTGATCGCTATGTCGACCCCTAGGCGGGACGCCTCCGGGCGATTTTTGAAGAAGGGCCCTTCTAAGGGCCAACCCGGCGCTCAGGCGCCTGAGCCTTTCCGCGCGCCTTCTGCGGCAAGCTCATACGGAGAGAGTGAGTCGTTTGGGTCTCTTTTGGACTCAGACGACTCACTTTTTGTGTCAGACGTCGAGGACTCCCGGCCGCGAAAGCGAGCCCACCAGAGCGGTGGGTCCGGGGGCTCCTCGGCCTCCACGTCGACGGGGCTGCCGAAGGCGAAGAAGCCGACGGTCGCACCAGCGACCCACGTTGTTGGGCTCGCAGACGCCCAGCGTAAGCTGGACCTTGCCCGGCGCACCCAGCTCCAGGAGGAGCTGGAGGAGCGCGTCGCGGCTAAGGAACAGCGAGCGCAGTCTGCCCGAGCCAAGTCCGGGTACGGCGCGTCCCACGTGCTGTACGCGGACCACTCTCTCGAAGAGCTCGAGAGAATGGCGGAGGAGGACGAGGAGGGGATCGTGGAGGTCGCCTCTAAGTCCTCAAACTTGAAGGGTACCTTCCAGAAGGCCCTCAAGTGCCGGGCCGCGAGCCTGCGCGGTGTCGTCTTGGAGCTCATCAAGCGCAAGACCACCGACGAGACGCGGCAACTGCAGGCGAAGGTGGATCGCCTGCAGTCGGAGGTCAGCCAGCTGCACCAGAAGCTGGCTGAAGCCACGGCCCGGCCACAACAGGCCACGACGAGCCCTGCCGCAGAGGCCCCCCCCTCCAGCCACAACCTTGAGGACGTCATCCGCAAGGTTGTGATGGAGGAGCGGGCTTTCACGCGAGCATGCCTTGCGGGGATCGAGGACCGGCTCCTTCCGGAGACGCGCCTCCGACCGCCGCTTGCGGCGGACAAGAGGCGGGACCGGGCGGAGCCGGTGCCTCCTACCCCACAGGCCGAGGGCACCCCTCTGGAGGTCCCACAACAGGAGGGGGACGCCCTTCTCCCTGCGACCACACCGTCCAACGAGTGGACGGAGGTGAAGCGCAGGAAGAAGGGTAAGGGGAAAAAGTCGGCGGCGGCCGTTCCCGCTGCTGCCGCCACTGCCGCTTCTGCCAGCCAGTCGCCTGCGACCGGCAAGGGCAAGAAGCAGAAGGGAAAAGGGAAGGCGAAGGTGCGACTCGTCCCCCCTAGGTCCGCAGCAGTCGTGGTGACCCTCACCGCGGAGGCTGCGGGGCGAGGGGAGACGTACATGTCCGTGCTGGTGCGGGCACGTGCCAACGCCAACCCTGCCCAACTGGGCATCGGCAGTGTGACCTGCCGGCGGACCCAAGCCGGGGCTCGTATTTTCGAGTTCCCGGGAGCCGAGGGGGGTGCCCGCGCGGACCTCTTTGCAGCCAAGCTGCAGGAGGTCATCGCGGACACCGCCACGGTGGTCCGCCCGGTAAAGTCAGCGGCCTTGGAGGTGGCGGAGTTGGACGACTCCGTCACCAAGGAGGAGGTGGTGGCTGCGGTGGCGGCGATTGGGGGCTGTGACGTCGCCGCGGTGCAGGGCCGGAACATCCGGCCCGGCCGCGGCGGCTTGGGCGCGATTCGCCTGCAGTGCCCAATCGTCGCTGCCAAAGCCGTTCTTGCTGGGGGCCGGCTTTCAGTCGGCCTCAGCTCAGGTGCGGTCCGGGCTCTCGCCAACCAGCCATTGCGGTGTTTCCGGTGCTTCGGCACCGGACACACGCGGCCGCTGTGTCCATCTCCGGTCGACAGATCGGACACGTGCCTGCGCTGCGGCAAGGACGGCCACAAAGCCGCCTCCTGCGGGGCCGCCACACCGCGCTGCGCGGTGTGTGCCGCCAGTGGCGGCCCAGCTGACCACGTCATGAGGGGGCGGAAATGTCTTCCTCCCCCCAGACGGGGCAAAGCTGTCGCTGCCGCTGGCGCCGCCGCTCCTGCGGCGGCTGCGGAGAGCGGTGCGATGTCCGACTGATTTCGGTCGGACGTCGCATCGCGCCGGCGTCGCGGTCCTCCGCGGACTCTCCTCTCCTCTCGCTCTAGAGAGGGGAACGGGATACGCGGCCGCCGCGCCGCCGGTGGATCTTGAGGATCTTCCTCAAGGTGGCGACGGGCGGGCGTTAGGCGCGGGGGCGCCTACGCCCGCATTGCACCCGTCACCGCCTCCGCCGGGCAATCGTTGGCGGGGACTGGACGAAAAGGCTCTGCCGGATTCCCAGTCCCCGCCATTCAAGACGAAGCGGGAACAACGCTGGTGGTTTTTAGTGGGTATACCGGGTCAGACCGGGGAGTCCCACATACCCCCCCCCATCCCCCGATGGGAGGGTATGCGTAATGCATTTTCCCCAGCGTTAAAAAAAAAAAAAAAAAAAAAAAAAAAAAAAAAAAAAAAAAAAAAAGGTTAGGTTGGGGTGCGTGCAGAAAACCTCCTCGTGTGCCTGATTGCTGCTGGTTCCTTTCGAATACGTTCGGGGGAAAGAGCAGTCGTCGGGCCGGTGCACCCTGGGCACAGGCAATAATCGAGAGATTGTTGTCTGTGGCGAATTTCTGCGGCCACTCTCCACCTCTGCTTACAGAGGGTAGGAAGAGTGGACTCTTGAGGGGCCCTTTTCAGGGCCATCCGCGGAGGCGGGTCCGAGGGAGCGGTTTGTCCGAGTGCGTCTCGGCTTCAGGGTCGACGGGGTCGCGAAGGCAGTCGGCCGGAGGCAGCCCCGATGACCCTTGTCGTGGGGGGAGATGGCCCTAGGGGGGGTCGATTTCTCCCCCAAGCTGCTCGCTGGGACCCGGACTTTAGGCTTGACACGGAGGCGATGGGCGGGCGTCAGGCGCGGGGGCGCCTGCGCTCGCATTGCACCCGTCGCCACCTTAGTCGGTCCCTTCGGGGAAGCCAAGCGGGGTAATCGTCGGCGGGGGACTGGACGTGACGGCTATGCTGGATTCCCAGTCCCCCGCCAATACGACGAAGCGGGAAAAACGCTGGGTTGTTTTAGTGGGTATACCGGTGCGGTAAACCGGGGAGTCCCACATACCCCCCCCATCCCCCGATGGGCGGGTATGCGTAATTGTCATTTTTTCCCAGCGCAAACAAAAAAAAAAAAAAAAAAAAAAAAAAAAAAAAAAAAGGTTAGGTTAGGTTAGGTTGGGGGACCCCCCACAGCGCATACGTCCTCGTCGTGTCCCCTGGAAACTGCCCAGTTCTGACCACCGTAACGGAGTGGCAGACTGGGTAGGCTAAAGAGCACTGTGCATCGTAGTCACATTACAGCCTGGAAGAGACTACGACCTGAGAGCGATATCATGTCGACACCTAGAAGGGACGCCTCCGGGCGTTTCCTCAAGAAGGGCCCATCTAAGGGCCAATTCGGCGCACCAGCGCCCGAAACTAGCCGCGCGCCTTCGGCCAGCTCTATCGAGAGGAGTGAGTCGTTTGGGTCTCTGTTGGACTCAGACGACTCACTGTTTGTGTCGGACGTCGAGGACTCCCGGCCGCGAAAGCGAGCCCACCAGAGCGGTGGGTCCGGGGGCTCCTCGGCCTCCACGTCGACGGGGCTGCCAAAGGCGAAAAAGCCGACGGTTGCACCAGCGACCCATACCGTTGGGCTAGCCGACGCCCAACGGAAGCTGGACCTAGCCCGGCGCACTCAGCTCCAGGAGGAGCTGGAGGAGCGCGTCGCGGCAAAGGAAAAGCGGGCCCAGTCCGCCCGAGCGAGGTCCGGGTACGGCGCGTCCCACGTGCTGTACGCGGACCACTCACTGGCGGAGCTGGAGAAGATGGCGGAGGAGGACAAGGAGGGGATCGTAGAGGTCGCCTCCAAGTCCTCAAACTTGAAGGGTACCTTCCAGAAGGCCCTCAAGTGCCGGGCCGCGAGCCTGCGCGGTGTCGTCGCTGAACTGCTTCAGCGAACGGCTACCGACGAGACGCGGCAACTGCAGGCGAAGGTCGATCGCCTGCAGTCGGAGGTCAGCCAGCTGCACCAGAAGCTGGCTGAAGCCACGGCCCGGCCACAACAGGCCGCGACGAGCCCTGCCGCAGAGGCCCTTCCCTCCAGCCGCAGCCTTGAGGACACCATCCGCAAGGTTGTGATGGAGGAGAGGGCCTTCACGCGAGCATGCCTGGCGGGGATCGAGGACCGGCTCCTTCCGGAGGCGCGCCTCCGACCGCCGCTTGCGGCGGACAAGAGGCGGGACCGGGTGGAGCCGGTGCCTCCTACCCCACAGGCCGAGGGCACCCTTGCGGAGGTCCCCCAGCAGGAGGGGGACGCCCTTCTCCCTGCGACCACACCGTCCAACGAGTGGACGGAGGTGAGGCGCAAGGGGAAGGGTAAGGGTAAGAAGTCGGCAGCGGCCGTTCCCGCTGCTGCCGCTTCTGTCGCCACTGCCAGCCAGTCGCCTGCGACCGGCAAAGGCAAGGCGAAGGGGAAAGGGAAGGCAAAGGCGCGGCTGGTCCCCCCTAGAACCGCAGCAGTCGTGGTGACCCTCACCGCGGAGGCTGCGGGGCGAGGGGAGACCTACATGTCCGTGCTGGTGCGGGCACGCGCCAATGCCAACCCTGCCCAACTGGGCTTAGGCACTGTGACCTGCCGGCGGACCCAAGCCGGGGCTCGTATTTTCGAGTTCCCGGGAGCCGAGGGGGGTGCCCGCGCGGACCTCTTTGCAGCCAAGCTGCAGGAGGTCATCGCGGACACCGCCAAGGTGGTCCGACCGGTAAAGTCAGCGGTCATAGAGGTGGCGGAGTTGGACGACTCCGTCACCAAAGAGGAGGTGGTGGCTGCGGTGGCGGCGATTGGGGGCTGCGACGTCGCTGCGGTGCAGGGCCGGGATATCCGGCCCGGCCGCGGCGGCTTGGGCGCGCTTCGCCTGCGGTGCCCAATCGCTGCTGCTAAAACCGTTCTTGCCAAGGGCCGGCTTACAGTCGGCTTCAGTGCGGGTGCGGTCCGGGCTCTCGCCGACCAGCCCATGCGGTGTTTCCGGTGCTTCGGCATCGGACACACCCGGCCGCTGTGTCCGTCTCCGATCGACAGGTCGGACACGTGCCTGCACTGCGGCAAGGACGGTCACAAAGCCGCCTCCTGCGGGGCCGCCACGCCACACTGCGCAGTGTGCGCCGCCAGTGGCCGCCCAGCGGGCCATGTGATGAGGGGGAGGAAATGTCTTCCTCCCCCCAAGCGGGGCAAAGCTGCCGCTGCCACTGGCGCCGCTCCTGCGGCGGTTGCGGAGGGTGGTGCGATGTCCGACTAACTCAGGTCGGACGTCGCATCGCACCGGCGTCGCGGTCTTCCGCGGACTCTCCTCCCCTCTCGCTCTAGAGAGGGGAACGGGATACGCGGCCGCCGCGCCGCCAGTGGATCGTGAGGATCATCCTCAAGGTGGCGACGGGCGGGCGATAGGCGCGGGGGCACCTACGCCCGCATTGCACCCGTCACCGCCCTGCCGGGCAATCGTCGGCGGGGACTGGACGAAAAGGCTCTGCCGGTTTCCCAGTCCCCTCCATTCAGGACGAAGCGGGAACAACGCTGGTGGTTTTTAGTGGGTATACCGGGTCAGACCGGGGAGTCCCACATACCCCCCCCATCCCCCGATGGGAGGGTATGCGTAATGCATTTTCCCCAGCGTAAAAAAAAAAAAAAAAAAAAAAAAAAAAGGTTAGGTTAGGTTGGGGGGGGGGGCCACCT
The DNA here is from genome assembly GCA_921972225.1 of Euplexia lucipara. Lineage (NCBI taxonomy): Eukaryota > Metazoa > Arthropoda > Insecta > Lepidoptera > Noctuidae > Euplexia > Euplexia lucipara. The sequence goes on from OV179149.1 coordinate 24,229,128, forward strand.
CACAGTGCTTGCGTCCACGTCGCGCCCCCTGGAAACGATCCAGTACTGACCACCGTATTGCAGTGCCAGACTGGGTCGGCCAAAGTGCACTGTGGCGGCTGTGCCGCTAGACGTGGGTTCGATTCCCGCTTGGGATGGATGTTTGTGTGTGTGTTTGGATGTGTGTGATTGGGTTTGTAGGCTGTTTGGTGCCCATGGCACAGGAATAGTCACTCTCTGGACTCAGACGACTCACTGGTTGGTGCGTCGGACGTGGAAGTCCCTCAGTCGTGGTAACGAGTCCGCGGGGGCGGTTTTGTCCGAGGGGGTCTCGGCTTCAGGGTCGACGGGGTTGCCAAGGCTGGAGCGCCGACGGTGACCTCGGAGACCTCTGTCGTGGGGGGAGATGGCCCTGGAGGGGGCCAGTCTCTCCTCCGGGCCGCTCTCTGTCGGACTCTGACTTTGGGGCTGCTCATTTTTTTTTTTTTATGGTGAGCGCGATCGTTGTGCTGTGTCTGGGTATGACTTGCGAGTAAAGTGTGTTTATTCAGAGGTGTTCATTTATTTATTGATTATTTATTTATTTATTTATCATTTAAGAAAGAAAGAAAAGAAAGAAAGAAAGTGTGTGTGTTTGGTCGCGTGTGATTGGGTTTGTTGGCTGTTTGGTGCCCATGGCACAGGAATAGTTACTCTCTGGATTCAGACGACTCACTGATTGGTGCGTCGGACGTGGAAGTCCCTCGGTCGTGGTAACGAGTCCGCGGGGGCGGTTTTGTCCGAGGGGGTCTCGGCTTCAGGGTCGACGGGGTTGCCAAGGCTGGAGCGCCGACGGTGACCTCGGAGACCTCTGTCGTGGGGGGAGATGGCCCTGGAGGGGGCCAGTCTCTCCTCCGGGCCGCTCTCTGTCGGACTCTGACTTTGGGGCTGCTCATTTTTTATGGTGAGCGCGATCGTTGTGCTGTGTCTGGGTGTGACTTGCGAGTAAAGTGTGTATGTTCAGAGGTGTTTATTTATTTATTTATTATTTATTTATTTATTTATCATTTAAGAAAGAAAGAAAAGAAAGAAAGAAAGTGTGTGTGTTTGGTCGCGTGTGATTGGGTTTGTTGGCTGTTTGGTGCCCATGGCACAGGAATAGTTACTCTCTGGACTCAGACGACTCACTGATTGGTGCGTCGGACGTGGAAGTCCCTCGGTCGTGGTAACGGGTCCGCAGGGGCGGTTTTGTCCGAGGGGGTCTCGGCTTCAGGGTCGACGGGGTTGCCAAGGCTGGAGCGCCGACGGTGACCTCGGAGACCTCTGTCGTGGGGCGAGATGGCCCTGGAGGGGGCCAGTCTCTCCTCCGGGCCGCTCTCTGTCGGACTCTGACTTTGGGGCTGCTCATTTTTTATGGTGAGCGCGATCGTTGTGCTGTGTCTGGGTGTGACTTGCGAGTAAAGTGTGTATGTTCAGAGGTGTTTATTTATTTATTTATTATTTATTTATTTATTTATCATTTAAGAAAGAAAGAAAAGAAAGAAAGAAAGTGTGTGTGTTTGGTCGCGTGTGATTGGGTTTGTTGGCTGTTTGGTGCCCATGGCACAGGAATAGTTACTCTCTGGACTCAGACGACTCACTGATTGGTGCGTCGGACGTGGAAGTCCCTCGGTCGTGGTAACGAGTCCGCGGGGGCGGTTTTGTCCGAGGGGGTCTCGGCTTCAGGGTCGACGGGGTTGCCAAGGCTGGAGCGCCGACGGTAGCCTCGGAGACCTCTGTCGTGGGGGGAGATGGCCCTGGAGGGGGCCAGTCTCTCCTCCGGGCCGCTCTCTGTCGGACTCTGACTTTGGGGCTGCTCATTTTTTATGGTGAGCGCGACGTTGTGCTGTGTCTGGGTGTGACTTGCGAGTAAAGTGTGTATGGTCAGAGGTGTTTATCTATTATTTATTTATTTATTATTTATTATTTTTCACTGTCTGGCGGAAGCGGGTCCGAGGGGGTGGTTTGTCCGAGGGCGCCTTGGCTTCAGGGTCGACGGGGTTGCCGAGGCCGGAGGGCCGACGGTAGCCTCGGAGGCCCATGTCGTGGGGGGGGATGGCCCTGGTGGGGGTCGATCTCTCCTCCGAACTGCTTTCTCGGACTCGGACTTTCAAGCGGTTCACGGTGGCGACGGGCGGGCGACGGTACGGGGGTGCCCTAGCCCGCATTGCACCCGTCACCACCTTTGTCGGTCCCCTAGGGGAAGCCATGCGGGGCAATCGTCGGCGGAGGACTGGACGTAAAGGCTGTGCCGGTTTCCCAGTCCCCTGCCACTTAGACGAAGCGGGAATAAAGCTGGGTTGTTTTAGTGGGTATACCGGGTCTGACCGGGGAGTCCCACATAGCCTCCCATCCCCCGATGGGCGGGTATGCGTAATTGTCATTTTTTCCCAGCGCAAACAAAAAAAAAAAAAAAAAAAAAAAAAAAAAAAAAAAAAAAAAAAAAAAAAAAAAAAAAAAGGTTAGGTTGGGGGGGGGGGACCCCCCACAGTGCATACGTCCTCGTCGTGTCCCCTGGAAACTGCCCAGTTCTGACCACCGTAACGGAGTGGCAGACTGGGTAGGCTAAAGTGCACTGTGCATCGTAGAGCACCTCACTGCCTTGTGTCTACGAAAAGGATTTGCGACCATTATGTCGACACCTCGACGGGACGCCTCCGGGCGTTTCCTCAAGAAGGGCCCATCTAAGGGCCAACCCGGCGCACCAACGCCCGAGACTAGCCGCGCGCCTTCTGCGGCCAGCTCTGTTGAGAGGAGTGAGTCGTTTGGGTCTTTGTTGGACTCAGACGACTCACTCTTTGTGTCGGACGTCGAGGACTCCCGGCCGCGAAAGCGAGCCCACCAGAGCGGTGGGTCCGTGGGCTCCTCGGCCTCCACGTCGACGGGGCTGCCGAAGGCCAAGAAGCCGACGGTCGCACCAGCGACCCATACCGTTGGGCTGGCTGACGCCCAACGGAAGCTGGACCTTGCCCGGCGCGCTCAGCTCCAGGAGGAGCTGGAGGAGCGCGTCGCGGCAAAGGAAAAGCGAGCTCAGTCCGCCCGGGGCGGGTCCGGGTACGGCGCGTCCCGCGTGCTGTACGCGGACCACTCTCTGGCGGAGCTTGAGAGGATGGCGGTGGAGGATGAGGAGGGGATCGTGGAGGTCGCCTCCAAGTCCTCAAACCTAAAAGGGACCTTTCAGAAGGCCCTCAAGTGCCGGGCCGCGAGCCTGCGCGGTGTCGTCGCTGAACTCCTTCAGCGGACGGCCACCGACGAGACGCGGCAACTGCAGGCGAAGGTCGATCGCCTGCAGTCGGAGGTCAGCCAGCTGCACCAGAAGCTGGCTGAAGCCACGGCCCGGCCACAACAGGCCGCGACGAGCCCTGCCGCAGAGGCCCCCCCCTCCAGCCACAACCTTGAGGACGTCATCCGCAAGGTTGTGGTGGAGGAGCGGGCCTTCACGCGAGCCTGCCTGGCGGGGATCGAGGACCGGCTCCTTCCGGAGACGCGCCTCCGACCGCCGCTTGCGGCGGACAAGAGGCGGGACCGGGCGGAGCCGGTGCCTCCTACCCCACAGGCCGAGGGCACCCCTCTGGAGGTCCCCCAACAGGAGGGGGACGCCCTTCTCCCTGCGACCACACCGTCCAACGAGTGGACGGAGGTGAAGCGCAGGAAGAAGGGTAAGGGGAAAAAGTCGGTGGCGGCCGTTCCCGCTGCTGCCGCCACTGCCGCTTCTGCCAGCCAGTCGCCTGCGACCGGCAAGGGCAAGAAGCAGAAGGGAAAAGGGAAGGCGAAGGTGCGACTCGTCCCCCCTAAATCCGCAGCAGTCGTGGTGACCCTCACCGCGGAGGCTGCGGGGCGAGGGGAGACGTACATGTCCGTGCTGGTGCGGGCACGTGCCAACGCCAACCCTGCCCAACTGGGCATCGGCAGTGTGACCTGCCGGCGGACCCAAGCCGGGGCTCGTATTTTCGAGTTCCCGGGAGCCGAGGGGGGTGCCCGCGCGGACCTCTTTGCAGCCAAGCTGCAGGAGGTCATCGCGGACACCGCCACGGTGGTCCGCCCGGTAAAGTCAGCGGCCTTGGAGGTGGCGGAGTTGGACGACTCCGTCACCAAGGAGGAGGTGGTGGCTGCGGTGGCGGCGATTGGGGGCTGTGACGTCGCCGCGGTGCAGGGCCGGAATATCCGGCCCGGCCGCGGCGGCTTGGGCGCGATTCGCCTGCAGTGCCCAATCGTCGCTGCCAAAGCCGTTCTTGCTGGGGGCCGGCTTTCAGTCGGCTTCAGCTCAGGTGCGGTCCGGGCTCTCGCCAACCAGCCATTGCGGTGTTTCCGGTGCTTCGGCACCGGACACACGCGGCCGCTGTGTCCATCTCCGGTCGACAGATCGGACACGTGCCTGCGTTGCGGCAAGGACGGCCACAAAGCCGCCTCCTGCGGGGCCGCCACACCGCACTGCGCGGTGTGTGCCGCCGGTGGCAGCCCAGCTGACCACGTGATGAGGGGGAGGAAGTGTAATCCTCCCCCCAAGCGGGGCAAAGCTGTCGCTGCCGCTGGCGCCGCCGCTCCTGCGGCGGCTGCGGAGAGCCGTGCGATGTCCGACTGATTCCGGTCGGATGTCGCATCGCGCCGGCGTCGCGGTCCTCCACGGACTCCCCTACCCTCTCGCTCTTAGAGAGGGGAACGGGATACGTGGCCGCCGCGCCGCCGGTAGGTCTTGAGGATCTTCCTCAAGGTGGCGACGGGCGGGCGTTAGGCGCGGGGGCGCCTACGCCCGCATTGCACCCGTCACCGCCTCCGCCGGGCAATCGTCGGCGGGGACTGGACGAAAAGGCTCTGCCGGATTCCCAGTCCCCGCCATTCAAGACGAAGCGGGAACAACGCTGGTGGTTTTTAGTGGGTATACCGGGTCAGACCGGGGAGTCCCACATACCCCCCTCATCCCCCGATGGGAGGGTATGCGTAATGCATTTTCCCCAGCGTAAAAAAAAAAAAAAAAAAAAAAAAAAAAAAAAAAAAAAAAAAAAAAAAAAAGGTTAGGTTGGGGGACCCCCCACAGCGCATACGTCCTCGTCGTGTCCCCTGGAAACTGCCCAGTTCTGATCACCGTAACGGAGTGGCAGACTGGGTAGGCCAAAGTGCGCTGTGCATCGTAGAGCACCTCTCTGCTTTGAGTCTACGATTTAGATTGCGACCATCATGTCGACACCTCGACGGGACGCCTCCGGGCGATTTTTGAAGAAGGGCCCTTCTAAGGGCCAATTCGGCGCACCAGCGCCCGAAACTAGCCGCGCGCCTTCGGCCAGCTCTATCGAGAGGAGTGAGTCGTTTGGGTCTCTGTTGGACTCAGACGACTCACTGTTTGTGTCGGACGTCGAGGACTCCCGGCCGCGAAAGCGAGCCCACCAGAGCGGTGGGTCCGGGGGCTCCTCGGCCTCCACGTCGACGGGGCTGCCAAAGGCGAAAAAGCCGACGGTCGCACCAGCGACCCATACCGTTGGGCTAGCCGACGCCCAACGGAAGCTGGACCTAGCCCGGCGCGCTCAGCTCCAGGAGGAGCTGGAGGAGCGCGTCGCGGCACAGGAAAAGCGAGCTCAGTCCGCCCGGGGCGGGTCCGGGTACGGCGCGTCTCGCGTGCTGTACGCGGACCACTCTCTGGCGGAGCTTGAGAGGATGGCGGTGGAGGATGAGGAGGGGATCGTGGAGGTCGCCTCCAAGTCCTCCAACCTAAAGGGGACCTTTCAGAAGGCCCTCAAGTGCCGGGCCGCGAGCCTGCGCGGTGTCGTCGCTGAACTCCTTCAGCGGACGGCCACCGACGAGACGCGGCAACTGCAGGCGAAGGTCGATCGCCTGCAGTCGGAGGTCAGCCAGCTGCACCAGAAGCTGGCTGAAGCCACGGCCCGGCCACAACAGGCCGCGACGAGCCCTGCCGCAGAGGCCCCCCCCTCCAGCCGCAACCTTGAGGATGTCATCCGCAAGGTTGTGGTGGAGGAGCGGGCCTTCACGCGAGCCTGCCTGGCGGGGATCGAGGACCGGCTCCTTCCGGAGACGCGCCTCCGACCGCCGCTTGCGGCGGATAAGAGGCGGGACCGGGAGGAGCCGGTGCCTCCTACCCCACAGGCCGAGGGCACCCTTGCGGAGGTCCCCCAGCAGGAGGGGGACGCCCTTCTCCCTGCGACCACACCGTCCAACGAGTGGACGGAGGTGAAGCGCAGGAAGAAGGGTAAGGGTAAGAAGTCGGCGGCGGCCGTTCCCGCTGCTGCCGCCACTGCCGCTTCTGCCAGCCAGTCGCCTGCGACCGGCAAGGGCAAGAAGCAGAAGGGGAAAGGGAAGGCGAAGGTGCGACTCGTCCCCCCTAAATCCGCAGCAGTCGTGGTGACCCTCACCGCGGAGGCTGCGGGGCGAGGGGAGACGTACATGTCCGTGCTGGTGCGGGCACGTGCCAACGCCAACCCTGCCCAACTGGGCATCGGCAGTGTGACTTGCCGGCGGACCCAAGCCGGGGCTCGTATTTTCGAGTTCCCGGGAACCGAGGGGGGTGTCCGCGCGGACCTCTTTGCAGCCAAGCTGCAGGAGGTCATCGCGGACACCGCCACGGTGGTCCGCCCGGTGAAGTCAGCGGTCTTGGAGGTGGCGGAGTTGGACGACTCCGTCACCAAGGAGGAGGTGGTGGCTGCGGTGGCGGCGATTGGGGGCTGTGACGTCGCCGCGGTGCAGGGCCGGAATATCCGGCCCGGCCGCGGCGGCTTGGGCGCGATTCGCCTGCAGTGCCCAATCGTCGCTGCCAAAGCCGTTCTTGCCAGGGGCCGGCTTTCAGTCGGCTTCAGCTCGGGTGCGGTCCGGGCTCTCGCCAACCAGCCATTGCGGTGTTTCCGGTGCTTCGGCACCGGACACACGCGGCCGCTGTGTCCATCTCCGGTCGACAGATCGGACACGTGCCTGCGCTGCGGCAAGGACGGCCACAAAGCCGCCTCCTGCGGGGCCGCCACACCGCGCTGCGCGGTGTGTGCCGCCAGTGGCAGCCCAGCTGACCACGTCATGAGGGGGAGGAAATGTCTTCCTCCCCCCAAGCGGGGTAAAGCTGTCGCTGCCGCTGGCGCCGCCGCTCCTGCGGCGGTTGCGGAGGGTGGTGCGATGTCCGACTAACTCAGGTCGGACGTCGCATCGCACCGGCGTCGCGGTCTTCCGCGGACTCTCCTCCCCTCTCGCTCTAGAGAGGGGAACGGGATACGCGGCCGCCGCGCCGCCGGTGGATCGTGAGGATCATCCTCAAGGTGGCGACAGGCGGGTGTTAGGCGCGGGGGCGCCTACGCCCGCATTGCACCCGTCACCGCCTCCGCCGGGCAATCGTCGGCGGGGACTGGACGAAAAGGCTCTGCCGGATTCCCAGTCCCCGCCATCCAAGACGAAGCGGGAACAACGCTGGTGGTTTTTAGTGGGTATACCGGGTCTGACCGGGGAGTCCCACATACCCCCCCCATCCCCCGATGGGAGGGTATGCGTAATGCATTTTCCCCAGCGTAAAAAAAAAAAAAAAAAAAAAAAAAAAAAAAAAAAAAAAAAAAAAAAAAAAAAAAAAAAAAAGGTTAGGTTAGGTTGGGGGACCCCCCACAGCGCATACGTCCTCGTCGTGTCCCCTGGAAACTGCCCAGTTCTGACCACCGTAACGGAGTGGCAGACTGGGTAGGCCAAAGTGCGCTGTGCATCGTAGAGCACCACTCTGTCTTGTTGTCTACGAACCAGATTGCGACCATCATGTCGACACCCAGACGGGACGCCTCCGGGCGTTTCCTAAAAAAAAAGGGCCCTTTTCAGGGCCAACCCGGCGCTCAGACGCCCGAGACTAGCCGCGCGCCTTCTGCGGCCAGCTCTGTTGAGAGGAGTGAGTCGTTTGGGTCTTTGTTGGACTCAGACGACTCACTCTTTGTGTCGGACGTCGAGGACTCCCGGCCGCGAAAGCGAGCCCACCAGAGCGGTGGGTCCGGGGGCTCCTCGGCCTCCACGTCGACGGGGCTGCCGAAGGCCAAGAAGCCGGCGGTCGCACCAGCGACCCATACCGTTGGGCTAGCCGACGCCCAACGGAAGCTGGACCTAGCCCGGCGCGCTCAGCTCCAGGAGGAGCTGGAGGAGCGCGTCGCGGCAAAGGAAAAGCGGGCCCAGTCCGCCCGAGCGAGGTCCGGGTACGGCGCGTCCCACGTGCTGTACGCGGACCACTCACTGGCGGAGCTGGAGAAGATGGCGGAGGAGGACAAGGAGGGGATCGTAGAGGTCGCCTCCAAGTCCTCAAACTTGAAGGGTACCTTCCAGAAGGCCCTCAAGTGCCGGGCCGCGAGCCTGCGCGGTGTCGTCGCTGAACTGCTTCAGCGGACGGCCACCGACGAGACGCGGCAACTGCAGGCGAAGGTCGATCGCCTGCAGTCGGAGGTCAGCCAGCTGCACCAGAAGCTGGCTGAAGCCACGGCCCGGCCACAACAGGCCGCGACGAGCCCTGCCGCAGAGGCCCTTCCCTCCAGCCGCAACCTTGAGGACACCATCCGCAAGGTTGTGATGGAGGAGCGGGCCTTCACGCGAGCCTGCCTGGCGGGGATCGAGGACCGGCTCCTTCCGGAGACGCGCCTCCGACCGCCGCTTGCGGCGGACAAGAGGCGGGACCGGGTGGAGCCGGTGCCTCCTACCCCACAGGCCGAGGGCCCCCCTCAGGAGGTCCCCCAGCAGGAGGAGGACGCCCTTCTCCCTGCGACCACACCGTCCAACGAGTGGACGGAGGTGCGGCGCAAGGGGAAGGGTAAGGGGAAGAAGTCGGCAGCGGCCGTTCCCGCTGCTGCCGCTTCTGTCGCCACTGCCAGCCAGTCGAAGGCGACCGGCAAAGGCAAGGCGAAGCCGAAAGGGAAGGCGAAGGTGCGACTCGTCCCCCCTAAAACCGCAGCAGTCGTGGTGACCCTCACCGCGGAGGCTGCGGGTCGAGGGGAGACGTACATGTCCGTGCTGGTGCGGGCACGTGCCAACGCCAACCCTGCCCAACTGGGCATCGGCAGTGTGACCTGCCGGCGGACCCAAGCCGGGGCTCGTATTTTCGAGTTCCCTGGAGCCGAGGGGGGTGCCCGCGCGGACCTCTTTGCAGCCAAGCTGCAGGAGGTCATCGCGGACACCGCCACGGTGGTCCGCCCGGTAAAGTCAGCGGCCTTGGAGGTGGCGGAGTTGGACGACTCCGTCACCAAGGAGGAGGTGGTGGCTGCGGTGGCGGCGATTGGGGGCTGTGACGTCGCCGCGGTGCAGGGCCGGAATATCCGGCCCGGCCGCGGCGGCTTGGGCGCGCTTCGCCTGCGGTGCCCAATCGCTGCTGCCAAAGCCGTCCTTGCCAAGGGCCGGCTTACAGTCGGCTTCAGTTCAGGTACGGTCCGGGCTCTCGCCGACCAGCCCATGCGGTGTTTCCGGTGCTTCGGCATCGGACACGCCCGGCCGCTGTGTCCGTCGCCGATCGACAGGTCGGACACGTGCCTGCGCTGCGGCAAGGACGGCCACAAAGCCGCCTCCTGCGGGGCCGCCACGCCACACTGCGCAGTGTGCGCCGCCAGTGGCCGCCCAGCAGACCATGTGATGAGGGGGAGGAAATGTCTTCCTCCCCCCAAGCGGGGCAAAGCTGCCGCTGTCACTGGCGCCGCTCCTGCGGCGGTTGCGGAGGGTGGTGCGATGTCCGACTGATTTCGGTCGGACGTCGCATCGCACCGGCGTCGCGGTCTTCCGCGGACTCTCCTCTCCTCTCGCTCTAGAGAGGGGAACGGGATACGCGGCCGCCGCGCCGCCGGTGGATCGTGAGGATCATCCTCAAGGTGGCGACGGGCGGGCGATAGGCGCGGGGGCGCCTACGCCCGCATTGCACCCGTCACCGCCCCGCCGGGCAATCGTCGGCGGGGACTGGACGAAAAGGCTCTGCCGGATTCCCAGTCCCCGTCATTCAGGACGAAGCGGGAACAACGCTGGTGGTTTTTAGTGGGTATACCGGGTCAGACCGGGGAGTCCCACATACCCCCCCCATCCCCCGATGGGAGGGTATGCGTAATGCATTTTCCCCAGCGCAAAAAAAAAAAAAAAAAAAAAAAAAAAGGTTAGGTTAGGTTAGGTTAGGTTGGGGGACCCCCCACAGCGCATACGTCCTCGTCGTGTCCCCTGGAAACTGCCCAGTTCTGACCACCGTAACGGAGTGGCAGACTGGGTAGGCCAAAGTGCGCTGTGCATCGTAGAGCACCACTCTGTCTTGTTGTCTACGAACCAGATTGCGACCATCATGTCGACACCCAGACGGGACGCCTCCGGGCGTTTCCTAAAGAAAAAGGGCCCTTTTCAGGGCCAACCCGGCGCTCAGACGCCCGAGACTAGCCGCGCGCCTTCTGCGGCCAGCTCTGTTGAGAGGAGTGAGTCGTTTGGGTCTTTGTTGGACTCAGACGACTCACTCTTTGTGTCGGACGTCGAGGACTCCCGGCCGCGAAAGCGAGCCCACCAGAGCGGTGGGTCCGGGGGCTCCTCGGCCTCCACGTCGACGGGGCTGCCGAAGGCCAAGAAGCCGGCGGTCGCACCAGCGACCCATACCGTTGGGCTAGCCGACGCCCAACGGAAGCTGGACCTAGCCCGGCGCGCTCAGCTCCAGGAGGAGCTGGAGGAGCGCGTCGCGGCAAAGGAAAAGCGGGCCCAGTCCGCCCGAGCGAGGTCCGGGTACGGCGCGTCCCACGTGCTGTACGCGGACCACTCACTGGCGGAGCTGGAGAAGATGGCGGAGGAGGACAAGGAGGGGATCGTAGAGGTCGCCTCCAAGTCCTCAAACTTGAAGGGTACCTTCCAGAAGGCCCTCAAGTGCCGGGCCGCGAGCCTGCGCGGTGTCGTCGCTGAACTGCTTCAGCGGACGGCCACCGACGAGACGCGGCAACTGCAGGCGAAGGTCGATCGCCTGCAGTCGGAGGTCAGCCAGCTGCACCAGAAGCTGGCTGAAGCCACGGCCCGGCCACAACAGGCCGCGACGAGCCCTGCCGCAGAGGCCCTTCCCTCCAGCCGCAACCTTGAGGACACCATCCGCAAGGTTGTGATGGAGGAGAGGGCCTTCACGCGAGCATGCCTGGCGGGGATCGAGGACCGGCTCCTTCCGGAGACGCGCCCCCGACCGCCGCTTGCGGCGGACAAGGGGCGGGACCGGGTGGAGCCGGTGCCTCCTACCCCACAGGCCGAGGGCACCCTTGCGGAGGTCCCCCAGCAGGAGGAGGACGCCCTTCTCCCTGCGACCACACCGTCCAACGAGTGGACGGAGGTGAGGCGCAGGGGGAAGGGTAAGGGTAAGAAGTCGGCAGCGGCCGTTCCCGCTGCTGCCGCTTCTGTCGCCACTGCCAGCCAGTCGCCTGCGACCGGCAAAGGCAAGGCGAAGGGGAAAGGGAAGGCAAAGGCGCGGCTGGTCCCCCCTAAAACCGCAGCAGTCGTGGTGACTCTCACCGCGGAGGCTGCGGGGCGAGGGGAGACCTACATGTCCGTGCTGGTGCGGGCACGCGCCAATGCCAACCCTGCCCAACTGGGCCTAGGCACTGTGACCTGCCGGCGGACCCAAGCCGGGGCTCGTATTTTCGAGTTCCCTGGAGCCGAGGGGGGTGCCCGCGCGGACCTCTTTGCAGCCAAGCTGCAGGAGGTCATCGCGGACACCGCCAAGGTGGTCCGCCCGGTCAAAACAGCGGTCTTGGAGGTGGCGGAGTTGGACGACTCCGTCACCAAGGAGGAGGTGGTGGCTGCGGTGGCGGCGATTGGGGGCTGTGACGTCGCCGCGGTGCAGGGTCGGAATATCCGGCCCGGCCGCGGCGGCATGGGCGCGATTCGCCTGCAGTGCCCAATCGTCGCTGCCAAAGCCGTTCTTGCCAGGGGCCGGCTTTCAGTCGGCTTCAGCTCAGGTGCGGTCCGGGCTCTCGGCGACCAGCCATTGCGGTGTTTCCGGTGCTTCGGCATCGGTCACACGCGGCCGCTGTGTCCGTCTAAAACCGACAGGTCGGACACGTGCCTGCGCTGCGGCAAGGACGGTCACAAAGCCGCCTCCTGCGGGGCCGCCACGCCACACTGCGCAGTGTGCGCCGCCAGTGGCCGCCCAGCGGGCCATGTGATGAGGGGGAGGAAATGTCTTCCTCCCCCCAAGCGGGGCAAAGCTGCCGCTGCCACTGGCGCCGCTCCTGCGGCGGTTTCGGAGGGTGGTGCGATGTCCGACTAACTCAGGTCGGACGTCGCATCGCACCGGCGTCGCGGTCTTCCGCGGACTCTCCTCCCCTCTCACTCTAGAGAGGGGAACGGGATACGCGGCCGCCGCGCCGCTGGTGGATCGTGAGGATCATCCTCAAGGTGGCGACGGGCAGGCGATAGGCGCGGGGGCGCCTACGCCCGCATTGCACCCGTCACCGCCCCGCCGGGCAATCGTCGGCGGGGACTGGACGAAAAGGCTCTGCCGGTTTCCCAGTCCCCTCCATTCAGGACGAAGCGGGAACAACGCTGGTGGTTTTTAGTGGGTATACCGGGTCAGACCGGGGAGTCCCACATACCCCCCCCATCCCCCGATGGGAGGGTATGCGTAATGCATTTTCCTCGACGTCGAGGACTCCCGGCCGCGAAAGCTAGCCCACCAGAGCGGTGGGTCCGGGGGCTCCTCGGCCTCCACGTCGACGGGGCTGCCGAAGGCCAAGAAGCCAACGGTCGCACCAGCGACCCATACTGTTGGGCTTGCAGACGCCCAGCGAAAGCTGGACCTTGCCCGGCGCGCTCAGCTCCAGGAGGAGCTTGAGGAGCGCGTCGCGGCAAAGGAGAAAAGAGCACAATCCGCCCGGGGCGGGTCCGGGTACGGCGCGTCTCGCGTGCTGTACGCGGACCACTCTCTGGCGGAGCTCGAAAGGATGGCGATAGAGGACGAGGAGGGGATCGTAGAGGTCGCCTCCAAGTCCTCAAACTTGAAGGGTACCTTCACGAAGGCCCTCAAGTGCCGGGCCGCGAGCCTGCGCGGGGTCGTCGCTGAGCTGCTTCAGCGAACGGCCACCGACGAGACGCGGCAACTGCAGGCGAAGGTCGATCGCCTGCAGTCGGAGGTCAGCCAGCTGCACCAGAAGCTGGCTGAAGCCACGGCCCGGCCACAACAGGCCGCGACGAGCCCTGCCGCGGAGGCCCTTCCCTCCAGCCGCAACCTTGAGGACACCATCCGCAAGGTTGTGATGGAGGAGAGGGCCTTCACGCGAGCATGCCTGGCGGGGATCGAGGACCGGCTCCTTCCGGAGACGCGCCTCCGACCGCCGCTTGCGGCGGACAAGAGGCGGGACCGGGTGGAGCCGGTGCCTCCTACCCCACAGGCCGAGGGCACCCTTGCGGAGGTCCCCCAGCAGGAGGAGGACGCCCTTCTCCCTGCGACCACACCGTCCAACGAGTGGACGGAGGTGAGGCGCAAGGGGAAGGGTAAGGGTAAGAAGTCGGCAGCGGCCGTTCCCGCTGCTGCCGCTTCTGTCGCCACTGCCAGCCAGTCGCAGGCGACCGGCAAAGGCAAGGCGAAGCCGAAGGGGAAGGCAAAGGCGCGGCTGGTCCCCCCTAAAACCGCAGCAGTCGTGGTGACTCTCACCGCGGAGGCTGCGGGGCGAGGGGAGACCTACATGTCCGTGCTGGTGCGGGCACGCGCCAATGCCAACCCTGCCCAACTGGGCATCGGCACAGTGACTTGCCGGCGGACCCAGGCCGGGGCTCGTATTTTCGAGTTCCCGGGAGCAGAGGGGGGTGCCCGCGCGGACCTCTTTGCAGCCAAGCTGCAGGAGGTCATCGCGGACACCGCCAAGGTGGTCCGACCGGTAAAGTCAGCGGTCATAGAGGTGGCGGAGTTGGACGACTCCGTCACCAAAGAGGAGGTGGTGGCTGCGGTGGCGGCGATTGGGGGCTGCGACGTCGCTGCGGTGCAGGGCCGGGATATCCGGCCCGGCCGCGGCGGCTTGGGCGCGCTTCGCCTGCGGTGCCCAATCGCTGCTGCCAAAGCCGTCCTTGCCAAGGGCCGGCTTACAGTCGGCTTCAGTTCAGGTACGGTCCGGGCTCTCGCCGACCAGCCCATGCGGTGTTTCCGGTGCTTCGGCATCGGACACGCCCGGCCGCTGTGTCCATCGCCGATCGACAGGTCGGACACGTGCCTGCGCTGCGGCAAGGACGGCCACAAAGCCGCCTCCTGCGGGGCCGCCACGCCACACTGCGCAGTGTGCGCCGCCAGTGGCCGCCCAGCGGGCCATGTGATGAGGGGGAGGAAATGTCTTCCTCCCCCCAAGCGGGGCAAAGCTGCCGCTGCCACTGGCGCCGCTCCTGCGGCGGTTTCGGAGGGTGGTGCGATGTCCGACTAACTCAGGTCGGACGTCGCATCGCACCGGCGTCGCGGTCTTCCGCGGACTCTCCTCCCCTCTCGCTCTAGAGAGGGGAACGGGATACGCGGCCGCCGCGCCGCCGGTGGATCGTGAGGATCATCCTCAAGGTGGCGACGGGCGGGCGATAGGCGCGGGGGCGCCTACGCCCGCATTGCACCCGTCACCGCCCCGCCGGGCAATCGTCGGCGGGGACTGGACGAAAAGGCTCTGCCGGTTTCCCAGTCCCCGCCATTCAGGACGAAGCGGGAACACGCTGGTGGTTTTTAGTGGGTATACCGGGTCAGACCGGGGAGTCCCACATACCCCCCCCATCCCCCGATGGGAGGGTATGCGTAATGCATTTTCCCCAGCGCAAAAAAAAAAAAAAAAAAAAAAAAAAAAAAAAGGTTAGGTTGGGGGAGCCGCCACCTGCGGGGCCGCCACGCCGCACTGCGCGGTATGTGCTGCCGGTGGCTGCCCCGCGGAGCACGTCATGAGGGGGAGGAAATGCAATCCTCCCCCTAAGCGGGGCAAAGCGCAGGTACCGACTGGGCCTGCTGCTGCTGCCGCTGGCGCAGTCGTTCCTGCGGCAGTTGCGGAGGAGGGTGCGATGTCCGACTGATTTAGGTCGGACATCGCATCGCACTGGCGTCGCGGTCTTCCGCGGACTCCCCTCCCCTCTCGCTCTAGAGAGGGGACCGGGATACGTGGCCGCCGCGCCGCCTGCGGATCCTGAGGACCATCCTCATGGTGGCGACGGGCGGGTGATAGGCGTGGGGGCGCCTACGCCCGCATTGCACCCGTCACCACCTCCGCCGGACTCTCGTCGCCGGGGACTGGACGAAATGGCTCCGCCGGATTCCCAGTCCCCGCCATTCCGACGAAGCGGGAACAACGCTGGGGTTTTTAGTGGGTATACCGGGTCAGACCGGGGAGTCCCACATAGCCTCCCATCCCCCAATGGGCGGGTATGCGTAATGCATTTTCCCCAGCGTCAAAAAAAAAAAAAAAAAAAAAAAAAAAAAAAAAGGTTAGGTTGGGGGACCCCCCACAGCGCATACGTCCTCGTCGTGTCCCCTGGAAACTGCCCAGTTCTGACCACCGTAACGGAGTGGCAGACTGGGTAGGCCAAAGTGCGCTGTGCATCGTAGAACACCTCTGTCTTGCTGTCTACGAACAAGTCTTTGCGACCATTATGTCGACCCCTAGGCGGGACGCCTCCGGGCGATTTTTAAAATCGAAGAAGGGCCCTTCTAAGGGCCAACCTGGCGCTCAGGCGCCTGAGGCTAGCCGCGCGCCTTCTGCGGCCAGCTCTCTGGAGAGGAGTGAGTCGTTTGGGTCCCTGTTGGACTCAGACGACTCACTGTTTGTGTCGGACGTCGAGGACTCCCGGCCGCGAAAGCGAGCCCACCAGAGCGGTGGGTCCGGGGGCTCCTCGGCCTCCACTTCGACGGGGCTGCCGAAGGCGAAGAAGCCGACGGTGGCACCAGCGACTCATGTCGTTGGGCTCGCTGATGCCCAACGAAAGCTGGACCTTGCCCGGCGCGCTCAGCTCCAGGAGGAGCTGGAGGAGCGCGTCGCGGCAAAGGAAAAGCGAGCTCAGTCCGCCCGGGGCGGGTCCGGGTACGGCGCGTCTCGCGTGCTGTACGCGGACCACTCTCTGGCGGAGCTTGAGAGGATGGCGGTGGAGGATGAGGAGGGGATAGTGGAGGTCGCCTCCAAGTCCTCCAACCTAAAGGGGACCTTTCAGAAGGCCCTCAAGTGCCGGGCCGCGAGCCTGCGCGGTGTCGTCGCTGAACTCCTTCAGCGGACGGCCACCGACGAGACGCGGCAACTGCAGGCGAAGGTCGATCGCCTGCAGTCGGAGGTCAGCCAGCTGCACCAGAAGCTGGCTGAAGCCACGGCCCGGCCACAACAGGCCGCGACGAGCCCTGCCGCAGAGGCCCCCCCCCTCCAGCCGCAACCTTGAGGATGTCATCCGCAAGGTTGTGATGGAGGAGCGGGCCTTCACGCGAGCCTGCCTGGCGGGGATCGAGGACCGGCTCCTTCCGGAGACGCGCCTCCGACCGCCGCTTGCGGCGGATAAGAGGCGGGACCGGGAGGAGCCGGTGCCTCCTACCCCACAGGCCGAGGGCGCCCCTCTGGAGGTCCCCCAACAGGAGGGGGACGCCCTTCTCCCTGCGACCACACCGTCCAACGAGTGGACAGAGGTGAAGCGCAGGAGGAAGGGTAAGGGGAAGAAGTCGGCAGCGGCCGTTCCCGCTGCTGCCGCTTCTGTCGCCACTGCCAGCCAGTCGCAGAAGGCGACCGGCAAAGGCAAGGCGAAGCCGAAAGGGAAGGCGAAGGTGCGACTCGTCCCTCCTAAATCCGCAGCAGTCGTGGTGACCCTCACCGCGGAGGCTGCGGGGCGAGGGGAGACGTACATGTCCGTGCTGGTGCGGGCACGCGCCAACGCCGACCCTGCCCAACTGGGCATCGGCACTGTGACTTGCCGGCGGACCCAAGCCGGGGCTCGTATCTTCGAGTTCCCGGGAGCCGAGGGGGGTGCCCGCGCGGACCTCTTTGCAGCCAAGCTGCAGGAGGTCATCGCGGACACCGCCAGGGTGGTCCGACCGGTAAAGTCAGCGGTCTTGGAGGTGGCGGAGTTGGACGACTCCGTCACCAAGGAGGAGGTGGTGGCTGCGGTGGCGGCGATTGGGGGCTGTGACGTCGCCGCGGTGCAGGGCCGGAATATCCGGCCCGGCCGCGGCGGCTTGGGCGCGATTCGCCTGCAGTGCCCAATCGTCGCTGCCAAAGCCGTTCTTGCCAGGGGCCGGCTTACAGTCGGCTTCAGCTCAGGTGCGGTCCGGGCTCTCGGCGACCAGCCATTGCGGTGTTTCCGATGCTTCGGCATCGGTCACACGCGGCCGCTGTGTCCGTCTAAAACCGACAGATCGGACACGTGCCTGCGCTGCGGCAAGGACGGCCACAAAGCCGCCTCCTGCGGGGCCGCCACACCGCGCTGCGCGGTGTGTGCCGCCAGTGGCAGCCCAGCTGACCACGTCATGAGGGGGCGGAAATGTCTTCCTCCCCCCAGGCGGGGCAAAGCTGTCGCTGCCGCTGGCGCCGCCGCTCCTGCGGCGGCTGCGGAGAGCGGTGCGATGTCCGACTGATCTCGGTCGGACGTCGCATCGCGCCGGCGTCGCGGTCCTCCGCGGACTCCCCTACCCTCTCGCTCTTAGAGAGGGGAACGGGATACGTGGCCGCCGCGCCGCCGGTAGTTCTTGGGGATCTTCCTCAAGGTGGCGACGGGCGGGCGTTAGGCGCGGGGGCGCCTACGCCCGCATTGCACCCGTCACCGCCTCCGCCGGGCAATCGTCGGCGGGGACTGGACGAAAAGGCTCTGCCGGATTCCCAGTCCCCGCCATTCAGGACGAAGCGGGAACACGCTGGTGGTTTTTAGTGGGTATACCGGGTCAGACCGGGGAGTCCCACATACCCCCCCCCATCCCCCGATGGGAGGGTATGCGTAATGCATTTTCCCCAGCGTAAAAAAAAAAAAAAAAAAAAAAAAAAAAAAAAAAAAAAAAAAAAAGGTTAGGTTAGGTTTGGTTTTTTTTTTTTTTTTTTTTTTTTTTTTTTTTTTTTTTAGGTTTGACAGGAGTGGGAAGTCCTCATGGACGCCCACACTGACCCACTGGGAGTCAGTCTGGGCAGTGCCGGACTCTTACCGGCTAAAACCCACTCCTGCCTTTGCTTAGGTGCCCTCTAACATGATCAGAGACCTTTTTTGCTTATTGTAAGTTTATTATTCGGATTTGGTGTTTTGGTATTTGGCAAGTTTGTATTAATTCGAGATTGTTGGGACTTCTATATTGTGGAGTATCTTATATTATTCTTGATTTGATTTATTAATTAGTGATTTTATTCTACTACTACGACTATATAATATTACAATTGGTTACTTTGGACTTTTATAATTTTATGGTGTTTAATTCAGGTTAATCGTTATATTTTGTTTAGCTATTAGGTTTTCGTATGACATTTGTAATTTATAATTATTATAGATCGGAATATCATATTACTCGACTTTCACTACATTTTGTTACTTACGTGTTATATACTCAACTTAATTATATTACACTATAATATCAAATATACATCACATAAATAACGGTAACAATACGATTTTAGCAACAAAGATTTTTCTACTTTTAATGAGCTATTGTAGTCGCACCGCCGAGGCGACAAGAAGCCAAGTGAGAGATCGTTGTATGAGCGGATCTTATTTTCAGCGTGACAGGGTCCTGGAATAGTCATTATTCCAGGCCTGTCATTGATTCTGCTCCAGGTTCTCCAAAACTCTCTCTCATCTCGGATGGTGTCTACTGAATGGATATTAACATCAGTTTCTACCATAGCCACCTCAGCAATACGACACACTAGATCGCGCCAAACTGTCCCATTTTGCTCGTACTGGGCAGTCACTACTGAACGCACTGTGATCGGACTTATTGCCTTTTGCCAACTGGCAATTTCGGCAGCTCGGAGTGCTCCCTGCTGCATACTTCGGGCAGTCCGATCGCAGGTGCTGATCCCCACAGTGACTGCACAGTGGGACAGTATCGGTGCAGAACTTTTTGCCGTGCCCATACCCCAAGCACATCGAGCATTGCACCAACGGTGATTGGTCGGCCACTCGTAGTCTTTGCAGGTCAACGTGCACCCGACCCGCCACCGTCAGCCTTTGCCATATCGCCGGGGATACCTGCAGGATGATGTGGCCCATGAGTGGGTTTCTGGTGCGGCGGCGGTACTTTACCGCCATCCTCAGTTCCTCCGGGGCCACATCCCCCAGCAGATGGGTGTTCTGGGCTTTCATGGCCTCAACAATCTCACTATCGCTGTGACAGGAAAGGACGTCCTTAAGGATGATGAGGGGGTCTTTGTTTTTTACCTCCTCAACCCGGAGACCTCCTGACTTCCGGATCCTCTCCTGTACAGCTGCCATCTCCTCCTTACTACCAAATCCGATGATAACTTTTTGGTCCCTCGCTTTCCGCAGCATCTCCACTCGCGTGCCCTCGTGTTTGGCATTGACTGCCACTCTTAGCTTTCCGATCACCCCCTCACTAGTGTCTAACACATCGACTGATGATACGACGACTGAGTGAAGGGGCTTTCGGGGTCGCTCCTTCGGGATGGCAGTCATCTCGGCGTAGGTTGGCCCTTCGCATGCTGGAAAGCGAGGGGTCAGTTTAAGTTGTTCTGACAGAGCCAGCGTGTGCTGCTTGCAGTCCTCCATGGCTTGATTGTGCTCTTGGAGGTTTGCCACAAGCGTTTTCACCAGCTCTGTCGGAACATCCGTAGTCGGTCTCTGGTCCTTTTGCTCTCCACACTTCTCTGTTCCTTCACTCTTTTCTGTTTCTGCCTCCTTAACTAGCTCGTATAACCTTTCTACCGCTTTCGTAATTTCTTCTTTTATTTCTCTTTTCAGGTTGCGGGAGCTCAGAAGCTGAATTTTCGCTTTGGTAAGGCAGGCTTTAGCTTCCGAAATTCGGCTCAAGTACTTCTTAGGCGGCTCTTCGCTAGCCACTCTCTCTTCTGATGACACCGTTTGTCTCGCTGCATTTAACTTGGCTTCCTGGGAACTCAGGAATTTAGACTTAGGTCTCGGTGGGGTAGTAATAGGGGCCTTTTTAGGGGGGGTCGGGGTCTTGAGAGACTGATCAGTTTTTGGCTGGTCAGACTCCCGTTCACCAATACTGCGCCTTACCGATGGGCCCGCTCGTGCTAATTGTGGCCTTCCCATATCTGAGTTCTCTTCTTCGGCTTTTAGTTTCTTGGCAGCCGGTGTCCTAATGCCGAACATTTTGTAAAATAAAATTGGAGATCAACTAAACACTACTTTTGGTTATATGGAAGACACCTATGCTATAACTGTTATGGAATCCCTGTAAAGGGGGGATCAGAACAATTTGTACAATAATGTATAAGTAAATAATCACGACACACTACGACACTAAGTCAGGTTTGTTAACCGTCGTATAATTATGGATATTTGCAATTTCGTCAGTAAAAATAAAAATTTAAAATTTAAAATAGAAGTGTTAAAAACGCGTGAATTGAAAAATTTTTAGATTTCCTAATAGACAATTTACGAGAGATTGTAATTCTAAAATAAAAATTTTTGCGAATGTTTTTTGTTCACCTACCTTACCACTATAGGGTGGGTGGGAGGGCAAAATTTTCAAAAATTTTTTGTTTGCTAGAAGCACGCGCGAGGTGTCAAAAGACGCGTCTCGGCGCGGGCTATCCAACCGCTGAAAAATATTTACTATAACCTGAAGAAAAATGTTGAGTTTTGGCCGAAAAACGTGTTTTTTACAGGAAATTTAGTGAAAATGGCCGAAAACAACACCGAACCAGGACTCCCGGGTCGCGAAACGAGCACCAGGATGAAGGTACGGCTGGTATGTATTAATTTTGAAAATAATTTGAATTTAATATCTAGTGGATTTCAGGATAAAAAATAAATTAATAAAATTTAATAAAAACTTTTTGTAAAAAATTACAAGTGTCTGAAATGAAAAAATTTTTCGCGTCTATGTCAATTTTGTCGAGTCAATATGATAGGGGTAGGTTATTTAGGAATTATCGTGCTGAAAACAGCTTCAAAATGCGCCCCTTGGTTATCAAGTAATTACAATGTTTGCAAATGACTACGGGGTATAGGTTGATTTTCTAAGCCGTGAAAATCAAAGTGACGACGATTTCAAAGTTTTTTGCTAGCTAGAAGCACGCGCGAGGTGTCAAAAGACGCGTCTCGGCGCGGGCTATCCAACCGCTGAAAAATATTTACTATAACCTGAAGAAAAATGTTGAGTTTTGGCCGAAAAACGTGTTTTTTACAGGAAATTTAGTGAAAATGGCCGAAAACAACACCGAACCAGGACTCCCGGGTCGCGAAACGAGCACCAGGATGAAGGTACGGCTGGTATGTATTAATTTTGAAAATAATTTGAATTTAATATCTAGTGGATTTCAGGATAAAAAATAAATTAATAAAATTTAATAAAAACTTTTTGTAAAAAATTACAAGTGTCTGAAATGAAAAAATTTTTCGCGTCTATGTCAATTTTGTCGAGTCAATATGATAGGGGTAGGTTATTTAGGAATTATCGTGCTGAAAACAGCTTCAAAATGCGCCCCTTGGTTATCAAGTAATTACGGTTAGGTTAGGTTAGGTTAGGTTAGGTTAGGTTAGGTTAGGTTAGGTTAGGTTAGGTTAGGTTAGGTTAGGTTAGGTTAGGTTTTTTTTTTTTTTTTTTTTTTTTTTCCTACCTCTCCACGCTAGGTGGAGCCTGCGAGCTAGTTTTCCCCTAACATGATCAGGGACCTTGGGATGCTGGGTTTTATTTATTTATTTAAAAAGGTAATAAAGAAGAATTTACAGTATTTATTGTAGACATGATAGGTATTTCTTATTCTATGTTTACTTTATTTAAGGTTCTTATACTATTACACTTATTTTAAACTTAGTTAGTAGCGGCTGGGTCCGGCTGGTCAGCTCATCGTTTTCCGCTCTGGGAACTAGAGATCCCGCAGAGTAGTCGACGGGTGAGCTTTCAGGCTTGGACCTTTCACATTTATACTTATGTGTCTAAATTTTGCAAAACTTAGACACATAAGTATAATATAAATTTTTGCAACAAAAATGTGCTTTCAGGCACTCGTGATGTGTACATGACTTAATTTTAAGAGCCTTATATTAAACATTTTATTTTTATTTTTACTACATTTTTTATAATAGTTACTTAATATCTAACTTAAATTTTTAACATATTTTTATTCATCACTTAATACTATGTTGTACTTACATTTACAGACTTATTTTAACATTTAACAATTTTTCGGCACATAAACCTTTTAAACGGTCAAAAAGAAACTTAATAGTAACAATTTAAAGTGTTTACAAAAAGTTTGGGTCACAGATATGGTGTACAATATCTCCTTATGAGCACCCGTTGGATCATAAGAAATGTTCCAATGTCCTTATGAGCACCCGTTGGATCTTAAGAAAAATCTAAATGTCGCGTGTGCACCCGTTGGATCATAAGGATTTGTTCGGCGTAGCGAGGCAGATGGCGCTATGAGTGTGACAGACATGAATGTGTTTGACATCAGTGGCATAGTTTTTGCTTTCCCATTAATTCCGTAATGGCGACACAGATGGCGCCATTGTGGATAATTAGTTCAACATAATTTTGTATTAGCATGTTTGTTTTTGGTATTCATTTTTGGGGGACATAGTTGGGGATGTGGTTAGGTCTGGGTATATAGTTAGATGAATTTACTTGTTTGTGATAATAAAATAATAAATGTTGTTTGTAATTTGTATCTGTTTTGTAAGTGTTGTTTTCAAGTGTTGTTTACTAATGAGGTGTTTTTATGTTTTGTGTTATACTTGACTTGTTAATTTGATTAGCTGTTTTGTGTTGTTACAATAATATATATATATATACTTAGATTATATATACTTATTGTTGTTTCTTAATCTGTTTTGTTTTACGTGCGGGTTATTAGTAGGGTAAGTTAGTTTGTTTCGTGTGTTGATATATTCGTATATATTTACTATATATTTACATATCTGTGTTTTTTGTTGTTTACTGGTTTCCGTGTGTCTGTTTATTCCATTATTTTGGTCCAGTTTTACGTACTTCCAGTTTGTGTTGCTGTATTGGTGTGTTCCTGTATGTGTTGTGTGTATTGTGTGGACCCGGAGCTGTTTATGCGTACGCCGTTGTCGTTCGGGCCAGATAGTCCCACTTTTTACGGACCGGACATTCGTCGCTAAAGGCGTTGTGGTCGGTTTTTTGTAACTTTGAGTGCAGGCAGTTGCAGCACTGCGGTTCAGCCCCTGCCACGAAGTCCTCGCACTTCTCCCGCAGATGTGGGCCTCCACAGTGACTGCACCTGTCTGCACCTTCAGTACAAAATTTCCGGCCGTGTCCGTAAGCTAGGCATTTTGTACATTGGATGAGCGGAGACTGGTCTTCCACCCTGACCCTTTGCAGGTCCAGGTACACAGCACCAGCCTCCGTCATCCTCTGCCAAACCCTGGGTCTGACCTGGACGACAACGTGCGCCGTTTTAGGGTTTCTAGTCTTCTTTTTGTATTTTATTACCATCCCTGTTTCATCCTTATCTAGGTCTTTGAATAATGATTCATTCTGGGTGTGAAGTGCCTCTAACGTTTCCTCGTCACTGCTGTCCAGGAAAACATCCTTCAGGACCACGAGTGGGTTCTTATTCCGCATGGGCGCTACTAGTAACCCTTCGCCTCGGCTCTCTATTCTATTTTTAACTTTGTTGAGCTCCGCTTCTGAGTCACACCCCAATATGACTGTCTGGTTTCTGGCCTTGCGGACCTTATTTATTTTGAGGCCAGTACCCCTGGCATCGACCGCCTTCTTCACCCTGGCCAACACCTCGTCGGCGGTATCCTGACCGCCTTCGAAAGTGACCGCCATTGAGTGAAGCGCCGGTCGATACCCGGGTCTGGCTGCCGCGACACTGGCATAGGTCTGGGGGGCGGTTTTTTGTCCACTTGCCGCTTCTTTGAAGGCCTCTTCCATATTGGTGACCCCTCTGGCGACATCACCGATCTTATCACCGATGTCGGCGGCAGCGCGAGCGATGGTCTTCACCTCCTCTGACGTGTGGTCTAGGGTGGTATGGACCGCGCCGACACTATCGCCGACCGCGATAATCCTTTCGGTGACGGCTTCGGCGTTTGCGATACAGGTATCACTGGTCTCCACGATAACCTGTTTGAGGCCCTTTGAGACCTTGTCGTCGAGGTCACTCAGCCGCGCCTCTATGCCCTTCTCCATTTTCTCCAGCCTTTCAATAAGCGCCTCCGATAACTCGGGTGACGCTGGCGTGGTGGTTGTGCGTGCGGGTTGGGCTGTAGGGGATGATGTTTCCAGGCCCTTCATCCGTCTGCTGAGCTCGAAGAGGGTCCGCAGGCATCTGTCTGACTGGGTCTCCAGGAAGATCTTTATGTCTCTCCTCATTTGAGGGTAATCTTTGACCTTTGATGGAATATCTTCGAAAGTCTTCATGACCTCCTGGAGTAGTTTGTCATTTGACAGGGCGGCATATGTGTCGCTTTGCCTTCTATAGGTCTCCATATTGTCTACGGACCTTCGTTTTCGCTCCGGCCTCTTGATGAAGGTCCTGGCCGCATCTATCGCCTGCCCGGGCGGGCTTGAAGGGTTGGGGGTGAAGCCTGATGTCTTTGTCGATGATGACAGTGGGGTCTCGGCGTTCGACATTGCGTGTGTGTGTATAGGGCACTATGAGAGGTAGGAACGTCAATGTGTAAATAATATAAGTAAATTATAAACTAATTACAATATGCAGTCAGTCTGACCCTGTATAGGGGGGTGAGTACTGTTTGACCCTGTAAATGGGGGTCAAGTCTGTGTGCTTATCCGCGGTCAGCAAGAAAATTTAAAATTTATAATAAAAGTAAAATTTTTCAAAGAAAAATTTTTGGGGTCAAAGAGGGAGGAGGGGGTCCAGAGGGGGGGGGATGGATACCTCTTAGGTGATTTTAGCCGTGGTGTCTACGACACCACAGAGGCTGGATTCGAGGTCGGATTCACGCTATCTCCTTCCGTTCTCGAGATATAGAAATTTATAGATGGAAGGGGTGGGGGAGGGTCCAATCGGGGGGGAGAGGGTACCTCTTGTGCGACTTTCACCGTGGTGTCTTCGACACCACAGAGGCTGGATTTGAGGTCGGTTTTTCGCTATCTCCTCCCGTTCCCGAGATATGACAGGGTTTAGGTTTGGGAAAAACCGAACCCCTCCTTTATGCGCAGTCGGGTAGATCTTCCAGTTGGCCTAGCTGGGTCTACCCTGAACCGATCTTAGCGTGTGTGGGCTCTTTTGTTTGGCCTTTTCGAGCTCTTCCTGGTTGTTCAGGTTTCAGGATAGAGGGTGGGGGGTAGTGGGGGGGTAGGGGGGGGGTGGGTCTAAAAAATTTGGGTTTTACTGAAACAGTGCGGCTGAGGGCCACCTGCAGGGTATTTACGGGGAGTGATTCTACAGGGGAGGGGTGAGGGGGGGTGGGGGGGGGGGGTGAGGGGGTGGTGCGTAAGGGTGGAGGTATCTTTCGTAAGAGTAGTACAAGGCCAGTGATTTAAAAGCAGATTTATATCGAGGGGGGGGATGTTAGAGGGGGGAGGGGGGTTCAAAAAGTTAAATGCTATGTGTGGCTGAGGGCAACCTGCAATGTTTTCACAAAAAATAATTTAGGGGGGGGGGGGGGGGGGTGTGTCAAAAGGGGGGGGGGGGTGTCCAAAAAGTTAGATGTTATGTGTGGCTGAGGGCAACCTGCAATATTTTTACAAAAATATTTTAGGGGGGGGGGGGGGGGAGGGTTGTGTATAAGGGTGAGGGGGGGGGGGTATTTGCCGGAAGGGTAGTGCTTATGGCTTAAGGGTTTAAGAGTTTTGTGCAAGTATT